>CM052371.1:13007056-14207056 GCA_028551485.1 Casuarina cunninghamiana
AGAAATTGTACTAAATTTCATTTTAATTAGGGGTGGAAAAAATTTGTGCTAAATTCAATTTTAAAATTTTTCATGTGTCGTGATCGTTTCCCTTGTTGTGAACTCTTGGTGATTCTTAGGAAGGTGTGAATTTGTTTAAACCTACAATTGTGATGTGAGTTAAGTGTGATTCTGATAATGTTGATCCACCTATTAATCACTAAAAGTCCTTAGTTTTTTAAATTATGTGTATCTTTCATAAACATTCATGTGAAGTATGCAATTCTTTTAGATCTTATCCAAATCTTAGAATTTGTTTGATTTTCTCTTAAGACAAAATCCTAGGTGACATCTAACTAACTTTGGATCGATTAAGCCTTTCAAGCCAACCCTATTTATTTATCACTAGTCACCTTGCTAAGCCTTGATTCTTATCCAATGTTTTTTAAATGACACCACCCACACACACACACACACACACACACACAGATATATATATATCTTAGCCTTAAACAAATTATCTCATCATCTCCCACCCACAAACAAGTTGATTTTTAGGGTACACGTTTATTCAAGCATAATAAAAGCTAAGAGGAAGGATGAAACATGGGAATACATTGATTGTAATGATTGTGTAAGGCATAGTATCTTGTTTCTACCATTGCAAAAAGCAAAAGAATAAAAAAAAAAAACAACAAAAATGAAAAAAAAAGAAACAGAAAAGAAACAAAAAGAAAGAAAGAAAGAAAGAAAGAATAAATATTTAGCAATCATTAGTTTAAAATATATATTTTTCTTGTGATGTGAGGCTTAATGAGAAACTTCCTTATATTTGTTTCCCCTCCGACACAAACGTGGTAACTCGATGGGTGAACTCCAACATGTTCTGCTGCTACCTTGCTAGCAAATCATGCCCATCACCGTCGGTGACAACATCATGACCACATTGGGCCAAGACTTGACCAATTAGTTACATCTTCTCAATCACGTGAATGTAATAAACTTTAAACATAAATTTTGGTATGATAAAAGGTCTAATTTATCCTTTAAAGTCGCCTTATAAAAAAATGAAAATCAAAATATCACAACATCTTTATAAATAAGGAGTATACTATTAACAATGTAAAATGCACGTTCGATAATAATAAAAAATCTTAGTGAGTTCAGTCCCATTGTGATTACATGTTCTCTCTCTTTTAAATGACAAGTTATTTTATTGTTGAATGTGTGAATTGAAACTCTAAGTTAACATCTTGAATATGTGAATTGAATATTACATTGTAATAAAAATTAAATTAAAAAAAATTGCCTTATCCTCAAATGAGCTTCATTGCACTTAACCTTGGCTATGTCGGAAAGACAATTAGTTAGTAATGATTGTTAAGTATGAAAGAAAACTTTTCATTGGAATGTATTAGATGTACAAGTAAACGAGTATTTCACTTGAAAATTTGGTTCTAATCTCATATTGAAAAACATATTTCTTATTTAAAACTAATTTATAAGAAATAAGAACATCTTTACACATAAAAAGTGCAATAGACTAATGTGTTGGGAAATGTAAATGCATACAAGATTTTAACATATAATAATGTTAGAAAATATTTATCATCATGTTTAAATTCAATGAATAAAAACCCTAGACATACTATAACCATTTAGGTCCAAATAATAACAATGTTTAGCAATCATTGGTTTAAAAAAATTAATCTATTTCCTTAATTTTATATTCTCAACATAAAAGTCTAGAAGAACCTAATTTTATAGATATTCAACATTAGGAATCAACCCTGTATTTCTTCTGGCAACCCAATAATTGAGCCTATGAATTTGTGCAAGATTTACCAAAAATGTCATAAATCATGATCACACGACCAATGAAATTCGCTCAACCCTCCAACTTATTAGTGTGCTAGGACAGCTAGCTACCTCTCTGTGTCCTCTCCTACTCTATATATAAAGTACTCATCCTCCCACCATTTCTCATATCGCCTTCCTTCTCTTTTATATCACTACGATTTTTGTACACTACGAGAAAGTAAGTGCTACCATGGCTATGCTTCCATTGCGTTCACCAATGCTCTTGCTCGCGTCCTTGTCTTGGCCTTTGGCCTTGCAGGTTGGGATTCTTTTCTTGGTTTTTGAGCTTCGGTTTTGGTTTCTTGTTTATGTATGCACTCTGATGGTTCTCTTTGTGTTGCAAAATCATAATCGTTTGTTCATGAAGATGTCCAGGTGAGGAAATTTATCATTTTTCAAAGGCATATTAAGGCAATTTTTGTCCTGTAGAAGCTTGTTCTCAAGCATCATTCCTATCATAACATTACTCTTGCTTTCGTTTGTCCTTACTAGACTTCAAGTGCAGCAAGCTGGTGCGTTCCCAAGAATGGAGTTTCTGAAGCCAAATTGCAGTCAAACATTGACTTTGCCTGTGGCCAAGGCATTGATTGTAGCCCAATCCACCCAGGTGGCGTTTGCTTTGACCAAACACTATTTCATCACATGCTGCCTATGCCATGAATCTCTATTTCCAAAAGTCCCGAAAAAGTCCATCAAGCTGTGACTTCTCACAAACTGGAATTGTCACGACTACAAATCCTAGTAAGCTTCAATTCATTAGCATCTATTTCCTCCATTTTCCAATGGCACATAAAATTAAGCAAATGTAAAATAGTAAGATAATTTATGTAGTGGTTAGTGTGCATAGTCAATCAATATTTTTCTTGTTTTTAAATGTAAGGAAGTTTGTCCTAAAACTTATAGATATACTACTATCTATTATAATATCATACTCATGTATTTAATTTTCAACGTGAGATAAGTATTCTCAACACATCCTTTTCACACTATGGAAGAAACATTGCATAGATTGATATTAAGGATGGTGTTAGTCTATCACAAACATAAGGAAATATGCAATGACTCCAATATCATGTTAAAGTAAGGAAGGCTATCCTAAAATCTATAAGCAAAAGGAGGTATACCCTTATCTATTATAAGCCTAGGCTTTGATATTTATATTTATGATGTGAGATAGACATCCTCAGCAAAACCTATTCTAATCTTCTTCTTCCTAACCATGCACCAAATACACCATGCATAGTGAGCTAAAGAAGTTAAGACTTTTTTCATTTCAGTTCAAAACCAACTTGACACCTAAAACAAGCATTTCTAGTTTGCTTTGTCATTTGCTATTCTTGTGGATTGTCATGTAATTTCTTCTTAACTCTTTTCTTTTTGTTTATTATAGGTTACAATGCTTGCAAATATCCTGGGGGAGTCCTTGAAAGGCCATGTAATCCTATAAGACGTCAAAAATAAAGAAAATAATTTATATGCCAGATCACTACCAGAAGTAGTGTGAAGGATTTTTTTTTTTCTTTTATGCCTCTTTCAACATCTCCCTATACACATTGTTGTTCTTGGTCCAATAAAATGATTTCAGTTGGACAAAGTGAGAGATATTATACCCATCTCATTGATGAACTTTACCTACTAAAATAAGTCTCATTGTAAAGGTAATCATACATCTCAGAATTTGAAAGTTTCAAGTCTTATTTCCTCTCTCTCTCTCTCTCTCTCTCTCTCTAATTGTCCTTAGTTCCCATTCTTTTCTCTCTCTTTTCTTTTCTAGTCTTTCTTAAACAATTGTAGAGTGCTTTTCCTTTTCAAATGGGGAAGTGTAGGAAGTTTCAAGTCTTGTTCCTAAAGGTAGGACCCACCTTCACTTAACTACCATTGGTTTTATGCACTTAAAATCCAAAACTTTAATGTTAGGTGAAGGGTTGTGCTAAGAAAATGACTAAAACTTCTTTGACAAAGATGGATTATTAGGAAAAAAAAAAAAGATACTTAAACATATATTGTGAGCTAACCACTATTAAAAACTATAGTTATTTACCTCAACCATGAAGTGATAGATATACTATGAAGTAAAATTATAATAACTCAATTTTTGAGTAATGAGATGTTATCTTCAACATAAATTTTGATATGTTCTTTTGAAAGTACATTTTTCTTTAAAAGTGAATTATAAAAGAGGAAAATGCATTTGTATATAGTGATATAGTAATTTGATATAGTAATAATGTAAAATAAACATTAAATTCAATATATTACCTTAACCCAAAGAAGAGATTCATTGCTACACTCCCTTAGTTACAAATGAAAAAAAAAATTGCTTGATAATGATAAGGAAAGACTTTCTATTATAACATATTAAATTTACAAGTGAATGAATATCTCATTTAAAATTTTAACTTTGATATCATATTAAGTGACTTATTTTTTTATTCTAAAACCAATTTGTAAGATATAAGAACATCTTCACAAATAAATAATGTATTAGACTAACATACTTGCCATGTAAGATATACACAAGAGTTTAATGCATAATATTAAAAAAAAATTATCTTCATCTTTAAAATCAATTATTGTAAAAGAAAAATCCAAACATGCTGTAATCATTTAGGCCAAAATAATAAAAATCTTTAGCAATCATTAGTTTAAAAAATTTAACATATTTCCCATGATGCAACAATCAATGAGAAATTTCTTTATGTTTTCACATTAATTATGAAAAAAAGTTTCTGCATGGCTTGACATGCAACACCAAGTGGGAGTGATGCTTTTGAATTTTCAATATCTTCCAAAGGAGAACTATAAAAAATGATCAAATGTTCATCAAATCTATAGCATCTAGACTTTCTTGTAGCTTATTTATTCTTCTCCAAGGCTCATATTTTGGTTTCTCTCATTACTAGGGAGTATACCCAATACACCTCTTGATTTGTTAGTTATTTCATTTTATTTCTTGATTTTTTTTATGTTCTTTTTCTTTCTTGCTTTCAACTTAAATGTTAGAAGAAGAAAGTAAATAAACATGAGCAAATTATTAAAGAATCAGAGCCTTATTGTTTAACATATATAATGTTAGAAAATATTTATCTTATCTTTAAAATCAATTATTATAATACAAATCTTGGACATACTATAACTATTTAGGTCTAAATAATAACAATGCTTACAACTCATTAGTTTAAAAAATTTAACATATCTCCTATGATGTGATGGTCTATGAGCAATTTCCTTATATTTGTTGGAATAGATTGAAAAAGAGTCTACGTTGATTGACTTGCGACTCCAAGAGGGGGTCATAAAAAAAAACCAAATGTTCATCAAAATATTCGTAAAAATTGAAAGCCTCTAGGCTTTCCTGCAGCAAGTTGTTATCCTTCCCCCCCCTTCTTCTCCAAGGCTTATATTTTTTATTTTCTTTTTTTCTCTCAACCTAAATGTTACCAAAAATAAAAAAGATCAAGAGTAATTTGCTAAATTCTAAAAAAATTAACAAGTAATTTTTTCTTGTTAATTATATTAGTTCATTTTTATTATTTAACTATTACTTTTAAATAATTGAAGCTTTATTTCTATCCTTTTTCTTTTAAATTTTCATTATATTTCAATCAAACAATTTTGCAATAAATACAAAACTTGGAAGTTATGTTCTCATAGATGCATAATCTAATTCTGCTCTCATATTTTGTGGTTGTAAGAAAATCAAAGGTCTCTCTTTCTTTTTCCTTTACCTTTATTTATTTAGTTAATTATTTTTTACCTTTTAAATAATATTTTAGTAGACGAAGAATCTAGAAGTCACGTCTACATTCGCAATGGGCGGTTGGTTATATCCACCAAGCCACGTGGGGACGATGACTCGTCTCCTTTTCTTCCCGCCGGAAAAAGTATAGGAAATTACTAGTGGATTAAATATTTAGTTGAAGCTTGTGATAAATTGAAGTAAAGCAATTAATTTATTTGTGTTTGTCATAATTTTGTTCAATTAGTGCTTATCTTATATTCTTAATATCTAAAAGTATATGTTCTTAAATATGGGAGTATTTACCTCTATTCTTCTTAAGAAAAGGAAGTAAATCTTTCTAATATAATCTTAAACTTGAAGTTTAAATAGGGAATTCATATAAGAAAACTTACAAAGTAAGAATTTTGGGTTCGATTTCCCTTCGTTTTATTTTCTGATTAACCTAAACATATTTGTTTTCCAATCTAATCATTAAACAAATCTTGGTATTTGTATTGTGGGTTGTGTCTAGCTAGTTAGTAAGGTATTTTAAATTAGTGGAGTGATTGTTGCTCAATATTTGTTTTGCAAGTCGCGTGTCTATCTAGTTAGCAAGGTATTAGCTAAGAGTTAGATATTTG
Source organism: Casuarina cunninghamiana (assembly GCA_028551485.1). Taxonomy (NCBI): domain Eukaryota; kingdom Viridiplantae; phylum Streptophyta; class Magnoliopsida; order Fagales; family Casuarinaceae; genus Casuarina; species Casuarina cunninghamiana. Next base: position 13,013,258 of record CM052371.1, read on the forward strand.
AGTGAGTTATGTGTACTTATATAACAATCTTGGGAGTATGATTAAATTGTTAAAGTTCTTGTGAAATAAAGTTTTTCTCTTTAACAAGACTTATTATTTAGTTTTTGAGGTGAAGTCTCTTTCTTGTTGAGGCTTATTATTGAGTTTTTCCATTCATCACCATAGGTAGGAGACACCTATCCAAATCTTGGTTGGATTTTGATCCTATACTCTTGTCTTGACGGCAATTACTCTTTTCAATCATGGGTATGTAATATAATAGTGTTAGAGCAACCTACGTCCCAATGGTAAAACAATGGTTATAGAACAAAGATCATAAACTATAGGGCATGTGGACTTTGTTTAATTGCAATTATTACTTTGTGTTTGTTTTATGGGTTATTTGTCTAGTTAGTTAGTAGGATGTTAGTCAAGAGTAAGGTTGTTAAGATTTAATTTCATGCACTTGTGGAAAAATCTTGAGAATGTAATTAAATAGTTATAGTTCTTTTGAGGTGAAGTCTTTTTTTTTTTTATGAGGTTTATTGTCAAGCTTCTCATCTTATCACCATAGGTAGGTGACACCCATCCAAATCTAGGTTGGATTTTACTCACTCTAAAAAATGAGCACATAACAATCATCAACATCAATTTTGATTATGATAGAAAATCAATTTTTCCCTTAGAATTGACTTATAAAAAATGGAAACACATTCACATATAAGGAGTATAATACTAAGAATTTGGCATGCATATGGAATTTCAATGCAAGGCCTCATACAAAGAGATACTCATTGCAACATAGCCTAGGTTACGAATGAAACGCAATTCATCAATAATAATAGTTAAGTATAAGGAAATGCTTTCATTGGCTACCACTTGAATACTTTGATGTGTATGTTTGAGATTGAGAGGTAATAATATACAAATACTTCTTATAATATATAACCATGAATTAAATGTGAATGTCTATACCATATTGTTTGTGTAACTTTTGGTAATAAAATGATTGAAAGATTCATTGTAAATCGAGAATGTTTTATATATTCTAACGCACTTAATTTTTTTCAATTTACATAAAGATATAGTAAATTAATAAATTGAGTAGGCATACTATGCCTAAACATAGGATACTAAATAAATTAGGAAATTCTACCATCATATAAATACTATTATTCTTGTAGATATAAACTATTGAAATTCATATATAGTAGTTATAGTAGAATTGGATATTCTAATATATTTCTTGGATTAAGTCTACTCAATCAAATTTAGTTGTTTTTAGTTATGAAATTTTATCTTAAAGAATATCGCTTCTAATCCATTCTTAAATATTTTGATTTGCTCAATAAACTTTAAGATTAATTCATTGTTAGTATTTAATTAGTCTAGTATTCATCAATCTCTGTGGGATAATATATTTCTCATCATTATATTATTTATTCAATATATTTACTTGCATGTAGAAATTCCATCAAAACATTTTTGGCGCCATTGATGGGGATTGTTTGTTTATAGCTAATTAATATTAATACTAAATCATTCTAGGTTTAATCTACCCTTTACTTTTAAAAAATCATTTTTTATTCTTTTTTCTCTATTTTTTGTTTTCTATTTAATTTTTTTATTTTTTCATTTTCTAAAAAAATAGTGAGATGAAATTAAAAAAAAATGGATCATGTTGGTAAGCCACGCAAACTTCTAAAAGATTATATTGCACTAACAATTTAGGGTGTCACATCAAATATCAAAAAGCCTACAATTCAAGCAAACAACCTTGAATCAAGGCATCACTCATCCAGATGCTCCTACACTTAATGCAATTTAGTGGGCTATCAAGTGATGATCTAAATGTCAACATTGAGGCTTTCCTTAAAATCTATGACATAATTAAATACAATGGAGTCACAAATGATGTTGTTAGGTTAAAGCTATTTCTATTTTCTCTTATAGACAAAGGTAAAAATTGAATTTCTTCTCTTCCCATAAGATCAATCACTACATGAGATGATCTTGCCTAGAAATTTCCTGGTAAGTTCTTTCCTCCCACAAGATCAATCACTAAATAGAGATTTGTACCACCACTTTTGTGCATATGGATAATGAACTGTTGTATACAGCTTATGAAAGATTCAAAGAGCTTCTAAGAAGATGTCCATATTACGAATTGTCTATATGGTTACAAATACAAACTTTCTATAATGGATGTAGTACAAATCTCTTTTTATAGTTGATGCAATTGTAAGAGGGGCCTTAAATAACAAAACACCAAAAGAGGCATATAACCTTTTGAAGGAAATGACATCCAATAGGTATTAGTGGCCTATTGAAAGGTTACCAATGTGTAAAGCAAATAGAGTTCATGAGGTGAATGTTTTCACTACAATGTATACAGAATTTGAAACACTTAACAAGAAGATGAATAACCTAAGTGCTCTAGTCATGAGCATTCAGAATAAACCATGTGATCTTTATGGTGGAGGACATGCAAGCACATAATGTCAAATAAGTGACATTTTTGCTCAATTTACCAAAAATGCTATTTTTGTTTGGAATTTGAATAGATCACTTTTTATTCTTAGATTCGACACTCCAGAATGAGTTTGGGATCAAGAGATTTTAAATAACACATGTTCATTTCTTAGCTAGGAGCTTGCTAATAGTCTATGTGATGTTGCAGTTAAAATTTATAAATAATTGTAGAGTGTTGATATTGTGATGTCACAAAGATGCACTATCCTAATGAGAACAAGGAGGATGCCCTCCCTATTTCGTCTTTATATGCATCTCCATGAAACAAAGCAAATATAAGAGAAGTTGTCGATTACTTTGCCAGTGATAAGTTAGTGATAAGTTAGTAGAATTAAGGACTTTTTGGTCTTGGGTAGGTCTAACACTTGAATGTATGAGTTTGGGTGTGTGCATATATATAAAATAAAATAAAAAATCATAGAAGTTAGTCTGATAGCACTCAAAAAGATCATGAAGGATTTCAAGCACTCAAGATTATGAATATGCCATAGTTAAAATTCATACATAATATGATTGCTGCTCGCACTTGAACCTGAAAATCTTAAAATGATTTTTAGTTAGGAATACTTAGTTTTGAATTTTGCAATTTGCCTAGTGGGTCACTAGTTCTTGGTACGTCGTTATAATCTTTCGCTTGCATACCCGGCACTTCCAGGCCCCTTGCTGCTACTCTCAGATTGTCTTTCTTATGCCTATTCATTCTGGACAATAAACATGAAATCAGAATGGGATTCAAACAGTTCGGATTCATGTTTTTGAAAACCTTGGTTATTTAACCAGAATGCGTAGGCGTCAGAAAAAAGATCCCAGATAAGAATGAGAGCTCGGAAGTGCCAAATCTGCAAACAAAAGATCATCATTACATACCCAGAATTTATGAAGGCTCCACTTAATAAGTAACAAGTTGTATTCACAACTTCCATCAAAGGTATTATATTTACAAAGCATAATTTTGGCTATCTCGTTTACGGTTCTATTTTTCTTTCCGCCATCCTATTTGGTTGTGGTGCTCTAGGAACAGAAACACTATGACCAATACCATTTTGTAAACAAAACATTTCAAATTTCCCTCCATAATCAATTGTAGTATTATTTGTGATGAGGTATTTTTTGTTATGGATTCTCTTGCAAAAAATGTTAAATCTATCTAAAAAATCATCTTTATGTGTAAGAAGAAATATCAACGAAAATTTAGAGTAACTGTCTCTTATAACAAGCACAAATTATTTTTATAATAGGCTTCTTGTTCTCATGGGTCCAACAAGTCTATATGCAATAACCGTAAGGAGCCTGAATGTGGATATTTCAATTTTAGATTTAAATCTAACTCTTAGTTGTTGTCCTTTCACACAAGCATTGAACATTCTATCTTTGTAAAATGTCTTTACTAGAATGAGAATTTTTTAAACAATAAAGTTAATTTATTAAGCTTGAGAATTAAACTATCATTTCAGCGTTAACTCTATCAATCCCACGGGCAAGATCATTATTTTCATTAGGTTTCATTTCATATGTTTTACATTTTCCTTTGACTTTGTTATGTTTTATACACAAATTTCTAAAACTATCAAGTACTCCTACAAAGGCACCTTGTAATTTTCTTCAACAGCTATCATGGCTACTTCTTTAGTCTCCTTTTTATCTTCAGATGATGAGTTCTCATCATTGCCATGTTGCAACCATGGGTATCTTCTTACGTTTTTCCTCAATTTTTTTTCTTTCCTTTTTGGAAAAGGGTAATCAGCTTTTATGTGACCTGGCTTCCTACTCCAGGCATAGGTTATCCTAAGCTTGTCAAAACGTCTTTCTTGGGTAAAAGCATGTCCCATGAGCACTCAGACCAATGACATTTTCTCCTGTTACATTAGCTTATAAAGTTAACTAAAACGTCATGAATTTTATATGTAAACAGACATGAATTTATTTGGGAAAAAAAAAACAAGATATAAATTTTTAACATATCTTCCAAGCATATTTCTCAAAATATGGCAAACAACTTAATAATGCTAATCAGCTTCATGAAGCCATGTTTGATCATATACCTAATGTTTCCTTGAAGAATAACTCAATATATTTCATCATAGTGACTTTTAGAAGCTCATTTTCTCAGTTTTTCTATATCAAGGTCTATGTTACGCAGTAATACCCACAAGGCATTACTATTCAGCAGAAGCGTTGCGAACTGGTACCTTTGAATTCATTCCTATGCCTCTTCCCATCGTTATCGAACGATGAAATATGTTTTCAGTAGTCATCCATAACAAGCACAATTGAATACAAAAAACTGTGTTTCTAGTCTTCATAGTAGCAAGCATTGCGGACTCTGTGACTATTACAATTGACCCCAGCAGCAAACAACCATGATGAGTTACCATGGAACCACCATGATCAGAACAAACAAGGTGAGATGCCATGGGACTGCTCCAATTTCTGGCTCCTGGATACAAAACATTTATCATTTATTAGCTTGTAGTATTTACACTTTGAAGGGTTTTTTGTGAAAATTTTGTTACAACCACCATGTTGCCAAATAATAAGATGAGTTGCTAGGGGACACCTTCAGTATCAGGCTTACGCATATAAAACATATATCATTTCTTAGCTGGTAGTATTTACGCTGCAAAGGTTTTTTGCACTATTAATTTTGCTAGAATCACCATGATGAGAAACAACGAGATGCGTTGCCATGGGGCAGCTCCAATATCTTACTCCTACATATAAACATATCATTTGTTAGCTGTCAGTATTTACACTTGGAAGGGTTTTTACACTATTAATTTTCATGCTTACATTCCCCTGGCAGAATTATTTGTGGCTCATAACATCAGAGTATGTTGTGGAGATTTTCTGTCCAATTTCTTGCATTTTCAGATTTCTCCTTTCCCCTCTTGCTGATTTCTAGACATTGGTAAAGAGGTGGGTCAGGTAATCTTTGCATCCAATATCTCAGCTTTCCTATTAATATCTTCATCCGAGGATTCATCTGAGGATGAGTCATCACTTGAATCTGTAGCTGGTTAGGAACTACCTCAAAATCGTCATCTGCCTTAGAAGCTTGGGATTTAAGGCGATCAGACGCTGCATTGGCTTTTTCTGCCTTTTCCTTGGACATCTGCGGAATAGAAAGTTTCACCTCCTGCCTATCTACCTGCATTTCGTTATCGCTATCATCCCCCAAATCTCCTTGTTCCACAGCTTCGGCAAAGATATCCTGATAGAACTACTTGTTTGTAATTTCCTCTTGGGTTGCCTCTTCGTCAAATGGTACCAGGAGAGGATTCTTCTCCTGGACACCCTGATCTCTATCTGAATCATAATCAGACTGAACAGCAACATCACCATCGCCATCCTGCACAGCCAAAAGGAGATCTAAATCTATGAGCAGAAACAATCGACAACAAAAGCTGGTTCTATGCACCAATCTCATTGTAAATTCTTGATAGGAACTGATATAACGGAGATCAAAATGCATTCTCAACTGTATCTAGACAGTTTATGGCAACTCCATACCTCCAAAAGTTGGGAATCTTCAGCATACGCTTGTTTTGTGCGCTTACGCTGCCTTGTACTACCCTCTTTTCTTGCCACAAATCGTTCATAAGCCTGATCAAGAAACTCTTCCATTTTTTCATCATACCTAATATCAGAATAAATCATTTGGTGAGAAGATAATAAAAATATCCTTGATTGTATTTCTGAGCCAAATAAATAGGAGAAATACCTTCTGCGTTCTTCATCAGAGTCTATGTCACTGGACGAAGATCCTTGAGTTACATCATGGGTGTCTTCATTTTCATGATCCTTTAAGTCTCCATTTTCATCACCTTCATAATCAGTGGAGTCCATTGCTGCCAGATCTTTCTTACCCTAAGGACCATCAACAAACCAAAGTAAACAAAAAAGAATAAAAGAGCAACTTTCTAAAGGTCATGAATTCAGTTTTATTTATTTAATGTTAAATTACTTTTTCAGCCATAGGAAACAATTATCAGGTACCAGCCCACTTAAAATTTTTTTACAGTGGTTAAAGCAAAAATTAATTCCTTGCTTTGAAAATCAATGGAGGGAAAGAAGAAAAGGAAAGAAGAGGAAAAGGAAGGGGGATTGTTAGAGGTGGTGACAGACCTCTTAAGTGAGATTCATTGCAACGTAGCATTGGCTATGTAGGAAAGATAATCAATTAGTAATGTTTGTCTTTTTTTTTTTTTTTGTGGTGAAAGGTCAAATTATATATCACCCGTAAAAAAGTTTATAAAATTAGTAATGATTGTTAAGTATGAAGGAAAACTTTTCATTTGGATGTACTAGATTTACAAGTAAATGAGTATTTCACTTGAAACTTTGGTTCTAATATCATATTAAAAAACATATTTCTTATTTAAAACTAACTTATAAGAGATAAGAACATCGTTACATAGAAAAAGTGCAATAGACTAATGTGTTGGGAAATGTAAAATGCATATAAGATTTTAACATATATAATGTTAGAAAATATTTATCTTCATGTTTAAATTTAATTAATGAAAAAAAAACCCTTAACATACTATAATCATTTAGGTCCAAATAATAATAATTTTTAGCAATCATTGGTTTTAAAAAAAAAAAAAACCTATTTTCTTAATTTTATATTCTCAATATACAAGTCTAGAAAAACTAATTTTACAAATCTTAAACATTAGGAATGTCAACCCTATATTTCTTCTGGCTACCCAATAATTAAGCCTACAGATTAGTGCTAGGTTTACCAAAAATGTCATAAATCACAATCACACATCCAATGAAATTTGTCAACCTTCTAGCTTATTGGCATGCCGGGACAGCTGGCTACAGCTCCACATGTCCTTTCCTACTCTATATATAAAGTACTCATCCTCCCGCCATTTCCCATATCGCCTTCCTTCTCTTTTATATTACTATAATTTTTGTACGCTGCGAGAAAGTGAGTGCTACCATGGCTATGCTTCCATTGCATTCACAAATGCTTTTGCTCAGCGTCCTCATCTTGGCCTTTGGCCTTGCTGGTTGGGATTCTTTTTTGGTTTCTGAGCTTCGATTTTGGTTTCTTGGTTATGTATGCGCTCTAATGGTTCTTGGTTTGTGTTTCAAAATTGCAATCATTTGTTCATGAAGATATCCAGGTGAGGGAATTTATCACTTTTCATAGGCATATTAGGGCAATTTTTGTCCTGTAGAAGCTTGTTCTCAAGCACCATTCATGTCATAACATTGCTCTTGCTTTCGTTTGTCCTTACTAGACTTCAAGTGCAGCAAGTTGGTGTGTTCCTAAGAATGGAGTTTCTGAAGCCAAATTGCAATCAAACATTGACTTTGCTTGTGGCCAAGGCATTGATTGTAGCCCAATCCACCCAGGGGGCATCTGCTTTGATCCAAACACTATTGCATCACATGCTGCCTATGCCATGAATCTCTATTTCCAAAAGTCCCGAAAGAGTCCATCAAGCTGTGACTTCTCACAAACCGGAATCATTACGACCACAAATCCTAGTAAGCTTCAATTCATAAGCATTTATTTCCTCTACTTTCTAATGGCACATAAAATTAAGCAAAGGTAAAATACTAGGATAATTTATGCAATGGTATAGTTAGTTAGTATGTTTCTCATTTCTAAAAGTAAGGAAGTCCATCCTAAAATTTATAGATATACTACTTGTCTAATTTAATATCATACTCATGTATCTATATTTTTGAAGAGATAAGCATTCTCTACAGTTGCTCCTCACGCTATGGAAGAAATATTACAAGTAGACCAATATTAAGGACAATGTCAGTCCACCACAAACATAAGGAAATGTGCAATGACTTGGATATTATGTTAAAGTAAAGAGGCATGTCCTAAAATCTATAAGCAAGAAGAGGTATACTTTTATATATTATAAGCCTAGGCTCCCATATCTATATTTTTATGTGAGATAAACATCCTCAACAAAACCTATTGTAATCTTCTTCTTCCTAACCATGCACCAAACACACCATTTATAACGAGGTAGAGAGGCTACAACTCTTGTCGTTTCGGTTCAAAACAAGCTTGACATGTAAAACAAGCATTTCTAGTTTGCTTTGTCATTTGCTATTCTTATGGATTGTCATGTAATTTTCTTAACTCTTTTCTTCTCTTTGATTGTAGGTTACAATGCTTGCAAATATCCTGGGGGTAGTCCTTGAAAGGCCGTGTAATCCCATAAGATGTCAAAAATAAATAGAATAATTTATATGCTAGATCATTGCCATAAGTAGTGTAAAGAATATTTTCTTTTCTGCCTCTCCCAACGTCTTCCTGCATACGTCGTTGTTCTTGGTCCAATAAAATGATTTCAGTTGGACAAAGTGAGAGATATGATACTTGTCATGTTGAGGAACTTTACCTACTAAAATAAGTTTCATTGTAAAAGTAATAATATATCTTAAAATTTTCAATACAATTGAAAGTTGCAACTCTTATTTCCTCTCTCTCTCTCACACACACACACACACACACATTCTTTTTTTTTTCTTCTCTTTTCAGTTCTAGTCTTTCTTACATGATTGTTCAAAGGCTTCTTCTTTTTTAATGCAAAAGTGTTGGAAGTTTCAAGTCTTGTTTCTAGAAGCAAGACCCACCTTCATTTAACTACCATTAGTTTTATGTACTTGAAATCTAAAACTTTAATGTTAGGTGAAGCATTGTGCTAGAAAATGACTAAAACTTCCTCGACAAAGATGGATTATTAGAAAAAATAGGTACTTAAACATATAGTGTGAGTTAACCACTCTTAAAAAATACAATTATTTACCTCAAGCATGAAATGATATATACTAGCTATGAAGTAAAATTATAAAAACTCAATTTTTGAGTAATGAGATGTTGTCTTCAACATAAATTTTGATATATTCTTTTAAAAGTTCATTTTTCTTTAAAAGTGAATTATAAAATAGGAGAATACGTTCATATATAATGAATGTAATAATAATAATAATTTAAAATAAACATTAAATTCAATATACTACCCTAACCCAAAGAAGAGATTCATTGCTACACTCCCTTAGTTACAAATGAAAAACAATTGCTTGGTAATGACAAGTAAGTATGAGGAAAGACTTTCTATTATAACATACTAAATTTACAAGTGAATGAATATCTCATTAAAAACTTTAACTTTGATATCATATTAAGAGATTTATTTTTTTGATTCTAAAACCAATTTGTAAGATATAAGAACGTCTTCACAAATAAAAAATGTATTAAACTAACTTACTTGCCATGTAAGATATACACAAGATTTTAATGCATAATATTAGAAAATGGTTATCTTCATCTTTAAAATCAATTCTTATAAAAGAAAAACCTAAACATGTTATACTCCTTTAGGCCAAAATAATAAAATCTTTAGCAATCATTAGTTTAAAAAATTTAATATATTTCTCGTGATGTGACAGTCACTAAGAAACTTCTTTATGTTTTCCACATTAAGTATAAAAAGGAATTTCTGCATGGCTTGACATGCGACCCCAAGTGGGAGTGATCCTTTTGAATTTTCAATATCTTCCAAGAAAGAGAACTATAAAAAAATGACCAAGTGTTCATCAAATCTATAGCATCTAGACTTTCTTGTAGCTTATTTACTTCTTCTCCAAGGCTCATATTTTGGTTTCTCTCATTACTAGGGAGTATACCCAATATGTCTCTTGATCTTTTTAGTTATTTCATTTCATTCTTGATCTTTTAGGTTCTTTTTCTTTTTTCTTTGAACTTAAATGTTAGAAGAAAGTAAATGAACACAAGCAAATTATTAAAGAATCGAAGCCTTATTCTTTAACATATATAATATTAGAAAATATTTATCTGCATCTCTAAAATCAATTATTATAATAAAGAATCTTGGACATACTATAACTATTTAGGTCTAAATAATAATAATGCTTACCAATCATTAGTTTAAAAAATTTAATATATTTGGTCTGACGTGATGGTCTATGAGCAACTTCCTTATATTTGTTGGAATAGATTGAAAAAGAATCTGCGTGGATTGACTTGTGACTCCATGAGGGAGTCATAAAAAAAAAAAAAAACAAATGTTCATCAAAATATTTGTAAAAATTGAAAGCCTCTAGGCTTTCGTGCAGCAAGTTAATAACCACCCGCGCCCGCCCCAACCCCCCACCCACACCCAACAGCAAGTGAAGGCATTACTATTCAGCGGAAGCGTTGCGAACTGGTACCTTTTAATTCATTCCTATGCCTCTTCTCATCGTTATCAAACAATGAAATATGTTTTCAGTAGTCATCCATAATAGTCACAATTGAACACAAAAAACTGTGTTTCTAGTCTTCATAATAGCAAGCATTGCGGACTCTGTGACTATTACAATTGACCCCAGCAGCAGACAACCATGATGAGTTACCATGGAACCACCGTAATGAGAACAAACAAGGTGAGATGCCATGGGACAGCTCCAATTTCTGGCTCCAGTGTACAAAACATATATCATTTATTAGCTTGTAGTATTTACACTTTGAAGGGTTTTTTGTGTTGACAATTTTGTTATTGTTGGAGTGTTGAAATATTCAGTCCCACATTGGGTAAGGTGACGGGAGAGCCTAGCCTTATTAGCTTCCGCTGACAACCCACTATTGCACAGTTCTGTGTTTTAGTTGGAGTGTTGAAATATTTAGTCCCACATCGGGTAAGGCGACGGCGTTTTAGTTGGGCCCTTCAGTTTCTAAGAGTTACAACCACCATGTTTCCAAATAATAAGATGAGTTGCTAGGGGACACCTTCAATATCTGGCTCCTGCGTATAAAACATATATCATTTCTAGCTGGTAGTATTTACGCTGCAAAGGTTTTTTGCACTATTAATTTTGCTAGAATCACCATGATGAGAAACAACGAGATGCGTTGCCATGGAGCAGCTCCAATATCTTACTCTTACATACAAACATATCATTTGTTAGCTGTCAGTATTTACACTTGAAAGGTTTTTTACGCTATCAATTTTCATGCTTACATTCCCCTGGCAGCATTATTTGTGGCTCATAACATAAGAGTATGTTGTGGAGATTTTCTGTCCAATTTCTTGCATTTTCAGATTTCTCCTTTCCTCTCTTGCAGATTTCTAGACATTGGTAAAGAGGTGGGTCAGGTATTCTTTGCATCCTTAACTTTGATGGTTTGACATTTCTTTTCTCCCCCTTCATCTTAGAGATAATGAGAAATTGGCAGTTTTTCATTTTCATTCTCAACGAAATTGAAAAACTGTTAATTTGACATAATCTCCAAGATGAAACAAGAGAAAAAAGAAATGTAGACCTCCTAAAGCAAGGATGCAAAAAAATACCCAACACACCTCTTTACCAAGGTCCAAAAACCAGCAACAGAGGAAAGGAGAAACCTGAAAATGCAAGAAATGTGGACAGAAAATCTCAACAACATACTCTCAAGTTACGAGCCACGAAGAACTCTGAAAGGGGAATGTAAGCATGAAAGAAAGCTGGGAATGCAGTTGTCTTTAGTGTCAAGACTCCAAGAAGTCTTCTGAGTTATAGTTACGAACTTGGGCCTCAAGCGAATAATATCAATTATTCATTTCTTTTAAATTTTATGTTTTGATAGCTTGAAAAGAATTTACTCTACCTCTTGGAAGAATCAAGGCTACCATCACTTCTATGGTAAAGATGAAGAAAGATACACTAAAGAATTGGTATTGGAGGTGTTTGATCACCAGAACAAATTAGCAAACAAGTTATCATGATGTACTCCTTGAGAATTTATTGAATAAATTATGTATTCGATACCCAAATTAATAGAGGCAGCGGCTAACTCGTAAGTTTAAAAACGAAGAGTTGGACCCTGATATCTACTAGCAATTTCAACATTGGTTTGGTGATTTGCAATTGAAGCAAACTTGATTCTGTTTAAAATAAAAGGAAAGTTACTTGTCCGGCCCTTACAAACAACTCTAAAGGAAGAAGGGAAAAAAAAAAAAAAAAAAAGGACTTTTTTACACCAATTCATAAAGAGAGCAACCCAAGAATCATCACATCAGAAAGAAACTGAGTAAATGGAGTAAAAAGAAAAGAAAAGGCATTTCAAGCCTCCAAACGAGCTTGGCATCCCCAAAATGTCAACTCTTCTCGGCCAACGCTTCCGTCAAAATGACAAAGAAATGGATGGAAATCCTTTAATCGTTCGGTTAATCAAGATAAACATTTACATCAAAGACGGTACATATAAAAAGTACATGCATTAACATTTTCTAAACAATTTATTGGTACTACTATCAACAATTCATGGGAGATTTTCTCGCAAAAGATTACGTGTAGAAGAGTTTTTGCTTGAAAATAGGTGATTAACATTGGCTGCCTGTTCTTTAACAGAGGCGTTTAGTATTACAATGTTTCCTAATGAGGTTTCTCACTATTTATGAACCAGTTAATGAGGTAAAGTATTACAAAGGTTTAAATTAGATTTAGGATAATGTTCTGACTACATAACTCAAAATTTTTTTCCGTGATTCAATTTCCATCTGAATCACAAAATAAAACAAAACAAAACAACAAATAAACAAGCAAAGGAAAAAAAACAACAGACAGGGAGGCGTTTTCTTTGTTCCCTTTCTTTCCCAAATCAGAAGTAGCCACCAACTTCTTTGTGAATTTAGAAAGGTCACTCATTCATGCCCATCTTTTTTCCTCTGCTCCCCTTTTTCCCTCCTGATGCTTTCTGAGATCCTTTACCTTTCTGCGCTTTGACGTTCTTTGCCTTCTTGCCGCCTTTTCCTCCCTTACCACTGCCACGGGTTCTTGCATCTTTTTTCATCCGTCGATCAACCAGGACTTTGCCTTTGCCAACCTTTACTTGAACACCTTTCTTTGCAACCACTAACTCCTTTTTGGGTTTCTTGGGCATAGCTTTTTTATATAGCTGTTCAATTTGCTTCGTCTTTGAGCGATCAGATATATCTGCTTGGTCTGAAATCACGTTTGCCTTCTTTCGGACCTTCTCCAGCTGCCTCTGAGCAACACGCTTCTTCCGAGCTTTGGCCTGAGCAACTTTCTTTGCAGGCCGAGCATCGATTTCTTTGAACTGTGCTCTCATTGCCGCCATTTCTTCCTTGGTCACTGGCTTTATTGGTTGGCGGTGCCGCCTTTCCTCTTCTAAAAACCATTTAGGCAAACCATCGTCATGGAACATGTATTTATTGTACGCATCATCTAGTATCTGCTCCCGTTGCTTTTTCCGCAGCATCTTCTTTGCACAAGCCAATATCTCAGCTTTCCTATTAATATCTTCATCCGATGATTCATCTGAGGATGAGTCATCACTTGAATCTGTAGCTGGGGCAGGAACTACCTCAAAATCGTCATCTGCCTTAGAAGCTTGGGATTTAAGGCGATCAGATGCTGCATTGGCTTTTGCTGCCTTTTCCTTGGACTTCTCCGGAATAGAAAGTTTTACCTCCTGCCTATCTACCTGCATTTCTTTATCGCTATCATCCCCCAAATCTCCTTCTTCTACAGCCTCGGCAAAGATATCCTGACTGAACCACTTGTTTGTAATTTCCTCTTGGGTTGGCACCTCTTCGGCAAATGGTACCAGGAGAGGATTCTTCTCCTGGTCACCCTGATCTCTATCTGAGTCATAATCAGACTGAACAGCGCCATCGCCATCGCCATCGCCATCGCCATCCTGCACAGCAAAAAGGAGATCTAAATCTATGAGCAGAAACAATCGATAACAAAAGCTGGTTCTGTGCACCAATCTCATTGTAAATTCTTGATAGGAACTGATCTAGCGGAGATCAAAATGCATTCTCAACTGTATATAAACACTCTATGGCAACTCCATACCTCCAAAAGTTGGGAATCTTCAGCATATGCTTGTTTTGTGCGCTTACGCTGCCTTGTACTACCCTCTTTTCTTGCCACAAATCGTTCATAAGCCTGATCAAGAAACTCTTCCATTTTTTCATCATACCTAATATCAGAATAAATCATTTGGTGAGAAGATAATAATAATATCCTTGATTGTATTTCTGAACCAAATATATAGGAGAAATACCTTCTGCGTTCTTCATCAGAGTCTATATCACTGGACGAAGATCCTTGAGTTACATCACGGGTGTCTTCATTTTCATGATCCTTAAAGTCACCATTTTCATCACCTTCATAATCAGTGGAGTCCATTGCTGCCAGATCTTTCTTACCCTAAGAAACATCAACAAACCAAAGTAAACAAACAAGAATGAAAGAGCAACTTTCTAAAGGTCATAGGAAAAAATTATCTGGTACCAGCCCACTTTAAATTTTTTTCACAATTGTTAAAGCAAACATTATTTTCTTGCTTTGAAAATCAATAGAAGGAAAGAAGAAAAGGAAGGAAGAGGAAGAGGAAGGGGGATTGGTGGAGGTGGTCACAGACCTTGATGGAAGAAAGAGAAAACAACTCATGATCAGTATAACCATCTGCTGTTGCATCTATTTGCATCCCAGTTGCCTTCCGTGCCTTATCCTACAACATTTAAAAACAGTTAAGCAAAAAAGCAGCGACAGAATTGCCTATAAGTAAAAGATTTAAGAATCTATGACTCAGAATTTACAATGTAACCTTATTACTTATTTCCAACCCAAATAACACTAGGGGAGAATGAATGCTAATATCGCAATAAATGAATTTAGAACGCCACATTTAGGGGAATTTTAGTTCACGGACTTCAGAAAATGAGGGGAAAAAGAACATCATACGTATACTCTAAAGTGGATAGAGGCTGTAGCTTGACCTCCAAAACTACTATCTTCTGTCCTTAACAAGTTTAGCAACAACAAGTGCTCCGAGTTTTAGAGACATCATATTATCACTATCATGATGCTTTAAGAACAATCCCTAGAATTAGCAACGCTAAATTCACACCATACCTTGGCTCGTCTTTTTGCAAGTATTTTCTTTGCTCTTTTCTTCTTACGCTCCATGGCATATGTAAGCTCCTCCATTTCGTTAAGTATTTTATCATCTTCATCCTCCTTATTCTCATTCTCAACAGCTGTGGTAGTCACAGAACTGGCCTTCTGTGTTGGAGATAGGGCCTTTCTAATGTGAAGCCGCCATCTATATTGAAAAACAAACATGAGAACATGTTAGTTAATGTGGTGTAACAATGCTGTTTGAAGTGACAAAACTGAGATAAAAACTGTAAAAAATAATGACATCAGAAGCGTAAGTGGATGGATATGCTTATATATTTACTTGTTTGGGTCAAACTCCAAATACTGAAAACAAGATTCTTAAGAGTATGCAGTTAATGAGAAAGTGTAAATTGATGAGAGGGACAATGACAAAAGGCACAGCTTACTTCAATAGATGCTTGAAGTCTTGTTTCCCCAGAACACGCAGATCATCACATAGAGCTTTAACCTGCCAGAAAATAATACTAAAACAGTTGAAATTTGATAGCACACTTTACATGGTTGCCGAAACTTCTAAGAGCATATCTTGACATTGATGTTATTACAGAAAACAGAAAAAAAAATTACCTCTTCCGTTGTTAGTGCATGATCCTTAATAGGCAAACAAGCTGGATCATCAAAGGTTATAGAAGTAACAGAACCAAGAACCTCAAGAGGGGCATCAGACCAAATGAAATCTGCAGCTGAGGACACCTTCCTCAAAATCGTTTCTCCCTCCTCATACCTGTAATTAGGACATAATTAGCAACAACCTCAACACAAATCAACAATTATACTTCCAACCTTTCTGTGAGATACTTTAAAAGTATTTCCACATATAAACAAGCAATAATGTCCACACATGAGAAAGTACTAGCAACAATGTCAGCATATTGCTAATGTGGCTTCATCAAGATGGCAAATTAAAACAACCACAATGAAAAGAAAGTTTACCCATCACGGTGCCTCTTCTGCTTTGTTCCTCTGAGTACATCCACCACCTAAATCACGGTTTATCCAATGGAAACAATGACAATATGCAATAGAACTACTCAAATGAAGCAAAAAGAAGATTAACTGGAGAGAAGGCAATTTGCTGTTAGTGCCTCATTGATTTACCTTCCGTTGTGGCTCTATGGATCCCTGAAATAAATGCTTCACGTCAAGAAGACGTGGATCAATCTTTGCAGGGGCCTTGTACTTAAGACCCAAAACGTATATCTCAGCAGATGCGGAACGACTAGCCGCTGGCTTATCCACCTCAACCTTTTCAAATAACTGCAAAGCAAATTCCAACATCAAGTTAAAAAAGCGTTCAGCCTTCCATACGAATATGTGCAAGATATCTCAATAAAGAAGTAGAAGATCACCTGCTTGAGGCAGTATAGGACGGAACTGTAGTCTTGTGACCTGAAAACCTAAGACAAGACAAAAGAAGAGCATTCAGCATTCCACATGAAACAGACATCAGTTTTTTCCCGGTCACTGACCAAAAGCTCGGTAGTTTACAATCTCAAAAACGACCCACGAAACAACCAAACCAATGACACCATTATCAATTTTTCCTACTTCTAGACTAAAGAGAAGCAAAAGTTACAACATTTCAACAAATCCAATATGAAAGCGGAACCCGATCAAATCCATTGCCATATCAACAACCCCGAAAAAAAAACGGAGTTGGGCAAAGAGATCATTACTTTGGTGACAAAATTTCCCTTGGGAGCCAAGAATTGCGTGGCCAACTTAACCGCATCGATAACAAGCGCGTTCTGGCTCATAGCCTCCTGCGACCACGCACCACCGACGTTAGGCGAACCATCGTGAAGCACGAGTTCAAATACAGGGCAGCCGCGCTCGGCCATGATGTGCTTGATGCGAGAGCGGCACTCGGGCTTGGTGATGTCCTGCTCGATGGCGAGAGCGCCGCGGATGGGAGCGATGGGGACGAGGTCGATGCCAAGGACAAGACTGCCAACGGGGACGCGCTGAACCGCGACCTGCATCCATCCTCCAGGGGCGGCGCAGAGATCGAGGACGGCGTGGGCGGAACGAAGAAGGCCGAACTTGGAGTCGAGCTGGACCAGCTTCCAGGAGGCACGGGAACGGTAGCCATGCTCCTTGGCGAGGCGGTAGTACTTGTCCAAGCGATGCTTTCCCTTCACCTTTCCCATCTCCTTACGCCGTCGTCTGGTTCGACCGCTCTGTGATTTAGGGGTTTGATGGGGTTTAGAGAGACAAGAGGAGGAGTAAGAGAGATGACCGTCTTAGGGTTTCGCTATTTTCTTTTTTCTTTTTTCTTTTTTTTTTCAAATTATTGGAATTTTACTTTCTTTTATCAAAGAGCGCTACCAATTTTACTCCAAGAAAATATTCAGCCTGAGAAAAAAGAATATTTACACCTTCTTCTAATTAAAAAGTATTTAGGTTAAATGTCTTAATTAACGAAATATATTATTTCCTTATTTTCGATTTTCTCTATTTAAAGGGTCCAAAGTGCTATACCTATTTTTTCCATAAGATATTCAGTTTTTATAAAAGAAAAAATTAAAATATATATATATGTAAACCATCCTCTAAAAAATGCATATTTTGTTTAGATGATTACATCATTAACATTTATTTTCTTTTTTCTATAATATTGCTTCCTTTAGGTGGTCCAAGGAATAATACAATTATTATTTGTCAATTACCTCCTAACTCAATGATAAATTAACAAAGGTTTAAAATATTTTTATCTTAAGTTCAACACTTAAATGTAAATTTGGATACTTGCGCAAAAACAATAAAAGTAATAATAATAATATCTATTAAAAGATTTATAGTACGAAAATGATTTAAGTAAGTTGTGATCCCCAGCAGGTAAAACTGCCGTCAAAAGGTATGGCAGATATAAGGCACTTCTATGGAGAAGCTTTCAGGGATTCTGGGGGCCATCTTTTCTAAGGGCAATATTCAATGTCATACTTTTGCGTCTTCTTTAAGGAACTCCAGAAAGAGAAACTCCTCACTTGCAGAACATGGATGGAAACGCTGGTCTACTCCAAAGAATAGTGTGGGACAGGAGGCAAGAGAAATATTCTGCATAATGCAGATACATTGACAGTAATCTCAAAGGCATAATGGAATCTTAATGTGTATAAACAATAAAGGTACCCCTGGAATATCAAAGCTTCTTCTGGCATCGTCAAAAGAGAGGACAATTGAGCTTTATACTTATGACTGCATTTTTAAATGCATAACTTGATACATGTCCAAAGCAAAAAATTCCACTACCCTAGATCTTCACAAAGCCTAATTTCTTTCTGGTAAACTAATGTTTCCTCTAACCATGAAATTAGATGTGCTTCAGTCCCCACGGGAGCCGCTGCTACTTGCAGCAGGTTTCTTCCCTCCATACTTCTGCAGTGGCAGACACCATTTGTCAATTACAACAATAACTAGTGGCATAGAAAAAATCATAAGGATGATACGGCATGTATGAAACTCACCTGCTTCCCAATGTTGAAAGGAATATATTTGTACTTGATCATGTGTGCAATTTGGCGCCTCATTGTCAAGACGAACAGAACAATCCAGTAGCAAAGTAAGATTGGCCAGAAGACCGGAACATCAAACATGGGAAAGAATGTCATGACAAAAGCGATGCAGAAAGCTTTTGTGAATGAGTACCTGGAACAATGCAAATAAGCAGAAAAATATCGCCCATTAGTACATATTAAGAAAAATAATAAGCCTGTCCTAGAAAATTAATATGATTCCAGTGCAATAAAAGTAAAGGGATGACCACTGCAAATTGCAAGCTTTCCCAACTTTGAAGAACGTAGGAATGTCAAAAGAGAACCAGTAAACTCCATCTATTTAGCGGCTTAATCATACAATAAGATACTCTAATTCTAATTCCCTTATCAAGTTAGGTACCCCAACTGTAATTTTTTCCGCTTTCAAGGGTGTGCACTCTGCGGCGAGAGATCCAGAACACACATCATGTAAAACCATTACTATTGAAGCTAGTATAACAAATCAAAAGGAGAAAGAACTGAAACTTCATGAGACATGAACCGCCATTTATCTACCAAGAATACCAACCTTGCAAGCATGAAGTTCAGGTAATAAATTTGATCATTCTACTCCGATTATTCAGAAGACAGACTCTAATTTACAAAGAGCTCATCAATAAGACAAAAGGAAGCCATAACAAACAATTTGAGTACATTTGTGAATGATTGAGTTTCAAAAGGATCTTTAAAGATAATATATTAGCCACAAAAGTGAAGTATAAATCGAATGCCACAATGAATAAAAGCAGTTCCAGAGTGCCAGGAGATAGAACATAACAACTTAAGCTTGTGAAAATAGGTAGATTAAACAACGCATCATATGCTTGTCAACAAACATGGCAGTTTGGTAAAATTAAGGCTTTCCAAAGCAAAAATAGAAAAAGAATGTACATCCAGGTGCAAATAGAAATATCTCATGCCCTAATAGAGAAGACAGTCGGGTTAAATGAAGTTAGAATGGAGCCGCTTTGACTAAATACAGGATTAACTCTAACCATAGCCAATGTTTGGTAATTTTTCATGAAACTATTCTGAAATGCCCCATGTTCAGCTTGTCACACTTCTTAAAATCTGACAACAGTCTGTGGACCTGGCAAGGGATAATGTGCTGTAAAGCCTAAATTTCAAATATAAGCCTTCCAACCAAACAAGTAGAATGGAAAATTTTGAGCATACAAGGACATATCCCCAAGCATAGCACTAACGCAAACTTACTACCGCTGGGCATAAGAACAGAATCAACAAGGGACCAGATAGTCCAGTTATTCTCTAATTCTCCTCACTGTAGAGATGTAGGAAAGGGCAAAAAGGTACCAAATATCATCTCAATTATTTCCTACAATAGTAGCAAATTTACATGCAGCTGCAGAAATGACTGCAAAAATTTTTAGCTGCATGACTGCAAAAAAAATTTAAAAGGAAAAAACAACCATCTAGTAACACAAGGTACTCGTTATCCTATAGAAATTTGTGCATTCCTGCACTTCTTGCAAGGAAAAACAGAGAGCACCAGAACACCAAGCAATTTTGCAATAGTGAAATGAAGAGGATATATCTACGCCAGCAAAGGGGAAGGAGATATATAAAATTTGAAGAGGAAAATCGTGAACGAAGCACAATAACCATGTTCAGGAAAAAATCTGCATCCATGCTTATTGATGAAGAGGACACGTCAGTGAGATACATAAAAGTTAGTCGTATGTAACTTACCGATACTATATTCAGTTTTCATCGGTAAGTTTTACATCTCGGCCTGGCAGGCTTTGAAATAATGCATTACCCTCCAACCCATATTTATACAAAGAAAGGGTTCCATTTGATACAAAAAGTCATTGGCATTATTTAAGAAATTATGAAAATCATTTATATGCTTGAATACCATTAGGTCTTTTGGCAATCAAAATAGCTAGACCATATTTATATGTTCTCAAAACTGATACAGATGTTTATTGCCTTCATTACTTCTGATATACCTTTTTAACAACAGGACAAAAGCATCATTTCTGGAGTAGCCAATCAACTATAAGATATAACAGTAACCAAAAACAGTTCAAAACCCCAACTAAGTCAAGCTAGCATAT
The DNA here is from genome assembly GCA_028551485.1 of Casuarina cunninghamiana. NCBI lineage: Eukaryota > Viridiplantae > Streptophyta > Magnoliopsida > Fagales > Casuarinaceae > Casuarina > Casuarina cunninghamiana. The sequence continues at coordinate 13,034,346 of CM052371.1, forward strand.
GAATGTATAACAGGATGAGAGGTACCATGCAATATTTTTTAGAATGCTCAAACTATATTATTTTAACAAAATAAACAACAAAGAAGGTAAGCAAAAAAGGCCCATAAAGCCAACCAAAAATCAGACAGAGAAAAATCTTCACTCACCAAAACTTGAACTCCGGAAGACGGCGAATGAATGGCTTAAATTCATCTGAACCTTTTGTAGGTAGGACAGGCCCATCTGAAGTTTCCATCTCAGGGTCAACCAAAGGCGACAAGAATCCAATCAACAAATTCAGCAGATAAATCCCAACACCATATGAGACAACGTAAAATCCTTGACGAAAATAAACCCGCAAAACATAAATGAGCACTATGAACACACTAGCAATCCATCTATAGACTGCGTGAGGAGTGGTCTTGTCCAGAAAATACTGGTAACGCCTCCATGCATCATGCCAAAATTGATTCACTGGTGCCGCGGCCGCCGCCGCCCCATCTCCCCCAATGCCTTCCATTCAGTTCAACCTAAACAACATAACAGTAAGCTCCAATCAAACCAAGCACACACCACAGATAAATCAGATATATCCATGCATAAACAAAACTTAAGCAATAACTCGTCCGTCTAATAAACAAGCACATGCATCAACGGAAGCAAAAACTCGTCCTCCCGCAGCTACAGGACTCAAACAAACAGAACTTACTTTTGAATCAACATTCAACTGTAACAAATAGCAGGTAAGCTCAACCAAAGAATCCAAATGCAACGATCGGCTATCGTTAACCCTCAAAACAAAAACAGATTACAGCAAAAGAGGTAAGATCCATTATTTCCACTTCTCGGAAACCAAACACCGGATTAGTGTTAAGGCCAGAGTTCCGTCAAAATTAAGATCCGCACATACATAAACGGACAATGTTCTTCAAGATCTACTACAAAAAAACAAACCCTAGATTTTCACAGTCAAAGATTACATGCGAGGGCAGAAAATACACCACGATAAAATCGACAGTCACCAGGCATAAACGGCGCAGAGATCGACACCAGAAAGCAAATGAGGAGAAAATCATGGAAGAAAATTAGTTGAGAAAGTTGGAGAGCTGACCTTGGATGACTGTTTTCAGCGTTGCGAGCGAATACAGGAAGTGGATGTGAGGAGGCGAAAAAGTCGAACAGATCTGCGAGGGAGAGGCTATTAAATTTTATTTTATTTTTTAATATTTCTCCGCCTTGTCAGTACTTTATTTTTTAATTCTTTTGACGAAACGACGTCGTCGAACGCGTGTTGACGACGGAGCCACCGATAATCGCTGTGTCGGGTGGATTTCCAAGGAAACGATTTGTCGTCAGTGTCGATGGGACGATCTACTAGCAGTGGGAATTATCTAATTATCAGATAACAACCTTCCTAATTAAGATCTGTTAGGTATTAACTAAAGTTAGGAAAACTAATGAAAGATAAATTAAATTTTTCGATGAGCATGCCTAATCTTCACAATTGAACATAGATTAACGATGCCTTTTAAAGATAAACACCTGTGTAAGAACACTTAATAATGATTCTAAACTTAGGAAATTTATTTAATTCCAAATTATATCTTTTACCTATAACTAGCTTGATATTTATAATGGTTAAGCATTTTTGAAATAATAGATTTTTAATTGATAAAGAACCTAAATCTAAACAATTAATCATAACTAGTTACCACAACTAAATCTTTATTTAAATTAACATCCAAACACCTTGCCTCGTGTTTGAATCTTCTGCATTTCCAATGTCTTCTCCAGTTTAGTTAAATATGTAAATCGGATTGAAGAGGGGGTTGTTCCTTATGATGAGGAATCTACCCATACATGTAGTGGACTGTGCATTACCTTAAATAGGGACAGCTTATTTTAAAGTTCAGTTAATGAAAGGAGGCATGTTTTCCTTCTCAGCAAAAATTACCAATTTTACTTGCTTTTCTTGCTTATTCGACTTCATCACAGATCGTAAGAAGCAGCATAGCTTCCAGCCCAAAGAGGATTTCCTAGTTAATCATCTAACTACATGCTTCCAAAAACACAAACGTAAAATATTATTTGATTCTCATTAATTTCCCAACAGCCAAGAAAATACCTTAGTTGTCTCTTTTGAAAATAATCCATCTTTGGACGTTTGGGAAGAAAACAAGTAAGTGAAAATATAATATATTTTGACCAATTTAGCTTTGATTAATTGTTTTCTTATTGGTTTAAAGGGTGCAATAATATCTTAACCAAAAATGAAAAAGTATAATTGTCCGTCCTTGAAGGTCAATTACTCGCTTTTGTGGTTTTCACTTGTGAACATAAAATGGAAGAAATATCAGAAACTAAAACAGGTGATCATTCAACACAGTTTCAAACTTTTGTTAGGGACCGTTTAATTAGAGAGGAGCCCAACAACAAAGGGAGATGGGGCGTCTTAGCATAATGATTATGCTTCCTTTTATCAAACAAAATTAGTCAATTAGGATGATTGTGTACATGTTGGAGAAAAGTAATTTTTTGATCTTTGTAGAGGGAGATAGAGAGAATCATGCCGTGGTAAAACTTCATCATTTCATGAGCATGGCATGAAACTATTCTAGAAGAGATAATTTTACAATGTCAAATTATTTTCTCCTACCTAAACTTTTTAATAAGGTTGATATTGGAACTAATATGGTATATGTTTCACATTCCTAAATAATATGGTTTATGTTTTGTGTTACCTAAACTCTAAACTCTTATTTAAATATTATTTATAAGAAGGAAAACTTTTACTTTGATTCAACATTTCTAGTGTAATTTATCGCTCAACATAATATTAAGAATCACAATCAAGTTTGACATTTATTTATTTATTTTCACATATCTATGTGAAAAGTATTTCTTAACAGTTACAATGATGCAACAAGTTGAAAATAGTATTGTATAAATTAAACATTTACCTAAATTTTATTTGAGCATACTTTTTATAAGTAAAAGATCATCTATTTGTTAAAGTTTCATTAGCAAAGGAAAAAAAACACCAATAGATGCTACAACTATTCTTTGTACATTAATTTTTTTTTTTTTGTGGTATCTTTAGTCTTTTAAATTATCATCTCATATAAATTATATTCCATATTGGCAAGTTCAAAAACCACTATTCTTTGAATTAATTAAGATGGTTAAAAATAATAACAATTTATTGATTTTATCACGTGCATTATGATTGGAAACCACCTCTCAACATTGAAATTTATCTTCAACATCCTCCATTTCACCTTGTTTAACTATGATTATAAACTACTAACTCCTAATTACCACCCATTTTCTTATAATAAAAACAATCCCACCCTTTTAAAGCAACTGACAAACTTGATGACATATTTCATAGGGCCAAAAGGCAAAACTCCTAATTTTGGCAATATTCTATAACTTAAAAGCCTCAAAGTTGCCATTGAAGATGCATTGTCCTAATATTAATGCTCTAGCCAAGCTCTCAAAGAAATTCTCTCCCCCACTACATTGCCATTTCAAACAATAGTTTTTACAAAAAAATATGTTGTAGATTCCATGTGAATATCACATGCAAATTCAACATGCCACAACCATTAATTTTAAATAGAAGAAAAAAATTAAAAACTAATGAAAAATTAACAAATGAACAAAAACCAAGCTCATTGTTTTATTTTTTATTTAAGAAGTAAGTAATGAACAAACAAATACATAGAATGTGTGTGAAAGACAAGAATCCCATATTGAAAATTAAGATCTATAAAGTTTAATATAAATCAAGAGAGAACCTTCCAACTCTTAAATTAGCTTTTGAATCGAGCATTTGGACTTTTTAATTTGGTATCAGAGCTTAGATAAAATCTATTTCACCTTGTGCAACCTTGAGTCCAATGACACTAAGATGTTAGATTGAGCCTTTGAATTTGGAAGACGAGAATCCCACATTGAAAAATAAGATTCCTAAGGTAAGATATAAATTAAAAGAGGATCCTCTAATCCTTGAGTTAACTTTTGAGTTGGGCATGTAGGTCTTTTAATTGAATGAATCATAATATGTAAGTAAAAAGCTTTAAACTAATATAATAAGAGCATACATATGAATATAAGTACCAAATCTACCAAATAATTATTTCCAACTTTCTAAATAATAAGAAACCAACAAGAAAATTGATGAGAGATTAAAAAAAAAAAAGGAAAGAATTATAATATTGAAGTAAAAGGTCAAATACATTGATGTCAAAGTTCCAAATCTGCCAAATAAATTTCCGATATTGTAAATAACAGAGAAATCTACGAGAGCAAGCGGATATGAAATAATTAAAAAAGAACTTATTTTTTAAAGTGGATAGAAGACAAAAGTGAGTCTTGATGCTATCTAGGAATGTATAAGAAGTCGCTTTGAAAAGCTAGCTCAATAAAAGAGAATTACCCCATCCTTATAAATCCTATAATATTTTTTTAGTTATTTCATATGAAATTTCGTCCGCATTATTTTTAATTATGTTTTATTTCTTCCTTCTCGACCAATGATGTTCAAGCAAGTGGATCTACTACGCTGGCATTGTTCATACATTACGGGGATGACGTGGACAAAAGACGACCAGAGCCAATAATGTTTGGTTGGCAGACACGTGAGAGGCCAAAGATTACGGACAAGTCCAAGTTCAAACGTTTATTGGATTTTATGAATTATGAAGCAAGATATTTTATCCATGCTACAGCGTCGGATTGAGTCAAGTCCTTATACAAAATACAATTAGATTTTCTATAAAGTTTGACGGTGTTGGAATTTTTGGAGGTTTGATTTGAATAAAGAGCAATCTAAATTGGTAAGGACTTTTGTTGAATGTTAAAAATTATAGTAGTAAATTTTAGTTAAGTAAAAATGTGAGATTAAACAAAAACTTAGATCCTAAACGATTAATAGCCAATTACTAGATTATTAATATGTTCACAAATTTATTATTTACTAAATAAAAAACATATAATATAAATTATTAAATTATAACTCTTATATCTTTTTCCCGCATTCATTTTTTTTCTACAAAATGTTTTCAACTTTCTTTCTCCATACAATATATTGTTAGTATGTTATCCAATTGCGAGTCTTTTTTTTTTTTTTTTAATTCTTCGTATATTTTCTTTAGTTGCATTTTTTTTACTACGACTTAGATTTGTAAAACTATTGATATTAGTACATGTTTTATGGTTAATTTTATTCTTTATGAGTTTTCAAGCATTTTTCTTATGTTCAGTTTGTTTATTAGGCTATTGGTTGTTGTTTTTTCATTACATATAAGATATTAATTCTAATAGGTCTTTAAATTCTTGATTTTTTTGTTTGTTAATGTCATTGAATTTTTTTTTCTTTTTTTCTCTATCAATAAGTTTTGTCGCTTTCAACTTGCCTTGTTCGTTAAATATAAGCACAACATCCATTTTCTTAAGCAATCCTTGCAAATACCTTATAATGATAGAAATGACCTATTTTCTTGAGATTCTTTCATATGTTCTTATATCCCTCACAATATATTTTAGATTTTTTAAAAGTGCAACTGAAGATAAATCAATAAATAATATTGAAATTTCTTTAATGTAGAACTATCAAGCCTTATTTAGAATAAAGTTTTAGTTATTATTGTCTCGAAAGACATTAAAATCACATCTTTATAGACATTAAGTTTAATTAGATTTAAGTATTTTTTAAATATTTTATCAAGAACAATGTAACTAAAGTTTTACATGGTTTAAGTCTTCCTTAAAAACATCAAATTCTTAAGTTAAGCTTTCTAACATTACAACCTGAATCGAAATAGCAAACATCATGTATATGCCAAGTCTAGCACAAAGCTTATAGTTTGCAGTAGCTGGTTAATAACATATTAAAAATGGTATAATCTTATCTATGTATAATTTATTATTAAAAGGCTTATTGTTTAGCTCAAAAATTAATTCAAGAGTTGGTAAAATCTCATTTAATTTAAACTATTTCACAAACCTATGTCTTAGTAATGTGAAAGAAGCTTTGTACATCATAACATACTCATCAATGGTGCCTTAGGATGGACTCAAGATTTATCCATATTTCTAGGAGTATTATGAGAAAAACATTGACTTTGATACCATATTAAAATGCTTATAATTTAATTCAAAATTCAATTCAAGAGTTGATGAAATTCTCTTTAATTAGCAATATAAAGCAAACTCCATGCACCGTAGCATTCATATATAAAAATGAAAATCAATTATTCTTTATAAATTTTCCTTAGTTCAATAATAATTTCTTGGGGAATCATATGAAGAGCTTTGAAACCTTGTTTTTATCAGTGTGGACAAAAGAAAAGCCCAGACCTTCCATGAAACCTAAAAAGGCCGACAAAGGACTAGAGGATGGGCCATTACGTGCACAAGCTAAGGCAAGAAGCCCATGCTTCGATGGCCACCCCTGGAGAACATATTTTTCTGCGGAGATGAGGTATTATATTTGTGGCATCGAAGAACATGCAGACCTCCAGCAAACTCGGGAAGATTATTATGTATAAAAGTGAGATTTATTTACTCCCGATTCCCAAGAAGATCTTAGCCGTTTCACCTATTTACTCGGGCAGATTTATGCCAATTATGGTACTAGTATATGTAAAACACGTGATAAACAAGTTATCTATAAAAAGAAGTATGGCAAGTTAATAAATTGCTTATCAACCATCTTAACATTCTTGATAATTGAGTTGTTATAATTTTTTATTCTACTATCAGTATTTTTTGGACATCCAAAAAGATTATTACTTGTAAAATGTCTAATTTTATGCTTTTAATCTTGATTATTATGAAGTATAAAGTGTAATAGTAAATAATGACACGATTGTCATATTTGATAATTAAAAGCAAGACATATTAATTTTCTTTCTGTAAAAATTTCTTTTTAAGTTGGGATATGAAAAAAGGTGAAAAATAACTAATTAAGAGGTTTAGAACGGGTTTTGTAAAATATGTGCTCCTTTTTTCTTTTTCTTTTTCTTTTTTTATTGTTTATATATATTTCTTCTCAATCACAAACAATTATTTCCTCCTTCTTAGCTCCCCCGAGTGTCTAACAATGCGAAACTTCCCAACTGAACATTTGTGCCTTGTAGTCATTAGTGGTCGAATTAAAGACCATCAAATGACGGACTAAAAAGTGAGTTGGCGGTTTAGAACAAATGACAGATGGCAAAGAAATTTATCAGCACATTTGACCAATAAATGAGAAAGTGGATTGGTATAATCTTATTTAGACATCAACAAACATAATTTCATTAAATGGCTAATATGTCAAGATCGACTTTCTATAGTAGAATGAATGGTACAATAGTTCTCTTCAATTAACTTATATTATGATTTTTGTTAATCCAATGTTGAAAATAGGAATTATCTTTTTTTTTTTAAATGTCCATGGACAATGATGGTTTGAAAAACTATCATTGCTCAGAATGGAATTTGACGTGATATTGGAGAATAGAACGAATAATTGCAATAGATTATCAAAACAATTGAAGGAAATGATTTAGCCGCCAAACTTCTTAAGTTATCTTTTCTAACTTGCATTTATTGTAAAGGAGTAAAACGCAATAGAAGATGATTTCAAAGCAAAACAGTTGACATTCCAATCATGCCTACTAAAGTAAGGAAAATTTTACAAGGAAAAACTTCTTTGTTTCAAAATATAAAATTCTCACATGAAAATTTCATTTTGAGTGAAATTTGGAGGCTTCCAACTTTTATATTTTTGTAATCCTTGTAATTCTAAAGTATGTCTATATGCTTTTGTACACTACTTTTCATTAATGCATCCTTACATTTTCACCAAAAGTTAGCTAGTGGTTTAGAAAAAGAATTTGTTACATGTATGCTCAAAAGACATATTGTAATATGTAAGCCTCAAACAATGTAAGGAGACCAATGTAAGCCTAAGTTCTATTCTAAAAAGTCAACTCAATAAAAAGAGTAGTCATACATTTTTATATGGTCAAGTCATCATAATTGTCTCTATGACATGGGAGAATGAATTCCATTACATTTTTTCATTCAAATTTATATGCCTTCCATATAGGTGGGGCCTATTACCTATTCACTAGGAGATAATAGTGCTACTAAGTGGGCCCATTGTTCACCCTATATTAGTTGTAAGCTAACTAAATTATGTTGTGATTTGGCTCTGATACTACTTGCTACAAGTATGGGTTCAATTTTAAAAGACCAACTTAATAGGAAGAATAGCCAAATCTCTTTATATAATTAAATTATTTTGTTTGCATTTTCAATAAGGAGAATGAAGTTTGTTATACCAAAATCTTGTTTACTTAAGTAGCTGGTTTCCTTGGGTATAGCAACTTTTGGGATTGACAAAGAGAGAAACCGAGCAAGAACATGGTTGAGTCTTTGTATTGAGTTCAGCAAGTTAACAAGATAAGTGTTTAGCGTTAGTATGAAAGAGTAGGGAGGCGGGTGAATATATATATAAATTGGAAGGTAAAGATTTGTAATCACTTTTCTAATTGAACTAGTGAAGGAATGAAAAAAAAAAGGAAAAAAGAAAATCTTGTTCATAAGTTATATTGATAAGATTATACATAGAATAACCAATGAAAAAACAACATATAATTAGAGAGAGAAGCAACTTATATAATAATCATATAAAAATATTTTAAGCCGAGGAAGAAGAATATATAATAAATATTTTAAGCCAAGGAAGTGAAATATATAATAAATGGAAATGGATAGCAGCTTAGTTAAGGAATTGGTTTTTTTTTTTTTTTAACACACGCATGCGGGAGGGGGAGGGGGGAATAATTGGTTTAAAACCAGAATTGGTTTAAAAGGGACTTAATGTTCCACCGTTTATACTGTTTTTATTAGTTTTTTAATCAAATACCAATGTAAGTTTTTCAAATTTTTTTGTTTTTATTTTATTGTTAGGCTTCTTTGGGTGGATATCAAATTGAATTCAATAGCACTTGAATATGCACCTTGACAATACTGTCCATCGGAAAAAAGCGGGCCCTGGTCTTTCTTGCATCTTAGAGATTTGGAGGTTCCCAACATTTTTGCAAAGTTGAGAGAGGAAAGAGTTTAAGAATTGATCTTGCTTCACCATTGTAAGTCTCGGTATAACTGAGAAAAGTGTTCTTTCGAACCAGGTTTCTTAATTCTTTTAAAAATTGAACTGCTCAACTTCCATATGTTGATGAAAGCGTACTAAGTCATCATAAATGTCAGCCTTGGCAGTGAAGGAGATCGAAAGCTGCTTTCAAGAACAACCGGAAGAGTCATTCTTGGGATAGGCAAAGAAGATTGGGCGGAGAAGTAAGAGGGGGCCTAAGTGAAAGTACGAGAGAGAGATGGTTGGAGTTGTGTGATGAACAACCAGTTATGGAGGGAGTCTTTCTGGAGCTGACGAGAATAGTATAACTTATGACTTGATTGGGTTGCCTTTGTGTATGTAAAGAGATAAGATCTACCACTGCAATTAGAATCTGTAGTTTTAATGAGCAGAAAGATTGATTACTTCTCATCCTCTCTCCTTGTTAAAACTTGATATTGAAAAAATAAAAAACTATTGAAAATTAGTACTTGTGTAAATGGACTATAAATAATTGAAAACATAAAAGTAGAAATGAAATATATATTACATAATGCTTAGTTGATAATTATCAAGGTTTCAACGAGATTGGTTTGTAGTTCATGGTTTAATGACTTAGTAACATGATGAGGTTATCATTTCCCATAAAACACATCCTGAAATAATATGTTTTTTTTCAAAAAGCTACAGGAAAAAAAGACAAACAGCAAATACATGCACAAGCAGAAAATATTTACAGCAAGAAAATTTATTTTTCATGACAGGTTTTACAACTAAATCGCTATTAAAAGTATTAACAGCAGTTATATGTGGTTGGCTAGTAGAATAACATTAGTGGATGCCTTATGCGGCACTTGTTGGCTTTTGTTGCCAAGTTATCTTTACCTTTTTTGTTTTTTTGTTTTTTGTTTTTTGTTTTTTGTTTTTCTTATAAAAATAAGCTTGATACGTGACATGTATTGTCATTTAGGTTCTCAAGAAAAGGAAAGTTGAGAGCATTGAAGGAACCATTCGAAACCCACATAAAAAGGAAAGTCTACAGAGTCATTTCAAAATATCAGCCTCGGATAGGCCTATTTCAAGGACAAATGGCACAGTCGTTCTTGAATAGGCAAATTACAAAACCAAAGATTTGACAGATGAACAAATGGATGCGATACAGCACTTTAAAGGATGGAAAAAAGGCAGGTAAAATTGAATCTTAACGGTGCTGAGTTATCCAAGCAGCCCGTTCAAAAGTTAGCGAAAATGGTAGAATTTATGATCTTTATTTATATCATGTGCCAGGATCGATTATTCTAATTATTTATTACCAAATAAAGAGCCAAATAATGATTTGGTAGCCAATAGAATATGTATTCTTAATGCTTAAAGGGGTGTGTACATATTGTCCTCTCTCTTGGGTTAGTGTCGCCATGAAAAAATGATATAAAAGATGCTAAATTTGGGAGAGAGAAGTAATAATAGACTTACTGAATTATAGCGACATAATTAGTTTGAAGGAGGTTTGACACTATTTGGTTTAGACAATCCTATCCATACTTTATTTGGTTAGTCTTTTTTTCTTTTTCTAGTAAAATACTAATTTGGCTCTCTAAACTAATTTTGTTTTGTTAATTCAGGTATCATAAAGTTAGATTAAGTTGATATCAAATTCTTAAACATATGTATATTTTTTTGACAAATTAATTCATAGTAAATTATATAGCAACTAATCCACAATTAGTAGAGAAGCAACTCCTAATGTATACTTGAGTTCATAAAGATAACTTGTAGCTATAATGTTGAAACAAATTGACAACTAGAAGTCCCTACAACAAACATTGATAGATGCCTCAGTTATTGCAAAGATGCAGGAGAAAGAAGGGTGAATATTGCTCCAAGATTTCTCACACCTCTATTATAAACTTCAATATCCCATTCATGTACTTTTGATTTAGATAATTGTTGACTATTTCATCTTATACATTTTATAGAAATTGAACCACTAACCTTTTTTATCTTTCAATGGCTTTTATTTATTTTTACTTCTCTACCTTTTTTCTCTCATATTTATTGATTACTCAATTGTCGATAATGATGGTTAGTGCTATAATTATGCTACAACTTGTCAACTATTTAATTAAGGTGGAATTCTACATGTATTATTGGGTTATGAAAGATAACTTCATTTTCTTAAAAAAAAATTGCAATATGATGTATATATTCTTTATTAATTCAATTGAATTTTTTGGAAGAGCTTGAATGAATTTTGGATGTGCTCTTCATTTCTTGAAAAGTTTCTTTCTTTTTCTTCAGCTTTTATTATTTGTATATTCTATGTTTATCTTTCTTGTTTACCTTAAAATGGATAAGGTAATCATCTTTCTTATTTATATATCTTTCTCATCACCTAATTACCATTATAGGACTTTATAAGGTGCTAGCTGGCAATCACAGCAAGCAACATTTTTTTTAAGCTGCTAGCTTTTTGCTGTAAAAACTCTACTTATAGATATACGTTAAATATTCAGTTGAACTTAACAAGCAAAAAAAATTTAACATGTAATGTCATATAGTTTCTTGAGAAAAGGAAAATTCAGAAAGTTGAAGGTGTCATGTGAGGTGCATATATAAAGTCTACAAAGTCTATATAAATGTTAGCCCTGGGAAGGGAAGGAGATTAGAAGCTGCATAGTAATTCTTGGGAAGAAAGTAAAAAATTGGACGGAGTAAATGGATGCGATGCAGCTGCAACAAGGGAAGAGAGAGAGGTGAAGTTGATTCTTAAACAACTATGTTGGTTTGTCTGAGGAGCGTGGCTTGGAGTTGGCAAAAATGGTAAAATTTATGATGCTAATTTCCTAGCAAATATAAAAATTTGGACAATGACCTACACCTAATAGAATCTGTAATCTTACTTGTAAGAAGGATTGTAAGAAAAGTAGAAGATATAAAAACAATGGTATGGAAAAAGCTAAAATTGGTGGAAGAATAATGGAACTTTTTTGTAAGCTTTGTTAATGGACCCAAAAAAAAGATAAGTACCCTTATTAAGATTGTGACTTGAATTGGTTTAAAAGTTCCAAAAAAAATTGACTCTCATATTTCTATTGTTATGCTAGCTTTTGGTTATCTAACACAAAAGGCACTAAGTAAAATGACAAGCTAATGAATTGCTTAACCTAGTTTCTTCATAATTGAGTTATTGAATTAACTCATGCTGGGGATGATTGTTGTGTTTGATCTTTGAAGGAACATCAATTGCTTTATCCTTTAACCAAATAACTCAAATGTCTTCTATAGTCTTTGAACTCAATGGTTTTTGAATTAATGGTTGATTGATCCTGATCCTGATCCCGTTTGGCACACTTCATGTGAATAATACAATCACATACTCAATAATAATAAGTTCCACACTCAATATTCACTTTCTTAAGATAGTGTACGTATTGCCTTCTTCAGATTCTTAACCCAATGAAGATAGTTTGATAAGATAAGTGGTTGTGAGGACACACTCCTCCCAGAATTTAGTGGACATGCTACTTAGAAATTTTAATGTCCATGTAACATTTAGAATGTAACGGTGTTTATGCTAAAAAATACTATTCTATGGAGGAGAATGTATGCAAAAACTTTTATGCATAATTTCTTGAATGAAAAAAGTTGTTTTATGTTATAGTTGAAGAAATTGAGTTTATTTTTAAAATGATTTTCTAGACCAAATTTAAATAATGTAAAACATTCTTTGTACTATCCTTAAATATTCTATTAATAGTCAATGTGAGCCAAGAATTTTGTTATGAAAGTAATACATCCGCTTTTGCACATAAGTAGATGTCGTCTCCTAACCTTAGGCTTTGATAATATTTTAAGAAAAATTGATTTCTTCATTAAAATAATTTGTAAAGAGGTAATGCATATATTTCATTTTAAAGACATTTTAAAATCATGTTCAACCAATATAAGACATTTTGTCATCACTCTTAACTATTATCTTTATAACTGGAGGTTAATCTCAAAATTTGGAAACGTAAGCTTGTTGGAAACTCTTTTAAGGGGATTTTTTTCCTCAAAAATTGGAAAGAGGGGACCGTCACTGGAGGTTAATCTCAAAATTTGGAAACGTAAGCTTTTTGGAAACTCTTTTAAGGGGATTTTTTTTCCTCAAAAATTGGTACCAGGGGACCGTCACTGGGTAAGCATGAATGGGGAGGCAATAATACCATGAAACTATTTAGCAACTCCGTAGTCCAAGACTGCAGCCGCTAATCACGCCAGAAACTTCAGACAAAACCAACACCCACCATTGAACTCATCGTCGTCGGTAAGGTACCCCCCTCCAATGTCACGTCCTGATCGCAAAGTTGTACTGCACCAAGGGCTCTCCCATTAATGAAGCCTTGATTGCCGCATTCATGACGTGGAAGACCTGCCCATTCACAGAAATTCTCTGGTACATGTGTTTGGGCTTCAAGTCTTTCACCATGATTTCCAGCGTAACTTCCGACCTCCAAATCACCGTCAAGATCAATCTATTGTGGACAAAGGGCATGGTTGGTCAAGTAATGTCATCCTCGGCATTCCTTTTCCACCTTTCTTTTACAGCTAATCTCCTGGAAAGGCATCTGCCACCTTTTGCTATATCATTGGTACTGTTAAGTCAGCATTCATGATCCCACTTGTATACACAAAGCAGCCCGCAGGGCATCTGCCACCTGTTGCTATATCATTAGTATTGTTAAGTCAGCATTCCTGAAGTATAAAGCGAGTGTTAGACGATGTGGAAGAAACCCATTCGTTGACTTGACTCTCTCTCCCCTACTTGCGGTACGCAACCCCGCCACGGTCTACAAGTAATGCATCACGGAAAGCTTGGCGTGAAAGAAGGGGAAGGAAGAAGAAATTGAAGGGAAGTAATTGCTAGACAACATGATTTGTAAAAATATATTAATTTTGTTATTGTTTATGATCATTAATTGATAAGTATTCCGTTGTTCCATTGAATATGACTGCATGTGTCTAAAGCGCCCATTAACAAAAATAATTAAAAGAGCTTGATTGGCTTCCATTGTCAAAATACATGAAAATAAGGCGAAAGTCCGAAAAACGAAAATAAATAAAAAAAGGAAGAATTACGACCAGCATCACACACGACGCTTTCACCGGCCAGTTAACAGAAAGGGGCTTGGTTAGTCTGGTTTTGGGTCCTATAAAATTATGGGAAACGCTTCTTTGCCTTCTGCGCAACGAAAACTCATCTTCATTCCACCCTTCAATTCCTTCAACAACGCTTTTTCTATCATTCTTCCACTCATCATCAAGAAATGGCGGCGGGAGGAGTTGTCTTCAATATTGCTGCGGAAATAATCAAGAGTTTGGCCCCGCTGGTTGCCGAAGAGATCGGATTACTGTGGGGTGTCCAGAATGAGCTTGAAAAGCTGCACGATACGGTTTCAACAATCAAAGATGTGCTTCTGGATGCAGAGGAGAAAGAGACGGGAAGCCATACAGCTAGCGGTTGGCTCGGAAGGCTAAGCGATCTCCTCTATCAAGCGGATGACCTGCTGGATGTTATTTCCACCGAAGCTCAACGACAAGAATTAATGACGCGGGATAAAAAGGCAAAAAAGGTACGCATATTCTTTTCTACATCGAACCAGATTGTTTATGGTTTTAAAATGGGTCATAAGATTAAGGAGATGAAAGAGAAATTTGACGCCATTGCGGCCGATATAAACAAATTCAATTTTCTGGTGCGCCCTAAAGAATCAAGAGTAAGCAATAGGAAGAGGGCTGATACTTATTCTTATCTAGGTGCGGAGATAGTTATTGGTCGGGAGGATGATAAGAAGGAAGTTATAGATCATCTGATGAAGTCCAACATTGAAGGGAATATTTCAATTATTTCAATTGTTGGTTTTGGTGGGTTGGGAAAGACCACATTAGCTAAGCTCATATTTGATGATAAAGAGATTCAAAATAATTTTGAAGTAAAAATATGGGTGTGTGTCTCTGATAACTTTGAAAATAAAATTATTATCAAAAAGATTTTAGAGTTTGCAAAAGGAGAGACACCTCAAACTGATGTAATGGAGACATTAGTACGTGACCTTCGAAAAGAAATTAATGGAAAGAAATACCTACTTGTATTGGATGACGTGTGGAATGAGAATGGTGGAGAATGGTCTGAGTTGAAAAATTTGTTGATGGATGGTGGACAGGATAGTAAAATATTAGTTACAACACGTAAGGAAAATGTGGCGAAGATAATGCAATCAAAAATATGTCATTTAAATGGTTTAAGGGAAGAGGATTCATGGGAGTTGTTTAAGAAGGTGGCTTTTGAGAATGGAGTAGGGTCGAAGAGCTTAGAAGAGATGGGAAAGGTGATTCTTAAGAAATGTAGAGGCGTTCCTTTAGCTGTAAAGACTATAGGAAAGTTGTTATATTCTAAAAGTCTAGAAAATTGGCAGGGATTTATAGATGAGGAACTCTCAAAAATGCCTCAAGACGCAACTGATATTTTACCAACTTTAAAGTTAAGTTATGATGATCTTCCTTCACACTTGAAGCATTGTTTTGCTTATTGCAGCCTATTTTCAAAAGATTATGAATTTAATAAAGAAAAACTAATTAGCCTTTGGATAGCACAAGGGTATGTAGAATCAAAAGAAAATCAATGTTTGGAAGAAATTGGTCATGAGTATTTTATGAATTTATTTTCAAGATCATTTTTTCAAGAAGCTAAGATGAATGATTATGGTGATATAATCAAATGCAAAATGCATGATCTCATGCATGATCTTGCTATATTAGTGGCAAAACCATTAATCTCCACATTTCCATTTGAGAATGGCACTGATTTTAAGAAAATTCATCATATAATAGTTACAAGAGCAAAAACTTTTGATTCTTCTATCTTAAGTTCATTGTGTAGAGCAAGGATGACACGAACATTTATGGTTGATAAACCTAAAGGTGATTGGGAAGTGATTTTAAAATGTTTCAAGTTCTTGCGGGTGTTATGCCTAACAAAAGGAATATTTAAGTATGTGCCGACCTCTATTGGTAAATTAAAGCATTTAAGATATCTTGATTTTTCTGGTAATAGACAACTTAAGAAGTTGCCTAATTCCATAACTACGTTAATTAACTTAAGACATCTTAACATTAATGGTTGCACAATGAGGAATTTGCCACACAAATTTGGGAAACTTGTCAATCTTAAGCATTTTGATGCTTGTTATTCAAATTTGAGGTGTCTACCACATAAAATGGGTTCATTGACTAATCTTGAAACATTAAATCTCTCAAATTGTTGGTTTCTTAAAGAGTTGCCAAGAGATATTACTAGATTAGTCAATCTTAAGCATCTTAGAATTGATTATTGTTGCACATTGAAGTATATGCCAAGCAGACTTAGGCAATTGACTAATCTTCAAGTGTTGACAGATTTTGTGGTGCGTTCAAATTCTTTCTTAGGTGATAGTAGTGGGCTTGTTGAATTAAATGGTTTAAATAAGCTGAGAGGACATCTAACCATTTGGGGTATGAGTTGTGGAAAACATGATTTGACAGAATATAGGGCTGTGAATTTAAAGGGCAAAGAAAATCTTAATTCTTTATATTTGAAGTGGAATTGTGAGGATATTTTAGATGATTGTGATGATGATGTGTCATTGGAAGGCTTACAACCACACCAAAAGTTGAAACACCTAAAATTACTTGGATGTTGTTGTCCAAAGCATCCAAGCTGGCTATCACTACTTACAAGTCTTGTTAGTTTGTCATTGAAAAGATGCAGTAAATGGCAATTCTTGGCACCATTAAGTAAACTACCTTTTCTTGAGAGCCTTCAACTTGAAGATTTGAATAGTATGGAATACATATCACATTGTGGTGAATGGAGTGATAACTCTCAATCATCGGCATCGACCATATTTTTCCCATCCATTAAGGTAATTAAGCTAATAAGATGCCCAAATGTCAAGGGTTGGTGGAGGGATTCTTTTACTGAGGTGGAAAGTTTACACCTTTCATCTACCTTATTTTTCCCATCTTTGAAAGAAATGGAGCTAAGTAATTGCCCAAATCTCATGGGGTGGTGGGGGGATTCTTCTGTGGAGGTTGAAAGTTTGCTCTTTTCATTTCCTCTTCTTTCAAAGCTAGAGATTGAAAACTGCCCAAATTTAAGTTCAATGCCATTGTTTCCACATCTCGAAGAAAGGTTGCTATTGAAAAATGCTAGCTGGCGGCCACTGCAGCAAACAATGATGATGACTATGTCACTAGCAATACCTTCCTCTGCACTTGCTAGCTCTTCATGCATTGCCCTCTCAAAATTGAAAGAAATAAAATTTGAATCAATTATGGACCTAGAAGTCTTCCTAGAGGAAGGACTACAAAGCCTCACATCTCTCAAGATTTTGAGATTCAAATATTGTGATAAATTAAAGTCTCTCTCTTCAGTTGTACAACATCTCAAAACAGTTCAAGAACTTTCTATTTCGAATTGTCCATTGTGTGAAGACGATAATAATGGGATGCAATGGCAAGGTCTCCAAAGTCTTATTTCTCTTTCCTTTGAGAATCTTTCAAAATTGTCATCTTTCCCTTTGGGTCTTCAACACGTTTCCACTTTAAAAAAGCTCTCCATTTCACAATGTGAAAGCTTGATGACTCCCTCTCTAGTCATACAACATCTTACAACAGTTGAAGAACTATTTATTAGGAATTGTCCAATTTGTGTAGATGATGAGATGCAATGGCAAGCCCTCAAGAGTCTTGTCTCTCTTTCCTTCAATGATCTTCCGCAATTATCTCTCCCTCAAGGTCTTCAGCATATTACTACTCTGAAAAAACTCGAAATTTTCAATTGTACAAGCTTGACAACCATACCAAAGGAGATCCGCCTTTGCAAATCACTTGAAGAGCTTAATATTCAATGGTGTTTCAATTTAGCATCACTACCTGTTGGAACGTGTGAGCCATGGTCTTTGCAAAGCTTAAGAATTTGGGGCTGCCCCATCTTATTACAAAAATGTGAGAGAGAAAAGGGTGAATATTGGGCCAAGATTGCCCACATCCCACATTTAGACTTATATCCGTGACGAAAAAGCAAATCTGGTCTTAGACGCATGTTCCGCAAATTTCGGTAAATGTCATTCATTACTTTTTTTTCAAAGCTTTAAAGAAATTTAAGTATTTACTTTTTTTACTTTCCTTGTCTTCATTGCAGCTCTCGCAACAGTGATAGTGATGATTGATAGTCGAAGTACTGAGGATCTAAGATGGAATTCAGAATTTGCTCAATAATTTGGATTTAAACATTTTGACTGTAAGCTAACACTAACGATATCTTATCTTATTTTCTTTTGCATTTTCATATAAATTTCATCGCACCTACCTTTCCATAGTTTTGTCCAACTATTTAATTGTATGCCTATGGCACTGGAGTTATTGTTGATTGAAAAAATATTTGCATTATTTATTTTAAACAAAAGTACTATTTCAGGGAATAAAAGGGATAGATATCCTTCTTCTTCACTTTGTACCCCACTTTTTGGAAAGAAATTTAAGAGAAATTGAAATTTGAGGTAAGAAATGTTAATGTACCATAAATAAGAAAAAATATTAAGGCAGGGAAGTGAAATATATAATAATTGGAAATGCGTCACAGCTTAGCTGAGTATTGTCCAGATTTGAAACCAGAATTGGCTTAAAAGGACTTAACGTTCCACAGTTTATACTATTTTTATTAATATTTGATGATAAACTTATTTTTTTTATTCTATTGTTAGGTTTCTCTGGGTGGATATCAAACTGAAGTCAATAGGACTTGAATACGCATCTTAACAATGCTGTCCGTGGAAACAAGCGGGCCTTGGTCTTTGCTGCATCTCAGAGATTTGGAGGTTCCCAGTGTTTTTGCAAAGTTCAGAGAGGAATGAGTTTAAGAATTGATACAAGATTCCTTGCATCTCCATGTTAAGTGTCGGTATAATTGAGAAAAGTGTCCTTTTGATCCAGGTATTGTTCATTCTTTTAAAAATTGATTTTGATTAAGTTGCTTTCTTGCATATAAAGAGATAGGATCTATCACAGCAATTAGAATCGTAATTTTACTGAGGAAAAGGATTGATTACTTGTCATCCTCTCTCAATGACAAAATGGTATATGGTCTAGACCATAGGTGGCACTTGTTGGCTGTTATTGCCAAGTTATCTTTATTTTTTCACTTTTTTTTAAAAAAAAAATTTGCAACTGTCATCTTTTGCTGTAAAAGCTCTACTTATAAGCTTGGTGTATAATATTTGTTGTCATTTAGGTTCTCAAGAAAAGGAAAGTCCAGAGCATTGAAGGTTCATTCGAAGCCCACACATGAAGAAAAGTCTACAAAGTCATTCCAAAATGTTAACATTGGATGAGTTGTTTTCAAGGACAAATGGCACAATCCTTCTTGGACAAGCAAATGACAACCAAAATTTGACTGAGGAATAAATGAATGCCATGCAGCACTTGAAAGGATGGGAGAGAGATAGGTAAAGTTAAATCTTGAATGTGCTGAGTTATCCAAGTAGCCTAGCCAAAAGCTAGTGAAAATGGTAGAATTTATAATTATTTATTCTCAAATAAAAGTTGTATAGCCAATAAAATTTGTATTCTCAATGCTTCAAGAGGTGTGCACATATTATCCTCTCTCATGGGTTAATCTCACCATGAAAAAATGATATAAAAGATACCGAATTTGGGGGAGATAAATAATAGACTTGCTAAATTATAATCATATGATTGGTTTAAAAGAGGTTTAACACTATGGTTTATAGAATCTTATTCATACTTTTTTTTTTCTGGTTAGTTTTTTGTAGTCATATACTAATTTGGTTCTCTAAACTGATCTTGTTTTTAATTTCAAGAATTGTAGAGTTGGATATAAAACTAAAATCAAATGCTTAAACATAAGTACATTTTTTTACAAGGCAAATTGGTAGTAAAATTATGTAGCTACTAGTCAAAAATTAATAGAGATGTAACTTCTAATGTATATAATTGAGTTAAAAAAGATAATTAGTGAATGCCAAAATGTGTAGTAAATTAATGTACACATCCTTTATTTGATTTAACTTTTATGTTTTCCATGGAAGTTTTTTGTATAAGCTAGAATGGGTGAATTTCTAGCAACTCGAAGCCACTGCAATAAACATGATGGATGCCTTAGTTTTGCAAAGATTCAAGAGAAAGAATTGTGAGTATTGGTTCAAGATTTATCACATCACTATTATAAATTTCAATATCTCATTCATGTACCTTTGATTCAAGTGATATTATTCAATATTTTATAGAAATGGAACCACCAACCTTCTTAATCTTTCAATGTCTTTTATTTTATTTTATTTTTTCTTCTTTGCATATTTCTCTCTAATATTTTTCAATTGATAAATTTTACATTTGATGGCAGCAACACTAGTTGAAGTATTGAAGAAACTATGGATTCAGGTTCAAAGCCTATTGAAAGATTTGAGGTTTTGCAATAAATCAACAACTTAGTGGTTAGTATATGTTTTCTTGTCTCTTTTCCTATCCTTTGAATTCATTTTATGTCTATGTTTTCATGGTTTATTAGAGTGATGAAATAACGAAAGATGCAAAGTGAGTGATTTGTTAAGGCAAGTCGATAGTTCAATTATGTACCAACTAATCAATAATTTAGCTTTTGTTAAAGCAAGTGGGTGCTGTGACCATGTTACAACTTGTTACTATTAGTTTAGAAAGAATTCTGCATTTATTTTTGGGTTTTGAAGGATAATTTTGTTTTATTAATAATGGCAAGAAAGTATACAGGCCCTTTATTAATTCAATTTAATTTTTCGGACAAGCTTAAATAATTTTGCATGTGCCCCTCCCCACTCCCCCCTCTCTCGGTTTTATTGTTTTTATGTTCTGTGCCATTACAGGACTTTAAAGGTGCTTACTAGTAGTCACAATAAGTCACCAGCTGTTGTTGTAAAAGTTCTACTTATGGATACACATCAAATATGATAGTTGGAAGAGAGATAGGTGGGGTGGAGTGGAGTCTTGAACAACCGTGCTGAGTTATCCAAGGAGTATGACTTGGTGCTAGCAAAAATGGTAGAACTTAGATACTGATATTGTTGCCTTTTCATCTTATTTCCTAAAATAAGTAAAGATTTGGATAATGACCTAACAACAATAGAATTTGTAATCTTAATTGTTAGAAGGGTTGTAAGAAGGATAGAAGATATAAAATAATGGTATGGAAAAAGATAAATTTGGTGGAAGAATAATGGAACTTTTTTTGTAAGGTTAGTAATTTCTACAATTACTAAAATTCAGCTTGAGTGGAAAAATTATATATACAAGTAGTAAAAAATCACATATTTATTTTTTTAATTGTTAAATTGACAAAAGGTTTTTGCTCTGAACTTTTTTTTACTTATGCCTTTTTTGTTAAAAGCTTTATGTAAATAAAGTATTAACCTTCTTGAGCTGCAAGTGTTTTTTTTTTTTCTCTTTTGTATTTTCTTGGTTTAAGTATTGAAGAAACAGAGAATTGGGATTCAGAGTTCTCAAAGTTGGACTTTACAATTTATATACGAAGTCGAGAGATTATATCTTGGCTTCTTTTTTCTTTTTCTTTTTTTTTTTTGTTTCTATTCATATAAACTTTAGGACACCTATATTTCCATGGTTTTGCCTTATAGGCCTATGTCTTTGGATTTATTGTCTTCTAAAAGGTTATTTGCATTATGCTTTTTAGTACAAAAGGATAAACAAAAATGAAGAGTGCTATATGAGGGAAAGTTATGATATAACCCAAAAGTTGGAGATTGGATTGAGGCATATAGGAAAAAAAAAAAGTTCTTAGAACTCTTGTTTGAGATAAGTACTTTTGTTAATGCACTTAAAAAATACGATAAGTACTTTTAAAATTTAGTGACTTGAATTGGTTTAAAAGGAACTTAATACTCCATGGTTTAAACAATCTTATTCATACTACTTTTGTTAAATATTTATAATTAGATGCAAAGTTTGGCTCTTTAAGTTTTTCTTTTATTTCAAATATTGTCTGGATTCTTTATGTGAAATACTAGCATTCTTCCAAATACATTTAGATGTTAAAACACTTTAGCAAAATGTTATATATTCTCTATTTAACTACAGTTTCACTTTTCATAAAAATTTCTTATATAACCTAGAATGTGTGAATTACAAGCAAATGAAACCATTGCAACAAGCTCTTGGAACTTGCTATCTTCTTATGCTCTTTTCTTAAGATTGAAGCAACTAGAAACACAATTAGGTGTGAACCTAGAAAGTCTCCCAAAGCCTCAATTGGCCAAAGACTATTTACTTCCTTATTGTAATCTTGGATACACAATAGGGAGAATTCTAATGCATGCTCTGCTAAATGAGGTAACATAATTTATTTCGAATAGTTTAAAAGAAATTGAAATACCCACCTTCTCTTTACATTTAATTTTTTTTATTTTTTTCTTTGTATTATTATTTTTATATCTTTCTTGATTGTGAAATATCAAATTTAAACACTAGGAATAGTTGAAATATATGAGAAACCAACAATAAGGTTTTGGAGCTTATTCAAAAGCTTTGGGAGTTCACAACTTAGTAGTAATTATGTTTTTGTCTTGTCTTTTCATATTCATAGAAGTTTTTTACAACCATGTGAAATAAAGAAAACATAGCTTGAAGATTGGGTGAGTGCATGCGTCACTTTAACATATTTTATACCATTTATTTTACATTCCATTTGATAGAAGAGAAATTAAGGTGAACAGAAATTCAAAAATTCAATTCCGTTAAAAATTTGTATTAGAAGAATAACAATTTGTTTGAACTCCTATTTGTAGTAAGTGCTGCTAACAAACCAAATTAAAATAAGGTATAAAATTAGGTTATTTGTACTACTTTTCTCTTCTTCTTTTTTTAAAGAAAAACATGATAATGGAAATGCCTCATTTTTAGGTATAAATTTTGATGATGACAAACCTTCATGTATTCTTTGTTGATCTAATATTTGAAATTTAATTGATTTTATATACATATAGTGTTTATGCCTAAATAAAATGAATTTATTTGAGTCAAGCTTTGGATGAAATGAATGATTGGAAAATTAAATCATTCTATAAATGTGACATAATTTTATTTGGGATGAATGAAACAAATACAAAATGATTCAATTATGATTTCTTTTCCAAGGCAATTGAAATAGAAGTGTTTTAGAACCTGCAGAGTAGAACAGTTCATGTGAAAGCACATCGTTTTCAAGCCACTAAACATCTAAAGCCCTAACCACGTCATTTCAACAAGAGAGTGTTTCAAACAAAAGGAGGGAACAAATCCTCTGGTTGTTCCATAAACTGCCCTCTGTTTTGGAAAGGAGGAAATCACTGCAGCCAGAAGGCCTTATCTGCAACAAATCTAGTGCGTCTTGTCTTCTAACAGGCAACAAAAATGGTCAGACTGCCAAATCAGGGTATCATGTGATGCTTGTTGGCCCCGATCCAAGTTACCTTTTTCCTAACTTAGCTTAACAAAACGTCAGGATTTGCTGTGCAAGTTTGCTATACGTTCATTCAAAAATTAAGGATTGATTCAACACATTCACCGTCTCTTTTTTCTTCAGTTCAATTTTGTTCATAGGTCCACTAATTTGGACCACCATGTAAACTAAGTCGGACATGATTATTTTGTTTTTAATAAAAAATGTATAAAAATAAATTAAACCAGTTAATTATTGAAATTGTAAAACTAAAATCAATGTTAAATGACACTATTAACATAAAATTAAAAAAAAATCCTTCATATTGGTAAATAGTAAAAAAGAAAAACAACTTATTAATATAGTTTTAAATCTGATACGGATTCACTTGTTAGATAACATGACACACATATATATTCTTTCCTTATTTAAATTTTTATGGGACTTTTTTAATGCTGAAAAAGAAGCTTAAATTCCTTCAACCGATAGTGTAATAAAGTTCTGATAATATACAGATTTACAGTCATTAAACATCTGACAAAGTGTTGGCGTCCCTCTAGGCTAGGAAAGAAAAAAAATCAAAAGTAAGTTAGAAATTAGAAAGAGCTTAATGAGTGTTCACCGTGAATACACCTTTGAGGTCCCAAAAGCCTGATGACAAAAGACGAAGAATAAGAGCAGCATAACTGACGGCGCTTTCACAGGCATGTTGACAAACATCAAGTATTGGGTCATGTAAATGGACGATGTTTCCACATCCTGCTACACACAAATAGATCTTCGTTCCGCTCTTCAGTACTTCAATAACGCTTTTCTTGCACTGTTTCGCTCATCCTCAAGAATTGAAAAGCTGCTTCTGCACGCCGAGCAACTACAAGATGCAAATCCTGGAGTTAGGGATGGGCTTGAGAGGCTAAACGATGTCATTTATGAATTTGCCAGTAACTACGGATAACTTGTCGGACGCAGTTTCCATTAGCTCTAAGATAAGATGTCTTGACACATGATGAGAGGGCAAAAAAGTACACATGTTCTTTTTCAAATCATACCAACTCCTCTGTGGTCTTAGAATGGATCATAATATCGTTATGATTCGAGAGAGATTAGATAACATTGCAAGTCTTGATGCAATTAAGAAATGTGTGAAATTTCACCTTGCTAGCTTAACGGAGTAAGATGTCATATCTTTATAAGCTTCAAAATATTTGATGGATGATTATGCCTTCACAATCTTAAAGTTTATTTGATGCGAATCGTGATGGGCTGAAGAGTGAGCTTAGGATTGACAACAAGAATATGAAGGAATATTGAAACTAGAGAATTGGAATAATAAAGAATAAGACTTAAAGGCTAGAATAAGAGGATTTAAAAGCATGAAAATTTCTTGGTGATGATTGTTGATATGTCGTCCTTTCATGATTTGACAATACAAACCACAAAGGAGCCTCTGAATTCTTCCATTTTTGGATGAAACCTTGCGGTTCCTGTGAATGAATTTCTTCTATTGCCATATTTGGTAGTATCTCGTGCTTTGGTAGATCTGAACTTCCTGGATGTATCTCCTTTCCAGGTAACACATCTCGCTTGGAAGGATCTAAGCACCTTGAATTTGTATTCACAATTATTGGTGCTTCAATTTCCAAAAGACCTAAACTTTTTAGGTCCACCTCTTTCTTTACCAACACCACTAGCTTTGGTAGAACCAAATCTTTTGGTTCTATCCCTGTTGGCTTCGTTTCTTCTACTTGAACAACATCTATGGCTTTCTTTGGTGAAGCTTCTCTCTTCGTCATTACCCTTTGATTAGGGCAATTTGTTTGAAGGTGGCCAACTTCAACAGTGGCCTAAGAACTTTCACTATGTTGGGCTTCCAAGTTTTTGGGCTTGTCAAAGTTCTTGAGAGCCTGACTAGAAGGGCCATATCTATTGTCGCTTGAGGCGGCCTTCTGCTCATAATGCCAAGAGGCTTTGTAGGCATCACTTTGCTCCTCAACCTTGGTATACTCCTCCATGCTCCTCTCATTTTGCTTGAGTGCATGTCTGTTCAAACAAAGATCTTGCTTGTAATCATTGCGCAATAATCTTTTTTTCAGCAACTTCTTCAATTTCTCCCACGAACGGACTTTTTCTTTTCCATCACGGTTTCTTTGCTTTTTGACACTCTCCCACCACAAAGAAGCATATTCTTTGAGATGAAGAATTGCAACCTTACACTTCTTTTGATCATCGTACTCCTTAAACGCAAACACCCTTTCAATATGACTTAACCAATCAACAAAATTGTTGCGGTCAAGAGTACCTTTGAATTCTGGGATCTCGTCATGAAAGCTACGATCATCATTTGGCTCCCTCCTCCGCTCTCTTTCATCTTGGTTGCTGCGGGTGCCTTGGTGAAAGGCTTGCAACTTCTAGATGGCGTCAGAAAGTTTCTCCTTCCCTTCATTTTTAAATTCAGGGATACATAAGCTTCGATCTAGTCTCCTCCGCTCCCTTTCTTTTTGGTCACCTAGGGTGACTTGGCGACAAGGTTGCAACTTCTTGATGGCATCAGAAAGTTGCTCCTTTACTTCGCCTAACCCAAGCGATAACATTTTGTTACCAACTTCCCAGGGTGGAATTCGGGAAGAATTTCCACCTTGATTCAACATCAGGTTAGCTCACTCAAAAGCATAACCTAGGCTCTGATACCACTTGATGCGAATCGTGATGGGTTGAAGAGTGAGCTAGGATTGAAAAATAAGGAATAAGAAGGAATATTGAAATATAAGGGTTTGAAATAACAAAGAAAGGAAACAAAAGCTGGAAATTGACAAGGAATTTAAAGTTGCATAAGATAAAGAGTAATTGGATGAATAGTACACGTGGATGCTCCCACATCATTATCTATTTTCTTCTTAATCAATTATGTTCAAGACATGGAGCTCCGCTGGAATTATTCATTTTATTTTTTGTTTTTTTCTATAATTGGGTTGTCAAATTTTTTTCAATCGACTATCAATATTGTTTAGATATTCAAAAAGACTGACAAGTAAAACATCTAATTTTATACTTTTAATTTTGATTTTTATGAAGTACAGAGTACAACAGTAAAAAAATGATAGAATTGTCATATTTGACAACTAAAAGCAAAAAAAAAAATTAATTTGTTATTTTGTAGTAATTTTTTCAAGTTGTGATATGAAACAAAAGTGAAAACTAACTAATTAAGAGGTTTAGAATGGGTTTTGTAAAATATATGCTTCTTTTTTTGTTTATTTATTTTTATATATTTCTTCTAAATTGTAAATAATAATTTCCTTGTTGTTAGCTCCCGCAAATGTCTGATAATGCAAAACTTTCAACTAAATATTTGTACCTTGTAGTCATTAGTGGTCGAATTAAAGACCATCAAAAGAGGAACGAAAAAAATGTGCTGGTGGTTTAGAAAACGAAGTTGTTAACATTATTATTTATTATTTGTTACCATATTAATATTGGAGAGGCTAACTATACATTGCCTATATCGTAAGTACGAACAATTACTTGACATTGGAGTTTGGTTTGTAGAGTGATTTTTATCAAGGCAAGTTTGTAAGTTAAACAATGTTAAAGAGTTTCATAAGGCAAAGCAAAGACATTAAGAAATAATAAATATACTTACTATTTGTTTTGCCCAAATATAAATATATTTATTTTTCTTTATCACGTGTTATACATAACCTTAAATGATATATTGTGATATATTCAACCTAATAAATCTAATTGACAGGTAGAGCTACTATATTGATTAGATAAATTTTTATTATTTTATTTTTTTGAGCATTTATGTGAGACTATTTGTTTATTTAAAAGCCATTGTTCTTAAAATCGGTGTTGCTTATTTAAAAAGAAATCAATAAATGTTTTCAAATATGAAATTGATTTAAGTTAATTAAACTAGACCTTCATTTTCTAAGGCTTGTCTTCTAAATGGTACTGTTAAAAGAAAGTATAAATGAAAGAGTAAATAAATTATTATTTTTTACAGAATTTTTAAATTGGAAAAAAAATTGATTCTCATATTTCTATTATTATGCCAGTTTTGGTTATTTGACCCAAAATGCACTATAGTATAAATTCCATTCCATTTGAATGGTATTAGTATGTGAATAACATAACCTAAACTAGCTACCTTATGAGTAATTTTCACGAAGCAAGATGACAAGTTAATGAATTGCTCACCTAATTTTCTTCATAATTAAGTATGTCCTTAATTAGTTTTGTTGAAATTATAATATATAATGTTACAAATGAAAATAAAATTAAGGACACACACACACACACAGACACACATGTAATCTCACAATTAAAAATGAAAGAATCTAAATTTGAATAAGAGTGAAAGAGACATAAGGTTTTATAAAGAATATGACGGTTTTATAAAGAATATGACAACTTGTATACTGTGATATAGAAAGCACAAAAAGAGGTCTGGGTAAGTGGCAAATGTATGAATTTTTTTTTTTTTTGATGAATATGTGAGTTTATTCATCGAATAATAAAAGGTAATACAAGAGCTTAGGGGCATACCCCAGCATTACAATTCATCTAGGAAAAAATAGAGTTTGGAATTCTCCAACTAAGACTCAACAAAACATTTGCTTGAGAGAGTTTAATATTTCTAAATAAGGAAGCTCTTCCACGGACTACTCTCCTGATTTTAGCTAACAACATTGAAATATCAATAGACTTATTCTGAAAACGTCTACGATTACGTTCTAACCATATACAATAAAGACACGCTAAGAAAGAAAGCTTGAGAAGTTTTGCGGCTAAATCCTTTCCCTTAGTTGCTTTAATCATCCATTGCAATTCAGATTCCCAATCAAGGATGACCTTACGAATACCTTGTTGAGCTAGACTGAAACAAAGGGAAGAGAAAATGTTCTCAAAAGTAGACTTATGGTATCTTTTTTGGTCCAAACCATTCTAAATTCTCGTATTTGTGTGCGGCGTTATGTGTTGATATAATCTATTTCCTTTCAGGTTTGACAATGTCATCATGTCCGAGCTGCAAACAACACAAATAAGAGAAATGTGAAAAGCCAAAGGGAAGAAGACGCGACCAACGTAAGGTATCGGGCATAACCTTCCGGGCTCTCTGCTCCAGGCCGTGGTATTTAATTACAGCACGTCCTCGGTCATGCGTGGCGTGAAATCTCGTGAAGCAAGGCAACCCAAGAAGCTTAGCGTGTTGATCAGAATAATGAAAAAGACGTTCACTGAACGAAAAAGTTTTACACATATATGTATAGCGCGTGCTTACTATCTCTTGGATAGCACGAAAATGTTATATTTTGTAATCTTAAATTTATTTAAGACCAGTAAAAAAAGGACACACTATTAAAAACAAAAAGAAATGTTTTTGTCCCAACTCTTGCTTGGTTAGATACCATTCAAAAGGAAGTTAAATATGAGTAAGCTCTTCATGAAATTCTACACAAAATCAGTCTTGATACTATAGGGAAAGATTGGCAGTATAAAAATGGAGTAGTGTTCTTTCAAAATCAGATCCATTTAGGAAAGAATTCTACCCTCATTCCAGTTATTCTCCAAGAGTTTCATGGTTCCATACATGAAGGGTATTTCAAGACTTGGCAAAGAATAAAAGCTATTTTTCATTGGGTGCAAATGAAGGATGTTGTCAAAAATTCGTGCAAGAATGCATGGTCTATCAACAAATTAAGTGGCAAAATACAAAACCCAATGATTTAATGCAACCCTTACCCATTCCAACACATATATGAGAGGATATCTCTATGGATTTCATAGATGGGTTGCCAGTTTCTAAGGGGAAACAAGTCATCATTGTGGTTATAGATAGACCGTCCAAGATGGCCCATTTTATGGCTTTATCTCATCCCTATTCAATTGTAAGTGTGGCTACATTCTTCTTTGATTCCATTTTTAAGCTTTATGGTATGCCTAAAAGCATTGTGTGTGATAGAGATGTAGTCTTTACAAGTAGTTTTTAAAGACAGTTATTTGAATTACAAGGTACTGGTTCAACTTCTCCAGTGCATATTACTCTCAAACTAATGGTCAATCTGAATTAGTAAATAAGAGCTTGGAAGTTTACCTTCGTCGTTTTACTTGGGATCAACCCAAGGAATGGTTGAGATGGTTATCATGGGCTGAGTATTGCTATAATACTAGCATCCATGCTGCTCATAATAAGTCCCTTTATAAGTTGGTATATGGCCATGCTCCCCTCTCTTCTTTCTTATGTTTCGGGTTCCTCTCCTTTGGAAATGGTTCATCAGGAATTAAATGCTCATGATGAAATTCTCAAGGATATAATAGAACAACTAAAAGGTGCTCAAGCTTGTATGAAAAGATATTATGATGCTGGTAGAACAGATGTGCAGTTTCAAGTCCATGACTTTGTTTATCTTAAGTTACAACCTTACAAAGGTACTTCCTTGGTAATCTTAAAGAATTACAAGCTTTCTCCAGGATATTTTGGTCCTTGTGAGGTTCTACAGCAAATTAGTGAAGTGGCTTACATATTGAAATTGCCCTTAGGTTCTCAGTTACATAGTGTTTTCCATGTCTCCATGCTTAAGAAAGCTATTGGCGACTATATAGTGGTTCAACATGACTTAACAGTTTTCTTGCAAGTTGAAGATGTTATTAGTGCACTACCACAAGCTATTTTGGATCATGGTATCCATAAGAAACAATCTCAACTCTTGGTGCATTGGCAAGGATTGCCCTTGCAGGAGGCTACTTGGATCACTACTGATGTCTTCAACCAGTGATATCCCTCCTTTAACCTTAGGGACAAGGTTTCTATTAAGGGAAAAGGACTGCAACAACCCAAAGATTAATAAGAAAAGGATTGTATGTGTCATTTTATCTTGCACTATAGGTGTTTTTCATAACTGTTTAGCTAATGTCATTTGCTTTAGCAATGTATGCGTTTTAAGCTTTTCTATTCAGAGTTTTAAGTCAGTTAGAAAAGTTGTTGAGCTAGTTAAATAAGTTGTTAAGCTATTGTAGCTAACCGAGCAATATAAAAGGTTGCTGGTTATGAATTATGAGGGATATCTTTTGAAGTAAGAGTCTATACTAGAGGTTGATTCCCTCAAAGAATCTTTTAGTTGAAGTGAGGTTTGAGTTCCCTCTAAGAACTCAAAAATTTCTAGCATTTTTCCTAAATCGTCACAATTGGTCACAAGAAGGTTTCCACTAAGGCATTTTAGTTGGATTGGAGTTTAGTTCCCACTCAGCTGCATACTCATTCTACTTATAAAAAACATAATTAGAGTATTGATCGCTGCAAAAGTGGAATGTTATGGTCCTAAAGGTAATTAAGCTTGCCATGCCAATAGGCTTAGACCTTTTAGCTTAATGGTTAGATTCGTTACATTTGGTATCAGACCCAAATCCCACATTTTAATTCAAATCCTAGTAGGTGCACTTGGCTATGTGTAGCTTGTTGGGGACATGGGAACTTGATTGTGAAAAGCTCATTGGCGGGTATAAGGGAGTATGAAGGGAAAAAAGGCCCCAACAACTTCAAACAACTGGGTTAATGGAGTCACGAAGTTTCCC
Organism: Casuarina cunninghamiana; assembly: GCA_028551485.1. Classification (NCBI taxonomy): domain Eukaryota; kingdom Viridiplantae; phylum Streptophyta; class Magnoliopsida; order Fagales; family Casuarinaceae; genus Casuarina; species Casuarina cunninghamiana. Next base: position 13,065,533 of record CM052371.1, read on the forward strand.
GCCTAGTGGAGCCGTAAAGTGTAACTGCTGAGGACATCGAATTTAGGAAGCACGGTAGAATGTTACAGTCCTAAAGGTAATTGAGCCCACCATGCCAACAAGGTTAGGCCTTTTGGCTCAGTGGTTAGGTTTGTTACAATCACATGATTAGATGATGGCACAGTTGCTTTAATTCTCTACACGTGATGGTAGAAATTAGTTACAAAATTTTAAGCCTTGGATTTTACTGCTCCATTGTTTGTTCCCATGCATGCCTAAAGAGCTCCTTGACCAAAACGTTGTGTCCAAAAAGCTAAACAGAAAAGACAAAAACTTAAGTCCAACATTGCTGGCTCCTCTACTTTTGTGATTGGTGTTCGGTGAAATTTATATGCAAGTGAACATGTCGAACAAGTAATATAATGATAAGAAAGATATCGTCCCACAGAGATTGGTGATTAATAGACCAACTAATTACCAACGGTGAATAACTCCTAGAATTTATCTAGCAAACCAAATTGATAGATGATAAATTAACTAACTAAGTCTAAGAAAACTAAATACAAGAAATATGTTAGAACATATGATTTTACCATAATTACTAGGTATTAATATTGATTATTTATGCTTGCAAGAGGGATAATATCTATGTGATGGCGGAATTTCCTAATTTATTTACTATCCTATGTCTAGGTATAGAAAACCTACTTAGTTCATTAATTCACTATATCTCTATATGTGAATTGAAACAAACCAAATGCATTAAGATCTATGAACATTCCCAGTTTACACCGAAAGCCACACAAACAATATGGTATATGTCTATCCATATTTAATCTATGGTTGCATATTACAAGAATCAACTACATGCTATTTCCTGTCGGTCTTTAACATGCAAATCAAGTCATCTAAGTGGTAGCTAATCAACTAAAAGCATTAAACTCCGTAATATGTAACTTCACATAAATAAAATATCTTGCAAAACATAATAATCATAAGATTCATACCATCATAATTAGGTTACATCGTAGCTCTAACAAAAATAAACTAAAACATAAAGAAATAATGAGAAAAAATAATAATAGGGAATAAAGAAGGCATCTTGAATTCAAGAACAACAAGTCTGTCACCCTTTTTGTCTTCTCTTCAAGAAAACCTTGAATTCTTGGCCTCTCTCTTGAGTTGTGCTCAATTTCCTCCCCCTTCTTCAGCGGCACCTTCTTCTTTTGCCTCCTCTCTTCTCTTAAATAGGGTTTAGGTTTAGACCTATCTCCTATCCTAGTAGAGCTGGGTTTTAGAGATCTAAAACAATTGGGTTCTGAACTCTTAATTTAATTAGGTTTTGAACTCCTAATTTAATTAGGCTTTGAACTCCTAATATGATTAGGTTTTCTAATTATTTAAAAAACCCAATAACAATAAAATCTAAATACAATTATCCAAAGCCCAAGCCCATCTTGACTCTTTTGATCTTGATATTACAATTTTGCCACACAATAAGTATCAGGTTCTCCATGTTCATTCTTTTTCTCCTTACCTCCTTGTGATACATAAATAAGATAAATTTAGGTAAACAAAGAGAAGTTCAAATGTTTTCTCACAATTATTAAAGTTATTTATTGCCTAAAATAGATAAAATAACTCTATAAAAATAGAGTTATCAATTGGTCATTGATTAGCGAGATTAGTATTGCTTTCTGCATGTGGCTACGAGTGATTATATTGAAAAGTAAACTTAAAATAATCTACTAACTATTATAACTAGATAGCATTTCACTATACTTCATGTGAACATAGATCGAAATGGGGACTTGCCCGTCTAGCTCTTGGTTAGTGGCAACCCCACTTAACTTTTCCTATAAATTTACCTATATTATCTCTTTAATAATATGAAAATTGCATATTCTATAATTTTGAAATTTGACGATTGTATCGTATTTACTGGTCAAATTTCAAAATTAGAAAGAAAAAGGGACGCACTGTTAAAAGAGAAACAAAAAAGTGTTGAAAGAAGAGAAAATGAACACATGTTATTTAAACACATAACAGGACTGGCTGTTCGGACCATTAGAAATCAATTACTGAACTTTAACAAAGTTTAAATAAGAAGGCAATAAAAAAGCTTAAATAAGATGACAAGACTGAACCCCGACGTGACATACTGCGAAAGCCCTTCTGTCTTCTGATCAAGACTTTGACAATTAATTTCTGAAATGCTCGGCCGATCGGGTTCAGATCTAAACTCTTCAACCAATGCATTTTAAAAAAGGTCGATGAGTGTGCATCCTCGAACCCGAGAAAAGTTGGAAATACGAAGATCTTGAAAAAAGAAGACGAAGACTCGAGTGTGCTTCAGACTTATATGTTATTTAAATGTTTTATACTTTATGTTACCATAAGTTTACTTACAAATTTAACAAACAAGAACCATTTGAAAGCATAAAAAATAAAAATAAAAAAAGTTGTAAAGATTTCTTTTTCATGCCTTGTGATTTATAAAATTACTGAGTATAAATTACTTATAGCAATGAATCCTTGCAGCTCAGCCTTATCATGTATGAAAATTTTAAAGAAAATCAACTAGGGCTTTGGACTCTAAATATGTTTCAAGTTTAACTTGCTAATAACTTCACTTTAAAAAGGTTCTTTTCTAAGTGGCATGATTAACAAAATAAACAGATTAATTGTTCTTTTTAAGAAAATGATAAATAATTAGAGGGAACAGCATTTACTTAGTTTTAGTCTTATATAAGGAACTAAACAACATGATTTGTTAAAGTATATTAATTTTTTTGTTGTTTACGATAATTAATTGTAAGTATTTCGTTGTTCCATTAAATGTAACTGTTTGTGGTCTAAATGGTCTGTTAACAATAATAATAAAAAATAAAAAAAAACTTGATTGGTGTCCACTGTCAAAGTTGAAAGTCCGAAAAACGGAAATAAAAAAGAAGGAAGAATCTCAACCGGCATGGCACTCAACGCTTTCACATGCAAGTTTTGACAGAACGGATCTTGGTTTGTCTGGTTTTGGGTCTTATAAAACTATGGGAAACGCCTTTTGGCCTTCCACGCAACGAAAAATCATCTTCGTTCAACTCTTCAGTTACTTCATCAACGCTTTTCTATCACTCTCTCACTCATTGCCGAGAAATGGCGGAAGGAGTTCTCTTCAACATTGCTGTGGGAATCATCAAGAGTTTGGCCCCGCTGGTTGCCCAAGAGATTGGACTGCTGTGGGGTGTCCAGGATGAGCTTCAAAAGCTGCAGAATACGGTTTCAACAATAAAAGATGTACCCACCCACAGGTGGTCCACTTGGTAAGGGTTGGGCTTGGGATCCTTGAGGTCCCAGGTTCAACTCCCCATGGGGAGCATTTGTGATTTAAGTGGGGGGTCATGGCGGTGGGTTGCTGTGCTAGCCTTCCCCAAGGATTAGTCGAGGTGCGCGCAAGCTGGCCCGGACACCTTGGTTACAAAAAAAAAAAAAAAAAAAAAAGACCACATTAGCTAAACTAATATTTAATGATAAGGAAATTCAAAAAATATTTGAGGTAAAAATATAGGTGTGTGTCTCTAATAACTTTGAAGACAAAGTTATTATCACAAAGATTTTAGAATCTGCAAAAAGAAAGAAACCTGAAACTGATCTAATGGAGATATTAGTACATGACCTTCGAAAAGAAATTGATGGAAAGAAATACCTACTTGTATTGGACGATGTGTGGAATGAGAATAGTGGAGAATGGTCTAAGTTGAAAAATCTATTGATGGATGGTGGAAAGGGTAGTAAAATGTTAGCTACAACACGTAAGGAAAATGTTGCAAAGATTATGCAATCAGAAATTTATCATTTAAATGGTTTAGGTGAACAGGCCTCATGGGAGCTATTTAAGAGGGTAGCTTGTGAGGATAGGGTAGAGTCAAAGAGTTTAGAGGAGATGGGAAATGTGATTCTTAAGAAGTGCAAAGGTGTTCCTTTAGCTGTGAAGACTATGGGACAATTGTTATATTCTAAAGGTTTAAAAAATTGGAGGGGATTTATAGATCAGGAGCTTTCAAAAGTATCTCAAGAGGCAACTGATATTTTATCAACTTTAAAGTTAAGTTACAATGATCTATCTTCACATTTGAAGCATTGTTTTGTTTATTGTAGCTTATATCCAAAGGATTCTGAATTTAATAAAAAAGAGCTTATTGATCTTTGGATATCACAGGGGTATGTAGAATCAAAAGAAAATCAATGTTTAGAAGAAATTGGTCATGAGTATTTTATGAATTTATTTTTGAGATCATTTTTTCAAGAACCTAAGATGGATGATTTTGGTGATATAATCAAATGCAAGATGCACGATCTTATGCATGATCTTGCTGTATCAGAGGCAAAACCATTAATATCCACATTTCCATTTAAGAATGGCATTGATCTTAAGAGAATTCGTCATATAGTGGTTAGGGATGAAAAAAAATTTGATTCTTCCATCTTAAGTTCATTATGTAGAGCAAGGATGACACGAACATTTATGGTTGATAAAATTGAAGGTGATTGGGAAGTAATTTTAAAACATTTCAAGTTTTTGCGGGTATTATGTTTGAGGACAAGAAAACTTAAGTGTGTGCCAAGCTCTATTGGTAAATTAAGGCATTTACGACATCTTGATTTGTCTAATAATTATCAACGAGGGAAGTTGCCTAGTGCCATTACTACATTAGTTAATTTGAGGGTTCTTAACATTTCTGGATGTCCAGTGAGGAATTTGCCTCTTGGATTTGGGCAACTTGTCAATCTAAGGCATTTTGATGCTTCTTTGACAAGGTTAATGTGTCTACCACATAAAACATGTCAGTTGACTAATCTTGAAACATTAAATCTCTTAGGTTGTTGGTCTCTTACAGAGTTGCCAAGAGATATTAATAGATTAGTCAATCTCAAGCATCTTAACATTTCCGGTTGTAGCACATTGAGTTATACGCCAAGCACACTTGGGCAATTGACTAATCTTCAAGTGTTGATAGATTTTATAGTGAGTCCAAGTTCTTTCTTAGGGGACAGTAGTGGGCTAGCTGAATTATATGGTTTAAATAAGTTGAGAGGACATCTAAGAATTTGTGGTTTGAGTTGTGGAAAAAGTGTTTTAAAAGAATACCAAGCTGCAAATTTAATGGGCAAAGAAAACCTTAATTCTTTATCTTTGGCATGGAGTAATGGGGGTGTCATTAATGATTGTGAGATGTGTCATTGGAAGGCTTACAACCGCACCATAATTTGAAGCACTTGAAATTACTTGGTTGTTGGTGTCCAAAGCATCCGAGTTGGCTATCATTGCTTACAAGTCTTATTAGTTTGTCATTGAAAAGATGTAGTAAGTGGCAATGCCTTGCGCCATTAAGTAAACTATCTTCTCTTGAGAGCCTTGAACTTGAAGATATGAATGATATGGAATATATATCACATTGTGGTGAGTGGATTGATTACTCTCAATCATTGGTGCCAACAACATTTTTTCCATCCCTAAAGGTAATTAAGCTAATGAAATGCCCAAATCTCAAGGGCTGGTGGGGGGGTTCTATTGGTGAGGTGGAAAGTGCACACCTTTCGTCGGCATCAATGAAGTTTTTCCCATCCCTAAAAGAAATGGAGCTAAAAAATTGTACAAATCTCATGGGGTGGTGGGGGATTCTTCTATGGACGTTGAAAGTTCATTGTTTTCATTTCCTTTTCTTTCAAAATTAGAGATTGAAGACTGCCCAAAGTTGACTTCAATGCCAATGTTCCCTTATCTTGAAAGGTTATTGTTGAAAAATGGCAACTGGAAGCCACTGCAACAAAGAATGATGATGAATACGTCAACAGCAATATCTTCCTCTGCGCTTGCTAGCTCTTCATGCACCGCCCTCTCAAAATTGAAGGAAATAGAATTTAATTCAGTTACGGACCTAGAAGTCTTCCTAGAGGAGGGAGTACAAAGCCTCACGTCTCTAGAGATTTTGAGATTCCAAGATTGTGATAAATTAAAGTCTCTCTCTCCCGTCATACAACATCTCAAGACAGTTCAAAAACTTTATATTTGGAGCTGTCCATTGTGTGAAGATGATGATAATGGGATGCAATGGCAAGGTCTCAAGAGTCTTATTTCTCTTTCCTTCGATAATCTTTCAAAATTGTCCTCTTTCCCTTTGGGTCTTCAACATGTTACCACTCTAAAAAAGCTTTACATTACAAACTGTGAAAGCTTGACAACTCCCTCTCTGGTCATACAACATCTTACAACAGTTGAAGAACTGTATATTTACCACTGCCCAATTTGTGTAAATGATGAGACACAATGGCAAGGCCTCGAGAGTCTTCTCTTTCTTTTTTTCTGGAATCTTCCACAATTGTCTCTTCCTCGAGGTCTTCAGCATATTACCACTTTGAAAAAACTCCAAATTTTCAATTGTAGAAGCTTGACAACCATACCAGAGGAGATCCGCCTGTGCAAATCACTTGAAGAGCTTAACATTCATTATTGTGACAATTTAGCATCACTGCCTGTTGGAAAGCGTGAGCCATGGTCTTTGCAGAGCTTATCAATTCGGTACTGCCCCATGTTATCTCAAAAATGTGAGAGAGAAAAGGGTGAATATTGGCCTAAGATTGCCCACATCCCACATTTACACTTGCAACCGCCACCAAAGAGCAAATCTGGTCTCAGACGCATGCTGCGCAAATTTCGGTAAATGTCATCCATCACTTTCTGTTTAAAGCTTTAAAGAAATTTATGTATTTACTTTTTTAACCTTCACTCTCGTAATTGCAGCTCTAGTGACAATGACAGCGACGATTGACAGCGACGATTGACAGTCCTAATACCAAATACAAAATTTGTTCAAGTATGTGGGATTTACCATTTTTACTGTAAGTTAACATTAATTATATCTTCTCTTATTTTCTTTTGCATATTTGTATAAATTTTACTGCACCCACGGCATTGGAATTATCATTGTATGAAAAAATATTTGCATAATTTATTTTAAAGAAAATTGTTATATTCAGGGAATAAAATGGCTAAATAGGCCTTCTTATTCACTTTCTACCCCATTTTTTGGAAAGAAATTTGAAAGGAATTGAAATTTGAGGTTAGTTATGTTAATGTACCATAAATAAGAAAAAAAATATTGAGGCACGGAAGTGAAATATATAATAAATTGAAATGGATAACAGCTTAGATGAGGATTGTCCATAATTGATTTAAAAAGGACTTAATGTTCCATAGTTTATACTATTTTTATTAGTCTTTTTTAATCAAATACCATTATAAGTTTTTCAAAATTGTTTATTTTTATTCCATTGTTAGGTTTCTCTTGGTGGATGTCAAATTGAAGTCGATAGCACTTGAATACACACCTTGACAATGCTGTCCGTGGGAAACAAGGAGGTCATGGTCTCTGCTGCGTCTCTGAGATTTGGAGGTTCCCGATGCTTTTGCAAAGTTGAGAGAGGAAAAAGTTTAAGAATTGATCCAAGATTGCTTGCATCTCCATTGTAAGTCTCGGCATAATTGAGAAAAGAGTTATTTCGTTCCAGCTATTCTTCATTCTTTTAAAAATTGAACTGCTCAACTTCCATATGTTGATGAAAGTGTACTACGTAATCATAAATGTTAGCCTTGGTAGTGAAGGAGATCGAAAGCTGGTTTCAAGAACAACCCATAGAGTAATTCTTGGGATAGCTAGAGAAGACTGGACGGATGAGTCTAAGGGAGGCTTAGTTGATACCAAACAAAGATAAGGAAAGTAAAATATAAAACTATCTTTGAAAACTAAGGATACAAATTACTTAGCACCTTAGAATTCAAGAATAAATACTCACCATTCTACTAGGAAGTAGTCCCAAAGAAATACAGAGTAAGTACGTTTATCAGTCTCAGAACAAGCCAAAGAGATACAGAACTTTACAAGAAAGCCAAAGTTTTAACTTAATCTCAAACTCATGAACTGCTTCGTTGCATAAGAGAGTGACTATTTATAGGAGAGATTTTCCTATTTCCAAAAAGCTAGTCAAAGACAAGTTATTACATCATAAAAGCTGCATAGGTTTTCAAAATAGTGAAAGTAATCAATACATCATAAAAGTTCCATAGGTTCCCAAGATAGTCAAAGTAATCAATACTTTTAGTTATTCATGGCAGAGACTCCTTGGAAATTAATTTTAATTATTGTAACAAGACTTATCTCCTCAAGTGTATTACTATTGAGCATTTGGGCTGGTGTAGGATGGGCTACATCATTAGTGGAAGTACAAGAGAGAGTGATGGGTGGAGTAGACTAATAGGCAACCAATTATCAAGGGAGTCTTGCTTGGAGCCGACAAAAATGGTATAACTCATGAGCTTGATTGGGTTGCTTTTGTGTATATAAATAGGTAGGATATACCATTGCAATTAGAATATGTACTTATCATCCTCTCTCCTTGTTAAAACTTGATGTTAGAGAAATTAAAAGCTGTTGGAAATTAGTACTTGCATAAATGGACTATAAATAATTGAAAACATAAAGGTTAGGAATGAAATATATGGTATGTGAGGGATCAATGCTTAGTTGATGGTTACAAAGGTTTCAACAAGATTAGTTTGTAATTCATGGTTTAATAGCTTAGAAACATGATGAGATTATCATCTCCATATCCTTAAATAATTTGTTGTTTTTCAAAAAGTTACAAAAATAAAGATAAACAATAAATACATGCATGAGCATGAAATATTCACTGCAAGAAAATTTATTTTTCATGACAGGTTTTACGGCTAAATCGCTGTAAAAAATTAACAGCGGTTAAATGTGGTTGGCTACTAGAATAACATTAGTGGAGGCCTTATGTGGCACTTGTTGGCTGTTGTTGCCAAGTTATCTTTAAATTCCTTTTTTTTTTTTTAACAACTATAAGCTTTTGCAATAAAAGCTCTGCTTATAAACTTGATACTTTACACGTATTGTTATTTAGGTTCTCAAGAAAAGGAAAGTTCAGAGCATTGAAGGAGTCATTCGAAGCCCACAACAAAGGAAAGTCTACAGAGTCATTCTCAAATATGAGCCTTGGGTAGGCTTGTTTCAAGGACAAATGGCACCATAGTTCTCGAATAGGCAAATGGCAAAACCAAAGATTTGACGGAGGAATAAATGGATGCGACACAGCACTTGGAAGGATGGAAAAGAAGCAGGTAAAGTTGAATCTTGACAGTGCTGAGTTATCCAAGCAGCCCAGGCAAAAGTTAATGAAATGGTAGAATTTTATGATTTTTATTTATATCATGTGATCATTATAATTATTTATTACAAAATAAAAAGTTGAATAATGATTCAGTAGCCAATAGAATATGTATTCTTAATGCTTAAAGGGTGTGCACATATTGTCCTCTCTCATTGGTTAGTCTCACCATGAAAAGATGACATAAAAGATACCAAATTTGGGAGGAGAGAAATAATTCACTTGTTAGATTATAACAACATGATTGGTTTGAAAGAGGTTTAACACTCTATGTGATGCGGGAGCATCCACATTTACTGTTCATCCAATCATTGTTCATGCCGAGGCCCATAACAAGGAGAAGTTTCAAGCCTTGTTATTTCCTTCTTCAAAGAACTTGGGCTACCATGTCATCCATTGGATGCAATTTACTTAGCCAAGGCCCAACAAGCCCATTCAACATTGGCTAGTATTGGATTCCAAACAAATTCATTACTTTGACCAACATTGGATGCTACTTTGGCAAAGGATGGACCAACCAACTTATGGTGTTTTATTTTCTTTTAACCAACCAACTTATGGTGTTTTTATTCCTTTCTTCTTTTGTGTTCCCTAGCCCTCTCTATAAATAGAGGGCAAGAGATCATTTGTAACACACCAAGAGATTTGAGAATTAAGCTTGTTTGTAAGAGAAACTAAGTGTTTCTTCTTGTGCTTCCTTTAGCCAATTCTTGCCAAAGATTGGTGGTGGGGCAACTCCCTGACTGGTGGTTCGACCTTTACGTCTTGGAGGGGTTACTTGGCATCTATCCTTTAATTTTTCCATTTTCGTTTTATTCCATTCCTATTATCCAAGCCTTCATCCATCCTCATAGAAAAACCAGAAAATCCACAAAAAAACGAACTTCATATAATTCATTTCAATCCACTCCTTGTCTTCTTTGTGTCAATTTTATTATTTAGTTTCTGTATCTTTACATTATAGTATTTTACCTTTTCAGTCATTTTCGTTCTCGTTCTTATATTTCAGTCTTTACTTTCCCAGCTATTTACATTCTGCTTTTATCTTTCCTTGTTTTTTATATTTCAGCCCTTTATCTTATCTAATTCTACATTCCTTGTCATTTACTTTCTCAGTTATTTATCTTACAAGTTTAAGATTCTACTCTTCTATTTCCATTCAGTAATATTGCTTACTATTCCGAAGTTTACTATTTCACTGTTCATTACGTGTTCTTAATTTTGAGTTTTCACTCTAATTCCTTTATATTCTAGCCTTTATATTTCAATCTATAATTTTTCTATTCTTCATTTCCTGGAATTTATATTTCTTTCCTTCCATTTTAAGTTCTTGCTATTCTAGTTACTATTCATTACTATTCATACCTTCTTCTCATTTACTATTCATACCTTCTTCTCATCTTTCAGTTTTTGCTTTTAAATCCTCTTTTCTAGCCTTTAAGTCTTATTCTTTATTATTCCAATTCTTTAGTTTTCAATATTCCTTCATAATCTTGTTGTCAATCCTAAGCTCACTCTTCAGCCCATCACGATTCGCATCACTATGATTTAGACAATCTTATCCATACTTTTATTTGGTTAGTTTTTTTGTAGTAAAGTACTAATTTGGCTCTTTAAAATAGTTTTATTTTTTTATTAAGTTGATATCAACTGCTTAAACATAGCTATATTCTTTTTTACAAAGCAAATTTGTAGTAAAATTATGTAGCAACTAGTCAACAATTAGTAAAGATGTAACTTCTAATGTATATCCAAGTTTAAAAAGACAACTTCTGGATGCAATAATGTTGTAGTAAATTGCTGAACATGTCCTTTATTTAATTTAATTTTTATGTTCTTCATAGAAGTTTTTTATATAAGCTAGAATGGGTGAATTTTGGCAACTACAAGCCCTTACAACAAACATTGATGGATGCCTCAATCATTGAAAAGATGCAAGAGAAAGAAGGTTAAGTATTGCTCCAAGATTTCTTACACCTATATTATAAACTTTAGTATCCCATTCATGTACCTTGATTTAGATAATTGTTCACCATTTCATCTTAAATATTTTATAGAAATTGAACCACTAACCTTTTTTTATCTTTCAATGTCTTTTATTTTTTTACTTCTCTACAATTTTTTCCTCATATTTCTCAATTATTTAGCTTCTGATAATGGTTGTTCGTGCTATAATTATGCTGCAACTTGTCAACTATTTAGTTGAGATAGAATTCTACATGTATTAATAGATTATGAAAGATAACTTCACTTTCTTAAAAAAAAAATGCAATATGATATACATATTCGTCATTAATTCAATTGATTTTTTTGGAAACACTTAATGAATTTTGCATATGCTCTTCATTTCTTGAAAAGTTTCTTTCTTTTTCTTCAGCCTTTATTGTTTTTTATTATGTATTTATGGCTCAAGTAATATAATGAGGTAATCATCTTTCTTGTTTAGAGCTGCTAGCTTTTGCGATAAAAGCTCTACTTATGGATATACATTAAACATTAAATATTAAATTGAGCTTAACAAGCTAAAACAATTAAAAATATAATGTCATGTAGTTTCTTGAGAAAAGAAAATTTCGGGGAATTAAAGTTGTCGTTTGATGCCCATGTATAAAGGAAAGTCTACAAAGTCTATATAAATGTTAGCCCTGGGCAGGGAAGGAGATCAAAAGCTGCACAGTAATTCTTGGGAAGAAAGCCGAAGATTAGATGGAGGAGTATACAGAAGCGATGCAGCCGGAAGGATGGAACAGAGATAGGTGGAGTTGATTCTTGAACAACCATGCTGAGTTGTCCGAGGAGAATGGCTTGGAGCTAGCAAAAATGGTAAAATTTGTGATGTTGATTTCTTAGCAAATATAAAGATTTGGATATTGTCTTGACACCCAATAGAATCTGTAATCTTACTTGTATGAGGGTTGTAAGAAAAGTAGAAGATATAAAAACAATGGTGTGGGAAAAGCTAAGATTGTTGGAAGAATAATGGAGCTTTTTCGTAAGGCTTGTTAATGGACCAAAAAAATAAGATAAGTACTCTTATTAAGATTGTGATTTGAATTGGTTTAAAAGGGAATAAATACTCCATGGTTTATACAATTTTATTCATACTATTTTGGTAGATATTTACCATCAAAAGCAAATTTAGCTCTCTAATTTTTTTTAAATTTCAAATTTTGTTAAGATTCCTTATGTAGGTATTAAACTAGAATATGCTGAATTGGAATAGATTGAAACACATCAAACTAACATGATTAAGTTTTTTCATGTAAAATGTCAAATTTTTTCGTATGTTTAGATGTTAAAACATTGTAGTAAAATATTATATCTATTTTCTACTTAACTGTAATTTTGCCTTCAACAAAAGTTTCTTATATCAACTAGAATATGTGAATTACTGGCAAATGAAACCATTAAAAGAGCTTCTTCTAACTTTTTTGTCTCCTTGTGCTCTCTTCTTGAAATTGAAGCTGCTAGAGGCACAATTAAATGCAAGCTTAGAAAGCCTTGGTTGACCCAAGAATGTTCACTTTCTTATCATAATCTTGGACACACAATAGAGAGAAGCCTCATGCTTGTTCTACTAAATGAGGTAAGTTTATTTATGTTGAACACTTTTAAAAAATGAAATACCTACCTCTGCTTTACATTTAATATTTTTCTTTGTATTATTTTCTTACATAAATCTTGATTTTAAAATTTCATATTTAAAAATAGTAGTATTAGCTAAAATATAGGAGAAACTATGCATAAGGTTTAGGAGCCTATCAAAAGCCTTAGGAGTTTACAACTTAGTACTAATTATGTTTTTGTTTCCTCTTTTCATATTTTCAAAAACTTTTTACAACCATGTATAATGAAGAAGATGTTGTTTGAAGGGGAAATCTATATAGAGAACATAGCTTGGAAATTGAGTTAGCACATTTGTAACTTTGCTTTAAACTATTTTATACTATTTACTCTATATTTCATTTGATATAAGAGAAATTTAAGGAGAATAGGAATTCAAAATTTTAATTTTGTTAAAAACTTGTATTAGAAAAATGAAATCTTGTCCAAACTCCTATTTGTAATAAGTGCTAGTAACAAATTAGATCAAATTAAAATAAGACATAAAATTAGGTTACTTGAGTTATTAATCTCTTCTTCTTTTTATAACAAAAAAGATGATAATGGAAATGTCTTTTTATTAAGTGTGAATTTTGATGATGATAAAACATCTAATATTTTAAATTTATTTGATTTTATATACATATAGTCTTTACACTAAAATCAAATGATCTTATTTGAGACAAGCTTTGGATGAAACCATTTTGCTTTCAAAACAAATCATCTCCTATGAATGATTGGAAAATTAAATCATTGTATAAATATGACATAATTTCATTTGGGATGAATGAAACAAAAAAATAAATGATCCAATTTTTTTTTTTTTCAGGGCAATTGAAACAGAACTGTTTTAGAACCTGCAGAGCAGAACAGTTCATGTGAAAGCGCATCGTTTTCAAGCCCTAACCACGTCATTTGAATAAAGAGAGTGATCCAAACAAAAGGAGGGAACCAATCCTTCGGTTGTTTCTTGGAAAGGAGGAAACCACTGCAGCCAGACGCCTAATATGCAACAAATCTACTGTCTTGTCTTCCAACAGGCAGCAAAAATGGTCATTGACTACCAAAACTGAGTCCTATATGATGCTTCTTGTCTCCGGTTCAAGTTACCTTTTTCCTAAATTAGCTTAACAAAACGTCAGGATTTGCTGTGCAAGTTTGCTATATGTTCATTCAAAAATTGAGGATTGATTCCAGCCAACTTATTTACAATCTCTTTCTTCTCCATTTCAATTTTGTCCGTAGGTCCACTAATTTGGACCACCATGTAAACTAAGTCGGACATGTGCCTCTTCAAATCATACCAGCTTGTCTATGGTCTTAAAATGGGCCACAACATTAAGACAAGAAGAGAGGGAATAGATAACATTGCAACAGATATCAAAAATTTCCAATTCCTTGTGAGCCCTGTTGAAACACCCAGTGATTGGAAGAGGAATGACATTTATTCTCATTTATGTATGAAAATAGTTGGAAAGACTAAAACATAAAGAAATAATGAGGAAGAACAATAATAAAAAATAAAAAATACATCTTGAATCCAAGAACAAAAAGTCTATTACCATTTTTGTTTTCTCTTCAAGAAAACCTTGAATTCTTGACTTCTTTCTTGAGTTGTACTCAATTTCCTCCTCCTCCTCCTCCTCCTCCTCCTTTTGCCTTTTCTCTTTTCTTAAAAAGGATTTAGGTTTAAATCTATCTCCTATCCTAGTAGAACTAGGTTTTAGAAATCTAAAACAATTGGGTTTTGAATTCCTAAATTAATTAGAATTTGAATTCCTAGCATGATTGGGTTTTCTAAATAAATAGAAAACCCAACAACAATAGAAAATCTAATAACAATCATGCAAAGTCCAAGCCTATCTTAACTCTCTTGATCTTGATATTACGATTTTGTCACACAATAAGCATCAGGTTCTTCATATTTATTCATTTTCTCCTTACTTTCTTGTGCTACTTAGACAAGATAAATTTAGGTAAATAAAAAAGAGTTCAAATGTTTTCTCATAATTATTTAAGTTATTTATGATCTAAAATAAGTAAAATAACTCTATAAAAATAGAGTTATCAAATAAAAAAGTTCAGACTGTTATTAGAAATAATAAGAAACTAGGGTTTTTTTTCTTTTTCTTAAGTAGATAGAAGACAAAATCGAGATATGACTGCATAGTCTTAAATTATATATACATTTTTTTCTTCTTTACCAATGATGTTCAAGCAAGTGGAGCTACGCGAGCTGTTCATTCAGTACGGAGATGACTGGACAAAAGACGACCAAACGTAATAACAATGTTTGTTTGGCAGACACGTGCGTGGCCACCAGTAGCCGACATGTCCAGGAGCTACGTGGCCCACGACGTCGTCCATCCCCTATTCCCCTCATCCCCGGTACCGGCTTCCCCGGCTCGGCTCCCACGGCCGAACCCCCGCATCACATCGAGCTGATTTGAATTGGTCGCGAGATCCACTCAAGTTTATTGGATTTTATGAATTATTGAGCGAGATATTTTATCCATGCTATACTGCCGGATTAAGTCCAGTTCTTATACAAAATTCAATTAGATTTCATATAAATTTTGATGGTGTAGGAATCTTAGGAGGTTTGATTTGACCAAAAAGCAATATAAATTGGTTAGGATTTTCGTTGAATGTTTTAAATTATAGTACCAAATTTTAGTTAAGTAAAAAGGTAATGTTATTAGACTATTAGCCTGTTAGACAAATTTATTATTTACGTAAATAAAAACTTACCAAACAAAAAATATATAATTAAAATTCTTAGATTATAATTCTTAGACCTTCTTTCCGCATTTATTTTGATATTTTTCTTTCCCTAGACAATGTTTTCACCTTTCTTTCTTTTTATAATAAATTGTTAATATGTCATCCAACTTCATCTAATTGCGAGTTATATTTTTTTCTTTATTCTTTGTATAGTTTCTTAGGCTGCATTTTTTTTAATATGACTTAGATTTGTAAACTATAGATATTAATACATTTTTTTTGTTTAATTTTATTATTTATAATTTTTCAAGCATTTTTCTTATGTTCTGTTTGTTTATTAGGCTATTGGTTACTACTTTTTCATTATATATCATATATTCGTTTTATAAACTTTTGATTGCTTTGTTTGTCAGAGTGTTTTAGTTTTTTTTTCTATGTTTACAAGTTTTGTTGCTTTTAGCTGACCTTGATAGTTAAATATAAAATATCTTATAATGACAAAAATAACTTGTTTTCTTAAGAATTTTTCATCTTTTCTTATATCACGTACCAAATATTTTAAATTTTAAATTTAAACTATTTCACATATTCATGTCTTAATAACGTAAAACAAGCTCTATACTCCTAAAGATTCATATATTAAAAAAAAAATGTGTTCTTAAATTAAGTTAAACTTCTTAATAATTTTTTTAGTTCAATAAATACTTTCCCATGGGAGTCATATGAAGAGATATGGATGTGGCTTTGAAGCTTGTTTTTATCAGCATAGACAAATGAAGAGCCAGTCCCCCCCGTGAAAACCTACGTAGGCAGACAGTGGAGGAGTGGGTGGCCCATGACCTGCACAAGCTGAGGCAAGAAGCCCATGCTTCGATGCCTCCTCGCCGGTGAAGATATTTTTCGGAGGAGTGGAGATATCTATGGCACGGAAGAACGTGCAGACCTCCGGGGAACTCGGCAAGATAAGATATAAACCTTAAAGATCTATTTGCTTCAATTCCCAAGAAGATCTGCAGTGTGATTATTTATTGTTTACAGCAAGTTGTGGTGGTGCAATGAGAGATCAATATATTTTATAAAATAATACAAGTATCCCATTGACTTTATATTTTTATTATGTGAAAATATTATTATTTTAATAATCAATCTTAAAAGAGGAGATAAATCTTTTCAGTGATCACAAAGATATTTATGAAGATAGATAACTTAGATAAAGTCTAGAAAAGTAAGAATTTACTATAGCTATAAGAATAAGTTCTAACCCAGGGATCTTTAAAGCAGCCATTTGTTTTATAAACAAAACTTATTAGTACCACTAGTTGTTAATGTAAAAATAAAAATAAAAAATAAAAACTTAAAACTAGTGTATAAGCTAAGGGGCTAAATCAACCTTCAAAAATTATTTAAAGATTAATTTTTTTTTAAATAAGATTATGTCCCTAGGTATCTCCTTGTACATGAGAGAATTTAAATTGAGTGGAGTTTGAAATAGATTTTATACTACATTTTGATACTATGTGAAAAAAACTTAGAATGAAATCTAAAATTTATTTCATGAATTGACTTAAGAAATTAGTGGCCCTAAAAAATATATGAAGATTTGCCTAAGACTCTAAGTACAATTGAGTTAAATAAGAATCAAATTAAAGCTAGTTTGACATAAAAATGAATTTGCTAAAATATATCCTAAAATATATATACCCTAAAATATATCTTCACTTTTGAAGAGTCTACTAAGTGGCGTTATTAATAATAATTGAATGAAATAAAAACTGTAAAAAAATCAAAATCAAAATTTCATTTACCAAAATCATTAAATTGACAAAAAAAAATTGCATTGAAATTTTTGTTACTTGTGCTTTGTTTTAGCTATTGAGTGCATAAAAATTGATTATATGCTTATGGTACTAGTATATCTATAACACGTGATAAATTAGTTAGTTTCAAATTATGGTACTAGTATATACTGTAGCAAAGACATCACAAATTCTGTGTATATGATGAAACTGAAAAAAAGAAAAGATATCAGTTTCTTTATTCATCTATGATGCATCCTCTTTTGACAAGGATATATCAAATAATAAAAGAGAAAAAAAATTATTTTCACGATTTTAAATCTTATGCTTATGATACTAGTATATGTATAACATATGATAAATATACAGAAAAAAATCATTAAATTGACAAAAAAGTTTTTGCGCTGAAATTTTTGTTACTTGTGCTTTGTTTTTCCTATTTAGTGCATAAAAATTGATTATATGCTTATGGTACTAGTATCTGTATAACATGTGATAAACTAGTTAATTTTCAAATTATCTATATAAAGAAATGAGTTAGTAAATTACTTATCAACCTTCTTTAATATATTTGATAATAGAGTTGTCAATTTTTTTTTCATTTGACTATCAATATCCTTTGGACGTTCAAAAAGACTATGACTTATGAAACATATAATTTTATACTTTTAATGTTACTTATACTGCATAGTTGGTAATTAAAAGCAAGACAAAATAATTTTTTATCCTGCAATAAATTTTTTTAAGTTGTGATATGAAAGAAAAGTGAAAAATAACTTATTAAGAGGTTTACAACAGGTTTTGTAAAATATATGCTTATATATATATTTCTTCTTAAGCATAAACAATTATATCCTCCTTTTTAACTTCCAACTAAATATTCGTACCCTACATTCATTAGTGGTTGAATTAAAGACCATGAAATGAGGGATGGAAAAGTGTGATGGTGGTTTAGAATAAGAATTTGTTAATATTATTATCTATTAATTATTGTCCATATTAAAATTGGAGAGGCCAAGTACAACCGACCACTTGACATTGGAGTTTAATTTGTAGGGTGATCTTTATAGGGGTAGGTATATAAGTTAAACTGGATGTTAAAGACTTTCATGATTTTCCAAAAATGGATTTATACGTAATTATAATCATTATCGTTTACCAAAGTTTTAGAAGGAATGAATAAATGTTTTAAAATCTGAAATTGATTTATGTTAATTAAACTAGACCTTCATTTACGAAGGCTTGTCTTCTAAATGGTATTATAAATCAAAGAGTAAAATAATTATAGATTTATTTACAGAATTGTTAAATTGAAAAAAAAAATTGGCTCTCGTATTTCTATTAGTATGCAAATTTCTGGTTATTTAACCCAAAAAGTACCATAGTATAAATTTTATTCTAATAATGAAAATTGAATTAAAGGTATATATGCAATCTCACAATTATAACTGAGAAAGCTTAAATTTGAATAGGAGTGAGGGAGACGAAGGGTTTTATAGAGAATAGGACAACTTACATTTTGTGAGATAAGAAGTGCAAAGAGAGATTTGGGTAAGTAACAAGTATATCCAAAAATAGTCAAACTAAAACAAAGAAAAGAGAGAAATTGCCTTCGAAATTAGATAAACTTAAATTCCATATTATCTTCGAGAAATATGAAGTCCTACCTTCGAGAAGTAGCGATTGAATTGAAAGGTGCATTCACCATCGTCCAGAGACAATAATTCCACTTTATGTTTTTGTCCACGAGTCCTTTAACAATTAGTCTTTATGGGTGGTCCACGTGAAATATGAAATAATTTCTTGTGATATTAAAATCCATTTTTATTTCCTGTATACAATTAGAATCGCACATAATTTATAGTCATCAATTTTTTTTCGCTATGCTTTATTCTTTTTTTTTGGGGGGGGGGGGGGGGGGGGGGGGGGGGGGTGTGGGGATGGGGATTCTGATATTTTCATAGAAATGTGCAAGTTGGTGTTAGTGGCTTCTATTTTCAAATAAAAAATCTGTGTAACCTGCAAGAGAAGTTGGGGAGTTCCTGCTTCCTTTGTATTCTGCATTTACTAGTCCTCCTCCCTCTTTCATTGACATGCCTGGAATCAATAGAGTAATATACTTGCAAAAAAGTTATTTGCTAAAGTAAATATATTCTGAGCAGCAAAGTGGTCCGAAAGCAATTTCATACGTTGTCACAGGCATGTGTTAAAAGAATCGAAGGAGATGAAACAGGGCACAAGCACTGTACTGGACAATACTTTGATTACTGGTCATGTGTTGATAAATGCGTAAGTATAATTCCTAAATTAGTAGTGATTTCATTTCATTAATTCTCATCTTACACTAAAGTTTGCCTTCTGCAACGCAGGTGGCTCCGAAGCTCCTCACAAAACTGAAGTGATGAGAAAGTTGGTATCGTCGCACTTCAATTCGCATTTCTGCGTCCAAATCGTGATAAAACATTTAATCTTGCTCTGTGAACTATGAATGCCTGTATGGTTTTCTTTGCAGGACAACGCATTTTTTGAACTATAGAGACTGAGTTATGAGTAATAAAAAAGAATCCTGGCGTTAGACATGCCCAATCAAATTGTACAGTGCTCTTGTTTTCTATGAGTCGACAACATCTCTAAACTGGAATGAAGCTAAACTTGACTATAATTTTAAATTAGCTTAAGCAATCACATTGATTTGAAGTTCCTGGATAGACTGTTTCTTTAGGATTGTCTCTCCGACTTTTGATTTCTTTTGTTTTGTGGAGCCTATTATAGTAGCTTTCCGCTTCTTATCTGAAAGTTGATGGTTTTGGATGTTGAAATAGCAGCCTACAAAAATACTCAAAGCCCAGCTTTCTCAAGCATGTGTTGACGCGCACATGGTGTTGTTTTCCCATTTCGTATCTCTCGACATGTTCATAGAGTTGTTCATGCTGGCAAATAGATTGCACCTCCGGAGTACGCACCCGTCATCAGTATGACATTCATTTTATAACAGTATTGCACTATCACATGTCCATGGAGAAGACACACAAGGTTGTCTTGTTAGTCCACTATGGTCGGATTGCTTTTCTGCTGTCCCTCAAGGCTACTTCAAGCATATCGGGTTTGAAATGCATACCTTACATGTGCTGAAAGCATTGTATTTATCATGTTCTGGATGTACATCTAAGAGGCCAAACCGGAGCCGAACCTGAGTCCATTTCCACGTCAACTCCTATGAAGGGGACATATGTTTATGTCAACCAATTCTACTTAACACCAGTGTCAACAAACAGTCTTATCTTTGCTCTCTGGCTAAGCACTAGAGGCGATTGCTCGTGTGATTAAGCTAATCGTAGCCTACTGACATACCTTTGATGCTCTTGAATCAATCACGAGAGGTCTGTATATTAATAACATGCAATAAAAAAAAAAAAGAAGTTAAATAACCTCACATGAACTGACAAAAAGCTAGGCTAACAGAATGGCAAAATTCCAGTTTTATACACCGAAACCCTAAAAGAC
This sequence comes from Casuarina cunninghamiana, assembly GCA_028551485.1. Lineage (NCBI taxonomy): Eukaryota > Viridiplantae > Streptophyta > Magnoliopsida > Fagales > Casuarinaceae > Casuarina > Casuarina cunninghamiana. The sequence goes on from CM052371.1 coordinate 13,086,382, forward strand.
GAGCATGAAAGGCATCTCTTGCCTTTTGATGCTGGGACCACCCTCTTTTTGAAGGGTGCAATCCTGCCTTTGATGAAGTGATTTCAGGTCTATATATGTAGTTCTTTAATAATGCTAAGGATCCTTACCAAAGATAAGGACCTTGATACTTGACGTGAATCGTCACAAGATTTGGAGCATTCTTGATGACTTCCCCATACTGAACCACGGCTGAACACTGCCCACTCCGTTTTCAAGGTCGACGAAGCTATAATTTTTTCTATTCCATATCGTGATGCCGTTATGGAGTCAAGAAAACACGTTGAGAAGTCAACTTGAGCTCACAAAAGCATTGGCCCAATTGGCATCCGTTATAGCCAATTAACTAAAAATTCGAACCTTGATATATATATATACATAATTTGTAGTTTCCACTAAAGTATCTTAATGTTTGTTCGAGAAACACCCTTAAGCTAGGCTTATATTAGTTTGGTATTCCTAACCTTTTTAGTTTTAGCCCTTTTTGGTGGACTTTTTGTCATTAGTTTTGGCCCAATATCGATGGGTCTCTAATACCACTTCTTAATATCCTTTGAAAAACAGGTTCACTTATATGGTGCTATTTTTCTTCTTGTTGCCCGATGTGGGATTGCTTCTTCTAACAATTCCCCCATCGTTCATTGGGCTTGAGCTAGGCTTATCTTAATTTTAATGTCTTGACCCTTTAGTTTTTAGCCTTTGTTTTGGTAGGGTTTTGTTATTAGTTTGGCTCAATATCAATAAGTCTCAGATGTCACTTGTTAGTTTTAAGTTTGAGAGGCCTAAAACCCTTAAAAACCAATTCTTTAAGATAATGTAAGGCCTCCACTTATATGTGCTATTTTTTTTTTCTTATTTGCTTGATGTGGGAATGCTTCCAACAATCCTCTTAGATAATGGTAAAGCCATTCAAAGGAGAACTCAATGGAATCTAGTGTGCCATTGTTCAAATGCATGCTTTACGCAATGATGGATCAATTGGGCTGTAACCTTAGGCTATAGGCTTTTCCCCTTTGGCCCTTAAACCAGTTGCTTTATCTTTACATATCTCTTTATCTAATTCTTCATTGAAAAAAGTTGTCTTAACATACATTTAAGACAATTCCAAAATCCAAATAAACAACACCTAGGATTTGATGAACTGATACACATTTCACCACTACTAAAAAGGTCATTTTATGGTCTATACTGTTCATCTTATGTTTGACCTTATACCTCAATGGCTTTTGCCTTAGTAATAAGTTTATTACAATGGTAAGTTTCATCAATCTATTCATCACTAACTGCTTTTATCTACTCAAATTTGAAGGTGAAAAGAAAGTGTCATGATTCGAGGACAACCAAAGATATCAAGATAGGATATGATTTCCCAAAAAGATAAGATAGGGTTTTAGAAGGTTTAAGATAGGAATTAGATAGATATTTTAAGTTGTTAGAGATGAAATAGGAGTTCTAATTGGAGAATGATTGGTATTAAGACATTATATAAGGAAGCTTAGGGGTAAGGAGAAAGGAATCTAGAAATCCAATGATATAGAGAAATCTAGAAATCAAGAGGAACCTAAATATTAAGAAATCAAAGACAGGTAGCAATTAGTGTTAAGTAGAGATCCATTCCTAAGAAGGCTTTAGTAGTGTTCTAGTAGTTTGTTGGAATGTTTAGTCACTTTGGCACAAATTGTGACCAAAATTCTTAATAAGAGTAGTTATTCAGTTTAATTCCTTTTTGCCCTATTGAGAATTAACAAGATCATGGCATAAAGCCTTTTGAAATGTCCATATCAGCTTCTGGTGTGATAGAAAAGAAAGTGCTTTTCTTTCAAATTCAAAAGGATGATAGGAGAACTTTTCATGTTTGTTATTCTGCATCTAATGTTGTTGTGAACCTTTTGGTTGTAAGTGATACTGCCACCTTATGATACTCTTATTGTCCAATAGTCATTAGAAGCATAGGAAACTCTATATTATCTTTTAGTTATTGTTCTATTCTTCTTGTATCCATGAAGGGACATTAATCACTCATGCATGTAGATTCATTGATCTTGTCATATACTCAATTGTTGCGTTATTATGCAATTCATTTGTTTATGACTTCCTTTAGTGGTGTGCTTCCACTAGTCTTTTCTACTATCTTTAGGACCTTGAGGAATTTGCTTTTTTAGATTCGTAGCTAGGCTATAAGATGGGAGTCTTATAATTCCTTAATTCAAGCTCATAATTACTGCTTAAAGCTTTAATGACCTTGTTTAATTGATTCTTAAACAAATCGTGGGAGATAAAATAGGCAATGTAAAGAGTTGTCTGTACATGTTATGAAGTAAATACTCCCATGAAGTAGACCATTTTGGATTTGTCTTTCCAACTGCTGAACTCATGTTATGGGCCAATTATATTGATGGAAACCGGGTGTTAGCGTGGCCTTAAAAAGACCACAGGAAGGTTGTCAGACATGAAGCACGCTTGGATCAAGTAATAACGCATGTTGGTGCCTATAACTCGTAGCCGTAAAATAGAGTAGCTTGATATGTATTGATGATTTTAGGGATGCTTCCAAGGGAGGTGAAAGGTCAAAGCTTGGGCTCATTCGATGGTCACTATGGGTAGCTGTTTTCCTTTTGAGATTTTTTTATTTTTTTTAATTTTTTTATTTATGTAAGGCTACTAGGTAGTCCTTTGTTTCATAGGTAGTAGAACAAAGTTTATTTATAAGGTCAAATTTTGTAAACATGGCAAGCCTTTGTGATTCAGTGAAATTAGGAAGGTTTGGTTTTCCCTCTATAGAGTTCCAATTGTTCTTGTTCACTTGTTCTTATCTTACCAATGATTAGTCACCATAGGACTACATAAGAAGTATTCCTTCATGTTTGACCCTAATGTTACATTCTAAGGCCACAGAACAGGTGATAGGGCAAGATGGGCAAGATGGCGGAGGTGGTTCATCGAGAAAGAGATCAACGAAACTCTTTTTTTTTTCTTCTCAATCTTGAACGAAGGGGAGAACAAGAGGAAAACAAGTGATTTTGGACTTTTCAAGGGAGTTCCAACCTATTTAGACTAACATGCCAATCATTGCCATCTCTTTACACCTTCCTCCATTTATAAAGACCAAGGCTTTTTGACAATGTGTACTTGTTTTGCTTAACATGTAGGATGTTGCCTAAATGTTAAACATATGGGACCTCTTACAAGAGCAAAAAGTGGATATGCTAACCCACCAGCTACAAAATGACAGAGGAGCATTACACACACAAAATAGAGAGATTGGTCAACAAATAAGACAAACATAAGGATTGAACAGAACACATATGATGTAGATTGAAATAAAAACAAATTGGTGTGTCGGACCTTCACATGTGCCAAAGTACACTATTCTCCTTCAGAAAAATCAATTTCATGATGCATAGGATACATGTCAGTGCCTACATGTCAAAACTATTACAAAAACTCTCGGGTGATTCAAACCTTGCACCCAAGGTTGAATTTTGAGAACTGATGAGCCATAATTTTAACGTATTCCTAGGTTGCATTTGATGGAGACAATCCATGCCAGAGAATCAAAACTTCTTAATGTTTCTTGTGAATGCGGCTATCTAGAACAGCTTTGGGTTGGGCAAAAAGAGTGTTCTTGTCATTCAACACAGTGGGGAGTTGAGCTTGTACATGGGCATGGATACCAAGGACTTGTTTTAGGCTATAAACGTGGAAGACGAGATGAATGCACGACCCTTATGGAAGTTCCAGGTAGTAAGCTATGATTCCAATCTTTTCCAAAATCTTGAAGAGGGTCGAAGTAGCTAGTTGAAAGCTTGAGTGCATAGTGCCTAGTCATGGATGCTTGGTGATAAGGCTATAGTCGAAGGTAAACCCACTCGCCAACCTAGTAGTCGACCTCCTAATGATTAGCATCGTAAAAATGCTTTATTCATTCCTAGGTTGCAACAAGGTTAGCGTTGATCTCCTTTAGCACATGAGTTTGGAGTTCTTGGTCAATAACAGCCACCCACATAGTTTTTGAAACATAGAAGAGCATAGGAGGAGCGTGGCCATACACAATTTCATAAGGAGACTTTTTAGATCTATTGTTAATGCTTATGTTATGGAGTATTTGTTAATGTTTAAAGTATTTTAGTTTATAAAGGCACTTGCTTCCTACTACATGCATGCCCCAAGAACTTGGGAAAAGAGACCAGGTTTCATTTTGTTGGATTGCTAGCATTTCTTTGCACCATAGCTAGCCTCCAACCAAAATACTAAGGCTTGTTTCCTCGATGAGAGAAATGGAAGGAATGGATTTGATAACAAGGGACGTGGAGAGTGCATATCGGGGGTGAGGTTTGGTTATGCCGCTCAGGCTACGATTTGTCACAGTGTGGGTTTGAGTAGCTTTAGGAGTGGATGTTGGAGTCACGATTCTAAGTTGAAGGTCTGCTAGCTTTGTTTGTGAAGGCTTAGGTGTATTTATGGGCTTAGAGGTTTCCGTTTCATTAAGCATATTTTCCATATTTTGCTTCTCTTGAATTTCTGTGCGGAAACCATTGGTTTCCAGATTTTCAATGATATGGATTTGACTTGTTTTTTCCTTGGGTGACATGGATTTAACCACTGCCTTTTTGCTTTTGTTACTTTTTGTGTCGGCTTTGTTATAGATCAATGTTATTTTTTCTCCTTCATTCCTTGTAGGGCCATGCAACTTCGTCATTTGTTATGGGATGTTGTCGCAAGTTCTGTTTTGGGAATCGAAACTGGACTTTGTTGAGGTAATGAAATTGAAGTAGGTGAACTGGGAGCTAGATTGAGCCGTGATGATGATGTTGGGTAAGGTTAGACATAATTCCTAGCTGGGTTTCTTTGATTGCAAGTTGCTCATCTTGATTTTGTAGTGTGATGTTTTTGTTTAAGAAGGTGTGCATGTTTCTTGGTTTGAATTTGTACATGTTTTGGCTTCTGTTACTGCTTCGGTATCTATCATTCCCTAACTTGAAGTTATAGAGGTTTTAGTTTTTGTAAAATGTAACAATATCCTTCTATTTGGTTATTCTTTTGTGGCTAGCCCTTGTGTTATATCGTGAGGGTTGTTCTTCTTTGTGCTCTTGTTCTTTATTCCCCTTTGTTAGACTCTTTTCTTTGAAAGGGTATGAATCCTCATAAAAAATTACATATGTTGATATGAAAACTCTTTCAGATTTTGAATGAAGGCACTTGTATCCTTTGTGTTTAGTGCTATAACTAAGGAACACACAAGCTAGTGACTTGGCAAATAATTTTTAGTAACAATATATTTAAGAAATGGAAAACAATAAGATCCAAAAACCCTCATGGAGTTGTAGTTTGGTGCTTTATGATACAATGCTTGTAGGGAAACATTTTGTAATATTGATGTTGGCAACCTATTTATCGCTTAAACTACTGTCATAAACTTTCAACCTAAAATTTGTAAGGCACACTTGCTTGCTTCATCATTCAATGTCCAAGTTTTGTAATATGTTTATGTTTCCTTTCTATCATCTCGTTTTGCTTAGAAGTATAAGAGTATGAGAATTGTTGAACAATTCCATTCTTTGAAGATAGCTTGTAAGTTTATTGCTGGTGTATTTGCCTTTGTTATTTGAATGTAGTATCTTTAGTTTAGTATTGTATTGATGCTCTACCATAGTTTAAAAGTCTTGAAATATCCAATAAAATTTCAACTTTCTTTTTATTGGATGTATCCACATGTAGCAAATGCAATCATTAACAAATATAACATAACATAATTAACCTTGACAAAAGATTGTAGGGGATGGTCCCTAAAGGTCATTGTCAACTATTTCTAAGGGTTTCGTTGTCTTCTGTGTTGATTTGGCAAAAAGAAGTCGGTGGCTTTTATTTGGCATACAATTAGAACAAGTAGTTGGAATTTTGCCTCATACATTGATGAGTTTTTGTCCTTATAGATATTTCATGAGTTGGAAATTCATGTGTCCCAATCACCTATGCCATGTACTACCATCTACTATCTATTGATATGTTGAGAAATAACATGCTGATCTTGGTTTGGTAGTACATGCATGTTTTGCCTCCTATGCCCTTTGAAGAGGATTTCCTCCATTGTCAGGTCCAATACAGGGATAATCATCTATATACTTAGCAGCCAAAAAAAAAAAAAAAAGATTTTTCTTTATGTTTAGACAAACTAATATATAGTTAAGTTCGACTTGTCCTCCTCTTAGGGAAGTTGACCCTATTGAATCTATTATATGGTTGGAGGCACCTCAGTTTGCAATACATTCTTCATTTCCTTCTTCTATTACCATAACTACCACTAAGGCCTTAAGTATCTCATATGTTTAGTAAGTATGATCGAAACATTACTAGCATTTTAAGGTAGTGTGTCCTTACTTACCACAAATTGGATAGGTTATGATTGGTTTATTTTCAAAGTTTGTAGGATTACCTGAGCTTTTGGCAGTGTTGATATTGGGTGTTGTAGTATTTCGGTTTCTTGAGGTAGCTAGATTAAATCCTTTCCTTGCGAGGAAGAGGTGGTTGTTACTCCACGGCCTTTGAAGGAGCCTAAAAAATTGCTGTGTCCTCTCCAAACATTCCTTTGTGCAATAAAGGCAGCGTTCTCATTTGGTGTGTTAGTGATGGCAGCTATGAAGGTATACTTATTGCGATGAGCTTCATATGCCTATAATTGGGAGACTACTTTACTAAATTGTGGGATTAGAGGACAAAACATCATGGTTTTAAAGGCCTTGTATTCACGTCCAAACTTTCAAGAAGTCTGAAGGTTTTAGCTTAATCAAATAGAGGTTTTCTAGTGGAGCTAAATTGGTTCAAGAGACTCTTGAACTCAAATAGGAAAATAGGAAGTTGTCTTCCTTCCTTATGGAGGTTGTGTATTTGAGATAGGAGGTTAAATTTCCTAGCTTCAGTTTTTTGAACAAAATGATTTGTGAGAGCTACCCATACTTTAGTAGAAGTTTAGCCCAAATATGTCTAAGTACTTTGTTAAATAGAATGCTTATAATTTAGGACTTGACTAGTACATCACTTTGCACCTAGGTGTTGTAGTCTAGATTGTGTTCTTCTTGATTACCGGTATTAAGGGTAGCTGGTGAGCATTTGGTTTCTTCAGTAATAAAACCTATTAGCTTTTTAGTTTGGATAAGTGACTTCATTTGTGTCGTCTAAGGTAAATAATTTTCTTCGGTAAGCTTAATAGTAACAAAGTTACCCATATTTACTGAGTTTGGAAACGGGAAAAAGGTTCTCAAGGCTATGCTCAGAGTCGTTAGTTGAAAGCTAGCTTGAAAGTATAATGGTGAAAATTGAAATCCGCTCCAATACCAAGAGAAAGTTTGAACTCAGTAGGTTCGGTGTTTAGACACCCACGGGAAAGCTTTAGTATTTAACAAATGGTTACTAACGTAGCTTAAACACGATGCAACTCACACTTCATGGTGAATTCTGCTTATTTAAACAACACTTATAGGAAACGCACATTACATACAAAATAAGCTATCATGGAAATTTGTCTTGATTTGGCTAGACGGTGCCACCCAGGTCAGTAGGGTCGACTACTCCTTTCATCATTTTTGCAAGTGGATTATAGTCTTCTAGATGTGGGTAAGATAATGAAAAAGCTATGGACACCCTACCCATAGTGAGGTGGTGCGTGTGGTCAACTGTGGGCCTGCCAGCCCTCAATGTCCTGCCACACACGTTCTGTTTCTCGATTCCCTTCATTGATCCGACCGTGTTCTTTCTTCAACATCTGGGGCCTTTCCATTCCTTCGTGTGTAATTTCTGAAGGCTAAGTTTTGATGTGGCATCTAAGGTGGAACTTGGGGCACGGTAAGCGTTCCCCTAGTGGGTTCTAGGAGACATGGATTTAATGGAGAACGTGGGCCATTGTATGGTATGGGTGGACTCCTTGAACTGCTGTGCTGGTTCCTGGGTAGAAGGGTGGCGCAACTGCACTGGTAGTGAGGTACCCCTTCATGGGAGAGAGGTAGGCAGCGTTTGCTTGCATTTGAGTGAAGTTTACTGGTCCTTGGATGGCATTCCCGAGCAACTACAAAGGGCTTTTAGTTCCAACTCCAGCCTCTACTACTTGAGTGCTGATTTCTTTGAAAACTCCTTCAATTTCACATTTAGGATGCTTGTTTCGATTGAAACCCCAATGCAGTTCTAGAGGAAGCCAACTAGCATGAAGAAGGTCAGCACACCAAATGACATCCTTCTAAGATCTCGGACCTTTTCCTTTTTAAATCATGCGAGGAGATGCTATTAAGAATTTCAAAGCACTCAGAAAGCTCCTCCTCTAGTACGAAACGTGCCCCACACTCCTTCAATTTCACATTTGGGATGCTTGTTTCAATTGAAACCCCAAGGCAGTTGATGCGACCCCTGGAGCGAACCCAACTTGTTCTAAGAGTCTGATAATTTATAAACATCCAAACTCCATTTGGCCCTACGAAAAGAACTTCAGGGACACGGAAAGCGAGGGTAACTGTATCAGACTCTTGGGCCAGTAATTTGCAAACAAACACGGGAAGATTAGGATCATTCCCATCAAATATTGTTGCCCTTGAATTTTCATGGTCATCAAGCTTTACTTTTTTTCCTTCGCTTTGACAACTGTCAGGCTTATGAACTTCATAAGCAATAAATATTGCACATCCTGAAATCCTCGAATCCCAAGAAACCGCAAAAGTAACCCTTTGATTCGATCCAAGGAAACTGTTGCTTCTAAGGATGAACCACATTGGGATTTCAGATATCGAGGTTGGGCCCCATGCTATCGCTGTAAAAATGACCTGAGATTTTAAAAACTAAAAAAGAAAATAAAAAACAACACGAGAAAACTGTCAATTACAAGTCTTTCAAGCTTTCAAAAAATAGTCACTCGTATTTGTTTTAACAATAAGGAACATGTCTGTTGAAAGGGATAGTAAGAGACTTACCCGGCCACGATCTTCAAAATTAGGTTCATAAACATGTATGGTCTTGTGAGGTTGCCCACCATAGCCAAAATTGTATAAGGCAAAACTGAGATTACCGGTCACCAACTTTTCACTTGAAGTCAATAAACCCACTAAGTTACAGGATGCATCCAACGATAGAGAACCTTTTACGTGAATACTCAATAAGCCCAACGGCAACTTTGACAATACGCAAAGCTCACAACAATCACGCACCTTGAGTTCATAAAGATTGGAAAGTTGCATTATGCCATATGGAATTCTTGTAAATTTATTGCCAGATAAATTTAATTTCTTTAGTGAGAATAAGAAATTCATATCGTTAGGAAATGCTCCATCCAACAAATTGCAGAAAGTCAAATCCAATTCAACTAAAGATCTTAAACTTGAGAACGAATTAGGGAGCAACAAATCAATTGGACTTGAGGAACTACTTCCCATGCGTAGGACTTCAAGTTTTTGGGAGGATACATCGAAGGATGGAAATTGTGTTATAGCAGTTCCTGTTGCATCAAATACCTTAAGGCTTTGGAGCCCACTCAAATCTGGTATTTGGGTCAGCTTTTGTGAATGCCTCAAGTCAATATGCTTTAATTTGTCAAAACACTGGTACAAACAAAACAAATTGTTATTAATAAAAAGAAGATTAAAGGACATAAAAAGAAGAAAATATATTTGCATAAATCAAAATCTTGCCTTCTTTCCTTTCCACAGTTCTTTGATCTCACTCCAAGGTATTATCAACTCAACAAGATTATTTGGTTGAAAACTTGTTGGCAACGACTCTAGAGGATATCCCCACCATTCAATAAAACATGACTCATTACTTAGCGTGGATTTTGATGGATCTCCATACCACTTCATTGTCTTTAAATCCGCAGAGATTTCATGATATCTATGTGGATCAAAAGAATGTATATCCCAACTCTCTTTTGGACTAATTAGAAGCATTTTCAAGTTTTTCATGTTTGAAAATGCTTCAAAACTTAGTTCCAATGACTTTGGTAAAGGTAATTTTAAAACAATACCTTTAATTGCACTAGTTCCCTGCAAGCAATAATAATAATAATAATAATATGGTTAAAATTCTTATCAAATTGATATCAATTATGCATATGATTATACAAAAATACGTACAACATTATTTTCCAACACATAAATGATGTCTTCAAGACGCCATAATCTGCTTCGTTTGCCACGCTTATTTGGAGATTCACGATCGACTATTCGATGACCCATTTCTTGTAATAGATCATGCATCTCAAACTTTCCATCCATGGAGATTGTTATAAGAGATTTGTCCATGAGAATATCAATATCGATAGCATAGTGATCAAGAGCTCTCAATCTAGATAAAGCATAGTCTTTGATCTCTCCTTTAAAAAAACATGCAATATCTAAAAACAATTCTTTTTGCCTATCTTCTAAACCGTCAAAACTTATTTGAATTTTATCCAAAATTTCAGCATTTGGATATTTTTTTATTCGAACCAAGACATTTTCCCATGCATCCATTGAAGCATTAAATAAAAAGGAACCATAAACTTTAAGGGCCAATGGAAGCCCTTTAGCATAATTTACAATATTTTTTGACATCAAACCATAACATTCTTTGGGATAGGGATTCCTAAAAGCATTCCAGCTAAAAAGTTTTAAAGCATCAATGTAATCTAACCCTTCCACATCATAAATCTCATCCACAAATTTCTTTAGTAATCGCATGTCCCTACTAGTTACAAGAACCCTACTTCCTAGACCAAACCAATTATGTTCCCTGGCTAAGGCCTCAATTTGTGCATCATTATCTACATCATCAAGAACAATAAAAACCCTTTTAGTTCTTAATCCAAAAGCTATCTCCCTGACTCCCTCATGAGTGTGGAAAATTTCCCTTCTTTCCTTTAGAATCTTCAAAAGAATTTGTTGTTGTAAATCAACTAGGTTTCTAGATTTTTCTCTAACATTAGCAATAAAACAACTATTTTCAAATCTAGAAGAAACACTATCATAAATGACTTCTGCCAATGTTGTCTTACCAGCTCCACCCATCCCACAAATCCCTAAGAAACGAACTCCTTCACATTCTATTCGAAGCAAAGTCATCATCTTCTCTACACGGGATTCTATTCCAAAAATATTTCGGGAAATATTTGGTAAATGACGTGTCAATCCATTTCGTATTATTGTACATATACGTTCAACAACTTCTGATTCATACCTACAAAAAAGAAGATTCAAGTTGAGTTTAAATCAGAAAATAAATTAAAATTTTTCATGGAAATCTAAGAAAAGGTTGCGCAAATTTATTATGATGATGATACCTATTCCATACATCCCATCCAGCGATTTTACCAACTTCTTCTAAGGCATCTCTCCACGAATTCAACTGTTCCTCGTCAACCTTGGCCTCTATAAACTTATCAAACGCTTCTGCGAAAAGGCCTTTCAGCTTTCGTACATTGGAGGGTTTCACACCGTAGAAAATAGGCAGCAGTGTAAGCCATTTCTTTCTCATACACTCCACTATCTTGGTTAGCTCAATTAAGCACCATTTGGAAAAAGCGTAACGCTTTGAAATCACGACAACTGCATATTCAGATTCACATATTGCTCTGGAAAGCTCTTTAGAAATAGATTCTCCTCGCTTCAGCTTTTCATCATCTCTAAAGACCATAATTCCTTTCTGTTTCAAAGCAGCATGTAAATGATCCGTAAACGTGAGGCGGGTATCTTCACCATGAAAACTAAGAAAAACGTCATATGTCCAACGTGGTGTCCATGATGAAGAGGGTGTTTGACTGCTCTCGGATGCCATTTGAGATTGGAAAGTTTGTTTCATTGCTTTAGGGTCTTGGCGAAACCCAGACTTTCACCCCAAAGTAAAGCCGCCTTCACAAGATAGTGCCCACGTCGTCACAATGGAAATTTCCTTGAAGCTTCTTACCAAAGAGACGTCAGTGACGTTAGAGACGTTAGAGAGACGCTTCTTTTCTAACCACAATCAAGATGTGGTTCATGCCGTCCTTCAAGATATGTGGTTCATGCCTAACTTGGAGAATCTTTCCCTGTTTCCTGAGTGCTCTCACGAGTACAATGACAAATTGTTAGTAATATGGATTTTGTCAAATTACTCATATTTTATTGATAAATTTTAGTTTAATATTATTTAATTTATTTCTTTAATATTTTTTATTAAATTTAAGTCTCAATATGATATTTTATTAAAACGTGTATTGGATCATTCTGTTCAATTTTATCACTCAAAGTTATTCTTGAGAATTATCAATTTGTTGCGTTGTCTGCATTATCGAAACCACGAAAAGCACCACACACTTGGTCAACATTAGGAAGCTTTTAGTTTGCTTCCAACTTATCATCGATCTTTGCTAGTTGTTTTAGTTAACAAGAGATAAGATCGGAGATTTGAATTTTTTATCCAGTCTAATACAAATTCAATGGACTTAAACCTTGAGTTGCAATGAAATATAATATAATATTTGCTACTGATCTACATTTTCAAACATAAAAGTGACCGTGGATTTTTTTTCTTGAAGAATCTTTTGCATTGATGTCATTCTCACCCTTGGAGTTTTGAATTCTCATTCTTTCTCTCATCTTCAGATACCCATTGGCTCACTTGTCTCTGTCAGTGATATTAGGTAATAAAGATAGCACTTTGAACATTGGCAGAATTTCAACATTGATGTTAGTTGTTTATATCTAGAACAATTAATAACAAAAGAAATAATTGGGCTGCAATTGACCAAAATAAAAAGGAAGCACTAGGGTGGGAGAAAGTTTCAAATGAAGACAAACAACCTTATAGAGTGGGCACAAATAGATAACTTCTCTCACGTCCTTGTTTGTAAATTACAAAAGAGAAAAACAAATAAAGATAACATCCCATCTCTTAGAAACAAGTTGGGTTATTACTACATGAAATTATTCACTTGGTAGAACACAACCATTCGGTGGAATTAACTTTTAGTCATAATAAATACTAATCTTGCTTTCTTATTCATCTACCTTTTCAGAATATAACTAACTTAAAAATAATGAATTTCAAATAAGTAACTTCTCTTGAACGTCTAGGTCTACCTTTCTCTAAAAGATCTCATTGGAGAAAGGGATTTTTAAGACTTATAAGGTATTTCATAGGTGATCTTCTTTCTAGTATGGAATTGAGAATTTAATACTCTCCTAGTTTGAGCTTAGTCTTATTTTATAGGTAAAGGATTAGCCTAACTTTGATATTATCCTAAAGGCCCAAGTCTACCTCTCTCCAAAAGGTCTCATTACAGAGAGAGATGTTCAAACTGTTGAAAAAAGATGTTTTGTTGTGACAAATTTTGGTTGCATATAATACATATATATATATATATATATATATATATATATATATATATATATATATATATATGCATATACATATATATACACATAAATATTTTTCATATGCTCATGTGCAAAATTAAACAACAAGGAAGTAAAAGGTATGCAAATTATAGTATCAATTAATGATATTATAAAGTAGTTGGGTTCCTACATTTTGATATATTGAAGTCTTACTTATGCATTAAAAGGGGAATATTTTCTGAGCATAAAAATAATATGATATTTTTGAATTGCAATAAAAAAGAATATGATGCTTGTGATTATTTTATTGTAGAAAATCTATGCTAAAAAGGTTCAATTTACATGATAGAGCTTATGCATATACAAGCTTAAACCAAGAATCTTCAGACCAAGGAATGACAAATCTGGTCCAAGAAGCTTAGGCCCAAATGAGTCAACTTGTATGTGACTAAGTCTAAACCAAGAGGTTCAGCCCATATGAAGAAAGACTGATTATTGAGCCCGTGACTAGATTTGACCTGAAGCCTATGATACGAGAGTTCATCATTACACTAACTGAAATCGTGTTGTTCAGAACAAAGGCACACCCTCTTAAGTGGTCTTGTGCAATTAGAAGTTAGGGCTTCTATTTGATGATAGCGACACCATCATCTCTTCATAACTGAGTGACTACTTTTCTAACGGGAAGAAACCAGATGCGATTAGGTGTCAAAATGAGTGATTTTGATGTTCAAAAGTTTGAATCAAGGTCTTAATTGTAGATTGATGAGCCATCTCAGTCTCTCAATGGGAAGAAGCTCCCTGATTATGTTAGGTTTGCTAGAGAACTCAAATCAAGTTTTTCTTATTTGAATCTTCTATAAAGGCTTACCTCAACGGTTTAAAAAGAAGTTCTTTCATGAGTTTATTGAGATATCTTGAAAGAAAGAAAGAAGATTCATACATGCTTGCAAACTTGCGATTTTGTAAAGCTATTCTGTGACACTTCTCTTAAGATCATATTCTTCATGATTTTACTTGTATATGATCTTGTTTATGTGTTGATTGAACTATAATCTTATATTGCACATAAACTTGATTGTAAATATGAAACCCTAACTCTTCATAATTTGGGGCTTTTATGATTAAAGCTTTGATTGAAACTGTATATGCTTAGAAAGCTCTTTGATTAGCAATATCCTTTACTTATATTACATATCTTTTCGGGATTGCTTTGTAATGAGGTTGAAGAACCTTAATTGTAACCATATTGTATTGTAATCTCTTTGAGAAGAGATTGGAAGGGTTCAGAGAAAATTTTCTCCTAATTAGTGAGTAAAGTAGAATCTAATCAGTTGAGTTGGAGGAGGAAGATGGTGGAAGTAGGTGAAAAAGGCTGAACCATAGTGTAAAAGTTGGTGTCTCTCTTTGTAGTCTATGATTGCTTTAAACTTGTTTTTATACTTTGTGTCTCAGACTTGTTTGATTTGGTTGTGTGAGAATTAAATAGCTCATTGTAGACACATTGCCAAAAAACCAATTCAACCCCCTCTTCTTGGTTAGCCATTATACCTAACAATTGGTATCAGAGCTAGGTTATCTAATTTAAAGGCTTAACATCCTATAGTAGATCTTTATAATGGCTGTAGAAAAAGGTGTAGCTATCACAGGGTTCAAGAAACCACTTTTATTTGATGGAATAAACTATAGACATTGGAAGCAACTAATGCAAGTATTTATTATTGTTCAAGATGCAGAAGTTTGACAAGCTATCAAGAAGGGTATTGTGATACCTAAAACTGATGAGTGAAGTAAAAATGAAGCCTAAGTCATGGGACTGAATGCTAAGGTTATGAACATGATATACAGTGGTCTAAGAGCTCATCAGTTTAATAAAGTATCTTCTTGCATCACTGGTAAGGAAATATGGGATAAGTTAGAGATCATATATGAAGGTACTAAGAAGGTTAAATCTTTTAAAGTTACTATGCTTACACATGATTATGAATTGTTTGGTATGCATGATTCTGAAATTGTTAGTGAAATGTTTGGTAGATTTACTAAGATAATTTTTGAACTTAAATTGCTAGGAAAGACATACACAAATGAGGAAATGGTTAGAAAAATGTTAGTTTCTTTACCTAAAAGTTGGGATCCTAAGAAGATGGCCATAGAGGAAGCACATGACTTAGAGAAGTTTGACTTTAAATGATTTGTTAGGATCACTAACAACCCATGAAATGCAATTAATGAGAAGAGAAAGAGAAAAATAAAAAGAAAATAGGAAGTCACTTGCTCTAAAAGTAGAAGTAAAAAAGGTTAATGAGATAGAGTCTATAAATGATGAAATTACCTTGATAGCTAGAAGATTTAGAAAATTCCTTAGAAAAGGTTTAAGTAAGAATGTAGGACAATCTAGAAGGAAAGAGACACATGACCCTAGGGATAATTTATGCTATGAATGTAGAAAACCTGGACATATCAAAGCTAATTGCCCTCCGCTTATAAACAAAAATAATAAAAATATGAAGAAAGCAATGATTGCTACTTGGAATGATGAAAGCTCTTCATCTGATGAGGAAGAACAAGTAGAAGTTACACATTTATGCTTGATCGCAACAAACAACTATAGAAGAAGAACTTGAGCTAAGTGACACTAAACTTCAAGATGATGCAAACTGTGATATTGAAATTGCCTTCTTTGATTTAGTTGAATATGCAAATAAAATGAAAAATAAATATAGAAAATTAAAAGAAAAAGATGAATTGGTAAAGGCTAAAATAGTGCATGATAAAGCTATCATGACATCATCTTGTGTGCATAAAAATCATAGTGCATCCAAGGATATGTGCATGAAACATGATGCATATTCTATAGATAATACATGTTCTGATTTAGGTCACAAACATGCTGACATTGCTAAACATGTTTGTTTTAATTTTGAAATAACAAATATTAACATGAAAATTTATGAATTAAAAAAAGAAAAACAAGAAATTCAGTTAAAGTTAGATAACACTACTTTGATGTTAAATAAATTCACAAAAGGTAGCATCATGTTAGATAAAATGTTGCAATCATAAAGAGGTATATATTATACAGCTGGAATAGGATATAATTTAAGTGAAAACTCAAAGTCTTTCACTAAATTTTTTGAAAAGAAAAGCTACATAATTCTGCTGCATAATGAATGCTTATATTATAAATATGCTTGTCATTCTACTGTTACATGTCCTATTAGGCTTAGAAAATCATAAAAGATAAAGAAAGTTTGGATACCTAAAACTTTCAATAGCATGAACTCAACTAACACTCACAAACACAAAGAAAAAAGGGTACCAAGCACTTTAATGAATGTTTTCATTTTTGTAGGCTTTGAGTGCAAAAATAA
The DNA here is from genome assembly GCA_028551485.1 of Casuarina cunninghamiana. Lineage (NCBI taxonomy): Eukaryota > Viridiplantae > Streptophyta > Magnoliopsida > Fagales > Casuarinaceae > Casuarina > Casuarina cunninghamiana. The sequence continues at coordinate 13,103,096 of CM052371.1, forward strand.
ACAAAATGGACTACAAGAATTTGTGGCTTCTAGATAATGGTTGCTCTTGTCATATGACTAGGATGATGGAGCTTTTCTCAACACTTGAGTTGAACTCTAGAGTTATGATTTCTTTTAGAGATAACTCTAAAAGAAAGATTAAGGGCATGAGAACTATAGGTAACCCGGAAACTTTAATTATTTTTGATGTGTTATATGTAGATGAATTAAAATTCAATTTGTTGAGTATAAATCAACCTTGTGATAAAGAATTCAAAATCAAATTTGGAAAAGAACTTTGTCTTGCTGAAAATGCGGAACACGGTGCAAAAATTGTTGGAAAAAGAAAAGATAATATATATGTGCTTGATCTAGTGATTTAACTGCTAAATAAACATGCTTAATTGTAAATAAGAATGTTGATGCTTGGCTGTGGCATAAGAAAGTTAGACATGCTGGTTTAGGATTAATAGAAAAATTGTCCAAAAATAATCTGGTTAGAAGTCTACCCATTCTTAGCTTTGATAAGAAGAGATTATGTGAGGCATGTGTAAAGGGTAAACATAATCAAAGCAGCTTTAAACTGAAGCTTGTATTATCTACTGCAAGACCATTAGAATTGTTTCATATGGATCTATTCGGTCCAAAGAGAACAATTACCTTAAATGGTAAATTATGCCTTGGTTATAGTAAATGATTATACAAGATATAAATAAGTATTTTTACTTGCTAGGAAAGATGAAGCATTTGAGAAATTTGTTGATTTCTTAAAATTGGTTCAAAATGAAAAGGGTCTATCTATTACAAAAATTAGGGCCTACCATGGTGGTGAATTTGAAAATCACCTATTTGAGAAATTCTACTCCAAGAATGGTATTTCTTATAACTTTTCAACACCTAGGACACTACAACAAAATGGTGTTGTCAAAGAAGAAGTATATGTAGAACAACCACCCAGATTTGAAGATCCTATATGTCCTAATCATGTATTTAAGCTTTCAAAGGCTTTATATGGACCTAAACAAGCCCCACGAGCTTGATATGATAAGCTAAGTAATTTTCTGCTTAGTGTAGATTTTGGGAAAGGAAAGGTAGATAATACATTGTTTATTAAAACTGAAGGAAAAGATCTCTTAATTGTTCAAATTTATGTTGATGATATTGTGTCTGGTTCTAAAAATAATTCTTTATGTAAAGAATTTTCCAATTCTATGCAACATGAATTTGAGATGAGTATGATGGGTGAATTAACTTACTTTCTAGGTTTGTAAATTAAGCAAACTAATAAAGGAATCTTTATAAGTCAAACTAAATGTGCAAATGAATTACTTAAGAGATATACAATGCATCATTCTAAACCAATAAACACTCCCATGAGCACATCTATATCTTTATCACATGATGAACATGGGGTTAGTGTTGATTCAAAACTCTATCAAGGGATGATTGGTTCATTGTTGTACTTGAATGCATCTTGGCCTAATATCATCTTCAATGTATACTTGTGTGCTAGATTTCACTCTAACCCAAAATAACAACACTTAACTACTATTAAGAGAATATTTGAATACTTAAAAGACATGATTAGCCTAGGGATCTGGTATCCTAGAGATACAACTCTTAATTTGCATGCTTTTAGTGATTCCAATTATGCTAGTTGTAAATAAATAGAAAGAGTACAAGTGGTGCTTGCCACTTTCTCGGAAACATGCTAGTTTCTTGGTACTTTAAGAAACAAAACAAAGTAGCTCTATCCTCTACTAAGGTTGAATATATTATTGCTACTAGCTATTGTGCTTAAATTCTATGGATGAAACAATAATAAGAAGACTATGGTATCTGTTCTTCAAATATTCCATTAAAGTGTGATAACATTAATGCTATAAATTTAACAAAGAATTCTATACAACACTTAAAACCAAGCATATTGAAATTAGACATCACTTCATTAGAGAAACATGATATTGAAAAATATTGTAGAAACATGATATTTTTATAAAACCTTTGGACAAAGATAGATTGTATACTATCCAAAGAGAGCTTGGAATGTCCTTGTTTGAACATATTTCTTGAATTTGTTTCTTTTCTATATTATGTTCTATTTTGCCCTGCTCTATTGTGTTCTTCTATTCTCTATAAAAGCACTTATTTTGAGGGAGAGCACTGTGATCAACAATCTGCTTATTAGGTCAACTATCTACATTCCTTTTGTAGTTTTCATAAGCTCTCATGCTTTTCTATGACTTCTTTTCTACTATCGCATGGTTTTTTTACTTATGACAAAAAGAGGGAGAGAGAGCACTAGCACATACATAATCCATTTATGACTTAATAGTGCAAAATGTGGGATAACTCTCTAACATGCTTAATGTATGTAAAACAATATATTTTTGTATGGTGTCTTGAAAATATGCTTCACTATGCTTTACCTATATTGGTTGTCATGTTGACATGAAAAACATATTATATCAGTTGTATATTGTATACTTGAACATTTAGAATGCAAATCATGATATGTATTGATCACTGTATTGATGACATCTGCTATTATATGCTCAAACTTTGAAAATTTTGTCATTATCCAAAAAGGGGAGATTGTTGGAAAAAGATATGTTTTGTTGTGACAAATTTTGGTTGCATATAATATATATATAAATATTTTTTATATGCTCATGTACAAAATTGAACAACAAGGAAGTAAGAGGTGTATAAATTATAATATCAATTAATGATATTATAAAGTAGCCAGGTTCGTACATCGATATTGAGATCTTACTTATGCATTAGAAGGGAAATATTTTCTGAGTATAAAAATAATATGATATTCTTGAATTACATATCAAAAAGAATATGATGCTTGTGATTATTTTATTGTAGGAAATCTATGCTAAGAAGGTTTAATTTACATGATAAAGCTTACACATATACAAGCTTAAACCAAAAAGCTTAGGACCAAGGAATGAAAATTTTGGTCCAAGAAGCTTAGGTTCGAATGAGTTAGCCCATATTTGACTAAGGCTAAACTAAGAGGTTCAACTTGCATGGAGAAAGACTAATTATTGAGCCCATGATTAGATCTGACATGAAACCCTTGATACGAGAGTCCATTACCACACTAACTGAAACAGTGTTGTTTAAAACAAAGCCGCACCCTCTTAAGTGGTCTCGTGCAATTAAAAGCTAGGGCTTCTATTCGACGATAGTGATGCCATCATCTTTTCATAGTTAGGTGGCTACTTTTCTAACAAGAAGAAACCAGATGTGATTGGGTGTTAGAATTAGTGATTGTGATGTTAAAAAGTTTGAATCACGGTCTCAACTATAGATTTGTGAGCCATCTCAGTCTCTCAACGAGAAGAAGCTCTCTGATTATGTCAAGTTTGCCAAAGAACTCAAATCAAGCTTATCTTATTTGAATATTCTATAAAGGCTTGTCTCAACGGTTCAAAAAGAAGTTCTTGCATGAGTTTATTGAGATATCTTGAAAGAAAGAATGAAGATTCATACACGCTTGCAATCTTGTGATTTTGTGAAGCTATTCGGTGACATTTCTCTTAAGATCATATTCTTCATGATTTTACTTGTATATGATCTTGTTTAGGTGTTGATTGAACTATAATCTTATATTGCACATAAACTTAATTGTAAATCTGAAACCCTAACTCTCCATAATTTGGGCGTTTCATGTTTAGAGCTTTGATTGAAATTGTATAGGGAGTAATTTGAAACCCTAACTCTCCATCTTTTAGGGATTGCTTTGTCATAAGGTTGGAAGAACCTTAATTGTAACCACATTGTACTGTAATCTCTTTAAGAAGAGATTAGAAGGGTTAGGAGAATGTTTTCTCCTAATTGGTGAGTAAAGCAGAATCCAACTAGTTGAGTTGGAGGAAGAAGATGGTAGAAGTAGGTGAAAAGGGTCGAACCACCGTGGAAAAATTGGTGTCTCTCTTTGTTGTCTATGATTGATTTAAACTTTTTTTTATATTTGTCTCTCGGACTTGTGTGAGAACTAAACAGCTCATTGTAGACACATTGCTAGAAAACCAATTCAACTCCCCTTTCTTGGTTGGCCATTATACCTAACACAAAGCTTATAAAATACTTCACAAGTATTCTTATTTTAATATGGGACTAAATGTTTATCAACTTGTATCACAATGACAAATAGCATTTTACTATTATTGGTCTATATTTTCAACATTAGAAAAGCTATCAAGTCTATTTAAATATGATATAATATGATTAATTTTAGAGTATAGCTTTCTACTACTATTGGTCTATATTTTCAACATTTAAAAAGCTATGAAGTCTATTTATGCCTTATATTATCAATTTCAAAGTGTAATTAGATTACATGACAATAACAACTTACTCAACGTTATTTTTTACATATACTTTTAACATTGATGGAGCTGTCAAGTTTATTTGTTTGCTATACCATATAATCAATTTTAAAAAAAAAGTACTTTAGTCATAAAATAATTTTTCATTACTATTGATCTATACTTTTGACATTATAGGAACTACCAATTCTTATAGTGTATTATACAATACAACCAATTTTAGAGTATATTCAATTCACATTACAATTAGAAATAACTTTATGTTGGTATTGGTATATTTTTCAATATTGAAGTAAGTGTCAAGTCCATTTATGTATCTTGTGTGATAGTCGATTTCATATTATAATCAATTTAGGTCTTAGTCACAAATAATTATATGCTGTAATTGGTATATAGTTTTAAAATTAAAATCTATGTCAAATCTATTTTCGTTTCCTAAAGCCCATGAACCGTGACATCCTTTTCTAGTGGTTAATAGAAAAATAGTCATTTACCTCCTCTGTACGGCTTAACTTACCCAACAAGAATAAAATAAACGTCTTATTCTCTTCTTACCAGTCGTTATTTTGTTAAAAAGTTCCCCTATAAATTGAAATTTGTTGAAATTACACGCAAGGGAAATTGGCGATTTTATGGAGATATTATCGAACGTATGATATTGCATATAGAACAACAAGGGAAGTTTTATTCTTGAAGTCAACATTCAAACATACTTTTGCTAAACACATTCGACAAGGAGTCTCCCTAATATTATTCAATGAATTCTATATCCTAACCCAAATGAATTCTTGAATACTGACCTAAGCATTTATCATATAAGCTGATTATTTGCGAAAGTATAGGAGTTGGTATTGAAGTTAAAAGAATGGTAAATTGAATCAGTATTATTATTCATGACATTGTAAGATATTTCAATCTAGTTTTGAGAGTCATAAAAATGTTAAAATGAAATGTAGTTATGTTTAACATAGAATTTGTTGAAGAGGCAAAAAAGACCAAAGTTTTAGTTTTGTGTGCTCTAATTGGCATACGTTTTGCTTCGTAGTTTTGCTTTCGGTTGGATTGAACCCCCACTTAAGTTATGAAAGTTTGGGCTTTTGTTATAGGCCAAATTTTGGGACCGAATTGATAGACATTAAAAAGGTGATCTAAAGGCAAACAACTCAAAGATTTTTTCTTTCTTTTTTACGATATTTGGTGCTTTAAGATGGAATTTAGTAATCTAATAAAAGGGAAATCAATCTTTGGGACTCAAGGAACTTGGTTTGCAAGTCGACGTACCCTCTACATTCCTAGTTGTTAGAACGAGTATCCACGTCAGCTACCACGTTAGGTGACACATCTTCACCTATGTTGGTGCCACGTCAGCCCTAGGATACGTTATCCCTAGAGCCACGTCAATACGCATTGCCTCACATTTGAGAGCAATCATGCTTACGCGATCACTGTCCCTCCTTTGTCGAAAATTCTTTCCATTTTTTATTCTTTAAATTTGTAAAGAATTTCTTTGTGATTTGTTTCTAATTACTTTCCAAATTCAATCTCTGTATACACATGTATTTAATCTATGATTAATCAATGAAAATTGCATCGGGAAATCTTTTGAAATTAGGTTATCTCTGAATAAGGGTTCCTCTCTCTAACCTTCAATTTTTTGGTTAATCCTCCACTGATTGGTTGATTTCTTTCATGGTATTGATAGAGCCAATGGCCATCGCCTCTCTACCAAAAAATCCCCTTTCAAATATGCCCAATTCTCAAACCCTAACCTTAACCCGCCCCTTCCCACAGTTCCGGTGGCCTCTCTGACATCAACGATGTCTGCCTCGATTGCCACTGAGCACTTCAATTGCACCCATTTTGTTGTTTGGAAAATGAACCTTCTTTCTTTCCTTATCCTATAGCAACTCCTACCAATCCTCGACAGCCGTGAGCCCACATGCTTGAAACCCTAATAAAGCCTAATGGCATGAAATCCCCCAAGCCTACCTACAACTCTTGGCCCTTTCACGATTAGGCGACCCTTAGGTGGATTCTGGCCACCTCCACGAAAACCATGGTGACCCAACTTACAAACATCTAGTCGTTTGTTGCCACATGGTTGCACCTCATATGCTCTTACATGGCTCAATCATCCACCCATTCCTCTGTCCTCCACCTGCGACTCCAAACAATTAACCATGGCTCTCATTCAGTAACAGGATTTCTTCACGACGTGAAGGAAATCCTCAACCAGCTCGCCACCATGGGTGGCCATATCTCTGATGATGAGTACTTCACTCATGTCTTTCGTGGCCTTGGTGAAGACTAAGATGGCCTTGCCACCTCAGTCTTTGTCCTCTAATAGACCCAACAACTTAGCCACGAGGCCATCCATAACTTGATCTTGGCTTAGGAAGGCCTTTCCAATAGTTGAAGCTCCACCTTAGTTTCTCCAACCATGTTCGCGGCCTACTCAAGTCAATTTATAGGTCTCGCGAACTCGGGTCAGTTTACGAGTCATGTGAACCCACAATTGAGTTTGGCTCACTTAGGCTGCGTTGACCTAGGCTTAGGCCTAAGCGTGCATGCGAGCCCTTGCCAACACATGCCCCTTGTGGCTCCTGTAGCCTAGCCCAACTCAGACGGGCTTCTACCTAGCTTGCCGAACTCAGCCTAGCCTTTTCGCAATAATTCGCAAGGCCAACACTGCAACGTGCCCTACTGCCACCTTTGACGCAAGCCCAACCACCATGTGTCCAATTGTCAAGAGTGTTTTAACTCGGCTTTTAGCCCACCCACCAACTACTTCCCTTAGTCCCAAACACAACCTTAGGCCCACATCACCTATCCCAACCTAAATCTTTCTTACTACCCACCTTAGGCCCACAACACCTAACTCCCTCCTTCGTTGTCCCATTATGGCCCCCCTTAATCCTCCACCCTTTGCCTTAGATGCTGCCTTGTAGCATCCTAACTTGGGAGCCTCCCATCATGTCATTGACTCCTTCGTTGCCCTTTCTAGGGTCACTCCGTATGCCGGCCCTCAACAACTCACTGTGGGTGATGATGTGTCCCTTCCCATCACTCATACAAGTACCCTCCAAACCTCATCTTTTTGGTTAAATCATATTTTGGTTGTGCCATTCATCATTAAAAATCTCTTATCTACTTTTTAATTCACGTTAAACAATAATTGTTACTTCATTTTTTTTTGCCATTCACTTTTGGGCAATTTCATGTCTTACAGGATAGATTATCCTCCACAAAACACTTGATCGTGACCTCTATTGTATCGAGTCATCTAACATGTCTCTACGTACGTTTTTCGCTTCTCACACCAGTCCTCTCCTTTTATGGCATCATTGTTTGGGTCATTTGTCACTGTCCGTCTTAGTTCATCTTTTGAAGTCTACTTATACCTTATACACTTCCCCCCTCATGTCCCCCTTGTAAGGCGTGTGCTCTCAGTAAAAGCTACCGCCATCCCCACCCCCCCACTTCCTCTAAGTCGAGTCAACCCCTTCAATTTGTTCATTTTGATGTATAGGCCCTTCCCCAATCAAGTCAATAAACATAAATAAAGTTTATGTTTGTCTTATTAATGATTTTTCTTGTTTTACTTGGCTCTACACTTTTCATACTTGTTCCCAATTTCTCTCCATTTTTACCACCTTGCATAAATTTGTCTAGAATTACCTCTAGTGTCACCTCTAGAACATTCAATGTGATGGTGCTCATGAGTTCCTTTCTATAGCCTTTTGCATCTATCTTTAGTCCATTGGCATTCACCAATGAGTCTTTTGTCCCTATTCCCCTTTTCAAAACGGTGTTGTTGAACACAAGTATTGTGATATTGTTGAAACTAATCTCACTTTCATGACCCAAGCTATTATCCCCTCTCACTTGTAAGACTTCACCTTTGAAATTACTGTTTTTCTCATTAACCGCCTTCCCACCCTAGTCCTCCAAAATATCTCTCCTTGGCATACTCTATTTCATCACCTTCTGAATATTACACATCTTCAGGTATTTGGTTATGCGGTCTTCCCTTATCTTTGCCCATATAACCCCTCATAAGCTTTCCCCTTGGTCTCGTGCTTGCGTCTTTCTTGGTTATCCCCCTGGTTACCGGTCTTGTTCAATTGATGATCCATTATCTGTCCACTCTAGGGAGCCTCTCACTGATCCCACATTCTATCGCAGCATTGTTGGCACCTTCTAGTACCTCACTCTCACTCGGCCAGACATTGCCTACTCTATTGACACAGCCTATCAGTTTCTGCATTGCCTTACCACCGCTCATTGGCAGGCAGTGAAATGCATCCTTCGCTACTTTATAGCCTCACTTTTGCTTGGTCTTGTTTTCACTTGTGGCCCATCTATGTCGCTCTATGCCTTCTTTAATGCCAATTGGGCCAGTGATCGTGATGATCAATGATCTGTTGGTGGTTTCTACATCTTTCTTAGTTAGAATCTTATTTTCTAGAGCTCCCACAAACAAGACATTGTCACTCGATCCAGCATTAAGGTTGAATACAAATCATTGGATAACACCACTGCGGAACTCATGTGGATTGAGTATCTCCTTTGAGACCTCCGAGCCTTTTTGCCACAACCTCCAACCCTTTGGTGTGACAACACGTCTGCTCTCTACTTAACTACCAATCCTATCTTCCATGCTTGTACCAAGCATATCAAGATTGACTTTCACTTTATTTGTGAACGCCTTGCTCATGGTCAACTATTTCTCTAGTTCATTTCCTCCATTGACTAGCCAACTAACATTTTCGCCAAAGGTCTCTCTTCAACCCGCTTCAAGCTTTTTCGTTCCAAGTTGGCGGTTCATGTCGCCCTTTTAGCTTGCAAGGGGATGTTAGAACAAGTATCCATGTTAGGTGCCACGTTAGCCCTAGAGCCACATCAGTATGCATCACCTTGTGTTCGGTGAAATTCTAAATGTAAGTGAACATGTCGAACAAGTAATATAATGATAAGAAAGATATTGTTCCATAGAGATTGGTGATTACTAGACCAACTAATTACTAACGGTGAATAACTCCTAGAATTTATCTAACAAATCCAATGATAGATGGTAGATTACTTAACTAAATTAAGAAAACTTAATAAAAGAAATATGTTAGAGCATATCATTTCACCATAATTACTAGATATTAATATTGATTATTTATGCTTGCAAAAGGGATAATATCTATGTGATGGCAAAATTTCTTAATTTATTTACTATCCTATGTCTAGGTATAGCAAACCTACTTAGTTCATTAATTCACTATATCTCTATATGTGAATTGAAACAAATCAACTGCCTTAAGATCTATGAACATTCCCAATTTATACTGAAAGCCACACAAACAATATGGTATATGTCTATCCATATTTAATTTATGGTTACAAATTACAAGAAGCAACTGCATATCATCTCTTGTCGGTCTCAAACATGCAAATAAGATCATTCAAGTGGTAGCTAATCACTTAAAAGCATTAAACACAGTAATATGTAACTTCACATAAACAAAATATCTTGCAGAACATAATAATCATAAGATTCATACCATCATAATTAGGTTACATTGTAGCTGTAACAAAAATAAACTAAAACATAAAGAAATAATGAGGAAGAATAGTAATAGGAAATAAAGAAGGCATCTTGAATCCAAGAACAAGAAGTTTGTAACCCTTTTTGTCTTCTCTTCAAGAAAACCTTGAATTCTTGGCCTCTTTCTTGAGTTGTGCTCAATTTCCTCCTCCTCCTTTCTTTTGCTTATTCTCTTCTCTTAAATAGGGTTTAGGTTTAGACCTATCTCCTATCCTAGTAGAACTAGGTTTTAGAGACCTAAAACAATTGGGTTTTGAACTCCTAAATTAATTGGGATTTGAATTCCTTACATGACTAGGTTTTCTATTTATTTAGAAAACCCAACAACAACAGAAAATCTAATAACAATCATCCAAAGCCCAAGCCCATCTTGACTCTCTTGATCTTGATATTACGATTTTGCCACACAATAAGCATCAGGTTCTCCATGTTCATCCCTTTTCTCCTTGCCTCCTTATGCTACATAAACAAGATAGATTTAGGTAAATAAAAAGGAGTTTAAATGTTTTCTCACAATTATTAAAGTTATTTATTGCCTAATATAGGTAAAATAACTCTATAAAAATAGAGTTATCAAAACCCCTAAACTTAACATTTGCTAGTCCTCGAGCAAAAGCAATAAACAACATATGTTTTTGACAAAACTCTTTCATGAAATTCTCACATAATTGCTCAACTTAGCAATTCAAAGAAAAATATAACTTTCATCCAAACACCATAATTGTTTCATAAGATAAGATAGACTCTTAACTATGTTGACCACGTGTGTGTGTGTGAGTCCTTATCTTTTCAACTATATGCACTCCAAATAAATTCACATTAATATGCAATCTCTCAAAATCTTTAACCAGACCTAATAGGTTTGCTTTTCATTCCTCTCTCCAATAATGTAGGCCAATCATCTAACCAAGAATCAATAGGACTTTTATAAGCTTGTAATGTAAGGCTGGGCTAGGGGTAAGATGGAAGTCATTTAGGCTTAATTCACCCACGAACACATTACTTTCTAAGATCTCATAAAAAAACTCTTGTTACTTTTTACCATCACTTTTCTCATTCTTTTCTGTCTAAAAATGCTTGATTTCACTTGGATTCTAATACTCACAAAGCCATAATCATGCTTGCATCAATAAAACAAGTAAAAGTACTAGACATGTAGTCACCACACTCTTGTCTTGCCAATCATTTCAATTACTATGCTTAATGGCCTAAATATGATAAGGAATGATAAGAGGATTCCATTCTTGGGCAAATGTTGTACTTCCTTTCTTTTTTTCTTTTTTTTTTCTTGGCAGAAATGAAATACTATGCCTCACACAATCATTGCAATCAATTTCTTCCCATGCTTCATCTTCCTTTTAACCTTTATTTATCTCAAACAAACTTCCATCCTACAAGTCAACATGTTCATGGGCATGGGACAATAAGATAAGTTGTTCAAGGCTTATGGCTATATATATGTGGGTGTCATAAAAAAATGGATAAGAATCAAGGCTCAGTGGGGTGACTGGTGATAAATAAATAGGGTTGGCTTGAAAGGCTCAAATGATCCAAAGAATGGCCTAAATCATTTTCTCAATTAGATGCAGCCTAGGATTTCGCCTAAAGAGAAAATCAAATAAATTCTAAGATCCAGATGAGATCTAAGAAAATCACATACTTCACATGAATGTTCTCTAGAGATACACACAATTTCAAAAATAAAAGACTTTTAGTGCTCAATAGGTGGATCAACATAATCAAAATCACACTTAACTCACACCACAATTGCAGGTTTGAACAAAATCTATATCTTCCAAAGAATCACCAAGAATTCACAACAAGGGATGTAATCATGACATAAGAAAAAAAAATTTCAATCAAATTTAGCGCAAAAATTTACTTTTCTACCCCCAAACTTGAATGAAACATTGTCCCTAATGCAAAAAGAAAGAAGGCAATAATAAAGAAGGAATAAAGAAACTCCCCTGATTGTAGGTTAAGTCAATGTAGAGCTATGAGGAACATGTGGTGACAAACTTCCAGCAAAAGACTAAAATGAAAATGCTTAGGTTGCCTCCCAAGAAGCGCTTGCTTTATAGTTTTCAGCCAAACTATTATGGATGTTGTTGCTCAAGGAGGATGAAACTGTAATAGTTTAGGAGATAGGTTGTGTTGTAAAATGGTAGAGCACTCTTCAATCAACCTCACTGTCTCATATATTTCCAACTTCCTTTTGTTCTCCAATATCTCTTTAAAAAAAAAATTCGTAACTGAACATTTGAGTTGAAGCATCTGCAAAAGGAATGTTAATGTGTAGTTTTGAAGATATATCGAGGAATTCCAAAAACTGCTTATCTTTTTCATGTTGCTGGAATTTGTAGGGAGATGGAGCTGGAGGCATAAAGGGCATAGGATTTTCTAGAACAAGCTTGCTCCTAGGTGCCTCCTCAAGCTGTATGCTTACATTCTTATCTATTCCCTTGAAAATCTCCTTGTCAGCATCATTTTCTCCTACTTGCTTGCCACATGTTAGGGTCATTGCCTCTGCAATATCTATAGGGCTTTTCTCCACATCGCTAGGCAACGGACCCTCCTGTCTCTTTGAGATCATGCTAATCAATTGACCCATTTGTGCCTCTAATCTTTTGATTGATGCTTCTTGTCTTTGGAATCTCTCTTCATCATTTTGCATCATCTTAGTGAACACGTCCTTTAAATTAGGCTTCACCTCTTCTGTTTGTTTAAATGTTGGTTGCGGTTTCATCTTATTTAGGTTACTCCATGAAAACGTTTGATGGTTGTGCCATCCCGGATTATATGTGTTGGAGTAATAATCATTTTGTGGCCTGTTAGGAATCCCAACAAAATTAGCATAATCATTATAATGAGGATAAGGGTTACCTACTTGACATTCCGTGCTCTCATGTGCTCCATCATAAAATTCACATGATCTACTCTGATGTCTCACAACTGGAGTATTTAGGTTGTCTATCTTCTCATTGAGCACTTCCAATTGCGCAGACATTATGGTGAAGATATCTACTTCATGGACTCCACTTGCTTGATGCATTGGTAATCTCTCAGTAGATAATTGATAGTTATCAAATGTTATCTCCTCTAGGAGGTTAAATGCTTCTTTTGGTGTTCTACTATGTAAGTCCCCTCCTGCGGCTGTATCAATTATAAAACGAAGATTTGTACTACACCCATCATAGAAAGTTTGTACTTGTAACCAAATGGATAGTCCATGATCTGGACATCTCCTCATAAGTTCCTTGAATCTCTCCCAAGCTTCATACAATGATTCATTATCTATCTGCTCAAAAGTGAAAATGTCGTTACGCATTTTTATAAATCTTGCGAAAGGAAAGAACTTACCAAGAAAGTTTTGAGCCATATCATCCCATGTAGTAGTTGATCCTGCAGAAAGAGAAGAGAACCAATTTTTAGCTGTATCTCTAAGAGAAAATGGAAATAGCCTTAACCTGATAACATCCTCTGTAACTCCATGATCTCCAATCATGTCACAGAATTCAAGGAATGCTTCAATGTGAGCTTTTGGATCCTCATTTGGTAGCCCACTATATTGCACGGAGTTTTAAAGCATTTTGATGAGCACTGACTTGATCTCAAAGTAGTTTGCCTGATTTACAAGCCTAATGTTTGATGTAGCATTCCAAAATGTTGGTGCGGCATAGTCTTTTAAAAGTCTATGTGTACCATCATATCTCTCCATCATTGTTGTTTAATCTTTCTAAAATAGCAACTTAACAAAGAAGTTTTTTTTTTCATTTTTTTTTTCAAAATAAAAATAATAAAGCAAAATAAAAATAAAACAAAAAATGATTTTTTTCAACAATTAAAAAAAACGAGTTTTTTTTCTTAAAAAAAATAAAAGCTAGATTAAACCTAGAAATTATTCGGTATTAATATTAATCAGCAGTAAAACAACCAATCCCCGGCAACGGCGCTAAAAACTTGTTCAGTGAAATTCTAAATGTAAGTGAATATGTCGAACAAGTAATATAATGATAAGAAAGATATTGTTCCACAGAGATTGGTGATTACTAGACCAACTAATTACTAACGGTTAATAACTCCTAGAATTTATCTAACAAATCCAATGATAGATGGTAGATTACTTAACTAAATTTAAGAAAACTTAATAAAAGAAATATGTTAGAGCATATCATTTCACCATAATTACTAGATATTAATATTGATTATTTATGCTTGCAAGAGGGATAATATCTATGTGATGGCAGAATTTCCTAATTTATTTACTATCCTATGTCTAAGTATAGCAAACCTACTTAGTTCATTAATTCACTATATCTCTATATGTGAATTGAAACAAATCAAATGCATTCGGATCTATGAACATTCCCAGTTTATACTAAAAGCCACACAAACAATATGGCATATATCTATTCATATTTAATTTATGGTTACAAATTACAAGAAGCAACTGCAAACATGCAAATAAGATCATTCAAGTAGTAGCTAATCACTTAAAAACATTAAACACAGTAATATGTAACTTCACATAAACAAAATATCTTGCAGAACATAATAATCATAAGATTCATACCATCATAATTAGGTTACATTGTAGCTCTAACAAAAATAAACTAAAGCATAAAGAAATAATGAGGAAGAAAGGTAATAGGAAATAAAGAAGGCATCTTTAATCCAAGAACAAGAAGTCTGTCGCCCTTTTTGTCTTCTCTTCAAGAAAACCTTGAATTCTTGGCCTCTTTCTTGAGTTGTGCTCAATTTCCTCCTCCTCCTTTCTTTTGCTTATTTTCTTCTCTTAAATAGGGTTTAGGTTTAGACCTATCTCCTATCCTAGTAGAACTAGGTTTTAGAGACCTAAAACAATTAGGTTTTGAACTTCTAAATTAATTAGGATTTGAATTCCTTACATGACTAGGTTTTCTATTTATTTAGAAAACCCCACAACAACAAAAAATCTGATAATAATCATCCAAAGCCCAAGCCCATCTTGACTATCTTGATCTTGATATTACGATTTTGCCACACAATAAGCATCAGGTTCTCCATGTTCATCCCTTTTCTCTTTGCCTCCTTATGCTACATAAATAAGATAAATTAGGTAAATAAAGAGGAGTTCAAATGTTTTCTCACAGTTATTAAAATTATTTATTGCCTAATATAGGTAAAATAACTCTATAAAAATAGAGTTATCACCTTATGTTTGAGAGCGATCGCGCTTGCACAATCGCCGTCGCTCCTTCGCTAGAAATTCTTTCCATTTTTAATTTTGTAAATTTGTAAAGAATTTCTTCATGATTTTTTCTAATTACTTTCCGAATTCAATCTCTGTATACTCATGTATTAATCTATGACTAATCAATGAAAATTGCATTGGGAAATTTTCAGAAATTAGGTTATCTTCGAACTAGGGTTCCTCTCTCTAACCTTCGATTTTCCAATTGATCCTCCACTAATTGATCGATTTCTTTCACTACTTCTTTCATTATAAAAGGAGTTGATTCACTAAATTTTATATGTTACTTTGGGTTAAGTATTTGTAATGTTACATATTTTGATTTTTTCTTGAAAGACCAGTATAGGAGGTAGAATAGTCAAGCTCTTCTATATGATGAAAATCTTTTACTCTTCTTTCCAATGAAGAAGGAAGTCTTTTTTGTGATATTCTTCTATTCAAATTCATGTTACTTTCAACAAGGTTGGGCCCTTGATATGGAATGTGGGAGCCATGTCAAGCAAGCTAGCAAAAGAGGATATCTCTGAGGGGCGGACATTGTAAAAAAGGGACGTGAATGGCAAGAAAATAAAGAGATTTGACAGCATCTTAACAAGAAGGACAACAATTTGAATTCAAATTTGAATACAATGAGCGTAAGATATCTTCCGAAGTTAGCTTCTTTAATTTAGGACCATTATTCAAGGGTGGTTAGGATTTCTTTATTTAAAAGTAATTTGAATAAATTGAGTACTTAATAATTTCATAATTTTTTGAATTTAATTATGTAATGGGAGAACTTTCCTTTAAAAGATAAGAGAAGTACAAGTAGAAATAGGGGCAAGGATAATCAAAGAGGGAGAGAAGAAATTGTATTTGCTTTGAGAAGAAATTGTATTCGCTTTTTAGTTTTTTAAGTTTCTTTGTGAGTCAATAGAAATATTCTCTTAAAGTTCTTGTTTTGATTTTGCGTAGCAACCATAGGTCATCCTCATAAAGGTAAAAATAGGCGAACTTGGGACAACTTTCTAGTAGTCAGACCTATTATGCATTCTGTTTCATAGGCACGT
The DNA here is from genome assembly GCA_028551485.1 of Casuarina cunninghamiana. NCBI lineage: Eukaryota > Viridiplantae > Streptophyta > Magnoliopsida > Fagales > Casuarinaceae > Casuarina > Casuarina cunninghamiana. The sequence goes on from CM052371.1 coordinate 13,119,299, forward strand.
AACTTAGTGGCATTAGAGCCAGTTATTGAACCACCCATGGCGGATGCATGAATTGAAAAGATTGAAGCTGATATGGCTCGAAAGGCTGTAAGGGAAAACAAACACTTCGATGAGATCATGGAAATACTACGAAGAGTGACGGAGAACACTCGCTCTAACAATAATCGGGAGTGAGATGAGGAGTAATCACACCGAACTAGAGGCAATGACAATCATAATGGTGGGCCAAATGTAGATAGTGGAAATCGTTCCAAAGGGATGTGGTTTGATTTCCCTCGTTACAGTGGTGGTGATGAACCATCTGATTAGTTATGCACAGTGGAGCAGCATTTCTAATTCTATGAGGTGCAAGAAGAGGAGAAGGTGAAGCTTGTTGCATGGAACTTTGAAGGTAATGCACTAGTTTGGTATAAAGTGCAAAAAGCTGAGCATGGAGGCCAAGATCTCTTGTGGGAAACATTTTCCCAAGAGATCAGGGAGCACTTCGGCCTCATAGGGTTTCTAAATCACTTTGGAGAACCAATCCAATTGAAGCATAATAGTTCATTTGAGGACTATTATGCAAAGTTCTCAAAATTGGTTCTAAGAATTGGCAAGCTAACACCGGAACAACAAAATTGTGTGCTTTACCAATGGTTTAAAGGAAGTAGTTCGAGTGGATGTACAAGCAAGTAGACCTTTAACTTTATCCTCTACAGTTCGATTGGCTCGTTTGTATGATGCTAAGCACCATTTCAATGAGCTTGAACCAAATGTGTGGAAGTCATATTTGTTGGGTTTTATGGCTTACCAAGAAGGGGGGGTTGAATTGGTTTTAACTCTAGATCAAAATCTTTGTCCCCTTTTTTCAATATGCTTTAAATTCCTCCAAGTTGTTGTCAAACAAGGTCTTATAAAACAGTGACGAATCAAAGCACAAGAGATATGATACACAAGTTTACACGGTGGTTCGGCACTCAACCCTTGAGCCCTACATCCACCCTTCTCCTTCAACACAACCGGTTGAAGTCCACTTTACTACAAAGTTAGGAGAAAACGTTCTCCTACACTTTCCAACTCCTCCTCAAGGAGTTATATAATCCTTTCTCCAAGGATTACAATATAATGTGTGCCTCAACACACATCAACAAGTTAAGGTTTATCAAACCTTTTACAAACTTAGGCAATTCCCTTAAGATATGATATGTATATGGGAGATTGCTAAGTTAAGGGCTTTCTAAAGACAATTAAATAGCTAATCAAGCCTTAATCACGAAACCCCCAATGATAATAGAGTTAGGGTTTCAGATTTACAAACAAGTATATGTGCACAATAATATTCAAAATCTAATCAGCACATATACAACTAGAAATCTCAAGTAATCTGTCAGAGTAATAGAATGAAAAAACTTCACCAAGATTTCTATTTAGCTCAAGCTTGAGATTGATCTTTTTCTTCTCAAAGTGGATTTTCGTTTCTTAAGATATCAGGAACTTCACAACCACCTCACTTTGTTTTTTTTTTCACAGCCAGATAGATATGTAGAACGCACCTTTTAATCTCCAAATATATCCGTTCTGACTTGCTTAAAATTTCTTCCCGTTATGGAGAGATTAAGCCTGATTTTCGAACCGTTGGAGAGGCAGAGTCTTTTGAGTAAGTAGCTTCTTTATTCTGGTTAAAACGTGCTCTCAAAACGCATCGTTTAGTTGCTTCTTTAAATCAGATCTCGTGAAGCTTTATTCTGGTCATGGGTCGGGTTCTCAGATCTCATCAAGATTCTTCCTCAATTCTTCTTCAATCTTGAAGCAGTCTTTTGTGGGTGCTTCACAAATTAATGGAGCATATTCTTCACTACATAATCCCCATGATTTCAGCTTCATACCCTATTTAATCTGCTTCCAATTCTTCTTTTGAGCAGTTAGGTCAAGAACATGAAGAACACCCTTAATCTCTTCAATTTGATCTTCTATGAGTAGTGGGTCTTCGATTTTCTTTCACAGAATTGTTCCTCTCTTCATTAGCTTTCCAATGAACCCTTTTGTAGCTTGATCGGAGAAGTTTCCGACGACCAATTTTACCAGCAAAGTGGCAACGTCAAGTTGGGTCGCGGGTCGAGCTGTGTTTAGGCGTGCGGGTGCTTAATCAAGTTTGCGGGTCGCGCAAGGTTTTCGGGTCACGCGCAGGTTGGGAGAAGCTTTCAGGTCATTCAGATGCAAGCAAGCTTCAATGGGTCACGTGTACAGGGCTTGGTCCGTGCTCACGCGGGTCGTGCTTCATATGGGCTGGACTGCTTAATGGATGGCCTTATTCCATTTGCATTGGGTTGTGCAGTAAACAGTTTGATCCATTAAACTTGATTAAAGCTAATTCTTTTTGGTCTTTACTTGAACATTTTCCTACAAGAAAATTCACAAGTTAATTTACTTGTAAAACAAATAATGACATCAAATATTAAATCATTTATTCTTCCTAATAATACTTTCACAAATGTATTAAATAATATGATTATTATAATTTAAAAAACACATAAATCATGAAAGATAATTAACACTAAAATATCTTTTCATGAAATATTTCCTTTTTCCTTTTTCCTTTTCATCATCAAAACAATAGTGAAATAGCAATATTTCTAACAAGATTCATCACAAATCTTGGAGGCAAGACTAGGACCACTAGTGAGGTGTATGACCTTAACAAAATTGACAGATAGGAAGGTTCGAGGCCTTTGTTTTCATTGCAATGAAAAATTTACTCTAGGTCATCAATGCAAAAGATTGTTTGTGATAGAAGAGTCATGGGATGATGAAGAGTGGAAACATGAAGAATTTTCCAAAACAGACCTTGCGGCCAAGGTTTCATCCAATGGGGGTGGAATGATATGGAAAGTGGGAGCCACGTAGACAATCAAGCAAGCTAGCAAATAAGGATATCTCGGAGGGGCAGGCATTGTAAAGAAGGGATGTGAATGGCAAGAAAATAAAGAGATTTGATGGCATTTCAACAAGAAGGGCAACAATTTGAATTCAAATTTGAATACAATGAGCATAAGATATAGTTAGGAGTCCACGGTTAGACGAGCCCATTCATTGGCCCATAAGCTTGTAAACCTATTCTTTCAATAGTTGTATAAGTGCTTGTGCCTTCACATTTTAAGGGTTGGTTTGGATGTACAAAAACACACATTTTATAAAAGGAGTTTCACCATTTCTCCTCAATTTGACTCCAAGATCATTTAAGATGGTATCTTGAGCAAGTTCTTCCTCAGAATCTTTTCTTTTTTACGTTTTTACACTTCACCTTTTCCTCAAATCTATTTTATTCCTTCACCCCCTACTAGGGCCTTTCATCAAACACCTAGAACTCAACTTATCATGACCATGAACCATAGCCCAAAGTGCATTAGATGGAGTAGGCGACACCGCCATCGCTCTAGAACACAATACCATTCGCGTAGTCGCTCATGTGGCCGTTCTAGAGGACCGAATGAGAACTCTCTCATTCCTCCCAATCATCCCTTCTATCTTCACCCAAATGACCAAACTGGCATCATGTTGGTTTCTAAAAAGCTCCAAGGTGTTTCCAACTATGCTAGCTGGCACTATGATATGAAAGGAGCTTTCTTGAGAAAAAACAAATATAAGATTGTGGACTCCACAATTCCCTAATATTTGGTGAAATTTAAATGCAAGTGAACATGTCGATCAAATAATATAATGATAAGAAAGATATTGTCCCACAGAGATTGGTGATTACTAGACCAACTAATTACTAATGGTGAACAATTCCTAGAATTTATCTAGCAAACCCAAATGATAGATGATAGATTAACTAACTAAATTTAAGAAAACTAAATACACGAAATATGTTAGAGCATATGATTTCACCATAACTACTAGCTATTAATATTGATTATTTATGCTTGCAAGAGGGATAATATCTATGTGATGGTACAATTTCCTAATTTATTCACTATCCTATGCCTAGGTATAATGAACTTATTTAGTGTATTAATTCACTATATCTTTATACGTGAATTGAAACAAACCAAATGTATTAGGATCTATGAACATTCCCAGTTTACACCGAAAGCCACACAAATAATATAGTATATGTCTATCTATATTTGATTTATGGTTACACATTACAAGAAGTAACCACATATTATCTCCTATCAGTCTCAAACATGGAAATCAGATCATTTAAGTGGTAGTTAATTACTTAAAAGCATTAAACACAGTAATATGCAACTTCACATAAACAAAATATCTTGCAAAACATAACAATCATAAGATTCATACCATCATAATTAAGTTACATCGTAGCTTTAACAAAAGTAAACTAAAGCATAAAGAAATAATGAGGAAGAAAAATAATAGGAAATAAAGAAGGCATCTTGAATCCAAGAACAAGAAGTTTGTTACCCTTTTTGTCTTCTCTTCAAGAAAACATTGAGTTGTGCTCAATTTCCTCCTCCCTTTCTTTCGCTTCTTCTCTTCTCTTTAATAGAGTTTTGGGTTTAGACCTTATCCCAATAGAAGTCGGTTTTGGATACCTAAAACAATTAGGTTTTGGACTCCTAAATTAATTGGGATTTGAATTCCTAACATGATTGGATTTTCTAAATAATAGAAAACCCAACAACAATAGAAAATTTAATAACAATTATCCAAAGCCCAAGCCTATCTTGACTCTCTTGATCTTGATATTATGATTTTGCCACACAATAAGCATCATGTTCTTCCTTTTCATCCTTTTTCTCCATGCCTCTTTATGCTTCATAAACAAGACAAATTTAGGTAAATAAGGAGGAATTCATATGTTTTCTCACAATTATTAAAGTTATTTATTGCCAAAAAATAGGTAAAATAACTCTATAAAAATAGAGTTATCACCAAACCAGCCACTAATTCGGACTTTTTCCATCCATGGTAGCATTGTAATGGTGTTGTTCTAAGTTGGATTCTCATTGCCCTTTCACCTAAACTATATTGGACCGTCACATATGTTGATGATGCCTGGAAGGTTTGGTTGCATCTCTATGATAACTTCCACTAAGTGGAAACAAAGGAGATATGCAATGTCAAGCAGGCCCTTGCCAACATTGCTTAGAATAGGGACCTAATCAACCGTTATATTTATTAATTAGAGCGGCTTTAGAGCCAACTAGACTCATACGTTGCCTTTTACTACCCAAGAATCAATGGTGATCCTAAGTTTCAGTAGTTTCTTAAAGATGGAAAAACTCTCGACTTCCTCAATGGGTTGGACGATCTTTTCTCTGTTGCTTTCTCCCAAATCCAGAACACTAGGCCATTTCTGACACTGTCAGAGGCCATAAGCATGATCCATAATGAGGAATCTGATCACCCCACTTCTGGAAGCAAGCACCATGCTAATCACCTTGCTTTTGCAATGGAGACCAAACTATAAATAGATACGGGCAGCAAGGGGATTCTTTCCTCACACAGTAGACCCTTTCTTTCCTTTGATGGGGTGCCAACCTTTGGTCAAGCATCACGCTAACCCTCTAGCCTTGGATAGGCAAATATGCCCATGTTTTCATTCTTTACTGGAGCCAAACCTTACCAAAATTGTCCACCTTATTCACTAGCAAACTAGCAGTTATATGATCCCTAAGCTAATATGGGTTCTACTGACATGACTCATTCCAATACTTGCACACATTGTGGTAAGAAAGGACACCCGTGTCGAAGACTAAATTCACTTGCTCAAGTGTGGTCATTATGGGATCATTGGACATAGCAAAGAAAAATGCTATAAATTCCATGGGCGCCATCCTCCAAAGAAAGGGAAAGATAAGTCCGAGCAACAACATTCTGCACACCATTCTGCTCTTGCTGACGATTCTAGTGATGAATCGGTGTTGACCAAAGGTGATCAAGAGGAGATAATGGCAATTATCAACAAGAGAAAGCAATCCACAGCACGTGCAACTCATAGTACTACTCATGTCGTAGGTTTTTTTTCCTACACATCATAATTTTACTCATTGGCTTGTAGACTTAGACGCTAGTGACCATGTCACGGATAATTTTAATTGCCTTATATCTCCTGATTCATGCATTCATGAATCCTAAACAGTTAGGTTGCCTAATGGTAGACACATCCCCATTACGCATATTGGCACTGTTATCCTTCAACATAAATATTACCTTTATGATGTGCTTTATGCCTTTGCCTTTACAACTAATCTATTATCCACCATAAAATATACTCATGATAATGATTGTGCTATTACAATGATGTCTAACCCTTTTTTTTTTTTTTTTAGGACTTATGGACTGGGATAGTGATGGGGCTTGGTAGAGTGAAGCACGGGCTCTATTATCTCATGATTGAACTTGATGATGCATATATTTCAAAATTAAATGCATCTGTAGTAGATTTTGTTGTACCCAAGAAGTTGAATACTATTTATTATGTTTCTTTTACTTCTACTACATGTAATATCTTGCATTAAAGACTTGGACATCCTTCCTTTAGTGTTATACGTCATCTTTTTTACATCTCTTTTTCATCTATGAATGATATCAAAGCATGTAACATATGTCCATTGACTAAGCATGCTAGATCCTCTTTTCACACTAGCACATCCATGACTTCTAATTCATTTGAATTAATCCATGTTGATATTTAGGGGCTATATAAGACTCCTTCCCATGTGTTAACTGTCTCACTATGGTAGATGATTATTCACAGACCACTTGGACTTATCTTATGAGACATAAAACTGAGAACTTTGACCATTTAAGGTCATTTTTCCATATGGTGATTGTTCGATGAAATTCTACATGCAAGTGTATATATCGAACAAGTAATATAATGATGAGTAAAGATATCTTCCCATAGAGACTAGTGCTTACTAAACTAACTAATTACTAATGGTGAATAATTTATAAAGTTTATCTAGAGAATCAATGTGATAAAACATGGATTAACTAACTAAATTTAACCTAAACTTGCTTAATGAAACATGTTAGAGCATCCAATTTCACCTAATTACTAGATATGAATGTTGATCATTTATGTTAGCAAGATTAATTCTACTAATGTGATGGTAGAATTCCTAATTTATTTATTATCCTATGTTTAGGTATAACGAACCTACTTAGCTCATTAACTCATTGTATTTCTACCTATGAATTAAATGAACTAGGTGTATTAAAATATGTGAATATTCTAGTTTACACCAAAAGCCACACAAATCATATGGTATATGTTTATTCATATTAACCTATGGTTGCACATTACATGAAACAATTGCATGTCATTTCCTTATTGGTCTCTAACATGCAAATCAAATCATCCAAGTGGTAGTGTTCGGTGAAATTCTAAATGCAAGTGAACATGTAGAACAAGTAATATAATGATAAGAAAGATATCATCCCACAAAGATTGGTGATTACTAAGCCAACTAATTACTAATGGTAAACAACTTTTAGAATTTATCTAACAAACCAAATTGATAGATGATAGACTAATCAACTAAACTTAATAAAACTAAATATGCGAAACATGTTAGAGTGTCCGATTTCACCATAACTATGAGGTATTAATGTAGATTATGTATGCTTGCAAGAGGGATAATATTTATATGATGGTGGAACTTCCTAATTTATTTACTATCCTATGTCTAGGTATAGCAAACCTATTTAGCTTATTAATTCACTATATCTCTATATGTGAATTGAAACAAACCAAATGCATTAGAATCTATGAATATTCCCGGTTTACACCGAAAGCCACACAAATAATATGGTATATGTCTATCCATATTTAATTTATGGTTACAAATTACAAGAAGTAACTGCATATTATCTCCTGTCGGTCTCAAACATGCAAATCAGATCATTCAAATGGTAACTAATCACTTAAAAGCATTACACATAGTAATATGTAACTTCACATAAACAAAATATCTTGCAAAACATAATAATCATAAGATTCATACTATCATAATTAGGTTACATCGTAGCTCTAACAAAAATAAACTAAAACATAAAGAAATAATGAGGAAGAATAGTAATAAGAAATAAAGAAGGCATCTTGAATCCAAGAACAAGAAGTCTGTCACCCTTTTTGTCTTCTCTTCAAGAAAACCTTGAATTCCTGGCCTCTCTCTTGAGCTGTGCTCAATTTCCTCCTCCTTTTTCTTTTGCCTCTTGTCTTCTCTTAAATAGGGTTTAGGTTTAGACCTATCTCCTATCCTAGTAGAACTGGGTTTTAGAGACCTAAAACAATTGGGTTTTGAACTCCTAAATTAATTGGGACTTGAATTCCTAACATGACTGGGTTTTTAATTTATTTAGAAAACCCAACAACAATAGAAAATCTAATAACAATCATCCAAAGCCCAAGCCCATCTTGACTCTTTTGATCTTGATATTACGATTTTGCCACACAATAAGCATTAGGTTCTCCATGTTCATTCCTTTTCTCCTTGCCTCCTTTTGCTACATAAACAAGATAACTTTAGGTAAATAAAGAGGAGTTTAAATGTTTTCTCACAATTATTAAAGTTATTTATTACCTAAAATAGGTAAAATAACTCTATAAAAATAGAGTTATCAAAACCCCCAAATTTAACATTTTGCTAGTCCTCGAGCAAAAGCAATAAACAATATATGTTTTAGACAAAACCCTTTCATGAAATTTTCTCATAATTGCTCAAACTCAACAATTCAAAGAAAAATATAACTTTCATCCAAACACCACAATTGTTTTATAAGATAAGATAGACTCTTAACTATGTTGACCGTGTGTGTGTGTGTGAGTCCTTATCTTTTCAATTATATGCACTCCAAATAGATCCACATTAATATGCAATTTCTCAAAATCTTTAACCAAACCTCATATGTTTGCTTTTCATTCCTCTCTCCACTAATGTAAGCCAATCATCTAATCAAAAATCAATAGGACTTTTATAAGCTTGTAATGTAAGGCTAGGCTAGGGGTAAGATGAAAGTCATTTAGGCTTAATTCACCCATGAACACATTACTTTCTAGGATTTCATCAAAAACTCTTGTCACTTTCTACCATCACTTTTCTCATTCTTTTCTGTCTAAAAATGCTTGATTTCACTTGGATTCTAACACTCACAAAGCCACAATCATGCTTGCATCAATAAAACAAGTAAAAGTATTAGACATGTAGTCACTACACTCTTTTCTTGCCAATCATTTCAATTACTATGCTTAATGGCCAAATTCAAAACATTGAATGGCTTAAATATGATAAGGAATGATAAGAGGATTCCATTCTTAGGCAAATGTTGTACTTCCTTTCTTTTCTTTTTTTTTTTTTTTTTTTTGGCAGAAATGAAATACTATGCCCCACTTAGTCATTGCAATCAATTTCTTCCCATGCTCCATCTTCCTTTCAACCTTTATTCATCTCAAACAAACTTCCATCCTACAAGTTAACATGTTCATGGACATGGGACGATAAGATAAGTTGTTCAAGGCCTATGGCTATATATACGTGGGTGTCATTAAAAGAAAAAGGATAAGAATCAAGGCTCAGCGGGGTGACTGGTGATAAATAAATAGGGTTGGCTTGAAAGGCTCAAACGATCCAAAGAATAGCCTAAATCATTTTCTCAATTAGATGCAGCTTAGGATTTTGCCTCAAGAGAAAATCAAACAAATTTTAAGATTCAGGTGAGATCTAAGAAAATCACGTACTTCACATGAATGTTCTCTAGAGATACACACAATTTAAAAAATGAAGGACTTTTAGTGCTCAATAGGTGGATCAACATAATCAAAATCACACTTAACTCACACCACATTTGCAGGTTTGAACAAAATCTATATCTTCCAAAGAATCACCAAGAATTCATAACATGGGATGTAATCATGACATAAAAAAAAATTTCAATCAAATTTAACACAAAGGTTCTTTCCCTACCCCCAAACTTGAATGAAGCATTGTCCTCAATGCAAAAAAAAAAGAAAGTAATAATAATGAAGGAATAGGAATGAGACAACTCCCTTGATTGTAGGTCATATCCACGTAGAGCTCTGAGGAGATGATGGTGACAAAACTTCTAATGAAAAGACTAAAACAAAATTGCTTGGGTTGCCTCCCAAGAAGCGCTTGCTTTATAGTTTTCAGCCAAACTATCCTGGATGTTGTTGCTCAAGGAGGATGAAACTGTAATAGTTTAGGAGACAGCTTGTGTTGTAGAACGGTTGAACACTCTTTAGCTAACCTCACTGTCTCTTATACGTCCAACTTCCTTTTGTTCTCCAGTATCTCTTTCAAAAGTTCTGCATAATTGATCAATTGAACTGGAGCATCTGCAAAAGGAGTATTAATGTGCAATTTTAAAGATATATCAAGGAATTCCAAAAATTGCTTATCTTTTTCATGTTGCTGGAATCTCGAGGGAGATGAAGCTAGAGGCATAAAGGGTATAAGATTTTCTAGAACAAGCTTGCTCTTAAGTGCCTCTTCAAGTTATATGCTGACATCTTTATCATTATCTTTGAGACTCTCTTTGTCAACATTAACTTCTCCTACTTGCTTGCCACATGTTAGGGTTATTGCCTCTACGGTATCTATAAGGCTTTTCTCCACATTGCTAGACAAAAGACTCTTTTGATTCTCTGAGATCATGTTGATTAGCTGATTCATCTGCATTTCTAATTTTCTGATTGAAGCTTCTTGATTTTGAAGGCTCACCTCTTGGTTATGAATTCTCTCTTTAGTATTCTCCATAAAATTATGTGTGGTGATGGCTAGGTTGGTGACTATATTATCTTTAGGGTTTTCCTCTATATTGCTAGGCAAAAGACCCTCTTGTCTCTCTAAAAGCATGTTAACCAACTGACCCATTTGTAACTCTAATTTTTTTATTGAAGCTTCCTAATTATGAAATCTTGCTTCAGTCTTCTCCATAAAGTTTTGTGTGATGATGGCTAGTTTGGTAACTGTATCCTCTAATTTAGGCTTCTCCTCTTCTGTTTGTTTAAATATTGGTTGTGGTCTTATCTCATTTGGGTTACTCCATGAAAAAGTTTGATGGTTGTGCCATCTCGGATTATACATGTTGGAGTAAGAATCATTTTGTGACCTACTCTGAATCCCAACAAAATTACCATATTCATTATATTGAGCACAAGGGTTACCTATTGTACATTCAATGCTTGCATGTGCTCCACCACAAAATTCACATTCTCTACTCTGAATTCTCACAACTAGAGTACTTAGGTTATCAATCTTCTTATTAAGCACTTCTAATTGTGCACACATTGTGGTGAAGATATCTACTTCATGGATTTCACTTGCTTGCTGCATTGATAGCGTCTTAGTAGACCATTGATAGCAATTGAATGCCATCTCCTCTAGAAACTCATATGCCTCTTCTGGTGTTTTGTTGTGCAAGGACCCTCCTGCAGTTGCATCAATTATGAAACAGAGATTTGTACTAGACCCATCATAAAAAGTTTGTACCTGTAACCATATGGGTAGTCCATGATGTGGACATCTCCTCAAAAGTTCCTTGAATCTTTCCCAAGCTTCATACAATGACTCATTATCCATCTGTGCAAAAGTGATAATATCTTTGCGCATTTTTGCAGATTTTGAAAAAAGAAAGAACTTATGAAGAAATTTCTGAGCCAAATGATTCCATGTAGTAATTGATCCTGTAGGAAGAGAAAAGAACCAACTTTTAGCTTTGTCCCTAAGAGAAAATGGAAATAGTCTTAACCTGATAGCATCATCTGTGACTCCATTGTATTTGATTAGGTCACAGATTTCAAGGAAGGCTTCAATGTGAGCATTTGGATCATCATTTGGTAGCCCACTAAATTGCAAGGAGTTTTGAAGCATCTGGATGAGTGCTGGCTTGATCTTAAACTTGTTTGCCTAAATTTCAGGCCTCTTAATGCTTGATGTAGCATTCCAAAATGTTGGTGCAGCATAGTCTTTTAAAAGTCTATGTATACCATCATTTTTCTCCATCCTTGTTACTTAATCTTTCAACAATAGCAACTTAACAATGAATTTTTTTTCTTTTTTTTTTAAGAAAAAATAAAAATAAAACAAAAAAATGATTTTTTTCTTTTTTTTTTCAACAACCAAAAAAAATGATTCTTTTTTTTCAACAACTTAAAAAAATGATTTTTTTTCAAGAATTAAAAGAAACGATTTTTTTTTCAAGAATTAAAAAAATGATTTTTTTTTAAAAGTAAAATAAAAGCTAGATTAAACCTAGAAATTATTCGGTATTAATATTAATTAGCAGAAAAACAACCAATCACCGGCAACGCGCCAAAAACTTGTTTGGTAAAATTTATATGCAAGTAAACATGTCGAACGAGTAATATAATGATGAGAAAGATATCGTTCCACAGAAATTGGTGATTACTAGACCAATTAATTACTAACAGTGAACAACTCCTAGAATTTATCTAGCAAATCAAATTGATAGATGATAGATTAACTAACTAAATCTAAGAAAACTAAATACAAGAAATATGTTAGAACATATGATTTTACCATAATTACTAGGTATTAATATTGATTATTTATACTTGCAAGAGAGATAATATCTATGTGATGGTGAAATTTTCTAATTTATTTACTATCTTATGTCTAGGTATAGCAAACCTACTTAGTTTATTAATTCACTATATCTCTATATGTGAATTGAAACAAACCAAATGTATTAGGATCTATGAACATTCCCAGTTTACACCGAAAGCCACACAAAAAATATGGTATATGTCTATCCATATTTAATTTATGGTTAAAAATTACAAAAAGCAACTGCATATCATTTCCTGTCGGTCTCAAACATGCAAATCAAATTATTCAAGTGGTAGCTAATCACTTAAAAGCATTAAACACAATAATATGTAACTTCACATAAACAAAATATCTTGCAGAACATAATAATCATAAGATTCATACCATCATAATTAGGTTACATCGTAGCTCTAACAAAAATAAACTAAAACATAAAGAAATAATGATGAAGAATAGTAATAAGAAACAAAGAAGGCATCTTGAATCAAGAACAAGAAGTCTGTCACCCTTTTTGTCTTCTCTTCAAGAAAACCTTGAATTTCTAGCCTCTCTCTTGAGTTGTGCTCAATTTCCTCCTCCCCTTCTTTTGTCTCTTCTCTTCTCTTAAATAAGGTTTAGGTTTAGACCTATCTCCTATCCTAGTAGAACTGGGTTTTAGAGACCTAAAACAATTGGGTTTTGAACTCCTAAATTAATTGGGACTTGAATTCCTAACATGACTGGGTTTTTAATTTATTTAGAAAACCCAACAACAATAAAAAATCTAATAACAATCATCCAAAGCCCAAGCCCATCTTAACTCTCTTGATCTTGATATTACAATTTTGTCACACAATAAGCATCAGGTTCTCCATGTTCATTCCTTTTCTCCTTGCCTCCTTTTGCTACAAAAACAAGATAACTTTAGGTAAATAAAGAGGAGTTTAAATGTTTTCTCACAATTATTAAAGTTATTTATTACCTAAAATAGGTAAAATAACTCTATAAAAATAGAGTTATCAGGTAGCTAATCACTCAAATGCATTAAACACCATAATATGCAACTTCACATACATAAAATATCACACAAAATACAAATAATCATACCATTCATACATCCTAATCAAGTTCCATCATAATTCTAACACAATAAACTAAAACATGGTATTTACAAACACAAGAATAGTGCAAAAACTTGAACAAAACATTTTTTAAACTAAAAATAACAAAGTTGTCACTAAAATGTCTTCAATTCAAAGAAAGTTTAGACAAATCTGCTTATCAGGAAGAGGAGAAAAAGTTGTTTGAAAAATGGGAAGAAAACGAGTAGCCACACACTGTTACGCACCACTATCATATGCTACCACACACCGCCACCGTACACCACCATGTGCCACCATACGCCACCACGCACCATTGTACGTTGCCACGCGCCGCTGCCAATCTTCATGAAAACTACCAAAAATTGCTGAAGAGGAAGACGTCTAGAGTGCCAATCTATTGAGAAATCCTTCAAATCTGCTATAGAAACATGTAGATCTGACGAAAAAGGCTCATATGGCGTTTGTTATTCTTTGCTAGAAATTGCTGGAAACCATTGCGAAACCACTCCAGAAACGCCGAAAATCACAACTAGATGCTAAATATGTTCCCTCCTTGTTGGAAATTGCCCAAAAATTGCCAAAAAATGGAAAAGAGTGGCTGAAAATGTGGTAGGTTTCTCACCAGAAAAGGATGCTAGTGGTTTGCTGTCGCACGACCACCGTGCTCTCTCCTTAAGATGAGTGTTGTTGTGCATTGCCTCAGAGTTCCAGTAAGATCCCTTGCCGCCTATGCTTTGGTGACTCTCACTAACGTTCTCACTTCTCTCCTTTCTCTTTTCTCTTTTTCTCGATAATAGCCTAACATCTCCTTATTTTGTTCTTTTTTTTTTCTTTTTCCTCACATGGGACAATACACTAGCTGGCCTTTTTCCTTTTTCTTTCTTTTCTTTCAATATTTGCTTCATTTCTCTTGTTTTTCTCTTTTCTTGGGTTTTCTATATGAAAAATAATACTTGAATCAATATAGATGAATACAAATATAATTACACAAATATTATATTATATTTTTCCTAAAGTAAACAAAATAATTCTATAAAAAAAAAGAGTTATCAGTGATGACTCAATTTAGAGTCAAGGTTAAGTGCATTCGCACTGACAATGTACAAGACTTCTTTAGCTCTTCATGTGTTTCCTTTTTTGAATCTCAAGGGGTTATACACGAGAGCTCATGTCCATACACATCCCAATAAAATGGGGTAGTTGAAAGAAAACATCGACATTTGTTTAATGTCGCTAGGGCACTACGCTTCTAGTCCCATTGCCCCATTCATTTTTGGAGTGAGTACCTTCATATTGTGACCTATTTGATTAATCGCACTCCCACTCTTATGCTTCAAGGACAGACACCTTTCCAAAGACTTTTTGGAAAATCACCTTCACTTGATCACCTTAAAATGTTTGGTTGTTTGTGTTATGTAGCAAATTTGACTCAAAAGGACAAATTTGGACATAGATCCATCCCTTCCATTTTCATCCATTTGCCCAGAAGGGGTACTACCTCCTTGATATTGAGAATGGAAAACTCTTTGTGAGTCTTGATGTGATTTTTCATGAATCTATCTTTCCTTTCAATACTTCTTCACCATCATCCTTTGACATTATGCATCCATCCTTGCTTGTTACTAACTTACTAGAAGAATCATTGTCAACCCCTACTTTGTTGCATCCATTATCTCCTGTCATTGACATACATGAATTGAATTCACTTGCCATTGTTCCCTACACTAGACCGGATCCACAGTCCATTCCAACACAACCTCCATTGGCTAGATGACCCTCAGGTAGGCTAACTAAGCCCCCTACATGGACGCATGATTATGTTTGCTCGCACACTGATATTCGTGCATCTATAACACATCCTATTTCTCAAGTTATTTCCCATCATAGACTATCTAGTCAGCATAATCCTTACATTTGCTCTATATCAGCTTATATTGAACCTTCCACTTATCACGAGGCAGTCTCTAATCCCAAATGGCAGGATGCTATGATTGAGGAGGTTAAGGCATTAGAATTAAACAACACTTGGGAATTGGTTTCTTTGCTTGCAGGTTGACAAGCAATTGGGAATAAGTGGATCTACAAGATAAAGTATAAAGTAGATGGGACAATTGACCAATATAAAGCTAGGCTTGTAGCCAAAGGGTATAGCTAGAGAGAAGGAGTTAACTATGAGGACACCTTTGCCTTTGTTGGAAAACTTGTTACTGTGTGTATACTAACTGCTTTGGCTGCCATCCATCATTGAGACATGTATTAGATGGATGTTCATAATGCCTTTTTACAAAGGGATTTAGATACAAAGATCTACATGCATTTATTAGGGCAAGGGGGGATCAAAGGTGTGCAAACTCAATAAATCCCTTTATGGACTTAAACAAGCATCCAAACAATGGTATCATAAGTTCACTATAGCACTCCTTCGGGTTGGATTTCATCACTCAGTGCATGATTATTCCTTCTTCCTCAAGAAGACATGTAAGGGTCTTCTCATTGTTTTTATTTATGTGGATGACATGATAGTTACTAGAGGTGATGAAGTAAGGATTCAAGCCCTAAAGGAATATCTATGTTCTATGTTCCATATAAAAGACTTAGGTTTCGTTAAATATTTCTTTGGGGTAGAGATGGCATGCTCTCAAATTGGGATACCTATGAATCAACGTAAGTACACCCTTGAGTTGATTTCAGAATTTGGGTTGTCTAGTTGCAAACTAGCCGACACCCCCATGGAATAGAATGTTAAATTTACTAGCTAGGACTATGATGAATTCCTACATAAGGAAGGAGATCCACCTTTGAAAAATGTTACTGGTTATTAGCAGTTGATTGGAAGATTGATTTGTCTCACTGTCACGAGGCTTGATATCTATTTCCCTGTGCGATTATTGAGCCAATTCATGCATGCACCTAAAGCCTCTCACCTTGAAGCCATGTTCAAAGTCATTAGATATCTTAAATGCTCCCCTAGTCAAGGATTATTGATGAAATCCCATAATAGCCTTGAACTACCCGCTTATTATGATGCCACCTATGGATCTTGCCCAATGGGGCACTGCTCGACTATGGGTTTCTGCATCTTGCTCGATGACTCCCTTATTTCTTGGAAAAGCAAGAAGCAATCCACAGTCTTTTGATCCTTTACAGAGTCCAACTATCAAGCTATGGTTTCAACCACTTGTGAGATTTTATGGCTTCTTGGACTTTTCAGGGACTTACAAGTACCATTACATAGACTTGTATCTCTCTTTTGTGACAATAAGTCTGTCATGAAAATTATAGCCAATCTTGTGTTATATGAAAAAACCAAGCACATCGAAATTGATCATCACTTCATTAGAGAAAAGATCATAGCACATATTATTTGGATTGCACACATCTCTATGCATGATCAACCAACAAACTTGTTAACTAAAGCATTAGGAATACAATAACACTATTTTCTTCTTGGCAAGCTAGGTGTCTATGACTTGTATCAACCACCAGCTTAAAAGGGGATGTTGAAAGTACTATGTTGTTGGGTTATTAGTTAGAAGTCTATAGTTAGATGGGCCCACTCATTAGCCTATAAGCTTGTAAACCTATTCTTTCAATATCTGTATAAGTGCTCACATCTCCACATTTTAAGGGTTGGTTTAGATGTACAAAAACACACATTTTATAAAAGGAGTTTCACCGTTTCTCCTTAATCTAACTCCAAGATCACTTAAAAGATATGCCTAAGTTCTTGATAGATTTATGTTATAGGTGAGTTTCTGTCTAGTTTCCAACTAGTTTCCAATGGGTCCACAATATTTTCCAGCAATGGGTGAGAACCCAACCCATATAGGAATATTTTAGATTTCATTCGTTTTCTCCAATTTCAGTGGGCTACAGGCAGATCCAAGTACTTTGTACAACTTTATGGCAATTTTTATGCAGAATGAGTAGCGGCACATGAGGGCACATGGCATTGGCATGTGACGGAATATGACAACATTTTCTCCCTTCATTCCAAACAATTTGTGATTTCCTTTCTTATATGTAGAGTTGTGTAAAGTTTATTAGAATTGAAAACATTGTGGTGATAGCTTTTATATTTTTGGTTTAAAATACTTTGTTCAATTTCTTAACATTGTTTTTATTTGTGTTTCTATTATTTTTTAGTTTACTTTGTTAGAAATATGATGTAACCTAATTATAGTAGTATCAATATTATGATTATTATGTTTTGTAAGACATTTTATTTATATGAAGTTATATGTTATTATGTTTAATACTTTTAAGTGATTCACTACCACTTAAATAATTCGATTTGCATATTTGAGACCCAAAAGAAATGATATGTAGTTGTTCTTGTAATGTGTAACTATAAATTAAATATGAATAAATATATATCATATTGTTTGTGTGACTTTCAGTGTAAACTGAGAATGTTCATAGATCTTAATGCACTTGGTTTGCTTTAATTCACATATAGAAATATGGTGAATTAATGAGCTAAGTAGGTTTGTTATACTTAGATATAGGATAGTAAATAAATTAAGAAATTTCACCATCATATAGATATTATTACTCTTACAAGCATAAATAATTGATATTTGTATTTAGTAGTTATGGTGAAATCAAATGTTCTAACATGTTTCCTATTTCATTTTTTTTTTCTTAAAAAAAATTAATTAATTGCTTACTTTGTCCTTTATCATTTTGATTTGCTAGATAAAATTTAGGAGTTGTTCATCATTAGTAATTAGTTGGTCTAATATTCATTAATCTCTATGAGATGATACTTTTCTCATCATTATATTACTTGTTCGACATGTTTAGTTGCATATAGGATTTTCCCAAACAATGATGTTGTAAATAAATTAAAGCTACTAAGTAAGGTATATAAAAATAACGAGTTAGTTAAGGAAGTATTAGGATGTCTATCTGAAACTTGGGATGCTAAGAAAACTGCCATTAAGGAAGCCTATGATTTAGATAAGCTTTCTCTTGATGAAATTTTAGGATCCTTTACGGCACATGAGTTAAATCTAAAAAGAAAAGGAAAAAAACAAGGAAGCTAAGGCATATAGAAATGCAACATTTAAAGAAATTGTTAAGGATAGTTTAACATCAAAATTTGAAATAGATGAACTAGTTATGTTGGCAAGAAAATTTAAAAAGTTCTATAGGAGAGAAAAATGGGAGAAGATGGAAACATTAGATCCTGGAGACAATATTTGTTTTGAGTGTAGGAAACTTGGACATATAAGAGCTAATTGTCCCAAATTGAAGAACAAAGGAAAATTAGCACTAAGGTATAAGAAAAAGGTAATAATGGTAGCTTAGGAGAATGAATCATCATCCCTTTCATCTTTAGAAGAAGAAAGTGCTACTGAAGAGGTAAATTTATGTCTAATGGCAAACAAATAGGAAAAGTATATGTATGTTTTGAAAATATATTTAATGGGAATTTAAGTTCTATATTTTCTAATTTGTCAATGTATGCAAGGAAGTTGGAAAATAAATGTATTCAACTTCAAGAAGAAAGCAAAGTGCTTAAGGAAGAGAAATAAAAATAAAAATAGTGAAGTGAAAAATCCATACTTAGAATGAAAGTTGTAAACCTAGAAAGCACATTGAAATCTTTTGCCCATGGAAATAAAATGGTGGAAAATATTTTAACATCACAACAAAGGATATATGATAAAGCTAAACTAGGTTACAAGAAGGATGTAAAAACAAAAGTTCTCATAAATTTTTTAAAAAGGACAGTGCATGTCTTTTTGTTTGCAAGTTCTAAAATATGCTAGTCACATTGCTACAACATGTCTAATTAGACAAAATAGGCCTTATAAAATTAAACAAATATGGATTTCTAAATTAATGTGCAGTACCAACCATGAAGGACCTAAAACAAGATGGGTACCTAAAACTCCAACTATCACATTTGTGTTTGCAAGTCACTATTAAAACTTATAAGATGTAGTAACCCTTTTGGTGGTATTTGGATAGTTGTTATTCATGTCATATGACTGAAGAAAAGGAAGATTTCTCAATTTTAAATGAACAATCTAGAGGAAAAGTATCTTTTAAAGACAATTCCAAAGGAAAAATCAAGGGTTACAGTATTATTGGCAATCCAAATTTCTTTCATATTGTTGATGTGTTGTTTGTATATGTTTTGTAATATAAACTGCTAAGCATTAGTCAATTATGTGATAAAGCATTCAATGTTAAATTCAAATCATCCTATTGCATCATAAAAAATAATAGAAATAATATAAGATTAGTAGGAAAAAGAGTAGGAAATGTTTATGTCATAAATTTGCATGAAGTATTTAAAGGAGAAGTACATGCTGTGCAGCTTACTAATCATCTAGAAAGTAGTGAAGGAAAGGAAAATGAACTAGTAGTGGAAAATGAAGAAACCAAACCCAGTTTTCCTAAAGTTAGAAATAAGGTGGATTAATCATAAATCATAGGCAATATTAATAAAGAAGCATCTACTAGATCCAAGGCTAGAAATACATGTGAGTTTGTAGCTTTTCTATCACAAATTAAGCCTAAAAAGATTGATGAGGCATTTAAACATGAAGATTGGATAATGGCAATGCAGGAAGAATTAAACTAGTTTGTAGGGTGTAAGGTATGGACTCTTATGCCAAAACCAAAAAGTCATATTGTTATAGAAACTAAGTGGGTGTATAGAAACAAAATGGATAAACATGCAATGTTACTAGAAACAAAGCTAGGTTGGTAGTCCAAGGCTATAGTCAAGATGAGGGGATAGATTATAATGAAACCTATACACTTGTGGCTAGGATGGAAGCTATTAGGATGTTACTTGCCTTTACATGTTTTAAAGAATTTAAATTGTATCAAATGGATGTTAAAAGTGTATTTTAAAATGGGTAATTAAAGAGGATGTGTGTGTTAAACAACCTCTAGGATATAAGGACCTTTTGCTACATGATCATGTTTTTAAACTAAATAGAGCACTTTGTTGTTTAAACCAAGCCCCACAGGCTTGGTATGAAAAATTGAGCATTTTTTTGTTGAATAAAGGTTTTACAAAAGGAAGAGTAGATCATTTTTTGTTTATTAAAAACAAAGAGAATGATATATTGGTTGCTCAAGGGTATATGGATGACATAATTTTTGGACTAACAAAAGATGAATTGTGTAAAGAATTTGCAAATGAAATGAAAAAAAGAATTTGAAATGAGTATGATGGGTGAGTTAGGTTTCTTTCTTGGATTGCAATTCAAGCACACTTATTGTGGAATATTCATTTGTCAATCCAAATTTACTAAAGATCTCTTAAAGCATTTTAATTTTAAGAATAGGAAATTGATCTCTACACCCATGAGCACCTTTGTTACACTTGAGTGTGAAGATAAGAGCAAAAATATAGACAACTGATTATATAGAAGCATGATAGAGTCTTTAGTATATTTGATAGTTCCAAGACCTAATATCCTATTTAGTGTATGCTTTTGTTCTTGGTTTCAATCTAATTCTAAAAGAAATACATCTAACACTGGTCAAAAGCTTTTTTAGATATTTAAAGGATACTAAAAACTTAAAAGTATGGTACCTTAGTGGTTCCAATTTTGAGTTACATTTTTATAGTGATGCTAACTATGCTGGATGTAAAGTAGATCGGAAAAGTACAAGTGGTACATGTCACTTTCTTAGAATATGCTTATTTTGTGGTACTCTAAAAAATAAAACAATGTAGCTATATTCACAATAAAAAATGAATATGTGGTTGCTGCAAGTTGTTATGCACAAATTTTATAAAAGAAATAGCAACTTGTTGATTTTGGTGTATATGTTAAAATTGTGTCACTTAAATGTGATAACACTAGTGTTGTAAACTTGACTAAAAATCCTATCCAACATTCTAACACTAAACATTTAGAAATCAAGCATCATTTTATATGAGACCATGTAGCAAAAAAGGATATTTTAGTGACATGTGTTTGCACTGAGCTTCAAATAGCATAAATTTTCACTAAACCACTAGATAAGGAAAGATTCTATCAACTCTTACAAGATTTGGCTATGTGTACTTCAAATAATTTAAATATTATTCCTTGATCACTTCATGGTTACTTTTTCCTTTAACCTGTGTTGTTGAGCCTATGCTAGAGTGCCTTGGTAGCACTACATTTTCTAACATAAAAAAAGTTCTTATCGTGAGGGGGAGGTTCATGCTGAATTGTCTATCTATTGATCCTTTATCAAGTTTTCGTGAGTATTCTTCAGTTTCTTTACTAAGGGGCTGACTTGCTACTTTTCAAAGAGAGTACACAAAATCAAAGCAAGAAGTTCTCTCTCTCTTGCTTCTCACTATATGGCTATCTTGGTTATTGATTGGCTATAGTTTTCTTTCTATTTTTGGTTTGCACAACTATTTATTGCATCTTGCTCTCTCGGTACTCAATGTTCTTCGTTTTAATTGTCTAAAACTATTATCCACTGTTGCTTATTTCTTTTTCTTTTTGTTTTTTTTGTTTTTTTTGGATTTTCCTTTCTAGTTAACATTTTTTTTTATCTATTTGTTGTTTTGGATGTTCACAAAAAGGGGGAGAAATAATTTTTTTATGACCCAAAGAACTATTTTTGTTTTCTAAACTTGGCACAAGACACTACATTTAATACAATGTGATTGCACATGAATTAGTGAATCTAACTTTTAAATTTTAAAAGAAATTTTTTTTTATGTGATGGATGAATCAAATGAGAAATAGTTTTTCATATAAGGTTTTTTCCCTATAAAAAAGGAGAAGCTTGTTGAATATATTTTCATATTGACAATATTTGAAAAATTATATATGTGTGTGTGTATATATATATATATATATATATATATTATTTGTTTCAATAATTCTTATGTCAATAAAAATTGTGAAACATATGGAGAACAAATCAACAAACTGATGATTGTTTTTTGAGATACATAATTCCCACATACCAAAATGAGTTTTATGAAAATCTTGATGTGTGCAAATGATATGATACACAGCTTACAAATTTAAATGTGATTGTAATTCATTGGGCACTGAGTGCAATAATCATATGTGACTTTACATATAAAGAGATCATGAGCTAGTTCATATGTCATTGTGCTTCCTTGAATACTAAGTTCTATATGATTGCATTGTGTGAGAAAAACAAAAAAAGGTCATTAAAGCAAATGCACCATTTCAAATGGTGAGTTGGCAAGCCCATTTACAAGCGAGTATAAATGAGAAAGAAAGATAGAGAGAAAGGACATTTCTTTCATATTTGTTGCTTAAGAACGAAAACAAACCCTTCTCTCACTTGCATGTTTCCATGGGAGTAAATAAGAAGAGATTTTGATGGAACAATGTAAACTTTGCAAAAGGGATTTAGTTAGATTTGGCAAGAAATTCTTTACCCCTCTTGAGATCTCGTTTTTGTTCCATAAATGAAAAAAAAAAAGGTTGTAGAAATTAGGTCTTTGTGTGCTCTCATTGACGGCACTATCTTTATCCAATTTGAAAAGATTAAAGACTCTTATCTTGCTAAAATGGAATGCTTTTGAAAGCTAGGGTTTTACAAATTAAGTCTTTGTGAGCTTTCAATTACTATCTTTGTCTGATTTCCAAAAATTAAAGGCTTGTATTTTACTAAAATGGCATGATTTATAAGGAAATGTGTTGGATCCTATAGCAACTTAAGAGGGGGGTGAATTAGGTTTATCAAAAATCTTTTAGTCTTTTTCATTTTTCTTATGTTAAACAATAAAGGCAGCAAGTAAAGTTATCACACAAGATAAAGATACAGATTTTTGGAAGGTGGTTCAGCCCAAGCCACCTCGGCACCAACTCCACCCCATTCTAGCAACAACCTGCTAGAGTCACTCTTCAATCAATTACTCAATTGATTACTGTTCGGTGAAATTTATATGCAAGTGAACATGTCGAACAAGTAATATAATGATGAGAAAGATATTGTCCCACAGAGATTGGTGATTACTAGACCAATTAATTACTAACGGTGAACAACTCCTATAATTTATCTAGCAAATCAAATTGATAGATGATAGATTAACTAACTAAATCTAAGAAAACTAAATACAAGAAATATGTTAGAGCATATGATTTCACCATAATTACTAGGTATTAATATTGATTATTTATGCTTGCAAGAGGGATAATATCTATGTGATGGCGGAATTTCCTAATTTATTTACTATCCTATGTCTAGGTATAGCAAACCTACTTAGTTCATTAATTCACTATATCTCTATATGTGAATTGAAACAAACCAAATGCATTAGGATCTATGAACATTCCCAGTTTACACCAAAAGCCACACAAACAATATGGTATATGTCTATCCATATTTAATCTATGGTTGCATATTACAAGAAGCAACTACATGCTATTTCCTGTCGGTCTTTAACATGCAAATCAAGTCATCTAAGTGGTAGCTAATCACCTAAAAGCATTAAACTCAGTAATATGTAACTTCACATAAATAAAATATTTTGCAAAACATAATAATCGTAAGATTCATACCATCATAATTAGGTTACATCGTAGCTCTAACAAAAATAAACTAAAACATAAAGAAATAATGAGAAAGAATGGTAATAAGAAATAAAGAAGGCATCTTGAATCCAAGAACAAGAAGTCTGTCACCCTTTTTGTCTTCTCTTCAAGAAAACCTTGAATTCTTGGCCTCTTTCTTGAGTTGTGCTTAATTTCCTTCTCTCCTTCTTTGGCCTCTTCTTTTCTCTTAAATAGGATTTAGGTTTAGACCTATCTCCTATCCTACAAGAATTGGGTTTTAAAGATCTAAAACAATTGGGTTTTGAACTTCTAAATAAATTAGGATTTGAATTCCTAACATGACTGGGTTTTCTAAATAAATAGAAAACCTAATAACAAAGGAAAATTTAAAGTCCAAGCCCATCTTGACTCTCTTGATCTTGATATTATGATTTTGCCACACAATAAGCATCAGGTTCTCCCTATTCATCCTTTTTCTCCATGCCTCCTTACACTACATAAACAAGACAAATTAAGGTAAATAAAGAGGAACTCAAATATTTTCTCATAAGCATTGCATTCTTTATTGCCTAAAAATAGGTCAAATAACTCTATAAAAATAGAGTTATCAATTACAAGGGAGAACCAATCCATCAATCCCAGTTACAAAGGATAACCAATCCTTTAATCCTCGTTACAAAGGATAACCAATCCTTTAATCCCAGTTACAAAGGATAACCAATCCTTTAATCCTAGTTACAAATTCTCTCCCCAAAAATTTAAACAATGAGTAAAAATTAAATACAATTTCGAATTCAGCTTCTGTAAGATATGAATTCAAGTTCAGAAGCTTTAAACAAGTGCTAGTGACTTAATACAGAATGATATGGACAAAAGCCCCAAATTCAAATACACCCTAGCACTATTTACTTGTATAAAATCATCTCAATTAAGATATGAATTGAAGAGCAAACTGATTTCCTAAGCTTCAGATAAGTGCAAATATTTGATCTAAAGCAGTATGGACAGAAGCCCCAATTTATCAAATCGTAGCATTATTTATCTGAACCAAATTAGCTCAAATATGATATCAATTGAAAATCAAATTGATTTGCTAGCAAGAATATCAAAGCAATAATGAGCTTAGAATAGAATCACCGAATGATTTCTTCAGCTTGATGAACTTGATGAGCTTGAGAGAAGATTGATGAGATTTCACTTCAAGAACACTTAGCTTCTCTTATTTTTGGTTGTTCTAAACAATCAACCTTCTATCTCTTATATAGCATCAAGAGAACTCACTTTTCTCACTCAAAAGAGCCGTTGATCCAACAATACCGTTGATTTCCCACCTTCTTTTCTTCTTCCCCTTTTTTTTTCTTTCCTTTGGTGAATAGTACTATTTGACGTGAACAGTACTATTGAGTGAACAGTGTTCTTACCGTTGGAGGCTATTTTGAATTATGTGTGAACAGTACTATTGGTGAATAGTGTTCTCCCATTGGAGGCTATCATGCAGGCTGGACTGCATTAGTTCGGGCTTCCTCTGACTGGACTTGCTTGAGCTTTAGGTGGCTTGAACTTCTATTTGGGTTGCGTGAACTAAATTGCATAGGCTGAAGGTTTTGCAATTTTTCCTACATAAAGTTCTAATATTAATTTTCTTATTTAAACCAATAAACAATCAAACAATGATTATAATATTCTCATATTATAATTCTATTTTTCTCATCATCAAAATGTTAATATATTCTAATTTCATTACAATATATTCCAACAAAATAGGGGAGATAATCTAATGGTAAAATATTTATTATTCTTTTCTATAAAGAGATGTTAGGGTTTTGATTATCATCATCACTCTTGTAAATCCTTTATAGCATATACTATCTTTGAGCAAATAAGCATTCTATTACTGCATAGCATTTTTTGGTAACATTGTTCTAGCATGAAAAATCCTTATTGTTATTGATTGCTTTATGACTCAAAATGTGTTAGAATGATTGATGAATAAGTGCATTATTGTCGAAATCTTGATTGAATTAGTATATGTTTTACTTGAATATTATATGTGTTAATCATAATGTTTCTTTAGTTCTCAAGAAGCAACATTCACTACTACAGGCTATTGCTAGCTCTCTTCTAATTATGGCATTGTGTTGATTACATCAAGTTACTACATCATCTCTAATTATCTTCAAGTGATAGTTTTGATTATTTTATTGTTAAGTTTAATTGTAGAATTTGTTATTGCTTAAGAGGCCATGTGTGATCTAGAATACTAAGTGTGAGAGAAAATTGTTTGGTAAGCAAAGCCTTTGATTAAAAGGCTGCTTGTTGTATTGTAAATTGTTAAGCCATGTTAGGCTATTTGATTGTGGAGTAAATTGTAAATCCATGTGTTCCATGAATAAAGGATTAGGGTATACTAAAATTGAGAGTAAAACTCTTTTATTTTAGTAAAAAGGCTTTCTTACTATTGGTAAAAGGGAATGGACGTAAGTTTGAGTATTTGGCCGAATCACTTGAACAATTCTTGTATACTTTATTTTTCTATCTTTCATTATCTCTACATTAACAAAAATAAGAAAAATAAATAAACCCAATCTCACCCCCCATGTTATTGGGTTAACTTATATCTAATACTTTTTTTCTCTTTATAGTCTTTCTCATAACAAGAATTCTATTCTCCCTTCTTGTAGTTATCATAATAATACGGCCTTCCCCCACCCCTATCATGATTAGCCTAGTGTCACTTGGACTTAGAGGATTCACCTTTTTGCAACTCCATAAGAGACTCTATTGTGCTAATAGTTTCATCAATTGTCTTCACTTCATAATGTTAAAGCTTTTGCCTTGCCTTATTTTGGAGACTATCCATGGAGTTGAAGAACAAGTCTTCTTCAATCATGTTTGGAATTTGTAACATGAGAGTTGTAAACTCCTAAACATACTTTGTGGATAAAAGACATGTGTCTCGACTCCCTTAATTTTTTCCTTGCCTTAAATACAACATTTTTAGAATAAAATTGTTTTTTTTTTCAATTCTATCTTAAATTTTTTAAAGGTATGTATATAGTATAGACCCATCATAACGTCACATTATCAATGAGGAAAAGGAAAGTAGTATGTACCTTAATAGGTTTGTCCTCAATGGCCATACCGTCAAAATATTACTCCATATGTCATGGAAAATTATCAACTTCCTCGTTGTTCCTTGTGCCTTTAAACTCTTTTGGACATAGCCCTTCCATTTGTGGAGCTTTTCTAAGGGCACCACTAGTTCTAGCTAACTTGTGACCCTAATCACTCCTAGCCACCTAATGTTGGACCCTTAGGGACTCAACTTGAGTTTTAAGTACTAACAATGCCTCCTTAATTGTCTTCTTAAGGTTGATCACACCCTTGTGGTTTACGAACTTGGCTTTTCCCCTCTCTTGTAGGACTCCTTGAGCTTGTCGACTTCACCAAACACATGTGCCTCCAACATAAAGAAGTCATGCTACTGTTGTTCTACTTGTTCATCCATTCCTTAATATCCTGTTAAAGGAGGTTGAGCTTCGCTTCCAATGATGTGACAATGTCTCAAGATTGACTTCAACTTGTCCTCTTTCCTTCTTGGGGAGGAGGAACAACAACATTGCTTTATTGAGTGCCTCCTACCCACTCTTCTACTACACCCAACATGTTCTTCCTATGTGAACTCTGCTTTGATACCAAATGTCATGGAGTTAGACAATTTTAGTGCTCTATTTGGCATTTAGCACTTTTCTCTAATTTTGGAATGGGCTAACTCGGCCAAACTCACCCATTAGGAACAAAGGAAAAGAAGATTAAGAAGATAGAGAAAATAGAAAAGCTCTAGGAAAAAAAAAATACGTTGGAAGTACAAAGAGGGAAGCTATAAGAAAGCAGCTTTTTCTAAACGTTACTTTTTTTACACATCCTACCATAGAGATTCACAATTATTTATAGTGTTTCCCTAAGGAAATGAATGGCTAAGGTTTATTTAATCTTATAACTATAAGCAAAGGTTTAAAATTATCTTCCCTAACTATCTGCTTGGTTGTTTACAGAATCATCTCCGCTGACTTACTATAAGAATCTAGATTAAGGCCTGTACTTGGAAGAGCAATAGCAGTCTGGAAATTTGTAGTCTTGGGGGGTGGCGGGTTTATGGGCTGGGCGTCTCATAACGGTCACCTTTCCTAACCTTACTAACTGAATGCCTTGTCTTTGATCGCCGGGCTGACCACGCTAGTAAGCTGTTTATGTTCCGGCCCCTACCGAGCATACACCAAAAAGAGGGGGAAAAACACTGCAATAGGTCTTCCAGTGCCACCACCAAACACGCGGTCTTGGAAACTCCTTGCTGACAGGAATAACACCTCATTGCACCCAATGGTCGATAAGATCAACTCTAAAATCACAGAGCGCTGCTGAGAGTAGTCAATTAACCGAGCCCATTGCTTCTCTATCTCAGCTATTGCAAACTTTTTGTGATTCCAATTGATCGACCTCCGCATCTTGTTAGCTTGTCCCTCAACATTGAAAGATCGAGCGTCTTCCAAAAGGATGGTGGTAAGCTTTATTAGCAGGCGAGGAAGAATAAAAGGCGGACAAGAGACAATTGACAACGGTCGTCGAGGGGCGTGGGGAGAATACGCCTTTGGGAACGTTAAATTATAAAGGAATTATAGAATAGATATTTGATGGCGGTCATGTTAGGTTGGTGAAAAGCGTTGTCTTGGGGAATCTGACGCGTTTCTGCAGTAGGTCTTCCAGTCCCACCACCAAACACGGCAAGCCATGTTTGCATGTGTGTATGAACTCTAGCTTTTCTTGGATTGCAAATATTGATAGTTTTCCTTTTACGCTTACCGACTAAACTACTTCTGACCATCTTTGACGTTTGATAATATTCCACGTATTCTTTAAAAGTGCTGAAGCCCATCTTAAAGTCACTGTTGCATCATAGTGTAATATTTCAGTATTAAATCAAAACTAGAGTGATGTGATTTATACTAAATTTAAATTTGATTACTTAACCCATTAACTATGTGATCAGCTGTGATCTCTTTATATTACTACTATCTTTTCCCTGTTATTGTACTTTAACCTTAATTTGATATATGGTTAGGATTAAAAGAAAAGAAAATAAGCATGAGATTAACAAGACGATTTTGAGATTGTGAATGCGTCATGAATAATCAATGATATAATAATTAAGATTGAAAAAATGCAACCTAAGTTCAACTGCTGTATAAATATATTTCCTTAGTCCCTATCGTTGTCTGAGTCAGCCTGAGATTTCTGATATTTAGACATCTCAGAAAGCCGCAGTTCAAGGCTCGTAGAAATGTGGTTACCATATTTAATTAATAAAAGCGAATCTAGCTTTGCTAAGCGTCCCGTTAAAGCCCCCTCGCTAACCCAAAAAAGAGAGATAAAAAAAAAAGGTGTAGTTTCTCGTGTGAACGCATTGGATTCCAAGGATAGGCCACCACTTTCCCCCAGTTGCAAGTGGGGCACCACAACATCCCAACTACACGACTCTTTTGTACATAAATAGCAGACCCGGGGCGTGTGCCATCCACACTCCTCCATATCTAAACTTGCTTCCTGATTTCCTTTGCTTGCTTATCATAGCCTTCTTTGCTTTCATTCCTTCCATGGCGTCCAATCAAATCCATGACCAACCGTCTGACAAGGAAGCCAAATCTTTCGACGTTGAGGGACAACTCCAAGAGGACGAACAGGTTTTCGACTATGCCAAAAGAGCACAATGGGTTAGAGCTGCAGTTCTGGGTGCCAATGATGGGCTGCTTTCCACGGCATCCCTAATGATGGGAGTCGGTGCCGTTAAAAAGGATGTTAAGACAATGATCCTGACGGGGATCGCCGGCTTGGTTGCTGGGGCCTGTAGTATGGCAATCGGAGAGCTCGTCTCCGTTTACTCACAGTACGACATCGAAATAGCTCAAATGCAGAGAGATGGGAGGACCGAGAACATGGGAGCCCAGGAGCTAGAATCTGAGAAGGATAAATTACCAAACCCGTGGCTGGCAGCCGGAGCGTCTGCCGTTTCATTTGCCGTGGGGGCATTAGTGCCGCTACTGGGGGCTGCTTTTGTGAAGGATTATGATGTAAGGGTAGGGTTAGTCATAGGCGTTGTAAGCTTTGCCTTGTTAGGGTTCGGAGGATTGGGTGCACTGCTAGGGAAGGCACCTGTGGTGAAATCATCTTTAAGGGTGTTATTTGGGGGATGGATGGCCATGGGCGTTACTTTTGGCTTAACGAAGCTTGTTGGTTCTGCTGGACTGTAATCATATGAACCCAAAGTGATTTAGTCCTTCACAGTTTTTCTTATTGTTCAGCTTTTGATTATCATTATCATTACTTCTTAGCTCTTGTAATACGTGCTCATGGTGGAACGAGACATATTTGTGTATTATTCTTCTGCCTTAGGTATTATGATATTTTACCAAATAGTGGACCGTAAAATCAATCCAGTGGTGTTTCCATACACTCACACGTTCCCGTTGGCCCAAAAACAAGGGCCCGCAGAGTAACATACAATTAAATAAATATAGGATCACAATGAATGACTTGGAGAATGATCATTTAGGAAAATATTCCAAGCAGCCAGAGCACTCCTACTCTACAGCTCCAAATCTAAGCTAATCTTTCAAAGAATATTCTTCGATGAGTTCTTTTTTTTTTTTCTCTGCCTTTTTCCATATTGGATGCCAGAAAACTAAATATAGAATCTAGTCCGGTGATCTCTAATTCTACCATGAAAAGAAGTACAAAGCAGAATAGATCTTAAGAAGAAACTCCGTAAGCTAGGACGTCCGTAAGGGGGAAAAAACAAATGGGTGGGCGCAAGTGGCACCTTTCTTAAACTTAACACTTTTTATGTAGTGCGTCAGGGGACAAGGATCTGATGAGGAGGGACCCACCCGGAGCACCAACTGCAGATAAACTTCGTACGGGAAAGGCAAAATACCGCAGCAAGTAGTCTCACACTGTTTTCGAATTTCTTGTTGAAAACAATGTTTATTTGGCCCCAAATATTACAAACGAGTTATGTCCTTATCACGTTACCCCCACCGAATCAGACCGACTCCAGATGCAACCTTTAAGCGTTCGAACCTATGCCAAGGTTCCGTATCCACCAAGTGCATAGTTATGTATCTTATTCGTCAAGAAAAATAGTCCAATGTCATTAACATGGAAGAGTCCTTAATTACCGAACTCCTGGTTTCTTTTGATAATCATGTCGTTTTTGACCCACTTTAGGCGTAGCTTCCTTCAAAACGATTGGATTTAACTATACACAAATAAACAAACAGATCAATGAAGAAATAATTAACAAACGAGGACGTGTGGCCTCAAACAACGGCACCATATGTATTTTCACTTGATACATCTTTTAAATATATTGTCTTAATAAAGATGATGTAATTGGCGTGCTATCTCAAACCCCAACTTTTTCAATTCCTAATTTCAACTTCTTTGATTGAAAGGTTTAATAACCTAATAAATTGGGTGCATTCGAAGGGTTTGTCTTACATGATACTGTCAAGGACATCTTCAAACTAGCATAATTGGTCATTTGTTGTGACTACCACCTTTATATCGGTTGCATTCATATTTGCTTCTGACCGTTTAATGAGAAAAACGAGACAAATTGCCCTGTAGTGAAATAGGATTCTTTGTCTCTATCATTTTAGAAAAAAGAAGTTTGAAATATTATTACAAAAAATATATATTTATTATGATTTCACTACTAAAATCCAAATTTTTATTACCTTAAATTCAGGACTTCCATCATTTGTTTTGTCAAAAAAATCAATATGAACTAAATTCTACCCTTTGTATCGCAAAATAAATAATTTGAAAAAAAGGGTAGCTGGGTATGATATCTTATGATTGGTTCTTATGTTTCTCTACATTTTTATTTTTTACCATCCTGGTAATCTAAAAAAGATATTTCCATGACTGTTGAGTTATTTTTAATTAAATATAGATAGATATTTCAAAATCATCTCATTGACAGTTTTTGAATATCCAGTAGAAACACCATAGCAAAGTATTTAAACTAGGGTAAAGTTGATCTTACATTATTTAATCAAAAGAAAATAGCAAGATATATTGGATGAATATGACTATGCCTCACTTTACTTAAAATCATATCTCTGTTTCGATTGTGTCAACAAACAAGAGTTTAACAAAGGCATTAAAGTTATGCATGACCAATTCATTCTAGTCTTGTCAATGGGATAATTCATTCTACATGTATTTCTTTCCTATAAAGGATCCTAGTCTAGAAGTTACGTTCTGATTAGAATCAAAACCAAAGATATTGAGATAAAACTAAATTTTATGAAATTTCAATTTATTAGAAGGAACATATTAAATTACGGATATCTAAACAAAACAATTGTGAAAGTTTTTGAACCAAGATCTTTGGGCATAGATCGTGAACCATAGGGTATGGTTTAAGATTTCATAGTTCTGATTAGTCCAAGATGGATTAGCTGGAAAGGTTTAGAAATCCTTAATAATAGTTTTTGAGTAACATCACTAAACCATAGGACACAAAGTCTAACCACATTATTTGTTTGGTCAAAAACAAATTATTTTACAATTAAGACCACTTCGTAGGTTAAGGACTAAAGGAAGATTTTTAAGATAAGAACATCAGTCCTAGGACAACCATGCATCTGTGGTATGGTAATTGGATTTCTATTGATTTGTTTAGCCAAGCATTTATGAATAGCATAATGAGTGAACTTAATGCGCTTTATGCACTCCTTTTACTCCTTTTCTGAAGTCCTTTTTGTTATGCAATTTTTATTTTTATTTTAAAAAGTGCTATATAGTCATACATCTTTACCATAAATGTAAACTTGACCAATTAACCCATTAAGCTATAGAGTAGTTGTAATGCCTTTCTATCATTAAGTCTCTCCTTTTTTCTGTACTTGACCCTTTTTTTTTTTTTTTGGGTGAAATGTTAGGTACTTGAGCTTAACTTCAATATATCGTATTTACATGATTAGAAATAAAATATTAGAAAGAAGCTTGTAGTTATGTGACGGTGTAAAAAGCACATGCATTTTAACATAAGGGTGGCCAAAATTTGAGAAATTCAAACAATAAAAAGAAATAGTAAATGATTCTTTCGTAATTTGATTGCTCAAAGTCAAAATTAAGAAAACGTTATAACAATCCAATAATTTTAGATGAATTCATGGAATCGTCCTTATTTTTTCTTAATCTACTTTCCTCTTGGTAGGTAATGCCACACCGAAGGTCTAAAATTTGAGTTCAAATTGGCTTCCGTTAAAGTTTGCGCCTACTCATAGATATACCCATTTTAGCTGTTGGCTGATTTATAGGTGAATTTCAATACTAAACAGGATTTGTATCAGCGCAGTCTGCAGGTCAACTTAAACTTCATACCTATAAACAAGTTCAGCTTTGCAAACCATATCCGCAATGACCAAAAAATGGAGTTTTGGGTGTGAACGCATTGGAATCTAGACACCGCACCACTTTCCACTTGCCGCCAGTGCGCGCCACTATGGTCTTACAGAATTTAGAACTCTTCTACCTCATGTACTTTGGAATTTTACCGAACGGTGGCGTTTGTCCTCAATCCCGGTGAATTCAATCGTATTCGATGTACAACACCTATATACCTGCAGGCGCAGCTATCCCAGATTTTTTGTTCAAGGACGAGGGTCAATAATATAGATGTAGCAAATGGCATGAATCTTTGATAAAAACGAAATGAAATTTATTGGTTCGAGACTATAATTACTCGTTTGTATCTAGAATTTATATGTAAGCACAATTGCTAAAAATTTGAGTGAAAAGGTGAATAGCAGAAGCACGAAGAATAGAATCAGAAATTTTTCATTTTGATTAGTTGAAATCGATCTTACAACTGATTAAATTCCTCAATTTTATAGAAGAAAATTTTATACTTTTAGAATCAATGAGTAAGAATCTTGCCGATTGAATCCCATAGAAAACTTGCAGATCCTGTAGGCATCTTTCATTTAATTAGCATTCCACACGCCAAAACTCTCTGTTTTTGTATAAATTCGTATCAAAGTAATCCCCTCCAGTTTCAATCTATATTTGAAAATACTTTGAAATCTTCAACATTATTCAATTAAACTGGCTTTAATTTGTAAATATTAATATACAAATTATAGCTTCGAATATTTGTTCATCATATAAAAATCATGATACTAAAGATCTGATTTAAGACAAATATGACCAAAGAAATGACCAGTGTAAGAATCTTTATGCGGGCACGTCCAATGTCATATCCCATGTCACAACTCAAGCTAATGAAAGGGCCTAAGCATTACTCATTTCTATGTCAAATAGTTGAGGCTATAATGTTTTTCATAGGATCAAAGCCCAAAGAAATTTAGTAAAGGATAATGGTACTAGTTCCAAAGGATTCACATTGTAATAACATCTTTGACCACATTTACGTTATGCTGGTTTCGAAAAGGGTGGCTCTACATTTATTGCTGTGTTAGTTCCAGTAGGGGCATTTCCACATCTATTGCTGTATTTAGCACATTAATTGTTGTGTTTCCAACTGTATTAGGCTTTTGTGTTATAGCTCTCGATAAGTAGAGGTTGTGGTTTCATTTGTAAGCAAGCCATTGAGAAAAGAAGAAAAGAAGAAAAGTTTTTCTCATTTTTGCTTTCAAGGCTTTTCTATCCTCGTGCTTTAAATTTCAAGCCTTTAGTTTATGTCCTTATCTTCTCACCTTAAATTTTCTTGTACCTTTAAACTTGTAAATCTTTAAAATTATCTCCTTTCCAACTTATTGTAACCTATACTCACTTGTTTCCCACCACAAATCACATCATATTTGTTCATAGAGATTTTAAATTGCCAACAATATTGGGAAAAATAAAATAGTTAGAGTAGGAAAAAGAAGAGAAAGACAAAAACAAAGAGCAAGAGAAAAAGCTTCATCATGCGCTAAAAAATTCTCGATGAGAGCTAGCCCCTACAAACACCCTAGACAAGGACTCCACTAGAATTGCTCCAATGGTAGAAAAGCAGATTCTTTGCTACTTAGCTTGGACACCCCACTATGCACTTTTGTTCATTTGGAGCCCCTCTAATATGCTGCATGACTTCTCCAATGCAAGTTGGGCTACCGATAGGGATAATCAACTCTCTATTGGCAGTTTCCGTGTCTTTCTTGGTTAGAACCTTATATGTAGGTGTTCTTGTAAATAATGCACTATAGCCTATTCCCGCACAGAAGAGGAGTACATATGTCTTATAGATACTACTATTAAATTTATGTGGATTAAATATCAACTATGGAATCTTAAAACTCTTCCACCTCATCCATCTACTTCATGGTGTAACAAGTTATACGCTATTTACTTAGTTGTTAATCCTATCTTCTGTGCTCATACAAAACATATTAAAATTGATTATCACTTTATTAAAACCAACTTGCTTATGACCAATTACTAATTCTTTCATTTCCACTATCGATCAGCCACCAAACACTTTCATGAAAGGCCTTTCTTTTGCATACTTTCACCTTCGACGACCTAAGTTGACAATTCATTCTCCCCCATCAACTTGCAGGGGGAATGTTAGTTGAACTAAAATAGCACGCATGCTCCACATCAGGCATGGATACACCGTCCAAGACAATTATTTCTTCCAGTAATCTTATCTCCTAAACCAACTTTATCTCCTCTAGGAACATTATCTCTATAACTTAATAATAAGGCTTACGTTGTCGAGTGTATAGCCTTGCATTATTTGAATTGTGGATAGGATTTATGCATAAAATGTTGCGTAGTTGTAAATGGAAACGGAATGAGAAACGTAGCAATAAATTTCAAACTCTTCATTCTCTTTGTCTTGTCAATTCCGATCACTCTCCTATTTTAGCAAACGAACAATTTCAGGTAGGTTTCTCTTCCAACTATCGGTACCCATGTTTTCAGTCCTATCCGCTCTTTTCATTCGATGCACTTCAGTTATAATGTCCATATGATAAGTAATACAGAGACGATTCTGTAAGGGCCACATTAAAGGCTTCAGCAACAAACCCTGCAACTCCTGGGAGACATCCTTTTTGACAGCTCCAAATCCTGTCACAGGAGATGCCAAGCAAAGCAACATATCTTTGATTCGGGGGAGGCCGTGTCTGGGCCGTTGTCCTCTATTGGCATAGTAGAAAGAGCTGCCTTCTTTGAAAGGTAGTTGGTCGCGTAAGCTTAACTGGTTGCTGGGAGAATTAAAAACAATGATACGACAATTGACAATAACAACCAAGGAGTGTGGCGAGCACACGACTTGGGAGTTTTAAATTTTAAGAACAAATCGGAAAGTGGGATCTGGTGGCGTTTACGTGTGACACGTGAAATCCGGGGGTCGTGGTGGAATTTGATTCGTTTCCAAACAAAACGGCACCCACAGATGCTTAAAATCATTTATTAACTTCGAAGTACGTGGCGAGCACACGCCTTGGAAACTTTAAATTTTAAAAAGAAATCTGGGAGTGAGATCTGGTGGCGGTTATTAAGTCACGTGAAATGCGGGGTTCTTGACGGAATCTGATGCGTTTCCACACTCAATGCACCCACAGATGCATCTATATATATATATATATATAGTTTCTTTTTCCTTTTATATGTTTACCTGAAAATCAACTTTCCATCATCTCTAGCCATTGTTTCAATATTTCACCCAATGAGCTAAAAGCCTTTTGACCGACCATGATAAGCCGGATAAAATCATATATTAATAACTTAGAAGTACGTAGGTCTTATATATACATTATGGATAATAATGACCTTTTAAATTATTAATAATGTCTTTCCTTGTTCTTTATCTATTGGAGTTGAGCTTAATTATAATACATGGTAATCACATGATTACAAATAAAAGAACACGGAAACAATAATATAGTTTTGTAATAAGGTAAAATGCACGCAGATTTTGAAGCTAAAGACAGCCAAAATTAGACAAACTTAAATAATAAAACCTAATAATTTCCTTGGCTTTCATTGTTTTCTTTCTTCTTGGATGCGGCCTACAAAGGGCGGCTGCAAAGTTTGAGTTGAAATTGTTTCCACCCGTCAATTTTGATACTAACCGACATTTGCATCTAAGCAATTCCCAGGTCAACGCTTGTTAAAGAATGACGGATAATTACAAACTTATCAACACACTTGGCAATAAAAAGGGAGTTTTGGGTGTGAACGCATTGGATACCAAAAACACGTCATCACTCTCCACATGTCATCCGTGGGCACCACCATGTGGGAACCATATGACTCCTTCGTGTATAAATAGCAAACCCGGAGGCGTGTGTCCTCCACACTCCTCCATATCTTGTTGATCATAGAGCAAGGCTTTTATCGCTTTCCTTCCATGGCTGCCAATCAATTGCATGATCAACCATCTAACGTGGAACCGGAAGCTTTCGACGTTGAGGGTCAAGTCCAAGAGGAAGTAAAGGTTTTTGACTATGCCAAAAGAGCACAGTGGCTTAGAGCTGCCGTTTTGGGCGCCAATGATGGGTTGCTTTCCACAGCATCCCTAATGATGGGGGTTGGAGCCGTTAAGAAGGACGTTAAGACGATGATCCTCACGGGGATAGCAGGCTCGATTGCTGGAGCTTGTAGCATGGCCTTGGGTGAGCTCGTCTCTGTTTACTCGCAATACGACATCGAAATGGCCCAAATGAAGAGGGACGGTAGGACTGAAAACATGGGTGCCCAGGAACTAGAAGCTGAGAGGGAGAAATTACCGAACCCGTGGCAGGCTGCCGGAGCTTCAGCCCTTGCATTTGGCGTGGGGGCGTTAGTGCCATTGCTCGGGGCTGCATTTATCAAGGATTATGCTATGAGGGTGGGGGTAGTCATAGGCGTTGTAAGCTTTGCCTTGTTAGGTTTTGGATGGGCAAGCGCACTGTTAGGGAAGGCCCCTGTAGTGAAGTCGTCATTAAGGGTTTTGGTTGGGGGATGGGTGGCCATGGGAATTACCTTTGGCTTAACCAAACTCGTGGGTTCTACTGGTCTGTAATCGTATTAGCCAGTAGTGGTCTGGTCATCACTTTCTAATTTTCTTTGTTTCTTTCCCTAGTTTGTTTGGTCTTTCACTAACTTCTGATGTACAAAAATACCTGCATAACTGTTGCAAAACCGATCCATCACATGAACATATAAACACATAGATCAAACTATAAGCATACAAGAGACACAATATTTAGGAAGTTCGAACCAACACAACGTCTTACGTCCATTGCCGCTGGTGCAACTACCGGCCCCTTCTCCTCTTATTAGATTTCTTCATAAGAATACAAAGATGTTGATTACAAGATTTACACACATAGCTCTCACATAACTATTCTCAATACTTACAACAACACACTTGATTCTTTCTTAGCCTGTGGTTACTACACATAGTAGTACTCTCTGGTTACCGTCCTCATGAAGCGTAACCCTCTCTCTTTTTTTGGCTCTTAGGGTTTTTCTATGGTCTTCTCTTTTTATATTAGTATCAAAGGGAGTCCTAACTGGATACTGCTAGGAGTCTTAACCAGACACCACTAGAAATCCTAATCAATACAGAAGAGAATAACTCCTAAAATATTTTTATAACATATATAGAATATATCTAAACCTACTAATTTTCACTCCAATCCTAACAGTAACATATGATTTTTGCCAATGTTGTAATTACATCTCTCCAAATGCTCAGATTTTACATACCTTATGTGAAAGTAATTTCTTAGTAGATGGTTTCACAAGTTTTGGTCATTCTATATCAAGACTATAAGTATTCTAAACACTTGGTTCTTTAGCAAGCAATTGCTTGAAAGTTGTTTTTGTTTTTTTTGAAGACCAATTAAGTTTAGAGCATTATACGCCACTTCAAGGATGATTATATGATCTTATTTTCTTTCAAGTTTTGTTTATTTGTTTAATTTTTATGAACTATGCTCCTAAGCTAGTCCTCAACCAATTTATTTGTAATGTTTTGCACCCATTTTTTTGGGTTTATGCTTAAAGGGATCATATTAAATGCCCTACCTTTGTATATCATATCAAGGTTTGGTTGTTTATGCCGCCTTGAAAAATATATGAAATTACTATGGGCACAGCCCTTTGAAAAACCACAAAAAAGCAAAGAGACGTATGAAGGTAGATTCTATGTGCTTGAATTTAATTGGAGATCTTAGTTTTCTTCTATGTTAGATGTTCAACAAAATGAATTCATCATATACTCAAGCTTAAATTGGCAGTAAAACAAGAGGTCTAAACATTCATTGAATCAACATAGCATAACCACAAATGATCACTAACTTAAGCAAACAAGCCATCTAGTTACCTTAGTTGCTATGAGGAAATTTTTGAAGTAACTTGTCCTTCACTATAACATAGAGAAATTTGAAACTGATTATTACTAGGAAGTCCATTATACAATTCAATTTAAGCTCAAAGTATGCTTGATGTATAGGGAAATATCAAAGATGAAAGTCACATATTAAAATAAATTATTCTTGTTTAATATATAAATGTAAAATTATCCCTTCTAATTCAAGAACCAACTTTTGTATTGAACTTTAAATTTCTAATAATTTCCTAGTGACCATATTGTAGCAAAACCAAGTTGATTACTCGAGCATTATGCTTCGGCGAATTCCTAAATAAATGAACTCGTTTGTGAACAAATAAATTGGAACTGAAACCAAGATGCTTTCCCTTAGTATCTGTAATATATAAATAAAATTAAAATATTTGAACAATTAGTTATTTCTCATTTTCTTTGGTGGTTTTTCTTTGTTGGATTAATTTTTAAAAAAAAATTCAATTCTTCAGACCCACGAGAATCAGGATCTTTACACCCTTTTTGACAGCTTCAGCTCCTGTCACAGTGGATGCCCCGGAAAGAAATCCTTCGCTGCCCCAGGAGGCCAGGCTTAAGCCACCAACCTCCTTTGGCATATTCCAATTCATCGAAAGATCTAGCATCTTTGAAAGGTAGTGGGCATCAAGAAATTGACAACAGCTGTCGAGGAGTGTGGAGGCACACGCCTTTGGGAACTTTAAGTTAATGAGAAGAAATCTAGAACCGAGATTCGCTGGCGGTCATGTGAGACAGGTCAAAAAGCGTTGTCTTTGGGGAATCTCAAGCGTTTCCACACTCAACAGCCACCACGTTTACATGTATGTACATTTTTTTCTTTAATTTTGCCTCGGGTTGCAAATAATGATTCCTTTTATACCTCTTTTGCTAAAACTGAAAGCCCAACAAAATTAACATCTTTTGTTTGCTGACCAATGAATCTGTAAGTCCTCTCCTTGTTCCTGTTGTTAGTACTAATATTGATAAAGTAGCAAATGAATTTCTAAGGTAAACAGTCAAATTTAGAGAAGTTGAATAAAAACCGACCTGAAACGGATTTTATTTTTTCATGGGAAATTGTGAATACATCATCAATGGTCTTAAAGAGAGAAAAGCAGTTTCCGGTGTGAACGGATTGATTCGTAAGGCATAACATAACAACACTTTCCATCTGTTGCAAGTGGGCACCGCCACGTCCCATCACTACGAGTGCTTCATATATAAATGGCAGCCCTGGGGCGTGTGCCATCCACACTCCTCCCTATCTAATCCCACTTTCTGGTTTCTTCCCAAAGTCTCTTATTTCTTCCATGGCATCCTCCAAACAAGTGCACGACCAATCATCTGACAAGGAAGCCAAATCTTTCGATGTTGAGAGACAAGTTCAACCGGAGGAACAGGTTTTCGATTATGCCAAAAGAGCACAGTGGCTTAGAGCTGCCGTTCTGGGCGCCAACGATGGATTGCTTTCTACCGCATCCTTAATGATGGGGGTCGGCGCCGTTAAAAAAGACGTCAAGACGATGATCCTCACGGGGATCGCCGGCTTGGTTGCTGGAGCCTGTAGTATGGCCATTGGA
Organism: Casuarina cunninghamiana; assembly: GCA_028551485.1. NCBI lineage: Eukaryota > Viridiplantae > Streptophyta > Magnoliopsida > Fagales > Casuarinaceae > Casuarina > Casuarina cunninghamiana. The sequence continues at coordinate 13,160,426 of CM052371.1, forward strand.
GAGCTCGTCTCCGTTTACTCACAGTACGACACCGAAATGGCCCAAATGAAGAGAGATGGTAGAACTGAGAACATGGGAGCCCAGGAGCTAAAATCTGAGAAGGAGAAATTGCCGAACCCATGGCAGGCAGCCGGAGCGTCTGCCCTTGCGTTTGCCGTAGGAGCATTAGTGCCGCTGCTCGGAGCTGCTTTTGTGAAGGATTATGCTGTGAGGGTGGGGGTAGTCATAGGCGTTGTAAGCTTTGCCTTGCTAGGGTTTGGAGGATTGGGTGCACTGCTAGGGAAGGCACCTGTGGTGAAATCCTCTTTGAGGGTTTTGTTTGGGGGATGGGTGGCCATGGGCGTTACTTTTGGCTTAACGAAGCTCGTTGGTTGTGCAGGCCTTTAATCCTATTAGCCCAAGTTTTCCTAGTATTGTTCACTTTTTGATTATCATTATTTCTTAGGTCTTGTAGTACCTGCTCATAGTGTAAAGGGACATATTAGGGGATAAATATTTCTGTATTATTCTTCTGCTTTTGATTCTTTTATAATTTACCAACCGGTGGAGCACAAAGTGCACTCAACTAAACGTAAACGCTAATATAGCCCCCCGCCCAGAGAGTAAGATGCTGTACCATCGCGAATGAACGGTAGAATGATCATTTTAAGCACCTAGTCCATCTATACATGTTAATTTTGTTGAATTTTGCTTGTGACTAGAACATGCACTTGAAAATATTTCCGCGATTTTGCTTCTTAATCAATTGCAATTGGAGAGAAAACAAAATCAGAGGAAGATCTTCTCTGCGGAAATCACGGGGAACATTCTGAGTTGGAAAAACGCATATCCGGACTTTAGATTATGGTGTGCTTTCTTTTCCTCAAAAGAGAATCTAATCCCTTAATTGTGACACATTCAAAGAAAACTGCCGACTTAAGCACTTTTTGATCCCACTATATCTCAAGAATCTTTCGCTACATAAAGTTAAAGACCAACATATAAATTAACTAATATGTGAAATGAGTAGGCAATTAAAGGCTAGCTTTTAGTGATTTTTCTAGTCGGAGTTTACAAAAAGGAAGGTGATGGAAAAAATAAAATAGAGAAGTTTTTGCGTGGATTGAGATCTTGTTCTTCTATCTTTTGATATCATAATAAAGATGAGTTGCTCTTCGATATCGTGGACATAAGTATCTCAAATCATGTAACTTTATGTATTTTTGTTTGGTTTCTTTTCATTGGGTGTTATTTTTTAGATATGATACTGAGTAATTGGATGATTTTTAGTCCTCCCATGAAAAGAAAAATAAATCAGATAGATCGTAAGAAAAAGCTTCCCTAAAAAAGAGAAGGAGTTTAGGAAAGAAAGCTAGGCAGAAGCAGCATCTTTCTTTAAGTTTGCCTTTCGTTCGAGTGCCTCCGAAGATAAGGCACTTTAACGAGGAGGGACCTACACCGTGGCAACGACTGCAGAGACACTTCTCGGGAAAAGGCAAAACACCAAAGCAAGTAGTCTCACACAGTTTTCCTTTTCTGGTGGGATTCCTTTCTCATTTGAAAAACAGTGCACCAAATAAGATTTTCAACTTCTTTAGCAGTGTTGCAGCGTTTACCCGGCCTCAATATACCTCAGGTACGAATTCTGTCCTTATCACATTCCCCTCCCAAATCGGACCCACCCCAGATGTAGGCTTTAAGTCTGTAGCTTCGTTTGATATACGTCAAGAAAATAGCTTGATGTCATGACCATAAAGAATCCCAACTACTCTTGGTTTCTTTTGATTGTCTCGTTGCATTGTTGAACTACATGGGACTGTATATACACAAACAAAACATACAGATCATCGAGTAAATAATTAACAATTGAGGACTTGTGACCTCCAAACTAAAGCGCAATATGCAAATTCACTTCATGTCTATCTTCTCAATATACTGTCTCAACAAGGATGATGTAATAGGCCCGCTATCATCCAACCGAACTTTTTTAATTCCTAATTTCATCTTCTTTGATTGGAAGACTTAATAAGTTAATAAATTGAATGCATGATGGGTCTATCTTTCATTGTCTCTCAATGAACATATTCAAATTTTTGCGCAGTAGACATAAATAATTATACAAACACTGAGTTTTCTTATTCTTATATATTTATTGATGGATAATACTCTCGTCTATTTATATTGGTCACTTTTTACCGTTACTCTATTTGGTTGCATTCATGTAAATATACAAAAGTATCAAATCATTTCACGCTTGCGGTCCATTCAAGAGGAAAGATGAATGACTAGTGACCTTTATGGCGCAGTAGTATTTCTCTGCCTCTTCTATTGTTAATAAGACACTAGTTTCGCTAGTTAAAATTTGGCCTCCACTTTTGATTTTTTTTTTTAAATTCAGGACTTCCACCATCGTTTAATCACTAAATAATAAAATTAATACCACTTATATCACAAAATCGAAAAATAGAAAGAAAAGAAACGCTGTGGTGGCTAGACGTGACAAATCTACATGTGGTTGGTTCTTCGGTTTCGTTTTCACGATTATCTTTTATCAATTTCGGGATATGAAATATATATTTTTTTTAATCTTTTATCAATTTTCTGAAATGACTTCTAAGTTTATTTTTATCAACTTTTAGGACCGTAACATAACACTTTTATATTGGTTGCATTCATATAAATATTCGACTATAAATCAAGCTTCTCACAATTAATTGAGAAAAATTATTGCCTGATGACCTTGTCGTGAAATACTATTCTCGTCTTTTCTATCGTAGGAAAAATAAATGAAAAAAATCTCATGTCTCTTTTTTTTTTTTTCTAATTGTATCAATTCGACATCCAATACCTTTATTATTTTAAATTTAGGACCTCCACCAATTTTAAGGAAATTAATTTAATTAATACAGTAATAGAGTTATACCCGTTATGTCACAAAATAGAAAAAATAAATATATTGGCTAGCCGTGACAAGTAGTGACTGTTTCTTGTGTTTCTTTTATTTTTTTAAATCAATTTATAGATTTAAGAGCTATTTCCAAGTCACAATTTTTTTTATAATTTGATTAATTATGGATAGAAATTTCTTGGTTTAAATTGATGATAACGAGGTTTAAGTCTTACCATTCAAATTAAAAAAAAAAAAGGAAAAAAAGAAAAGAAAAAACTTAAAGTTTCTAGTTAAAAGTACGTATGCTATTTCCTGAGAACTTTAACTTGTAGTCGGGACATTGGCTCAACCCACCCCCCTTCCACAAACCTACGCAAGCAATGGGCTGGACCCACCAAGCCACTACCTATCATTTAGTGACTTTCTTTCTTTATTTTACCCAAAGGCATGAAAACATAACTTCCTAGGGAAACACTTTCTCCATAACTAAAGACTTTACAGATTCTTCCACCATGAGGATTCACATACAATCAGTAACAACAAGAAGGACAACGTCCCTACAAGTGCACACTACCTCAACAGGTAATCTTAGGCAGTATAACATCAGATTTGCTTTCAACACAATTCAAAGGGGTTATACAAACAAATAGTTGTGTCAATATGCTAGTTTTGATGAAAACATAAGAAAGGGAAGAGCAGATTGAATTGGGTTTTTGACTTCGTTATAAAATCTAAGCTTACTACCTCTAATTTTCCTTTCTTAATTAGTGGTGTTTGTTAGAATTGCAGTTTTGATTTTAAGTGTGTGCAAATCAGCAAAGTTTCAAAATAAATGAAAATTAAAGTATGTAGATAATTCGTGTAGGCAACCTAACAAAAAGGGAGTTTGAATCAGGTTGTGGATTTTTCTGTTTTCTTTTTCTTTCTATTGTTATTTGTTTGTTGTGTGTTCTAAGTCAATTCGTTTACTAATTATTGTTTTATAGGCACGTAAAATGAATAAAAAGCATGTAATAATCAGGAAGAGAGAGGGAGAGAGAGAGAGAGAGAAAGGAACACACTAGATTTAGCAAGTGATTTGACTCATTTGAGTCTATGTCTACCCCTCTTAATCAATTCAATTAAAAGGCAACAACCTACTAATCCCAAAAAGAAACCATTCATCAATATCCAACACAAGGTCTTAATGGCCTACAAATCATTCTTTACAACCCAAGGAACTTACAATCATTAATACTACACACCTTCTAACAACTGGTCCATGTGAGCAATAGTCTAGGTGTCATACACCTAATATAATAGGTTTTTCTTTTTACAGTAGAAAGTCAAGTTACATAAAGGGAATATCAATACAAATACACTTTGAATTCAAATTCTCTAAATACAAGCTAGAAACAAATAATTTACAAGTTTAGTTCACTATCTAGCTAGACATTCTATAAAAAAATATGAATATCTCTTGAAGAAATGCTATTAAAAAAAGCTTGACATCAAACAAACTTTACGAATAAGATTTTACTGCATAAGCAATGACTAGACTATAAATGCTCACAAAAAGATTCAAACTCAACGGAGCCATCATAGTATTTCTTTTTTTAATTACTTACTCCAAAAAAGGAAGGATGGTTATTGGATTATTTACCGATCAGGGTCTGGTCTGATAGACCCTATACTTTTTCTTCGGTGGTAGGTAAAAATGAATTCCATTATGGAGCCGTATGCAATGCGCAAAAGATGCCTGTACGGTTCTTCAATTCTATCTTGTTTTTCATATTATTATTCTTTATTTTATTTCTTCTCTTTGATTTATCTTCGAGATAGAAAAACGATATATTATGTTATATAATCAGGGTAATGATCCATCAGCCCTCTAGTTCTTTTCATGAGGCACCAACGAGAGAATTTATCGTGGAAGCGGGAGAACTACTGAAGGAAATCACAAAAATTTGTGCACGGCCAACCCGACTGGGACGTTTAGAGAAGCTCCTGTGTCAGTTACTTCCATTCCTCTCGTTAGACCATCTGTAGCACTCATAGCTACAGCTCTAACGCGATTATTTCCTAATAATTGCTGTACTTCACAAGTCACATTAATTTGTTGACTGACGGTATCTCGACCCTTAACTACCAGAGCGTTGTAAATATTAGGCATTTTGCTGGGGAAAAACTACATCTAGTACGCAAAAAAAACCAAACCAACAATTCATATTGCTTTTTTTATATATATATTTTTTATTACAAACGCACGCACCAGGTCCCTGCCCTGAACAATTCATATTGCCCCTTTTACAGAGATCTTGTCTTTTTATAAGGAGGAGATATAGAATCCTTGACTAACTCAATTTATTTAAGTAAATCTTATCTTATTTAGGAAAATCCTAAACTAACTCAACTTGTAGTAAGAAATCTTATATCAAACTAACTTAACTATTTGTAGGCTAGATCCATGAGCTTAAACCCGTAACATACCATTCTCCTTTAAAGAAAGCTTTTCCTCAAGCTTTTCAAATTTAAAAACAAACCGAACAGCAATAGATAACAACTTAATCTTCAATTTGAATTTAAACTTAGACTTGAACTTGAACTTGAATTTGAATTTGAACTTGTTGCTTGGTCATGTCTGACGTTGAATCCTCGACCTTCTCCCATCAAGTCCGTATCTCGAGCAACGAAAAAAGTTAAGAGTAAAGAGATTTTAGCCTCTTTACTTTCCCGTTTGACATTCTAACTTAGTAGAAAGAAGTCGGCAATTGATCTCGCTCTTGTTTGTTCATGCCTCCGACTGGTATCTTTCTCTTGTTTTTCTCCTCTCCTATTGGAACCAAATCTACTTTTTGCTCAATTGAAGGATCAGATTTCAGGTCTGCAACTCCTAACGTGCCTTTTGCTTTTTCCTCCTCTTCTGCTAGAGCCAAATCTTCTTTATGCTCAAGCGGAGGATCAATCGTTGGAGCCAGATCTAGGTTATGCTCCATTGGAGGATTGAATTTCAAGGCTTCAGCACCTTATGCACCCTTGCATGTGGCCATGCCAAAACTTTCATGCACTCCTAGACGTGCAATATTTTTTTGGCCAGAACCAGATTCCATTATATGACCAGAAGAAGAAATTAGTGCATTCATCATTGTCGACAAGGTATCCACCTTGGAAACCAAAGCAGCCATAATCTCCGTGAGGGATTGGAAGCAGGATTCCATTTGCAGATCTGAGGGCTCTGATACCACTTGATAGCATTTTGGATTGTATGGTATCATTACTTGTGAGCAATGGCGGGCAATTCTCTCACAAGGGATAAATTAGGGCTCTTATGGAAATCCCCAGATTGTTAATTAGGGTTCAGATGGGAACTCCCAAACCATAAGGAAGGATAAAATAAACTAAAAAATGATAAAAATAAACAAATAACCAAATCAACAATCTAGATTGCCCCTTTTACAGAGAACTTGTCTTTTTATAAGGAGAAGATATAGAATCATAAACTAACTCAACTTATTTAAGTAAATCTTATCTAATCTAAAAAAATTCTAAACTAACTTAACTTATACTAAGAAATCCTAGATCAAACCGGCTTAACTATTTGTAGGCTAAACCCATGAGCCCAAACCTGTAACATGTTCTTTGGTGACAACATCTTTGTGTGCCTAAGCCCATTGGTTATTTCCTTTTCCATTTCTTGAACCTCGGCTTCCTCAATAATGAAATTTAGAAGTTGAATGAATTACCTAAAATTGTTTTGTCTTTTCTTCTTAGCACATGTTCCTTTTCTGCCCTCTTACACTTGGATGAAGACCTACTTCTTTTTTGTTACATTAATCTATTGTCCTAGTTTTACTCTAGCCTTAAAGGCATTTTGAACAGCAGATTGTTCCCGTCTCTACCATTGTTATTGTCCTAGTTATTGTTCTCACCATTGTGTTTCCCATCTCTACCATCAGAATTAGTCTTCGAAATAAGATTAGAGCTCTCATTGTCAAATGCCACAACTTCTTTCCTCTTATTAGAATTTCTACTCTGTTTAGCCTTGACTTGTTCTTGATTCTATGCTTGTTGATGGGTGCCTGTTCGTGATCTATCTTGCCTTCTTCTACATGAACTGTAATCGTGGCCTTGAAGATGACAAAACGTGCAATGACTCTTATAAGATTCATATTAAATTTGTTGTCTTTGATCTTTATCTATTCTTATTGCTAAATTGGTCTTCTGAAAGGTTGTTTCTCTTTTTTGTAACATGAGGGGCCGCATTTTTTTTTTTTTTTAATTCAACCCGTTTGCTTTTGGCGAACGGTGCATTGCGTGTGATTTAATAGTGCATGCCACCTCATTTTTATTTTTTTTTCTATTCGGAACACACAAACGCACACGGTGCGTTTTGCTTCTCCGCTCACCACATGCCATGTCATCAATTAAAATTAAGAATTCACAAGATGCATTTTGCCTAATTTGTTTCCAGATTTAATGCAAATCATATGGAAAAATATGCATCTTTTAATTTGTTTCAAATGCACAGATTCAAATTGTTTACTTTTTCAACTTGTTTCCCACTTTTGCACAAATATGTATCAATAAATGATATATTGTATGTAATTAATAAGTCATAACCCATTTTGAAATTTTAATATCATTATACTTATTGTGATATGCAATTAGTAATTCACAAGCCAACTTAAATTTTGAACACCATAGTAATCGTTGGCACATATAAAACTTTAAAATCAATCTTTTATACTCAAAACCAGTCATTGAAAATTTTCATAAAAACTTTGGTTTTAAAAATCTTCAGGGGATGTGGAAATGATGTATCTCAGAAAACAATCATTAGGATGATTATTTTACTATGATTGTTCCATAATTTTTTTTAGCATAAGATGGGTATTAAGTAACATATGTATGTACATAATTTGTCAAATATAGTCAACATTAAAAATATATTGAACAATGCTAATTGTACTGGTGGAGAGAATATGAAGTATGGGGTGTAGTTTAGCACCTGGTAGAAGAGCCAATTTATAAGCGACCAAGCCATTGTCCTCTATTGCCATGTCCGAGGTCATCGACCTCCCCCTGTTAAGTTTATTCCTCAACGCGGAAAATCTGCCTTCTTTGAAACATAGTTGGTCGCGTGTGCATAACTGGTTGCGGAGAGACTAAAAATCAAGGATACGATATAACTGACCACGACAACTTAGGAGTGTGGGAGGCACATGCCTTGGGAATTTAAATTTTAAGAAGAAACCGGGAAGTGAGATCTGGTGCGCACTTGAAATGCGGGGGTCGCGATGGAATCTCATGCGTTTTCAAATTCAACGGCACCCACAGATGCATAAAATTATACATTAACTTAGAAGTACGACAAGCACACGCCTCGGAAATTTTAAATTTTAATAAGAAATCTAGAAGTGAAATCTGGTGGCAATTATGTGAGGCACGCGAAAGACAGCTTTCTCGACGGAATCTAAATAGGCCCATTGTTTGTCTTGAAAAATACTCAATCAATCGAGAATATAGATGAAGGAATTTAAATTTAAAATATTTACTCTGCAAGATCTTTTATACAAGTCATCTTTATAATTTCAATTACATGTTAGAGGGCAGTTCTTTTCCCTTATTCTTGGACTTGACCTTATAATTTTATATGGTAATCACATGATTGCAAATAAAAGAACAGCCAAATTTAGACAAACTTAAATAATAAAACCAAGTAATTTTCTTCCTTAGTTTCTTTATCTTTTTTCTTCTTGGATGCTGCCTCCGAAGGGCAGCTGCAAAGTTTGAGTTAAAATTGTTTCCGCACGTAAGGTTTGATACTAAAGGACATTTGTATCAGCAATTCCCAGGCTCGTCAAAAAATGACGGATAATTACAAATGATAATTTCCCACAAACTTATCAACCCACTTGGTAATTATAAATCATAAATTCAACTTTCAGACCACCCCGCAAATAAAAAAAGGGATTTCGGGTGGGAACGCATTGGATACCAAAGACACGTCGCCACCTTCCATGTCATAACCATATGATTCTTTCGCGGATAAATAGCAAACCCGGAGAGGTGTGCCATACACACTCCTCCATATCTTGTTGACCATAGATCTTGGCTTTCACCGCTTTGCTTCCTTCCATGGGTGCCAATCAAGTGCATGATCTACAATCTGACATGAAACCGGAAGCTTTCTGATGCGAGCGCACCGCCCACAGGTACGAGGCCCCTCCTGAAAACCGAGAACTCGGCTTACAGGGATGGAGACCTCGCCTTTATAAGCCCAGGACTATCCTCGTCGTTGCCCGATGTGGGACAGGGACCAACCCCTCCCGCATCAATACCACCCCCCTCAACGAGACTCAGCGACCTCGCTGAGCAGTGGGGACCAACCCCACCGATGATATCAGGACACACTGGTCCTACGCACCAACCATTGCTGGCCGACGAGGAGGCTCCGATACCATTTGATGCGAGCGCACCGCCCACAGGTACGAGGCCCCTCCTGAAAACCGAGAACTCGGCTTACAGGGATGGGGACCTCGCCCTTATAAGCCCAGGACTATCCTCGTCGTTGCCCAATGTGGGACAGGGACCAACCCCTCCCGCATCAATATGCTCTGATACCATTTGATGCGAGCGCACCGCCCACAGGTACAAGGCCCCTCCTGAAAACCGAGAACTCGGCTTACAGGGATGGGGACCTCGCCCTTATAAGCCCAGGACTATCCTCGTCGTTGCCCAATGTGGGACAGGGACCAACCCCTCCCGCATCAGGGTGTCAATGGGAATTACCTTTGGCTTAACCAAACTCGTGGGTTCTACTGGTCTGTAATCGTATTAGCCAGCAGTGGTCTGGTCGTCACTTTCTAATTTCCTTTATTTCTTTCCCTAGTTAGTCTGATCTTTCACTACCTTATGGTGTACAAAGAGACGTATGAAGGTAGAATCTTTGTGCTAGAATTTATTTATAGAACATAGTTTTCTTCTGTGTTAGATGCTCAACCAAATGATTTCATCATATTCTCAAGCTTACATTAGCCCAAAAAGAAGAGTTCTAAACATTAATGTTATGCCATTGAATCAACGTAGCATCACCACAAATGATCACTAATGTAAGCAAACAAGGCATCTATTTCGAGAGGGAATTTTTTTAAGTAACTTGTCTTTCAAAGTAATACAGAGAAATCTAAATTGATTATAATTAGGAAGCCTATTATACAACTCAAAAGCCAACTTGTAAACAATCATTAAATAAAGTTTAAATGTAAAAATTATGCCTTTAATTTAAGACTGGCTTTTAGGTTGAATTTAAGCTTTCTAATATAATATTAAAATCTATATTGATTCACTATTGTTAAGGAAATTTCATTTCAATAAATGCAAAAATTTTAAATTCATCCATTTATTTGATTTGCTTAATACATGTTCTATTCTCATTACAGAGTGATTTGATTTGGACATAAATAAAATATTTCCTTTTTATTATTCTTGATGTGATTTGTATATAATATATTGTATTATAAAGGAATATTTTAATAGAGTTAATGTTATTTGAATTTCACATTTATAGATATAAGCATTTAAAGCTTATTAGAGTTAATTATGATGAAAAATAACAGAATGACTCATTATGACAAAAATTGTTGTCTTAACAAGTATTGGTGAAGACTCTACTTAGTGGGCATTGTTACAATAAGAACAAATGAGTTTCAGCCTATTACATTAGCACATGTTCCAGTACAAGTGACCATACTATACTCAAAATGTGAGGAAAACAAAACGATTTGCTTAAAAGATTTAACATAACACAAATTTCTCCATTCTTCTTTTTCCATACCAAGCAAACTCTAGAAACCTTCAAGGCAGAAATTTCACAATCTAGTCATTAGATTGACAAGAAATTTTGTGAGAAGCCTACTAGTTCATCTATAAAGGATTTGCACCAATTGATTTCAAGAGCATCTCTTGATAATATAGCAAGCAATGCAGCATATATTTTGAATCACATCACTCTAATTACATGGTAATTTCATTTCATGTTCACTTATATTAATTACATTAATTCTATACTATGATTTCCAATTGATAATCTGAACAAGTGTAAATTGATTTAGTGCTTTTTGTGAAGTCATTCATTTGATTTTTGATTGATATTATATTTGATATTTTAAGACACCCTAAGTGTCATACAATAAGAAATTTTGGAGAGAGAAGTTTTTGAATTTTGGGTTGAAAAGGGATTTAGAATTTCTTATAATTTGGCTTATTTATAACCAACTTTGAGAGAGGGCTTTAGTGGAAAAACTAAAGCAAGGTAGAGTTGGTGATAGCTTATGGGCCAAACACCCTCCTAAATCTTTGCATCTTATTTTCTTTGGTTATCTACTTGTTTGTTTAATTTTCTCTTGTTAATTGTGATTAGACATATAAAAATAAAATCAAAAAAGCCTTTTATTACCAAATTAAACCCCCTTCTTAGGTAATTAAGAACCTTTCAACTATAACTCCAGTTTAACTTTGAATCCTTAAAATATATCTGGTGTGTAAGAAGTATTTATTTTATTTCATTCAATTTTAAGCCTAAAGTATGCCCAGTGTATGAGAAATGTTAAGAATGAAAATCACATATATAAAATAAATAATTCTTATGTAATGTTTGAATATTAAAATTATCCCTTTTAATGTAATAACTAACTTTTGGATTGAACTTCAAATTTTTAATAATTGCTTTGTGACCATATTGTTGCAAAACCAAGTTGATTATTCGAGCATCATTCTTCGCTGAATTGTTAAATAAATGGAACTCGTTTGTGAACAAATAGGTTGGAATTGGAACCAAGATGCTTCCCCTTAGTATCTTTAATATATAAATAAAAATTAAAATAATTGAACAATTAGTTGTTTATCATTTTCTTTGGTGGACATTTTTGTTGATTTAATTTTTCTTTTTAATTTTTCAATTGGATAGATTCTTCGGCTCATGAGAATCGGGGTCTTAACATCCTTTTTAACGGCTTGAGCACCAGCCATAGTAGATGCGCCGGAAAGAAATCCATCTTGGGATATTCCACTTCACGGAAAGGTCTGACATCTTTGATAACAGCTGTCGAGGTGTGTGGAGAGCCCACACTGGAAACCGACATTTGCTGGTGGTAATGTGAGACAGGTCAAAAAGCGTTGTCTTTGGGGGAATCTGAAGCGTTTACACACTCAACGGCAAACACTTTTGCATGCATGCACATTTATGTAGGCTGCTTTTTTGTTAAAAAAAAATGTTTCGGGTTGTAAATATTGATTCCTTTTCGTCCTCTTGGGTTAAACTAAAAGCCCAACAAAATTAACATCTTTTGTTTGCCGACCAATCAATCTACGTGGTATATGACAATTCGTGATGTCCTTATCCCACACTATAAGTCTTCTCCTTGTTCCTCTTCGAAGTACTAACATTGATATATGGCAATGAACTGATTTAGAAAAAGAAAAAAAGAAAAAAAGAAGAAAGAATAGAAACACAGCACATGAATTTCTAAGCTTAACAGTCAAATTTAGAGACGTTCAAATAAAAAAAAGACCTGAAACTCATTTCATTGTTCATGGGAAATGTGAATACAGCATCAATCGAATTTCCGGTGTGAACGGATTGGATTCCAAAGGCATAACATCTTGTCCCATCTGTCCGAGTCCTTCGTATATAAGTAGCATCTTCTTGTATATGTGGACTACCACCCACACTCCTCCCTATCGAGTCCCACTTTCTCATTTCCTCTGCATGCTTATTGTACCCTTATTGTCTCTTTATTCTTCCATGGCATCCTTCAATCAACTTCACGATCAACCATCTGACAAGGAAGCCAAATCTTTCGACGTTGAAAGGCAAGTTCAACAGGAGGAACTGGTTTTCGATTATGCCAAAAGAGCACAGTGGCTTAGAGCTGCCGTTCTGGGCGCCAACGATGGGTTGCTTTCTACCGCATCCTTAATGATGGGGGTCGGGGCTGTTAAAAAAGACGTCAAGACGATGATCCTCACGGGGATGGCCGGCTTGGTTGCTGGAGCCTGTAGTATGGCCATTGGAGAGCTCGTCTCCGTTTACTCACAGTATGACATCGAGATGGCTGAAATGAAGAGAGATGGTAGGACTGAGAACATGGGAGCGCAGGAGCTAAAATCTGAGAAGAAGAAATTGCCGAACCCGTGGCAGGCAGCCGCAGCGTCTGCCGTTTCATTTGCCGTGGGGGCATTAGTGCCTTTGCTGGGGGCTGCTTTTGTGAAGGATTATGCTATGAGGGTGGGGGTAGTCATAGGCGTTGTAAGCTTTTCCTTGTTAGGGTTTGGAGGATTGGGTGCACTGCTAGGGAAGGCACCTGTGGTGAAATCATCTTTAAGGGTACTGGTTGGGGGATTGGTGGCCATGGGCGTTACTTTTGGCTTCACGAAGCTCGTTGGTTCTGCTGGCCTTTAATCATAGTAATGTTCACTTTTCGATTATCATTATTTCTTAGACCTTGTATTACCTGCTGACAGTGCAAAGGGACATATTAGGGGATAAATATTTTTGCATTATTCTTCTGCTTTTGATTCTTTTGTAACTTACCAACTAGTGGAGCACAAAGTGCATTCAGCACTGTGTTCATAAATACCAAACGCTAAACACTGATATTGCCCCCATAACAAAAGGCCTAGAGGGTAAAGATGCTGTAACACCGGCGAATGATCATTTTAAGCACCTGGTCCATCTATACATCTATACGCAAAAGCACATAAAATGTCATCCGTGATCTTCTCTGCGGAAATCACGGGAAACGAAGTCACGGAGACCATTCTTAGTTCATAAAACACATGTCCGAACGATAAATTATGGCATGCTTTCTTTTCCGTAAAAGAGAATCTAATCCCGAATTAGGATACATGCACAGAAAACGGCCAACTTGTGTACCCCTTGATCCCACTAAATTTCAAGAAACCTTTCTTTTCTTTTTCTAGATTAATCTTTTGGTACATAAAGGTAAAGGCCAACATATAAATGAACTAATATGTGAAATTAGTAGGTAATTAGTAGATCGCTCAGTGGTCTTTTTTAGTCGTAGTTTACGAAAAGGAAGGTCATGGAAAAAATGAAATTAGAGAAGTTTTTGCATGTATTGAGATTTTGTTCTTCTATCTTTTGGTGTCATAATAAAGTGGACATGGGCAGCTCAAATCAGATAAATTTATGTACCTTTTCCTTTGATTTCTTTTCATTGGGTGCTTTTGTGTGAAATGTTGTCGAATTGCTAGTAAATTTCCTAAATGGATGATTTTTAATCGTCCCATGAAAAGAAACACAAATGAGATTGGTCTTAAGAAAAAGATTCACTAAAAGAGAGAAGGAGTTTAGGAAAGAAAGCTATGCGGAAGCTGCATCTTTCTTTAACTTTGCCATTTGCTGAAGTGCCTCCGAAGGCAAGTCTCTCTAACGTGGGGGGACCTACACTGGAGGCACCAACTGTAGATAAACTTCCCGGGAAAAGGTAAAATACCAAAGCAAGTAGTCTCACACGGTTTCTATTTTCTGGTGGGATTCCTTTCCCAGTTGGAAAACAGTGCACCGAATAAGATTTTCAACTTCTTTAACAGTGTCGCCAGCGATTACCCGGCCTCAAATATGCCTCAGGTATACGAATTATGTCCTTATCACATTCCCCTGCAAAACGGGACCCACTCCAGATGTAGCCTTTAAGCTTTCTCGTCAAGAAAAATAGCTTGGTGTCATTACCCTTGGTCTCTTTTGATTGACTCATTGCATTGTTGACCCACATGGGGCTATATATGCACAAACAAATCAAACAGATCAACGAGTAAATAATTAACAATGGAGGACTTGTCACCTCCAAACTAAAGCACGATATGTAAATTCAGTTGATGTTTTATCTTCTCAATATATTGTCTCAGCAAGGATGTTGTAATAGGCGTGCTATCATCCAACCGAAATTTTTTAATTCCTAATTTCATCTTCTTAATAAGTTAATAAATTGAATGCAGGATGGATCTATCTTTCATGATCCCCCAATGGACATATTCAAACTTTTGCACAGTAGAAATATAAATAATTAGACGAACCTGACTTTTCATATTCTTATATATCCATTAATGGATAATACTATCATCTATTTATTTTGGTCTCTTTTAGCGTAACTCTACAAAAGTAACAAATCATTTCACGCTTGCGAACATTCAAAAAGAAAGCCCTTATGACGTAGTAATACTTCTTTATCTCTTCAATTGTTAAGAAGTAAGACAATAATTTCACTAATTACAAATTATGATACAACCATTCACGTCTGTTATCATTTGTTATTAGAATCCAATCTGACTATAAGAATTTGACCTGCGATTTTTATTTTTATTTTAAATTCATGACCTCTACCAACGTCTAATCACAAAATGATAAAATTATACCACTTATATCACAAAATAGAAGAGAGAGAGAGAGAGAGAAACAGAAGAAAAAAACCCTGGTGGCTAGATGTGACAAGTGTAGTTGTGGTTGGTTCTTCTATTTCATTTTTATTAAGTGGTCTAGTAGGATTTCCAAAAGACACCTCAATAGGAAAGGAAAACACCATAGATAAGGCCATAGAATAATACTCTAATTTATGATGTGGGATGATTTTTAACATGTCCCCCTCCATGCATAGGAATGTATAACATCTAGGGGATGCACAATATTGAGAGCCGGAAGGAAGACCTATTTTTTATACCAATTTAATGGCCTAGTAACATTTCCAAGTGGTGCCTCAGGAGGAAGGAGAATCTACCACATATGAGGTTACATGATAATACACCAACTTCTGGTGTGGTTTTATCAATTTTGTGATATGAAATATACTTTTTATATTTTATCAATTTTCTGAAATGACTTCTACGTTTATCTTCATCAAGTTTTATGACTAACTATTTTATATTGGTTGCATTCACTATTATATATTGGTAGTATAGAATAATATCATGCTTCTCACCATTTAATGAGAAAAATTATTGTTTGATGACCTTAACGGGAAATATATTCTTATATTTACATCTTAGAAAAAATAAATAATAAAAATATCGTGTCTCTTCCATTTTTAACTGGATCAACTCAACATTTGATATCTTTGTTATCTTAAATTTAGGACCTCTAACAATTTTTTTGTGAACAAGTTTGATGTGGATGGGTTCAAGCTCGATCAAACTACAAGCGCAATCTAGCCTAATTCAAACCAACCCAACTAGTCAAAAAATAAAAATGCTAGTTCTACCACAAATTTGATAAGTATCCAAAGTAGTTACATTGAAGAAACCATTATTGATAAGTGGTGACACCATATATTCTTCTTTTGCTACTTCCAAATGCCACATTTATTATCTTCTTAGTTTCACAAAAGTCACATGTAGTGTTTTGTAAGTTCCAAAATGTCTTTATTGATCACATTTAATGTTGCTTTCTTTTTGTGTGTCTTAGTTCTTTTAAATAGATGCTAGGAACTTATTTGTAAATAGTTTAGAGAAGTACCTTTGAGATAAAAAGAGAGCTTCCTATCATTTTAGATTTCTACCTTTAGTTTTCTTGTACTTAAATTTCATACCTTTATTTTAAGCCTTTAAATTTCTTTTTCTTTACATTTCAAGTTTTTATGTTATGCCTTTATTTTCTTGCGCTTTAATTCTTGCATCTGTAAATTCGTGCTTTACCTTTTGTCCGTTAAATTTCTTGCAATTTACTTTCGTGCAACCTTACATTTCAAGAAATCCTTTCAAGTATCTTGTTTCTAGTTTGTTCTACCCTATTTTACTTTCCTGCAACTCTAAAGTTCAAGAAATCCCTTCAATAACTTGTCGCCTGCTTGTTGCAACCTGTTATAGCCAAAGCTCACTCTTTGCCTACATCAAAATCACATTAAAATTAATTTAATTAATAAAGTAATAGAGTTATACCCAATATATCACAAAATCAAAAGAATAAATATATTTGCTAGGGTGGAATAAAAATTGTAATGGGTGATCAAAGCTTCTCAAGATATATGTTTTAGCTTGTATTTATTATATATGGACTAAATACAATAGAAGAAAATTTTAGAACAAAACAATTAACATCCCAATCCTATTGGCGAAAGAAAGGAAAGTTGTACACATGAGAGTTTTTTCGTTTCAAAAATATAAAATTCACACAAGAAAATGATATTTTAAGTGAGATTTAAAAGCTTTCAACATCCATCTTTTTATAACTTTTATAGCTCTTATAATGTTGGTTTATATACCCCTATATTTCTGTATACTAATTTTTTTTAATGCAAACATGAATTTCACGAGAAAAAAAATTGGCTAGACATGACATGTAGTGGCTGGTTCTTGTGTTTCTTTAAAAAATTTTATATCAATTTATAGATTATTAAGAGATATTTCCATGTCATAGTTTTTGTATAATTTGATTAATTATGGATGGAAATTTGAGATTTAAATTGATAATAAACTTGGTCTTATTGTTGAAATCACAAAAAGAAAAACTTAAGTTGTTAGTTCAAATGTATATCTTATTCCTTAACAACTTATAGCACCAAACTTCTTGACGCATGTCTTATTGAGGTCAAACTCATTTACTTAAACGCCAACACCGCCGCGCCCAACTTCTTAGAGAAACACTTTTTCCACGAGACAAACAAATTCTTACATGAAGAGGATTCGCACACAATCAGTAACAACAAGAAGGACCACGTCCTTACTAGTGCACACTACCTCAACAGCTTAATCTCTTAAGCAATAGAAGATCAAATTTGCATTCAACACTATTCAAATGGGTTATACAAACAAATAATTGTGTCAATGTTGTTGGTTTTAATGACAACCTAAGAAAAGGGAGAGGAGACTGAATTGGGTTCCCGATTTTTGTTTTAAAATCTAAGCTCATTGCTTATAATTTTCCTTTCTTAATTAGTGGTGTCTTTTTTACCTCTAGTTTTGATTTAGAGTGTGTAAAAATCAGAAAAATTTCAAAAGAAATGAAAATTAAAGTAAGTAAATAAGATCTGGAGGCAACCTAAGAAAAGGAGAGCTTGAATTAGGTTGTGGATTTTACAATTTTCTATTTCTTTCTGCTGTTATTTGTTTGCTTGTGTGCTAAGTCAATTTTTTTACTGACTGTTGTTTTACTGGAACGTAAAATGAATAAAAAGCATGTAATAATCAGCAAGAGAGAGAGGATAAAATAAAAAGGGAACACACTAGATTTAGCAAGTGGTTTGATTCATTTGAGTCTATGTCTACCCCTCTTAATCAACTTAAAAGGAAACCACCTACTAATATTAAAAAGAAACCATTCATCAATATCCAATACAAGGTCTAGACGAACTACAAATAATTCCTTACAACCTAAGGAACTTACAATCATTAAGACTACACACCTTGTAACAACTGGTCCATGTGACCAACAATCCAAGTGCCGTACACCTAACATAATAGGTTTTTCTCTTTGCAATAGAAAGCCATGTTACATACAAGGGAATATCAATACAAATACACTTTGAAAGCAACTTCTATCAATACAAGTAGATACAAATGATTTACAAGTTTAGTTCACTATTTTTTAGAGGTTCTATAAAATATATGAATATCTCTTCAAAAAAATACTATTAAAACAAGCTTGACAGGAAACAAATTTTATGAATGATATTTCACTGCATAAGCAATGACCAAAACATATATGTTTTCAAAAAGAACCAAACGCAAGCAGAAGACACATGTATGGACCAACTTGTGTGTATGAATAATATTATATGATATACGAACAATACAACTGCACTAGTGGTAGCCATTGTAGATCCAATTCTCATAAATCTTAGCACAAAATATTAAGCTGAGTAGATGCACCAAAAGGAAAAACGTTTCACAATCCAACTCAAATTAGCTTCATAAAATGATTTTAAATATATGGCTCTAAAAATCCAAGTAAATGCATCAAATAATCATATATATCTCAAGCCAAGACGCATTCACAACAAATCAATCAAGGAATATATGAAATAGTAAGAACAATAAGTTTACTTCCTTGAATCACAACAAAGTTCTATTGCACAACTATGATTTTCTTTTCTCAGATTGCTCTTGCTTTTTCACTCTCTCTATTTTTTGTTAGCTTTCATGTATTTTTGCAAGAACCATAAAACAAATTTATTCAAATCTTGTAGAAATAGCTACTAGCCATTAGATAACTTTTATTCATTGAGTTTCAAAAAATGTAGCCTTAAATCAATCACAATGACTGTTGGGAATTATGTAGTCTCACACTAGAATCAAATGGCTTGTTCTGTGGCCTTATTAATGGCCAATGATATTCCACCTCTAAATATGTGTTTTGAGTATGGGCCTTAGCTTTAACATGGTATCAAAGCTAAGTTACATTTGGGCTGGGCCATTGAGCTACTTGAACTATTTCCTATACAGGGCCTAGACATTAACTTATCCTACTTTAACCTTTGGCCTTCTTAAGAGCTTCTCTATATTCTTTTGTTATTTTTGCCCTATAGATTGCAATGGAAAAGGAGAGCAATCGCAAGACAGTGGCCTGGGGTTTGCCTCAGGCCTGGGTCATTTGTTAAGAAGTGAAACAACGACCGAACCACTTGGCAGAAAATTGAATCAAAGAATGGCCTACACTAAAAATAGACTTTGCTCATTGCAGCCCAAGCACATAAAAGAGGGAATAAAAGTTTATTCTCAATGTTAATATAAAACATTAATATAGTATTTAATGTAAATGTTATATTAAATAATGTCTTATATTAATTTTTTGGCACATTTTCCCAATCTTAGAAAAGATTTTTATGCATGACTACCTAACCCTTTATGTATGCAAGTTGGTGGATTGGGGAGTCTTCAAAAATTTTTTGTAAAGGTGTGGTCACACACTAAAATCAGTTTTATTATATAACATTATGGACTACAGGCTTTTTATAAAAAAGGAAAAAAATATTTTTCACACTTTATCTTTTTGTCATTATCAAAATAATCAAGGAATATCCATATTACTAACAATCTCGCCATTCTTGGTGACAAAACTCTCATTTGAAAGTTCTGTACATATACGAAAAACATTTCATGATGAACTTTGAAAGATTTATATAACATTATGCATACCTTTTGCTTTGAGAACCTTACGCATATATGAGCAAAAATAATTCCTCGAAGCACAAGTTTTATTTCTATTGAACTAAGAGCGTAACATAGTTTGTGCTTCTGCTAATATATAAAAGAGATAATGAAAATATTTTCAGTTTTGTATATTTATCCCCCTTTCTAACACCATCAAAATAGGGAACATAAACGAATCATACCTGAGATGAACGGATTCTCCCCCTTAAATGATGCTAACCAACAGCAAACAACGAACAAACAAAGAGTAACAGGAACACAAGATAGATAATATGCTAGCATATGGTGAAGCAAATAGGTATGGCATTATAAAACATGGTCAAGTAAGCACATACCAAACTCTCTTCTTAACATAGAAAACCTTTCTTTAGTTAAAGGTTTTGTAAAAATATTTGCTAATTTATGTTTAGTTCCTATGAATTCAAGTTGTATGTCATTCTTTTAAACATGATCACACAAAAAGTGATATATTATTTCAATATGCTAATTCTTTGAATGGTAAATAGGGGTTTTGGATAGATTGATGGCACTTATTTTATCACATGTAATAGGAATAGTGTGAGTGGTGACACCATAATCTAAAAGTTGGTTCATCCATAAAATCTAAGAACAGTAAATTGTAGTTGAAATATATTTAGCTTAAGTAGTCGATATGGCCATATTATTTTGCTTTCTTATTACTTTCATTGTAGCTATCGGTGCATATAGTTCTTTTTTCTTTTCTATTACAACTTACACACACGGGGAAGAGGGGCAAAAAGGGGGGTGTTCAAACCCTTAACCGGGTGGACTAACTAGTCAGGGGTCTTAACCTAGTTACCACTGGGCTAAGGGGAGTCCCTAGTGCATATATTTCATCATAATCAATTCTCTCTCCTTGATCATATTCTTATGCCACTAACCTAGCCTTATTTCTAGTGATAATCCCATGTTCCTCTAACTTGTCTTTAAAAAACCATTTTGTTCATTTTGTGCTATGGTCCTGAGGCATAGGAACCAATTCCTGTACTTGAATCTTCTCAAACTAATGTAATTTTGCTTGCATAGCTAATATCTAATTCTTATCTTGAAGAGCTTTTACTAGGGATATAGAAGCCAAATTCTATATCTTGAAGAGTTGGCATACATTAAGGACTATAGATTGGGTTTTAACATTTCTTCCTAATTCCTTAGTGATATTTCCTACATTTACCTCTTCTCTTATTGTTGAAAAAGAATAATTTTTTTCCAAAGTCTCCCTTTAAATTTGTGCTTCATTTTCTTCATGATCATCTATTTTTTAATTTTTAGTTGTTCTATATTCTTGGTCATTTTTCATGCAATGTTATCAAACTTAATGTATGTTGATTCTTCAATCACTAGAATTCCTTTATCAAAATACTCTATGCTTTACTCCTAAATGAGTATCCTACAAATATGCTTTATTCCTACATTTAATGTATGTTTTACTCCTTATATTGTTCAATGTAAAACATTTGCTTTCAAATATGTGAAAATATGATATATTTGATTTTTTATCAAAAAGTAACTTATAGGAAGTCTTTTTCAAAATAGGTCTTATAAATGCTTGGTTAGATATGTAGCAAGCCATGTTAATTGCTTCTAAAAAATTCTTTGGTAAATTATAGTCTAACAACATTGTCCTAGCCATCTTTTAAAATATCTTACTCTTCCTTTCTATAATTCACTTTTGTTGTGAAGCTTGTGCAGCACAAAAGTTCTGTGTTATTTCATTTTCAGAGCATAATTTTTCAAAATTATTTCAATTTCAGAATTTTTAATTACCACCTTTAAGCCTCTAAATCTACTTCCAAAATAGGCTAGTGAACATGAGAGCTTAATCACACAAAACTATCCAAAAGATGCTCTAAAGCCTGAAGATATTCTCCATGAATACTAAGGTGGTTGAGGCAAGCATGTAAGTGTGCACCAAGTGAACAAAAAGTTCTTCAAACCTTGGCGGTGGGAATTTGTCCACGCAGTCCATGGAGACTTCTAAATACACTTAGGTGGGGTTAGATAGTAGCTGAAAGAGCCTTTGCAGAGTGGTATTCTTCCACTTTTATGGCTGACATGTCTCTTTCCTCCTCTGCATCTCTAAGACATTTTGTTTAAGCCCTTTCCAATAAAAAACTGAGCAGATTCTTTAGAGTGATTTGTGAAACCCTCTCTGGGCATTTTCATGCATATCTTGCATGATCCATGGGATTAAAAAGGATTACGAGCGTAGATAAATTCGACCCTTGAAGAGAAGGACTCCTTTACTCTTATCTCCCAAAGCTTTGCCCTACTTCACTTTGACTACCAGATCCTAAGGTTTCAATTCATTACTGATCTCGTTTCTTATTAACTCTAATCAATAAGGTAACGGTCATGATACAACATGGCATCTACTCTCGCTATGCCCCAAGGTGGCTCTTTCTTCTTCTTCTTCTTATTCTTCTTCTTCTTCTTTGTCTTCCTCTTTGCCTCCACTTTGTTAGCCTTGTCCTAGGTTTTTGTTTCTTTAATTCTATCTCTTTGGGGAAGCTTATCTTTGGCTTTGTGTTCCTTCTTAGGGTAATACTCAATCATGAATTTGAAACCTATAAGCTTCATCATCCACCTTAAATGGGTTAGAGTGTTAATATGTCGCTCCCACAATATTTTAGGCTCTTTTGATTTGTCTAGATAATGAATGATCTTCAAAGGATGTAATGCCTCCATCTCTACATCGAAAGCACCAAGGCTAGCATCTCCTTTTAATAGTGGAGAGAAGTAGGTTCCTCTCATGCAAGGCCTTGCTGAAGATGGTGATTAAATAATTATTCTGCATTAGAACTCCTCTAAGCTTGTTTCAAGAGGCATTACATTTTGTTATCAACCAAGAGTTGAAGCTTAGCAAATGCCAAAATGGGAGGTTCGATTAGCACCACTTTGAGTGTTTCAAAAGCTTTCTCACCTTTCTCATCCTAAATGAATCTATTTTTTTAGTCTACTCATAAGAGGTCATGCATTTTTCTTGTATTCGTTGACGAATTGGCACTAGCATCCTATCAACACCAAGAAGCCATGCAGCTCCTTCACCATTTTTGGCTTCTCCGATTCTAAAATGGCTACTGATTTTTCCTTATCAATAGATGCCCCTTCTTATTTGACAACATGGCCAAGAAATCTAAGCCCTCGTTGACCAAATTCACACTTCAATTTGACAAACGGTTTATGTGAGAGCAATGAGGAGAAAACTAGTTCCAAGTACTGCATATGGTCATAAGGATTGAATATTGAGTTCATGCTTGACAAGAAATTCAATGGTGTATTTCACAATTTGAAGGGCTTTACCATGTCTAAAGTGTCAAAGTGTGTTTAGAATATTGTTTTATGGATGTTGTCAGCATGCATTGCTACTTGAAAGAAACTTGATTATAGACATAATTTGGAGAAAAGGGCAACATCTTGTAGCTCATCGAAGAGCTCATCGAGTAAGAGAATACATAGTCTACATGAATCATCGGTTTTCTTGAGCAAGAGAGTCCATAATGAAAAAGTGTTGATTCTGGCTATATAACCCCAAGAACTAGAACTTTGTGGCCAAGAAATTGAGATTGGGACTGGAGGCAATAATAAGGTCTAGTTTAGATTGGGATCTTGGTTCCTTCAATAGTATTTGGTGATCATAGGGTTGAAGCCCTTAAAGCTCCTAAAAGATATCAGCAAAGTCTTGTAGTAGCCTTTCCAAGCCTTCTTCTTATCAGGTTGTGTGACTTTTGATCTATTTTTTCCTCTTTTTTTTATATACTTTTTTAATTTTTTTTTAATTTTTTTAATTTTTTTTTTATAACCATCGAGAATCGCAAGAGTATCCTACCTTCCCTTTTTTGCCGATTTTGATCCCTTCTAGCAAACCTTTTCAAAGGAGTTTCACCCCCTAAAGTTTGATTCTTTTTCCTCCCACTTTGAACTTCATTCATAACTTGGAGAAGTCCCATAGTATAGGGCTAAGAGTGAACAACCACTAAGCTCTAAGGACAACCTCCATCCTTCTCAACAAGAGTAAGAAAAAGTCAACTTTGAAAGGACTAACTTTAAGAATGAATTTGAAAGTAACAAATTGGCCTTTACTTGTGATCTTTTTGCCATTTGTGACCATAACTTCAAATTAGTCTTCTTAGTTAGGCATCGTACCTAGCTTCTAGCTCACCTTATTGTTTAGGAAGTTATGTGATCTGTCTAAACCTATTAGAGCATTACCCTCATCTTGTGGCTCCTAGGCCTCCAATTAATCTCATGGTTTGAGCCAATTGGTCCTTGTAGATAGTGTTGATAAAGATTTCTAGAACCACACCTTTTTCTTCCCCCTTTTCTTTCCCCGCTTGTTCTTTTTGAATTTCTTTCTTTCTTTGTGGGTCACTTCTGCCATGAAAAGCTTCTTACACCTGTGGCTAGGCCTAAAATGTTTTGTTGTATTAAAGCATATGGCCTTCTCACCCACCTTTCTCCTAACTATGTTGGAGTTAGCTTCTTAACTGGTAATGCTAGCTTCCTTTGTTTTGGTTGGTTATTCATGATCCTTTTTGGTTAGGATGGCTAATTGATAATGGTTACATTGCTTCGGTCTTCATAAAGAGTAAATAGCCTACATGTCACAAATTGGGTATCATTTCCTAAAAAGCCAAATTAAAAGGTGAAGTCACCCATATTCCTTTAAGGCTCCCATTGCCTAGTCATTTTTCTAATGTGGGACAAGTGTGCTAAATATGTTGAACAACAGGATCGTGAGATACATGCCTAAATATCTACATAGATTCATTCTTTTAATGTACTCATGAAGCATCCTACCTGTTGTTCAGCGAAAGCTCACCTCCTTGCAAGAGTAGGTAAGAGACCCACTATAGTAATCTTCCATTAAACCAATCTACTAAAGCTTGGTAAGCTTTTCAAAGAAATATTGATATAAAGTTCACCCATATCAATCAAACAAGCCTTGGTGTAGCTTCTTCCTTTAAGTGTATATTTCATACTTGAGCTACCACTTCCAAATATCACAAAACTAGCAAGACTTTGTTTATTTGGATTGTCAAGCACTACCACCATGCCAAAAACTATCATTACTAGCTAAGGTGCCATGTTATTCTCTTAACTTGACTATAACTAGAATTTGTCACTAGAGATGCCCCTGAAGTTGCCAAGCACTCTTGGGCCCTTTTGTGGCTAAACCTTAGCAACATAGAGCTCCACACTGATTGGCAGAAGAATGTGAGAGATTATACTAGTATTTTACAGTAGTTTTGTGAGCTAGACTACTAAGCTCATTTGAATACATCATAACTTTGATCCTCATAAAGCGAACATTTTTTTCCTCTAGGTTTTATGGAATTTGAAAAATTGGTCAATCCTAAAACTCACTTGGTCAAATCCTTTTTCCTTGCATACTTTGGGAAATCCAAATCACCCCATTTGGTTGCATCCTCTCCTCCCAAATTGTCATTAGAGCTTCTTTCTTGTCATGCGTGATGTGTGATGTTGCCTCGATTTTAGGGCGGATGACTCCGAACATTTATTGTATCATCTTGATATGTACATAGTTAGAGGATTATGGGACCGATTTTAACTCAAGCAAACCATTGTCAAGCTAGGGGCATATGCTGATTTTTTTTTTTTTTTTACTTTGATTTTGTACAAAATAGAAATAGTACGAAAAAAAAAGCTACAAGAACAAGGGAATATACTTGGTTGGAAGAGAGCTTTCATTCACTCAAGGAAAGAATTCTAAAAATCATTACAAAAGTCATCAAAAGCTTGAGGCTTCCTTTGTGCTAGCTTACTTATAAGCTCATCAGTGCTAACTGCCATCCAAGGTGACATGATGAAGGTGACCTAGTGTACTCAAAATACAAAGCAGGCGGAATATGGCCATCTTAATACCTATGCTACCTTTTCTCTACTTAATGCTCCTGAGCCAAATTATGCTTTGTCCCCTTCATATCTCTTATACCTCCTTTCCCCTTCCCTTATATGTCACATTATGACTCGTATAGAATTAGGATGTGACATTACATTTATCGTTGAGGAGACCTTAGCCTCAAGGTTAAAGGAAAAAACTAATGCCAGATTTGCTCCTCAGGCTCCCACGTGCCATCCTTGGTGTCCAACCCTCACCATATCACCAGCAATTCGCACCATTGCTTCCTTGTTCTTGTTCCTAGCACCTTTTTAGGTTTGGTGGTGAGTTAGTCTTCCTTGTCCAAAGTTGTGGCAAGCTAGATCAAAACTCAACATGTTGGCTTAAAAAAAACTTCTTAGTTGTGATACATGGAGCACAAATTGCAAACAAGAATTTGGGGGAAGGCAAAGCCAATAAGCCACCAGGCCGACCTTTTGAACGTTCTAAAATGGCTTGAAAAATCAAGAAGAAAGCTTTAAGCTTCGTTGGTCAGACACCAAAGTCTACTAGTATGGCTATAGTCTTAGAAAGACCTTATCCCCACCTTTAAATGACACCTTTATTCTTTTCCGATTTTCCAAAAACTTCATCTTGTCCTAAGCAGTCTTGAGTTGATTTATACTTTACGGAACCAGCTCTAGGCTCTTGAGTTTTTCATCCACCAGTTTTTCCTTTGCAACACCGGGCACATAACTCATCAAGGTGGGTGGGGGCCGGCCGAAGACGATCTCATATGGTGTTTTCTTGTTTGAGTTGTCTAAGTTTATATTATGACAGTTCTCTACCCAAGGAATCCACTTGCACCATTCCCATGGCCTTTTTTTGTTTTTTTGGAAGGGGGTGAAAGTTCAAGTATTATATCTCACTAAAGAAAATACAAATCATTCAATTATAACATCATCATTTAGGTTAAAAACTGCATTTGAAAAATTCTAAAACTCTTGTAATTTTTTTTTTATAATTTATAAGTTTTATTCTCTTGATTGAGAAAATTTTGCTTCTCACATCCTTAATTTTAGCATTAATGGTCGAGTTATATAATTTTTTATCATTAAATCTTTTTCTATTCCTTTCCTTCCAAAGGTGAAATAATGTAACTTTGAATGATACATTAAGCATGGTTACTGCAAAACTTTTATATTTAATAGCCTTGATCATCCAATTTACTTCTACTTTCTATTAGTCAATTCTTCAAGATAATCCACTTATAACTAGTAAAGCCCTCTAAATGTAATTTGTAAACTCACAATTAAAGAACAAATGTTCCTATGATTTTTCTTGTTATTCGCAAAAGTTATATTACTAGTCCCTTGAGTTATTTCATATTGCCATTGGATCTAGTATAGCTTGTTTGTCTTTTAAAATGATCCAATAGATAAAATTATACTTTAATACTCTTCCTTTCTATATTAGTCTTGTCCATTCAATTTCTTTTCTACCCTCTTAGTACTTCCTAGTTTTTTTAGAATATTGTACTATGATTTAGTAACTAGTTGCAAGAGTTTACTTCTTACTTATAAAATATTCATCAAACTCTAAGCCAGAGATTCTTTCATCTCTATTTCTAAAATGATTCTTACAATTTTTTGATATCAATCATTTAGCCTAAAGGAGTTGGAGTTTAAGTTTGATATCATCCATCTAGTAAAGCATTGTAGATAGAGCTCAAGATCACTTAGTAACCTCCGTTTGACTAGTTTATGGATGGTTTGCTGAAGAAAATTGGAACCTCAAACCTTACAATTGAAATAGCTCTATCCAGAAACAACTTGTGAAAGTCAAGCCTTTGTTGTATGTTATGTGCTTGGGCATGCCAAAGAGCTTGAACACATGGTTTAAGAATAGTTATGCCATACTTTACTCAAGCACAGATGGCTCGAAGGGAGGAATTGGGCAAACTTGGATAGCCTATCTAGTATCACAAAAATGGAAGACTTTTCCCAAGACTATAGCAAACCAAGAATAGTTGTGCCATAGTTTACTCAAGCACAGGTGGCTTGAAGGGAGGAATTGGGCAAACTTGGATTGCCTATCTACTATCACAAATACGGAAGACTTTTCCCAAGAATATAGTAAACCATCGACAAAACCCATCCTAATTTCTTCCCATACATTTTCCAAAAATAGGTGAGGGCTCAAGCTACTCAAATGGGAAAGCGTTTTGTAATTTGTTCTGTTGGTAGACCAAATAATTATTCACATGATCTAGAATGTCTTGCCTCATGTGCTTCTAGTAGAAAATTGATCTAACATGCTGAAGGGTTTTATGAAACTCTTCATGGCAACTCTAGTGTATAACCTTCATTATGGTTGGAATCAAAGCCAACTTTTCCCGGAGCAAGATCCTTTGTTTGAAATATAAGACTCCATTTTTATAGGCCCACAACTTCAGCATTTCCCCATTATCAATTTGGGATATGATTGCTTGTACTTTGGGAGGGGAGAAGTGACTATTGACAATTTCCTACAAAAGTTGGTTTTCGTTTCATGACGCTACCCTTGTCTCGACAGAGCGTCCACGATACAATTGTTGGCCCAAGGCTGGTATTGGACAATAAAGTTGCATCCTATAAGCTTCACGAGCCAATGTTGTTGAGTTAAGCTTGTCAATTTCTAACTCCATAGGTACTAAAGGGTCTGTTGCTTTGTTTTGACTATAAACCATTTGCCTGAGAGATAATCTATCCAAGCCTGGACAACCGTTACCAGAGCCAATAACTTACGCTCATGTGCAGACTGGATAAGGTTCTACTATGGAGTGACATGCTAAAGAAGATGGTAGTCTTGGGACAGGATGGCATCCATTCCAATTTCGGATGCATTGCACTCTACAGCGAAGTCCTTGTTGAAATTGGGTGGTGTAAGGATTGAGGCTTCTGTCATGGTCATTTGATCGAAGACTTGTTAAGCTTCTACATTTCATTTGAACTTGCCTTTCTTTAGTAGTCATATTAAGGCTTAGGCAGTTTTCCTATAATTCCTTATAAACCTTTTAGTAGTAACCGGTAAGACCTAAGAAACTCCATAGGCTTTTGACTCGGCTTAGTCATGGTCAGCATGCCATGGCTTTTATTTGGGTCTGGTCGACCAACTACATCTACTCATCAATAACATATTGCAGGAAGTTGATCCTATTTTGCCCAAAGCTACACTTTTCCCATTTTACAAATATGCTATGTTTATGGAGAATAGAGAGAGCATTTCATACATGTTCCAAATGCAGTTATATTGATATATTTGAGTGCTATACCTTGCAC
This sequence comes from Casuarina cunninghamiana, assembly GCA_028551485.1. Taxonomy (NCBI): domain Eukaryota; kingdom Viridiplantae; phylum Streptophyta; class Magnoliopsida; order Fagales; family Casuarinaceae; genus Casuarina; species Casuarina cunninghamiana. Next base: position 13,189,617 of record CM052371.1, read on the forward strand.
ATTCAATTTTTATATCATCATCATGATGATCTTCTTTAGTACATAATCTTATCTTAATTTTTTTAAGTAAAGTGAACTTGTATAATTGCTCCTGTATAACTTGCAGTACTGTTTCTAATTCAACATGCTTACATCAAGGTATACCAAGTATAAAAGCTACCCACTTCAACTATTAAATAAATATACATTTGGGGGGGATAGTTAAATTCATAAAGTCTTTCATTTTAAACTTTGCACACATTAAGGGGTAGTAGGCTTATAATTATAACAATACTACATAACTTCATATCTTTTATGATATTTCTTTGAACATCTCTTCCATGTCCAGTTGTTGTTTTATATTGACCCATGAAAAGTATAACATGTGTGAACGGGATACAACCTAAGCACTCAAATGTTAAATCAAGTCCTATCTTTTTTAGCTTACCTCTCTAAGTGCCAACTAGGTACTGTCCTTCCTACACTTATTTTCCTTATTCTTTGTAAGGAAGTCTACTATTTTGTTGAAATAGAGCACCTTCCATATGCTTATCTTATTTACCATCTTATTTTAGGGGCAAATCCATATTTTGTTCATGTTTTTTGTTCTGATTATCATCTCTACACAGAATAGGCTATGGTATTTGACATAACAACATAATAATACATATCACGTGCTCCTATAAATCTAAAATATCTATTGATTGAACTTCATGCTTTGATATGTCATATTACTACAAGTAGTACATGTGTGTATATATGTATATACATAAATACACACACATACCAATTGCATTTTCTTGTATTTCATGTCACTTGCTGCCTGCTTGATCATATACTGATAGCAATCTAGTTGTTTTTTTTCTGCCATATGTTTAAATCAAATAATTTGTTTGTAGACTTCTTTATGCATTATGTAAGAGGGGAGAAGTATTATACAAACTTTATTAGAATTACTATATGAGAATTTTAGTTTACTGGCCATATACTATGGTCACAAGTCTCTATGTTGAAATCCATGCATGACTTTGTGCTGAATTCCCTGCCATATGCTCATTAGGCTTCTTTTTTTTTAAATTTATGATGAGAAAGGGGGAAAATCCTAGGGAGTTTTGATATTGAGGAAAAAGTATTATGATCCTTTAAAAAGGGGATTTTTACTCATCTATCTTATTTTTAAGGGGAGTTTAAACTTTTTTCCAATGTTGATGTTGAAAAAATGGCAGAATTAAGTAATTAGAACATTGTTGCCAAAGTTTTTAACTTTTTCACAAAGTTATATGTTCCCATGGCATTGTTTTCATCATCATTAAAAAAGGGAAAGATTATTGGGTTAGGTGAACTAATATTTCTATGACCTTTTTGTTTATATTGAGAAATACTCCTTTTGGTTATGAGTGTTTCTTTTTATAGGAATATTGAATTGATGGCCTCATGGATACAATTATTGGAGCATTCACTATGGGTATATATGCTTATCTAAATGAACCATGTACTTTGATGGGTTTCGTATTTGATGCTCTAGATTTAACTACGCTTTGAATTAAAAGAAAGTTGGATTGAATCAAAAGAAAGCAACCCATTTGAAAGAAAACACCTATGCTTCATGAAGTTTGCAATACAAGATAAAGGCCTAACATGTGATAAGTCCAGATGTCCACGAAAGCCTAAACAAGAAGGAGAGCCTAGCCCCTGTTCATGTTTAATTAAAATAAGCTAGATGATATCATGTTGCTTAGAACAAACATAAAGAAGAAAAAAGAAAAGAAGAGCAGCCGGGCACGAAGAGAAATGGAGAGAAGAAAGAAAAAAGAAAAAGGCAAATGCTGGCATGGATGATTTCGACCGTTCTCCCAAGATGACCATTTTGCTTTGAGCTCCAACCAATTAATTTTATGATTGATAGTCGACAATTGCAACATTCGATCAAGCTATCACTTTAAGAAGGAGAAGAACATGAAAAAATATAAAGGATGACCCACAAAAAAATGCTAGTTCAATTTCTTATTTTATTATTTTCTAACTCATTTCTTGTTGATCTATTATTTATGTCCTACTCTTGTTGTTGTAAATTTTGTTATTAATTTCCTACGACCATCCATTTGTTTTGACCATTGGCCAATATAGGATTAGGCTACTCTAATACTGGAATTTTACATGGTATTCTAATAAAGCGTGTGTCACACTCAACTTCTGTTCTTAACATATCTGAATGTAGAACTTAGAATGGATGGTCTAAACCTTTAAAAGGCTTATTCTTCTTCTTGTGTCGGCCAATGATTCTAAGAACAACAAATAATATAGTATCTAAGAGACGCTAAAACCTCAGCATCAAGGGACATTGCACCCTATCATTCAAGGATTCAAGATACAAAAACTGTTAAGCCCTAATTTCCCACTTTCCCTTTTACCATCGACTCTTCTCCCATTTAGTAGTAACAAAAGTACAATTAGACCTTTACCATAAGATATAATTCCAAGGGTAACCCTTGGCCTTGACTAGTGAGCCTTAAGGACCTATTATGACACAAAATGAAAAGGTTAAAGCTAGGAAACCGCATCAAAAACTCTTCTGCAGGCTCCTAAGTAGCATCATTTTCAGTTAACCCCTTCCATACCATAAGCAGCTCCTCTTATTCCTTGCCTTTTTGGGTAGCAACCACAATTTGGGGTTGGGGTATTAGTCTTCCTTCTGGCTTAACAACTAAAGGAAGTTCTAGCAACACTATCACCTTGCTCCCAATGAATTTTTTTAAGACCAAAACGTGGAACACTAGGTGTATTTTGGAGTTCTCTGGAAACTTCATATGGTAGGCCAGCTTTGCCACCCTTGCTAAGATTTCAAAAGGCCCATAGTATTGTAGGGCCAGCTTTTAATTTCACCTCATTGCTGTTGTAAGCTACCTATATGGTTAAAGCCGCAAGTATACTTACTCTCTTGCTTGGAACTCTTGATTTGTTCTTCCTTTGTCATAAACCTTCTTCATATGGTTTCAGGACTCCTCCAGCTTTTCCATTAACTTCTTAACCACATTATCCCGACTTAGCAACTCTTTTTTCACAGCTTCCACAGAAATGGCTCCTGGAACATAATCTAGTAGTGTTGGAGGATTCTTGCCATACACCACTTGTTATGGGTTTCTGCTAGAAGACTGATGAATGCTCGTATTGTAACATAATTCAGCCTAAGGCAACCACTTCACCCAATTCTTGGGTTGATCCTCAGTAAAACACCTTAGATACATCTCCACAATGAGATTTACTACTTCAGTTTGCCTATCAAACTACAAAATGATAAGCTGTAAAGTAGTTTAAGTGGGTTCCTTGGAGGTTAAACAACTCTTTCTAGAAAATACTAGTGAATACTAGATCATGGTCTGACATTATTTTTTGGGGCATTCCCTACAACTTGTAGACGTTTTGGAAGAAAGCTTTTACCACCGTCGTAGTAGTGTAAGGTTGACTTAATGTAATGAAGTGCACCATTTTTTATAGGCAATCCACCACAACTAATATGCATATTTTTCCTTTTGACGAGGGTAATCCTTCCACAAAGTCCATGGAAATTTCTACCCACACCTTTTTAGGTACTGGAAGACGTTACATCAACCATACTGGCAACATGTTCATTCCTTTATTGTTATGACATATAACACATTCCTACACTACTTCTTATACCATTTTTCACATCTTAACCGAAAAGAATGTTGTCCTCACCCTTTGTAATATCCTATGTATTCCTTCATGACACGGCCAAGTTAGCTTTGAATGAGGGCTCAAATATAACTTGCCCTTATAGAAGATCAAAACATTCCTATATTGCCACTGCATTCCAACCTTCCCATCCTGAATTTACTTAACCAACTCTTACATCTTCTTGGATTGGCTCAATCCATTTCAGCATGGGGGTTGAATAAGCTAACAAAGTGCCCTTTGGTTCCAACAGAAAATGTAACCCTGGTTTTTCTTCTTTTCCAACGAGCCTTTTTCCTCAGTTGGTCTCTTTTACATCCTTATAGGAAAGTGCATCTGCAACCTTATTGTTCCTTCATAGTTTATACTCGATACTAAACTCAAAACTTATCAGTTTCACCAGCCATTTTTACTGGGCAAGAGTGATTATCTTTTGATCCTATAAGTACTTCAAACTTTTCTAATCAATACAAACTATGAACTTCCTTCCCAACAAGTAATTCCTTCACTTATTTACTAACATCACTATCGCCAAAAGTTCCTTCTCATAAGTGGAAAACAAAGCATTTCTTCCTTGAAGTACCTTGTTGAAGAATGCAATTGGATGCCCTTTTTGAGATATCATTGCTCCTATAGTCATCCCTGATGCATCGCATTCCAAGACAAAGTCATGATCAAAGTTTGGCATTGCTAAAATACGGATTGTCACCATGACTCTTTTTAGGTTTTCAAAGGTTAGTTCTACATCTGGGTTTCACACGAAGTTATCCTTCTTAAGCAAATTTATAAAGGGGTAAGAAATGTTGCCATAACTGACAATGAATCTTTTATAGTAGTCTATGAGACCAAGGAAACCCCCTAATCCTTTTAAGATTGTAGGCCTTTTCCATTCTAACATATCCTTGATCTTTTCTTCATTGGCGGTTATTCTCACCCACTAATCATATCCCCTAAGTACTTGACCTTTTATTGCACAAACAAACATTTACTTTCTTTAACAAATAATTGATGTGCCTTTAGTTGTCCAAATATCTCCTTTACATGTCCTAGGTGATCTTGCCAACTTCTGCTATAAATGAGTATGTCGTCAAAAACTACTAAGACAAATTTCCTTAAGTATTCCTTAAACACTTCATTTCATTAGAGCTTGAAATGATGAAGGGGCATTGCAAAATCCAAATGACATAACTAAGTATTCATAATGCGCTTGGTGAGTTTGGAAAGTAGTCTTGCAAATGACTCTTGAATGCATCCTAATTTGGTGGTACCCAAACCTTAAATCCAACTTTGTAAAGTACTTGGCACCAAACAACTCATTAATTAACTCTCCTACAATAGGGATTGGGAAAGGATCCTTAATGGTTTGCTTATTTAAACCTCGGTAATCCACACACAACCTCTATGAGCCATCATTTTTTTGAACTAGCAAAACTGGTGATAAGTATGGGCTAGTACTTAGCCAAATTATCCCTAAGTTTAACAACTATTTCACCATTGACTCCGATTCATTTTTTTTAGTAGTGAGAGTACCTATAAGGTCTTGAGGTGATTGGCTCACTATTATCCTTCAAAGGAATTCAATGGTTGTGATCTTTAGGAGGGTGAAGGCTGACCAGTTCTTCAAAGATAGACCCATATTCATCTAGCATTACTTGAAGATCTTCCCCTACTACTTGATCACGGCTTGGGTTAATGACACAACATACTTCTACCTCTTCTTTGTTGTCCATTACAACATTTTGCATTAACTGGATCTGTAGCAAGACCATATTTCTCATACTTCTTAACTCCTTATCAAACCTCTTATCCTCTATAAATAACTTTTTCTTATTCTGATCCCTTGCTAAGTAACTGATTTGCTACCAATCATAACACCCATTTAAAGCTTTGCAAAGTCCCACACAATCGGACCCAAGGTTTCCAGCCACTCTACACTAAGTATTGCTTATATTCTATGTATGTCCAATAAGAAAAAATCAGTTCTCAACCTCCAACCTTGCTCCTATACCACTACATTGCTGCATAACCCAATAGCAGTTAATTAGTCCCCATTGGCAACTATAACACTTAGAGTTTTCCCTTCCTTTGATTCCAAGCCAAATTTCTTAGCTAACACCACATTAAGGAAGTTGTTCGTGATGCTTGCGTTTATTAAATTGTAGACTTTATTCTTCTTCTTTTTTTCCATTAATATACCCAACTAGCCATATAGTTTGGGCTATTATTGACCCATCCATAGCCCTCAAGGAGACCTCAGGTTCTTGTTCAATATGCCCTCTCATAACTTTCTCTATTTTCAGTACCACACTATTAGTATCATTATCTTTCTCTTCTCCCATCAACATAAACAACTTGTTCTTACAATGATGGCCCATGGTATTTTTTTCATCACAATTAAAACAAAGGCCTTTTTCTCTCCATTCTTTCACCTCTTTTGGTGACAAGCACTTAGTATTACTTGTTAAAGGCTATTAGTGTGGCAAGAATACTTGAGGAAAATACTAAGGTAATGAAAATAGAAAAAATGATAGCCTACAAGGAAGCGGGAAACATTACCACCAATTAGAATAAGGGGGCTAGTCAGTCAAGTAACACTAATAGCCTTTACCAAACTAGTGGTTTTCCTTAACAAAACTTCCTTCCTAAGCCTCTCTTTCAACCCAAACATAAACATGGTGATTTCTAGCTCATCTAGCAATTGTTTTACCCTAAGTAACAATTTTGTAAACCGAGCTTGATAATCATCTATAGACCATACTTGTTAGAGCCACAATAAATCTAAAAAGAAATTTCCATGGTAGGTAGGGCCATACCCTAAAAGAAATTCTTGTGTAAGAAGAGACCAAGTCATAGGTTGTTCCTTGCACTTCTTCTGCAAGAAATCAAAATAAGCCTCAGCATCGTCATCCAGCTACCACAATGTGATTTCCACCCTATCTTCATCTAGTGTATAGTGATAACGGAAGAACTTGTTGGCTCTTGAAATCCATCTAGTGGGATCAGTTCCCCCTTTGTATCGAGGAAAGTTGAACCTCATATTCTTGAGCTTGTTTCGTCAATGCTAGTGTTTAGATTGGCCATCATTATATTTCTTCTTGATTTCCTTGTCTCGGAGATTTAAGTTAGAACCTTTTCCAAAGTGCTTGTCATGTTTCCCTCCCTACATAGCAAACATCTTATGCATATTCTCCATCATTTCTTTGAAACAAAGGTCCATCTCCTCTTTAAACTTTCTCTCAAGCTCCCTTTCTATGCGGGCAAGAGCAAGATCAGCCATTGCTAATACCAAATTGTCACACTCAGCTTCTCTTCTTAACAAATTTGAACCTAGAACATAGAGTGGATGGTCTAAACCTCTAAAAGGCTTCTTCTTATGTTGGCTAATGATTTTAAGAACAACAAACGATATAGCATCTAAAGGATGCTAAAACCTTAGCATCAAGGGACACTGTACCCTATCATTCAAGGATTCAAGATACAAAAACTGTCGAGCCCTAATTCCCCATTTTCCCTTTTACCATCGGCTCTTCTCCTATTAGGCAGTAACAAAAGTACAATAAGACTCCTACCACAAGATACAATTCTAAGGGTAACCCTTGGCCTTGACTAGTGAGCCTTAAGGACCTATTATGACACAAAACAACCATAACATAACTTAAGTTCCAAACAACAAGAAAGAAATAAAATAGTAACATGAGTTCTCCTAGAACCCATGATAGCATGTGATCGGCCCTTGAATGGGTTAATCTTCCCACAACAGTGAGTTAAAGCATGTCCTCTTAACTATGGTTAAGAAACAAGAAGAGATTTGGATAAAGGGAAGCATTTCGTTAAAGGAGTTGGAACAAGATTTGCTACGAAAGGTCTAGATTTCATGGACCAATTTCTTCCACGAAAGATAAAACTTTGACAAAAAAAGGAAAAGACCTTTTTGAGAAAGATGGATTGAATGACTTGGTGCTCTTTTTCATGACAAATTGTTACTTAGCACATGACAACATATAATATTTTTCTCTTAGTCTATGTTGACCAATATAATTATTATTGGCATTCACATGGCACACTATCACATATCCTTGCATAGCTTAAAAGTTAATTTGATATGAAGGATTTGGGAAAGTTACACTACTACCTATTACCTCACCAAACAACATTTGCTTAAGAAATAATTTTTTATGCCAAAATGGATGAAACTCAAGGTGTCTTTATACCTCACAAGAAGCCACCTACCATCAACACATGATGGTGAGCCTTACTTAAATCGAACACAGTATTGCATCATCTTTGGATCTCTTCAATACTTAACACTTATACGACCTTTTCAAGATTTGCCACATGGCATAGTGTGGGCCAAGTTAGAATAAGATTTTCCATGAAATCTATAGATTCTGTTAAAGCAATTTTTTGCACAAAAGATAGAACTCTAAAAAAAACAAGAAAAGTGCCGTTTGAGAAAGGTGGAATGAATTCAATGAATTTGGAGTGTAATTGTTTTGCCTATTTCTCACAAACAAATTCTAGATGAAAAGACCAACAAAATTAAACCATAGCAATCCATGTCTACCATAAATAATCATGAATTTACACCAAAAAAAAAGAAAGCGTTCAAGAACCCAATTGTTTGAAATTTTGGAAAATTTGAATTGACTGGTATTCTTTGAACCATTTATTTGATACACTTTGCAACGCCCTGTACAATTACCGGAGAGGAAAAAGAGAATCTTATCCCTGACTTGTGACACATTCTCACACAACTGCCAGCATTAGCACTTCTTCATTTTATTTGATCTAAAAAATTTCTTCTTTTTTTCCATTTCATTTTTTGCCTTTTTCATATGATTGGATGCCAGAAAACTAAACATGCAGTCTAGTCCAGTGATCTCTAATTCTTCGATGGAAAAAGGTACAAAGCAGAATAGAAACTGGGACCTCCGTAAGAGAAGAAAAAAAAAAAAAACAAATGAAGATGATATTTAGTAGGAAAAAGGCAAAAATACCGCAGCGAGTAGTCTCACAGTGTTACGAATTTCTGGTTGAAAAACAATGTTTATCTGGCCTCGAATATCACAGGGTAAACAAACAACTCCAGTCATTATCACGTTCCCCCCACCGAATCAGGACGACTCCAGATGCATCCTTTAAAGATTTCGAACTTAAGCCAAGGTTCCGTATCGACCAAGTGCATAGATATGTCTCTAATTCGTCAAGAAGATAGCCTGATGTCATTAACTCTTGGTTTCTTTTGATAATCAAGTTTCGTTTATTGATCCATTTTGGGCGGTAGCTTCCTTCAAAACTGTTGGATTTCACCATACAAATTAAACAAACAGATCAATGAAGAAAAAATTAACAAAGGAGGACGTGTGGCTTCAAACAACAGCACTGTGTGTATTTTCACTCGATAAATATTCTTTAAATATATTGTCTCAACAAAGATGATGTAATTGGCATGTTATCATCAAGCGAACATTTTTAAATTTTTAATTTCATCTTTTTTCATTGGAAGAGTTGATAACCTAATACACTAGGTGCATTGGAATGGTCTATCTTGCATGATCCCGCCAATGAACATCTTCAAACTTGCAAAATTGGTCATTTTTTGTGACTACCTCCGTTTTATGGGTTGCATTCATTTAAATGTACAAAAGTATAAAATCATATCATGCTTATGCTTGGGGGATCAGTTGCATAGCTACGTTGCCACCTGCCACGTTGAACTAGTGGACCTCAATTCCTTCCACATGCACGAGGAAGAAGGTCAAGAACTCGAGTTTCTGCTCGCCTTCAGTGCTTCCTACTTGGTTTTCCAATCTTGGATCTCAAGTACGTGGCCACTCCTATCTCCTGAGGACACTATTACGATGGTTTTGGAGGAGCAAGCCACTAGGAAAGTCGCTGACGATATTTTGAGGGCCTTTGGTGTGAAAACGGCGCTGAATTTGCCCTCGCTATAGCCAAGCAACCCACTATCACACACTGGGAGAGAAGACGCCTAACGCCCTGTCATCCAGTCTAGACAACAGCGTTGGGCAGTCAACGGCAGGAACAATTTTACCCCTAAAAAATGTCCAGAAAAGGATATCCACAGCTATTGCAAGAAACTTGGGCACAAAAGGGGAGACTATTGCCGACTTGTGAAATGTTTGCACTATGGCTGAATCGAAACAAAAAAGAAAAGAACTACAAGATAGTTGGGTACCTGTCAAAAAACAAAGGCAAGCAAGAGAAGACATTATCTACTGCAAATGGCAATGGTTAAGGGATATCTTCATATGAGTAGTTTAGATACACTAAGGAGTAAAGTTGAGCAAATCTTCACTCTCCTTAATAACATTGCCACTGCCAACGCCAACATGGTAGGTATATCGTTAACATCTTCCTTAGTTTGGATTTTAGATAGGCACGAGTGACCAAATCACTAGTGATTTTAATTGTCCAAGTCACCTCGGTCATGTCATCATGAATGTAGGACAATGCATTTGCCTAATAATACTTATGTTCTCATTACCCAAATTGGAGTCGTAACTTTACCATATGGCATTTTCTTAGATACTATTTTATATTAACCTATGTTCACATCGAATCCCATTTCCACCTTAAAATTCACCATTGACAACAACAACATGATTTACCTTCATTCGCATTTTTGTGTGATAGGGTAGAATGAAGGATGGGTTATCTAATTAAAGTTTAGTCATGAAAAAGATCTTTGTGATCATTTTGTCTACAATATAGTATCTTTTGTTAATGTTGTAATACCTTTTCATTCGAACAATTCATGCAACATACTTTCTATTTCAATGAGTTGTAACATTTTGCATCAAAGATTTCCCCCTCTATTATGCATCTTATGTTTTATTTGTCTATTGGCAAAGAAAACATGTTCACCTTTCCCTGTGAGCATCACATTAACTCAAAGGATTTTTTAATTAATTCACATAGACATTTAGGGATCCTACAAAGTTTTTATATATTCAAGAGTTCATTTATTCCTCACCACATAGATGACTTTTTATAAGGAACTTGGACGTTCTTTATGAAGGCCAAATTGAAACCGTTGCCAATATTAATTTTTTTCTTGATAGTAAAGACCCAATTTGAAACCGAAGTTAGGTGTGTTAGGATAGACAATACCTTAGATTTCTTTGGATCAAAATGCACATCTTTTTTAGCATCCTAAGATACTATATATAAGAGTTCATATGTCTATAACTGGCAACAAAATGGGGTAATAAAAAGGAAACACAACTGAATTTTTTATGTTGCATATGCATTGTGTTTTCAAGAGCAAATTTCCTTTCAATTTTGGGGTGAGCACATACTCACTACCACATCTTTGACTATTGAGTCAAACCACATGCCAAAAGTATAGTGTGCACTCTTCTCTCTCTCTCTCTCTCTCTCTCTCTCTCTCTCTCTCTCTCTCTACTTGTGCATACATGTTTATACTTGTTGTAAACAAAAGAAACTGTAAAAGGGTAAAAAAAAAAAAAAAAAATTCTAAAAGCAACCTAATTCAATCCCCTTCCCTTTCCCTTTTCTTATGTTACCAAATTAGACCTTACAAAGAGAAACAGCAATCTCCGAGCCTAAGAAAGTATGTGCTTCATTCATCCTGCTTTTAAAGACAGTCTTACAATCTCAGTCATGCTTTGTTCTGCAATACCCAGGATTAAGTTTGGTATTTTCTAAAACCAGTCCAACGAGGTCCATCGGGACAGAAGCATTGAGAAACATACGTAAGGTTGTTGAACCCGCGCGCGCCTCCGCTTTGCTTGCAAGTGCTGCAGTTGCGGGCCTTCCATTTCAGCCAAAACTGGTTCCAGGACCCCTTGAAGCCCATCGGTTGCTCCCCCATAAGCTTCAAAGGGTGCCACCACCCCAGTCATGCACTCCTCTGATGCTTCCCCCAAACCTCGATTCTCCTCAGGCGAAACCACAACCAAACTGGTTTTGTTTCCTCCATAACAGATGTCATCGACCCGTGGAAGACCGTGAAGGAGGGATGAGTTGCTGCAATTATAAAGCAGACGTAGATTAGGTTTGTACTCCACCCTTACACTGCGGCCATACGCGGCCTTGGTTATCTAACGGTCACTTTTCGTAACCTTACTAACCTAATGTCTTGTCTTTCATCACTGGGCTCACCAACTCTAAAATTACAGAGCAGTGCAGAGAGCAGTCAATTAGCCGGTCCGTCATTATTCTCAGTACATGCAACCCCATTGCTTCTCTATCTCAGCCATTGTACGGCTTTTATGATTCCAATTGTCGACCTCCGCATCTTGTTGAGTTTCTTCCTCACCATTGAAACATCTAGCGTCTTTGAAAGCGAGTTGGTGGTGAGCTTTGTTGGCAGCTGAGAAAGAATAAAAAGCAAACATGAGACGATTGACAACGGCCGTCGAGGAGTGTGGGAAGCACACGCCTTTGGGAGCGTTAAATTATAAAAGAATTCTAGATATTTGATGGCGGTCATGTTAGACAGATGAAAAGAGTCGTCTTCGGGGAATCTGATGCGTTTCCGTACTCAACGGCGGTCATGTTTGCATCTATGTATGTACTACTCGTTTTATTTGGAATGCAAACACAAATTTTTTCTTTTTTCTTTTTCCTTTTTCTTTTTTCGCTTTTTTCGCTAACCAACTAAACTATGTCTTACCATCTTTTAGCGCTTGTTAATATTTCACGTATTCTCTAAGAGTACTGAAGCCCACCCTAAAGTCACTATTACATCATACTGTAATATTTTAGTATTACATCAAAATTAGAGTGGTGTCATTTACACTAAATTTAGATTTGATTACGTAACCCATTAGTTTGATTATCAAGGAGTCAAAGAAAAAACTATAAAAAAACTATTAACTGTGTGATTAGCTGTGATGTCTTTATATCTCTACAATATTTTCCTTGTATTGTACTTTAACCTTACTTTGATATACGGTTACAATTAAAAGAATAGAAAATAAGCATGAGATTTTCTAGACGATTTTAAGATTGTGAATGCGTCATGAATAATCAATGATATAATAATAAAGATAAAAATAAATTCACTGCTGTATAAATACATTTCCTTACTTCCTATCGTTGTTTGCGTCAGTCTGAGAATTTTGATATTTAAACATCTCATTAAGCCGCAGCCCAAGGCTCGTAGAAATTTTAGTTGTGAACGCAGTGGATTCCGAGATGCGACACCACTTTCCACCCGTTGGAAGGGGGGCACCACCCCATCCCCAACTACACGACTCCTTCGTCGATAAATGGCAACCCCGAGCGGTGTGCCACCCACATTCCTCCATATCTAATCGTACTTCCTCATTTGCTTTGCTCGCTTATCATAGCCTTCTTTGCTTTCATTTCTTCCATGGCTTCCTATCAAGTCCATGAACAACCATCTGAGAAGGAAGCCAAATCTTTCGACGTTGAGGGACAACTCCAAGACGACAAACAGGTTTTCGATTATGCCAAAAGAGCACAGTGGCTTAGAGCTGCCGTTCTGGGCGCCAATGATGGGTTGCTTTCCACGGCATCCTTAATGGTGGGTGTCGGCGCCGTTAAGAAAGACGTCAAGACGATGATCCTCACGGGGATCGCCGGCTTGGTTGCTGGAGCCTGTAGTATGGCACTCGGAGAGCTCGTCTCCGTTTACTCACAGTATGACATCGAAATGGCTCAAATGAAGAGAGATGGTAGGGCTGAGAACATGGGAGCCCAGGAGCTAAAATCTGAGAAGGAGAAATTGCCGAATCCGTGGCAGGCAGCCGGAGCGTCTGCCGTTTCATTTTCCATGGGGGCATTAGTGCCGCTGCTGGGGGCTGCTTTTGTGAAGGATTATGCTGTGAGGGTGGGGGTAGTCATAGGCGTTGTAAGCATTGCTTTGTTGGGGTTTGGAGGATTGGGTGCACTGCTAGGGAAGGCACCGGTGGTGAAATCATCTTTAAGGGTGTTAGTTGGGGGATGGGTGGCCATGGGCGTTACTTTTGGCTTAACGAAGCTCGTTGGTTCTACTGGACTGTGATCATATGAGCCAGCAGTGATCTAGTACTTCACAAGTTTTCTTATCGTTAAGCTTTGATTGTCATTACTTCTTAGGTCTTGTAATACGTGCTCATGGTGTAACAAGACATATTAAGGAATAAATCTTTATGCATTATTCTTCTGCCTTAGGTATTGTGATATTTTTACCAAATAGTGGACCGTGAAATCAATTCAGCGGTCTTTCCATACACTTACACACTCCAGTTGGCTTAGATTCTTTTCTCCATTCACCACTGCAACCTCAAAGTCTTCATTTCGCATTGACCGCATATCAAGTTTCTTAAGAACTACAATAGTCATGAAATTCAGTACTCTTAAAGTACGTTAGAAAGCGACTTTTCTACATAAATTCTCCATTACTGGCCCACGAAAAGCTTGTCTTATTGATCGGGTTATAGGTCGTCTGGCCAATAATGTTGGGTTGAACCCCCAACTTTATAATGATGAGTCAAAACCCATGCTCCTAGTCTTATCTCCGTTCACCATTGCAACCTCAAACTCTCCATTTCGGTTTGACCGCAGATCAACTTTCTTAAGAACTGCAATAGATATGAACTTGAGTACTCTTGAAGTGCATTAGAAAGCAAAATTTCTACTTAGATTCTCCGTTATTGGTGGGCGAGAAGCTTGTCTTATTGATCCTGTTATATTCATCTACCTTATAGTTTTGGCTCAAATCCTACGCTCTTAACCTTATCTCCATTCACCACTACAACCTCAAACTCTCTATTTCCGTTTGACAGCAAAGTAAGTTTTTTAAGAACTGCAATAGACATGAAGGGCATTAAAAAGCAAATTAGGTACTCTTCAAGGGCATTAGAAAGCAAATTTTCTACTTTCTTTTGCGTTGCTAGAGAGCAAGAGGCTTGTCTTGATCGGGTTATAGTCATTTGACCTATAAGTTTTGGGTCAAATCCTATGCTCTTTATCTTAACTCCGTTCACCATTACAGCCTCAAACTCTCCATTTTGGTTTAATCGCAGATCAAGTTTCTTAAGAAATGCAATAGTCATGAAATTGAGTACTCTTGAAGTGCATTAGAAAGCAACTTTTTTGCTTAAATTCTCCATTACTAGTAGGCAAGAACCTTGCCTTATTGATCGGGTTACAGTCGTTTGACCTATAATATTGGGTCAAATCCCTAGTGTTATAATTTTGGGTTAAATCCTATGCTCTTGATCTTATCTGTATTCACCACTACAACCTAAAACTTTCTATTTCGGTTTGACAAAAAATCAAGTTTCTTAAGAGCTAAAATACTCATGAAATTGAGTATTCATAAAGTGCATTAGAAAGCAACTTTTTTCTACTTAGATTCTCCCTTATTAGTGGGCAAGAAGCTTCTCTTGTTCATCGGATTATAGGTCATCTCGCCTATAATGTTGGGTCAAATCCCTAACATTATAATGTTTGGTCAAATCCAATGCTCTTAATCATATCTGCATTCACCATTTCAACCTCAAACTCTCCATTTTAGTTTGACCGTAGATCAAGTTTCTGAAGAAATGCAATAGTCTTGAAATTGAGTATTCCTAAAGTGTATTAGAAAGCAAATTTTCTACTTAAATTCTATAGTATTGGCAAGCAAGAAGCTTGTCTTATTGATCAAGTTATAGTTGTTTGGCCTATAATGTTGGATCAAATCGCCAACATTATAATGTTAGGTAAAATCCTATGCTCTTAATCTTATCTTCATTCACGACTATAGACTCAAACTCTCCATTTTCGTTTGTCTACAAATCCATTTTCTTTTGGGCAGGTAAATCTAATGGACAATGTGTAGCAAAAGTAGTATGGAAAGAAGTTTGTTAGCCTAAAATTTCTGAAGACTAGGTTTGATAGATATTTATACGTGGAATATGGCGGCAATTGGAATACTCTTATTGTCTCTTATGCATAATAATTCAAACTCTTTATGGGTTAGATGAATGATAATAGAAAATTTAAAGGCAATGAATATATTAAAATTTGAGATGAAAGGTTTACTAGTTTGGAGATAGAAGAATATTCTACAAGTAAGAGATGAACTCACACAACTAATGATGGGTTCAGAGTACACTATTGCAAAAACTTATAGAGCACTAAAAGAGAGTAAAGAAGATGTTAAATAGGCAAGACTAGTATGGAAAGAAGGAGTACCAAAGTATAATTTTATCTGTTGGATCATTTTGAAAGACAAACTATCCATAGCAAATCATGTAGCTATATGAATAGCTTAGTGGACCTATAATTGATAACTCTATTTTTATAGAGTTATTTTATCTATTTTTAGGCAATAAATAATGCATTTTTTATAAGAAAATATTATTGTTCTTCCTTATTATTTATTTATACTTTAGTTTACTTTTGTTATAGATATGATGTAACCTAATTATAATGGTATGAATCTTATGATTGTTATGTTTTGCAAGATATTTTATTTATGTGAAATTGTATATTACTGTGTTTAATGCTTTTAAGCTTTTAAGTGTTAGCTACCACTTAAATGATTTGATTTGCATGTTTAAGACCGACAGAAGATAATATGTAGTTGCTTGTTGTAATGTGTAACCATAAATTAAATATGGATAGACATATATCATATTGTTTATGTGGCTTTTGATGTAAATTGAGAATGTTCATAGATCCTAATGCATTTGGTTTGTTTCAATTTATATATAAAGATATAGTGAATTAATGAACTAAGTAGGTTTGCTATACTTAGACATAAGATAGTAAATAAATTAGGAAGTTCTGCCATCACATAAATATTATCCCTCTTGCAAGCATAAATAATCAATATTAATACCTAGTAATTATGGTGAAATCATATGCTCTAACATATTTCGTATATTTAGTTTTCTTAAATTTAATTAGTTAATCTATCATCTATCATTTAGATTTGTTAGATAAATTGTAGGAGTTATTCACCGTTAGTAATTAGTTGGTCTTATAATCGTCAATCTCTGTGGGATGATATCTTTCTTATCATTATATTACTTGTTTAACATGTTCACTTGCATCTAAAATTCACCGAAGAATAATGCAACCTTTGCCAACAATGAGAAGAATTACAAGAACATTTATTTTTTAAATGTAGGTTCACAAATTACATATGGAAGACCATGTTAGGTATAAATGGCTTAACGTGAAGAATTGAACTTTTGAAAGCTTAAATATGTTGGATGATCAAAGTTATCAAAAGTAAAAGTTTTCCATCGACTTTACTTAATGTATCTTTCAAGGTTGTATTTAATATCATTTAGAGAGAAATAAATAAAACAAGATTCAATGATAAAATCTTAGACAGTACAACTATTATTGCTAAAATCAAAAAAGATGTTAGAGAAAAGATTTCATCTACTAGGGAAGTAAAGCCTATAAATTGTAATAAGTTCTTTGTAAGAGCTTTGGAATTTGCTAAATGTAGTTTTTGAGCCTAAATGATGATGTTTGTAATTGAAAAATTTGTAATTCTTTTATAGTGATATTTAATTCTTAACCTTTCACCGAAAAAAAGTTTCTTAAGAAATGCAACACTCATGAAATTGAGTACTCTTGAAGTGCATTAGAAGGGAAATTTTCTTTTTAAATTCTCCATTCCTAGCACAAAAGAAGCTTGTCTATAGTCGTTTGGCCTATAATATTGGGTTAAGTTCCCAACATTATAATTTTAAGTCAAATCATATGCTCTTTATCTTATCTCCATTCATCACTACAACCTCAAACACTCCATTTTTGTTTGACTGCAAATCAAGTTTCTTAAGAACTACAATAGACATGAAATTGAGTACTCCTAGACTACTTTAGAATGCAACTCTTCTATTCAAATTCTCTATTTCTAGCGGGTGAGAAGCTTGTCTTATTGCTCGGGTTATACTCGTTGGGCTATAATGTTGGGTCAAATCCCTAAAATTATAATATTAGGTCAAAATCCTATGCTCTTGATCTTATCTCTAGTCACCACTACAACATCAAACTCACCATTTTAATTTGACCACAAATCAAGTTTCTTAAGAATTGCAATACTCATGAAATTGAGTACTCCTAAAGTGCATTAGAAAACAAATTTTCTACTTAGATTCTCCATTAGTGGCAGTTGAGAAGCTTGTCTTATTGATTGGGTTATGGGTCGCTTGGCCTGTAATTTTAAGTCAAATCCTATGCTCTTGATCTTATCTTTGTTCTCCACTACAACCTCAAACTCTCCATTTCAATTTGACCCTAGATCAAGTTTCATAAAGAACTATAATTAGTACTTTTGAAGTGTATTAGAAAGCAAATATCCAAATTAGATTCTCCATTACTAGCGAGCAAGAAGCTTGTCTTGTTGATCAAGTTATAGGTTCTTTGTCCTATAATGTTAGGAGGAATCCCTAACCACATTTTGCAAGTTTCTACCTACCTATATTTTCAGAAATTTTAACAAATTATTTGAGGATTAATCTAGCTTCAACATCAAGTGCCTAAATTCCATAATATAATCTTTAACAAGTAATTCCATTTGTTTCAAATTTTGAAACTTTAGGAAGACTTTCATTTTGTAGTTGTCTAGGAGAAACCTTCCTTTTAGCTATCTCTCCATTTTCTCCCAAGTTCTAATTTTCCCTCTTTTGTCACAAACTTTATCTCTACAAATTTTTCCATTACAAATATGCATCTTTTCTTAGTTTCAAGGCAATCAACTTTATCTTTTGATCTTCAAGATAGTCTTTGATGGCTAGTGCTTGTTCAATCATATGAAGCCAATCTAGAAAATCTTCTAATTGCATTCTCCTTTCAAATTTCGAAATATCAACTTTAATTTTAGGAAATTTTTGGTAATATCATTAGAGATAATGAGGATGAAGTATTATCATCAAAGTCTTTGTGGGCAAATTAGTAGAAAGGATTCTCATCCTTTCCAATTATGGAATAATGACTCATTTTTAAATTCATAACAAGAATCATAATGTTCTCTTGTTTGATAATCTACTAGTTCTTCTTGGAGCTCTTGAATTTGGATCTTCATATCATCCATTTCCATCTCACACTGATATGTTTCATTTGCCTAAGGGACTTCAACATAGCAAGCATGATGACAATGACCAGCCATTGAACCAAAGCACTAATAACCAAACTTGATACCAAATGTAGAGGGGATAAGTAAAAGATAAAATTATCTTCAAAAACTAAGAATATAGAATATTCACTATCTTGGAATTTAAGAACAAATACTCACCACTTTATTGAAAGTAATTCTAAAGAAATACATAGTAAGGATAAACACTCACCATTTATTGGAAGAAATTTCAAAGAGATATAGAGTAAGAATGTTCACCACTCCTAGAACAATCCAAAGAGATATAAAACTTGAAATGGTAAGCCTATGCTTAAGTTTTGTAAACTCAATCTCATTGTCTTTGTTTCAAAAGAGCATATCTATTTATATGAGAAATACTCCTATTCTAAAGAGGCTAGTTTGTCACATATTAAATGATAGCATGGTTTCCCAAAATGGTCAAAATGTAGTAATTATTTTTAGTTGTTCAAGGGATGGATGCCTTGGAAATTGATTCTAGTCAAAGTTGCTAGACTCAACTCCTCATATGGATTACTAATGAGAGTCTAGGCTTGGGTTAGATTAGTTTGGGCTGATTCAAAGTTGATTGGTTCAATTAGGCTAGCTTGCTCATACAAGATCATGAGCTTAAACTATAGAAGTTAAATTTTCTCCTAGTAAAGTGGTTCAATATAGCACAAGGAGGGGTCAAAGTGCCAACATATGCTAATCAAAAAATTATCATCAGTTAAAGTATGGATAGAAGGATGCATTGGTTGTAGCATCTCACCTAGCCCTAGGTGTAACAAACTATTTCCATTAGGAGTTTAAGAAGCAAGGAACGATGAAGAGCTTTTACAACTCTTGGGAGACTTGGAAAAAATTGAGCCCATTCCAAAAACTTGTATCAAAACCCTTTATGGAACCTTCAGTTTGCAAACAATAAGGGTACCAGGTAATATTGGTTGGTCAACGCAAAGGGTGAGTTTCTTAGTAAACTTCGGCAATACTCACAATTTTTTTAGCATTGCGATGGCTAAGAAATTAGATTTGATGTCAAATATCAATTGCCTATTTAAGGTTATTTTGGTTAATAAAGATAAGATTAGAAGTGCCAAGCTTTATAGGTTAGCTAAGGTTAATCAACAGGGAAAATATTTTGTAAAGGAATTTTCTTAATTGGATTTGGAAGGCACAAGGGCCTTTCTTGGAGAAAATAAACTTGCTACATTAGGACTTATTTGAGTTTGCTAGTCAAGTAAGGACTTTTTAAGGATGAAGATGTGCTAACGCACTTGGTAGAGGAATCACGATCCATTATAAGTCTCTTTGAGATGAAGGAAAACAAGGGCATGACAGATGGAAAGAAGTTCAAATGATGGAATTGGTGTCACAATTTGTAGAATTTCTCAAGGAACCAAGTTAATGGATGAAAAGAAAATGATGACATCATGACTTTACCTTTACCCCTACATTTAGAAAAATGTCATTAAGGGAATGATTAAGGAGAAGTTAGAGACCATAATTATGAAGCTAAGCATAAGTTCATTTTCAACACCTATTCTTTTTGGTAAAGGAAATAGGGCTAAGTGTGGAGAATGTGCATCAATTATTGAGCATTAAATAAGGAAATGGTCAAGGATAGATTTCTTATACCAATGGTGGAGGAATTGCTAGATAAGCTACATAAGGCTAGCTATTTCACTAAATGGGATTTATGCTCCAATTATTATTAGATTAAAATGAATGAAAAATGATGTTGAAAAAATGGCTTTCCAAATACACCAAGGGCACTATGAGTTTTGATCATGCCATTTGGGCTTACCAATGCCCAATCACTTTTCAAGTATAAATGAAGAGTATTTTTCAAAAGCATTTGAGGATCTTTACTTGTATAGTAGACTAGTTTCCAGGGAATTGCAGTGGATAAGGCAGAAATATTGATGTGTTGAGTTGGCCTACACCTATCTCCAAAAAGAAGTTAAAGGGCTTTCTTGTATTAACTAGGTATTATAGGAAATCCATACCTAGTTTTGGCCCATTGGCTACCCCTTACACTAGTTTACTTTGCAAGGGGCAATTCATGTGAATAAAAATGCTAACAAGGCCTCTTAGAGCTTAGGGAAGCAATGACTTAAGCCCATCTTAGCATTACTGAATTTTGGAAAGGAGTGCATTATGGAAACTAATGATTTGTGATAAGGGATTGGTGTAATTTAATACAAGGAAATCGTTCACTAGCTTACATCAATTAAGCTTGAAAGGAAAAAGTTTGGTATTATCTACTTATGAGAAGGAACTTTTAGCAGTGGTTTAGGTAGTCCGAAAGTGACAAGTTATTTACTACTTAAAGAAGCTTGTGGTTTATTGGGAGCAAAGATTTGCTCCTCAAGCTTAACTGTTAGTAAAGCTTTTGGATTTGATTTCTTGATAGTATGTAAACTAAGGCCTAAAATTTTATTGCGTATGCCTTCTCAAAAAGAGACAAAGGCAATGAACATATTAAGCTTCATGTTATGTCTAGTCCAGTTTTGGCTTGATTAAAGCCCTTAACATAGGAGGTTAAGATGCATTAGGAATTAAGACAATGGACAAAGAGAATTTAGGTAGGTGACTTAACGTGGACCGTGGTCTTTTAAAGATGGCTTGATTTATTTCAAGGATTGACTTTTCCTTTTAAAAAATTTAGAGTTGTTAAGCACCATTATGTTGGCCATGCATACTGAGAACCATGAAGGTTATCATAGTATCATACAGAGGATTGGAAAGGTGTTTTTTGGGAAGAAAATGTGTAAGCAAGTATAGGACTTTTGCAAGACTTTATTAGAAATTGTTATGTTTATTGATAGAATAAATGGGAAAATACACCCAACTGGATTATTACAATTGTTGTCCATTCTGAAATAGTTTTGGTCTAGGAAATACAGCCAACTAGAATTCCTTCATGGACTAACTTTAGCTCAAGAAAAGTCTACTATATAAGTAATGGTGGATTGAACAATATATAGAATGAAATGATATTACCACATATTTACATAATCAAACAACCTTAACTGAATAACAAAACGCCGTTCACAATGCACTCACAAAACTCTTTTTGATTCTCAAAAACTATTTTTTAATACCTTCTCAAAAACCCTAGACAACTTCTTATAGAATGAAAAAACAAAAATGTCCAAAGGACAAAATGTCACTTATCATATAGAAGCAAAACCCCTTAAAACAAAGAAAGAAAAAAGAAAAAAGGCAACACCCCTTAAAAATCCACAAAATTTTTAATCCAAAACCTCTCTGATCAAATCATGCATTATAAAAAGATGCCTCTATGGCCATTTTGTTTTCACGAAGCCCATTTTTTATCCCGTGACAAGGACCAAGTATCTAGTGATGTTTCTTGTCCCAACAATCCAAAAGCTTCAACCCACAAAAAAGTTTGGAACTTACATGGTGTTGTTCGACCAATTCTTCCATCATCTTGGCAACTCTAGACAATCCTTCAGCCACAATATACTTTTCTACCTTTTTCAATGGTGGTCCTATTTCCAATATATCCAAACTTTCTAGTTCTATCAATTCTTTGCTAACTCCCATGAATAGTAACATCTAATGTACCATATCTTTGGTTTCTTTAAACTAGCATTCATTCACTATTTGACTCTTTTTTGTAAATCTACAACCATATTGGTCTATGAGGTTGGCTTCGGTATCAAACTATTACACCCAAGCTTATTCTTCTTATGCTTTCTTTCACTTCTACCAATAATTACAACACATAACCAAACCACAAAACAATCCACCAACAATCCAATGGAACAAAACACCACAAGCACAATGCACAACCAACATTACATGTTATGCTTTATGTAGTGTTGTAGCAAGGTTGATGGCCCTATAATTATGGTGTCTAAATTATTTTCTTTGATACTTTTGCTTTTAGTTGATATTCTGAGTGTCCTTTGTTTTAGATTTGTTTTTTACATCTTCTACATTGACTTTCCAATCATTGCACTTGAGTTCTTTCTATCTCATTTTCATTAAAGTTTGACACCCTCTTTTGTTTGGTTTGATCACTAAATCTCAGCTTAAATTTCTGCAAATTGAACACATCCACTACCTTTCTTAATAAGCCCAACAAACTCTAATTCTATTCTAGTACGAGTGGATGTTAATGTGCCTCTGATCAAGTAGACCAATAGAAGCTGGTTGCCTCAATTCTTAGGTTTTAATGTGCCACTCAAAAAGATGAATCGGTGGATGCTCAACACTAAGGAACAATCCATCCTTGAGTTCTTTCTATCTCATTTTCATTGGAGTTTGACACCCTCTTTTGTTTGGTTTGATCACTAAACCTTAGCTTAAATTTCTACAAATTGAACACATCCACTACCTTTCTTAATAAGCCCAACAAACTCTAATTCTATTCTAGTACGAATGGATGTTAATGTGCCTCTGATCAAGTAGACCAATAGAAGCTGGTTGGCTCAATTCCTAGGTTTTAATGTGCCACTCAAAAAGATCAATCGGTGGATGCTCAACACTAAGGAACAATCCATCCTTCTCCCCCAAAGGGAGATTTTGGGCAACCAATGTACGTTTATGTATTTCCAAAAACTCACTAGCCTCTATTGGCATGAAGAAGAACGTAAAGTAGCCATTCCACAACAAAGGGGCTTTTGGAGTTAACTTAATATCTGATACTATAAGGAGATTTGTGACTGGTATGAAAGGGATGGACAAGGGCCTGCTAGTAGCACACCCATAGGATAAGGCACGGGCAGTAGCTCCCGACACCTTCGAGGCTGATAGCATAGTGTCGGCATCTGAACATAAGGAGTCGACAAAGTTGGATTGATAGAAGCATCAGTTCGGATTTTGTCAAGGTACTTCTTAAAGGAGAGAAAGAATTCTAATAAGCCTATATTGTTAACATATCTTAACATATACTGATTTTTAGAACATGGACATAGAGTTGGAGGGAAATACATAAAATTAGATCTTTGATGTAATCACATTAAAATTTGGAGTGAAAATTAATAAGCCTAGATATATTCCATGAATATTCTAAAAATTATTATCCTTTATATTGGTGGGTATTCTTAGTGGTATTCAATTAAGATTCCTAACAATATCGGTTAAGATTTCTTTTGGTGTTAGTATAAAAAGAGAAAACCATATAATAAAAAATAAAAACCTATAGAGCTGAAAAGAATGCAAAAAAAAAAAAAAAAAGGGTTATGCCTCACAAGGCCAATAACTTGTGTCTCATAAAGATGGCAGCTCATGTCTCATGAAGGCGGCAACTAGAGAGCATTTCTTTGTGCAATAGCCACCAGCCAAAAGAGGATCAATATGTTGCTATAAGTGCTAAGAACAACTATGTGAGACTAGTGAATGAGTCTTATAATCAACACCTTTATATTTTCTTGAGAAAACCTAATTAAAAAAAAAAGGGATGATAGCTGTGTCAATGATGGAAAACATAGGACATTGTGTTGGTCCAAACCTCCTAAATATTATATTCTTATGTATGTATGGTTTGATTTATATGTCTATGTGTTTATGTGATTGGTCATTTTCATAACAAATCACAAATACCTTTGACTTTATAAAAAATGTTTCAAAAATGCCTTAAATTATTTTGCTTCAAAGGGCTAAGAAATGAATTTAGATTTTAAGAAGAACCTAAATTTATTTTCTAATATTTTTTAGAAAATATAATTTTGTTGTATTTCAAAAATAAATTAAGAGCTTTTAAACTTTTAGGATAAAGATGGGCTTCTATTAAATTCTATGAGAATTAAATGAGATATTTTCATGGTTTAGGAAATGGTAGAAGGCTTTTTCCATTTGTTTTAGAGTCTCGTATAAAGTTAGGGAAATACTTTTTAAAATGTTGAAAAGATTAAAAGAGGTCACAGACAACAAATACATATATATGCATAGACTTGCTTTAATAGTCCCCCATCCCAACTCAGAACCCCGGGTGTGTAGTACGGTAAACCTCCCTCCCGGTCCAAGGGTTTCCTGGTCCTTCAGCAGCTCCTCTATTTTCTTTAGTCCTATGAGGCGTTCAGTGGCCCTGGACCGTGGCCTCGTTATGGTCATCCGCTGCGCCTCATAATTGCTTTGTTAAACAAATTCTTTTCTTAGTAAAGGTACGACCGGGTGAGGCCCTTAACTAGAGAATGAACCCTCCCCCGATCGGGATCCTTACGGCAAGTTGGGCCCGATATGGATCTCGTAGCCCAGCTCACAACCGGGGGCTACAGCAGAACATGGTTGTAGCTAAAAGACCGAATCACCCGAAACGGAAGGTGTCTCCAGCCTCTGACACATCGCCTTTTCGCTACCTTCGGCCTGGGATATTGGAGTAACGAGGCCGCGATGAGGCACGAGTTAAAAAAATTCTATGGACATGCATATATAAAACATAAATGTAGCGGGCCTTCCCAAATCTTTTAGGGATCCGTGATCTCCTAATTTCTTTCCCTTTACATCACTGTACTTATACTTGTTTTTCGGATGACATTCTTCCGTGGAGTTATTTTCAAATAGTTTATTAGACAGAGTATTGACCCTATATTGGGTTTCAGCATATTATCTTTTATCGAACTCATCCTATCCTTATTTTCAAATAGTTTGTTCCGTAGGAAGTTGCTATTACAATCTTAACACATTAAAAGATATGTCTCACGAAATCTCCATCCTTTCATACCAGAGGAATCTTATTTACTAATAAATAAATTCCCTTAAGATAAATATTGTGAGTAAGCTTAAAGTCCAACTTACAAGATAATTTATTACTATAGAAAAAAGCATCTAGATTTAAATATTATTTAAATATCATATTTTTTCAATATAGGACTTATATCTTTATATTCCTCACATATCAAGCAATACTCAAATGACTCAAAGAGAAACAAGAGTTTAAATCAATCATTATTAAAGGAAATTAATTCCAAATTTATACATTACCTAAAGATAAAATATTTTCAATGTAAGACTTTCCTCAACAAATATCTTTTTCAAAATTTCTTTAATGAATTTAGAAATTTGGATCCAAATTTCAAATATTAGCTATTAATAAATATAACGACGATCCGGGTGCTGACCTTAGTTTTTTAAGGAACATCACATGACGGTTTTGAAAAACTTTAGACATATTCTAATCGTTAAGTAGCTTAAGTTTGATCCCCTAGTTTCCTGAGATGTTAATAGTTTTGCATATTAAAAAGATATATATATATATATATATATATATATATATATAAAAGAAAGGCGACACTTTTCATTACAGAAACGAAGTATATTAATTAACCGGAATAACCATCTTTGTTTTATTTAACCGAACAATAAACCGAGCTATCGTTCAATCTAAGATTAGAGCTTCTCGTCCTTATGAACAGCGAAAGCACTCATGTCATTTCAACTCCTTTCGCAGATTCAGTAGGCATGTTTTCATTTCTTTGATGGATAAGTTTCGCATCCGCGGTGTCACACATCAGCTATGACGATGTGCTTTTGGCAAACAAAACGATAAGCTCGTTCTTGTGGAAAAAGTTGGGGGGATAGAGATAAATTTCTTGTGTCCAATCAGGACACCTGTTACACACTTACGAAGGCCTCACCCTCCCCAATCACTTCCAAAGCTTGATACGGCTCTCAACGCCTTCGGATGGACGGCTTCTCCAACTTTCTCTTTATCATCGGTTTTGATAAGGATCTATCAAAAGCCGATGCATGTCGGTAAGACCCCACTGTCTCTTTTCTTTTCTTTTTTTTCTTTTCTTTTCTTGTTACCGATAACTGATAAAGTCAATCCTAATAGAATAGGTTTAATGATTTAACTACTGTATAATCGTAAACATAATTAGGCCATCAATTTTCGTTGTTTCTTCATTTTTGCTTCTTGAAGATGCTATGCTAGTTTTTCTTCTTTTTCTCTTGCTCTCTCTACTCTTCTGCTTCACAAATTAAGTGAAATCTACTCACAGAGCTAAATCTGTGACTGAAAAATAGAACTAAAATTCGTTGGAACGTTCTTCAGTTTCAAAAATGTAAAAGTGATTATTCCACTTCCTCGTTCAATTGAATCACATGATGAATGTCGATTCTAGAGCAAATCGAAACATTGATGTAATCCTAAAATAAGTTGGATTCTTAGTTGTTTAGATAATTTAGTTAAACCATCCTTTTCTTTTAAAAAAGAAAATAGAGGCGGTACATTGATAAATTTCTTTTTCTTTTCTTCAAATTACATTTGTGAGCCATTTGAAGGTAATAAATTTGTTGACCATTCCTTTTAAAAATGTTATATCGTTTTTTACTTTTTGTAATCTCTTGGAAAATAGCTCAATCTGCAACCTACAGAGATTTATAATAATAAAAAATAAGGTCGCTTGGGTCAACTAGCTTATGCAAAATCTCAAAATACTATCCATCACAATCCAAATTGATTAGTAAAGCAAATGTGTATACGTTTTAGATTACTTTAAGTTTATT
Source organism: Casuarina cunninghamiana (assembly GCA_028551485.1). Lineage (NCBI taxonomy): Eukaryota > Viridiplantae > Streptophyta > Magnoliopsida > Fagales > Casuarinaceae > Casuarina > Casuarina cunninghamiana. Next base: position 13,216,849 of record CM052371.1, read on the forward strand.
CGGAAATCTCTTCTCCATATTAAAAGGGACTCTTTTATTCTTGACCAGCTTTTGAATACAACTAAGTTTTTAAACATGGTATCAAAGCTCAACTATTGGAAGTGTTTCTCCATAATCAAAGTGATTGATTGTATTAAAAATATTTTGACATTAGTTTTACATTACTTAAATCTTGCTTAGAAATCCCTTTTATAAAGAAAAAGAACAATTTACTCTTGAGTTGACTTTTAACTATAGTTAAGTTTCTAATAGTTAGTTACGTAGCTTGTTCTTAGACTATATCTATCTTCTTCTTTTTTAATCTTTTTTTCTTAAGGAGCAACGTAGGCGAAAAGGGTTGGGGTGGTGGGTCACTGGTGTGTGTTTGGAATGAGAAATGTAGTACGTAAGAGGCATGATTCTGAGTTTGATTTGTAAAAGTTTTCAATTTAGATAAGTGTAGTGTTTGGCTTTACACTGTCATGTGCCAATGCAACTAACCCAGTGATGGGGCGCGACAATGGCTAGTACCTGAGAAAAAGGAAGAGAACTTCCTGCTAGCATATGTAGCTTCAAATGAAGCTATTTTTTAGGATCTAAGCATCAGTGAAAGAGAATAAAATGGGTTTTATGAAGAACATAAAACAGGTTGAAAAGATGCCAGATTTCTCCATTTCTTAAATTGCAACTTCGCACTAAGTCTTCCTCTTTATTCTGTTCAGATATTGGCATGATGAGACAGCCAAAGCTACTAGAAGATCAAGGGAGAAAGATAACAAATAGTGGACTATAAAGAAGACCCTTTCACTACATGAACAATAACTACATGTGTGTATTATGTGTGATGCAATTATGTTCTTCTGCTTATATGGTGAATGTGTGGTGTGTTTAAGTGAGAAAGAGATCTGTGACGAAAATGCTCTTAAAGGGCATTTTCTCACAGCCAAAATGCTATACAAAATCATCACCACCACTATCTCCAAATTTTACCCTTTAGCAAGCTTTATTGTATATAAATGAAAAGCTAGAGGGGGGCTTTCCCAATCAACTTAATTATTCACTCAAATAGGCTCACTTATCAAAACCTATAAGGTGAACAAAGGCCCACATTAGCCAATACCATATATGCAATAAAGGCAATATATGTCCAATTATAATAAACCAACATAATTCACATTACCCACCACGATAAGAAATATTAATTTATGCTCAAATTATTGGAGTTCATACAATGAATTGATAGTCTCCCACTTAGACTATATCAATGATAATAAAAAAAACAAATAATACTACTAATAGCTTTTATATATGAAAATAAAAGTTTAAAATTGTTTTATATTGGTTCAACAATGATCCCTTATTGCTGATCTCATCCCATAAAGCTTCAAGCCCTTGAATAATAGTAGTAACTATGCCATTTAAAGACAGTGCCTATTGTAGTCACAAAAACTCTTCACTCTACTAAAATAGATCTAATATGGTAGTGTGGTAGAAAAGTAACACTATAGAATGAAATTTTGTTTTATCCTCTTTATTAGTCCCATATTCTCCAAAATGACCAACATCACTAACAAACCATCCTAGGAAAATATCAGTCTAAATGACAAACATCATTGACAAACCATCCTAGAAAACATCCCCAAAGTGACAAGATATTATCGACAAATTGTCCTAAGAGAATATGTTTTGTACAATATACTCGAGTTTAAATTTGTGTGTTACAAGACCTCACTATATGGCCAATAATTGTATGTCTTGGCCAAATGATTAAGGTTACACCTCCTTTAAGGCTTTATAACCTACCTTAAACAAGACACATACATGTCTTATAGAAATTCATGAATTTAAACAGCAAACAGGTAGTTAATGTGTATATATATATATATATATATCCAACTAAAGTTTACATCATGATAAACAAAAAAATTGCTCTTTTATTTCAAAGTAGACACATTAAAAGACCTCCTACTAAATAGCAACATGCAATGATGTTGCTAAACTCATACTTATGACATGTTATTTAAGAATATAAGGACAAAGACCCTAGTAGTGGGACAAACAACCATAGAATCTATATTAATATGCTCTATTATGATGCTCCTATCTTAACCCTTTAACCTTTTCATTAACAGTTAAGAATTAGATTTCTGTGTGCTTAGACCTTATGATACACTTCCGGTTGCTAACAAATAATGTAATAGATTTATTATCACAATATAACTAAATAGGTATAGTAATCAAAACAAATCTTGTTAACTTTCTTATGAGCCTAACAACTTTTAAGTTTGTTAACTCCTTGACGAGGTTCATTAAGTAAAATGCTTAAGTAGCTACCCTATAGCATGCTACAATTTTGCTAGTAATCATTTCATAATAATGCCTTTACTTTCATTAAAAGATGTAGACCTTTCATCATCTATGTAGTTTACAAAGTATAAAAATATATGCCTTACTAGTTGCAAGTCAATTACATGTATACAGGTCAACATACAAACTTTTATATCATTTTAAGTATCCGGAAATGTTTTGATAACAATCCAATGGTTGTAGCTAAGACTTGATTGATATACACTAAAAGACTTTACCACAAGAGCAATGCCAATCTAGTACAACATATATACATATATGGAACTTTTAAGTACATTATTTCATGACACTTTTTCATTCAATATCACTTTCTCATCTCAACTTTAGGGCACTACTACAAGTTTGGTTTATCACCCACAAGAATCAAAATTTTTCTAGGTTTACAACCTTGAATACTAAACATTTCTCATAATATGATCATCATGTGTCCTTATAAGAAAGAGTCAACAGTTGGCAAGAATAATTCTAATGAATCTTTATGCCTAAGCCAAAAGTCACCTCACCAAATATTAACATTCAAGTAATGGTGGTGACTAATAAAAACACATTAAAAACATATTCCATGCATCTCTTCTTGAGTGATGCACCTTTATCTGATTCTTTACATCAATTACTTTGACAACAAATAATTTACCTCATGGAGCAACCTTTAATATTGTTTACAAACAAGATATAATCCTCATAGAGAATTAAGAAAAAAACTTAGTATGCTCCCACTATATATTAACATATATAATGTGATCTATTACAACAAAACTGTATGAAGTTATAAAATTGTAAAACTTCAGGTGTCAATGCTAGGAAGCTTACTCATATCCATGAACAAATTCAGTAAATCTATATACAACCAAATTTGCACTATATGCCTCAAAACACTCAAGTTGCACCATATAAATCTCCTGATCAAAAGTTTCATTCAAAAACATTGTTTGATAGCCATTTATCATAGCTTCATATTAAAATGAGCTACTAATGTAATGGTCACTATGAAAGAATCACTTATGCGACCAACCAAGCAAAACCTCTCAAACTTTCTTTTGAAAACTCTCTTGGTTTTATATATTCATTCACAACCAATAATTTTTGCAACCTTGAGGCAATTCATTAAGCTCCAAATCTCATTATACCTTATCAACAATGTCATGTCTTTAAATGCATATAAGCACAAATCCAACTGAGGCTAGAAATAATATCTATACAAGCAATTAGATTTACTATAATACTGATGTTATAGTTATGTCCTCCTAGATAGACCAAGTACTTTCAATGAAGCTTATCACCTTTCTTTAGCAGATCCCTTGAGTAAAGCCCTTATAGTTGGATCCAAGACTTGTGGAACCTTAACCAAGGTTTTTTCATCAATTAGTTCATGTACTTTAATAGGTCTAAGTTATGGTTCCTTTGGCTTTAACTCAATATGTATAGGTGATGCAAATGACATAGTCACATTAGCTTTACTACTATTTTAAATGATCTGAGAAAAATTACCTTTTTATATCACATCGTGTTCCAAATAATACCCTTTCTATGATATATGCAAGACCTAAGACATTGAGCAAATCTAAAGTTTAGTTTTATTGTACATAGACTATTCAACTTCACTTCTATAAGACATACCAAAACAAATCACATCATCCATACTTCTCATCATATCTATAATAGTCTAGAAGCACATTTCAACTATGATTTCATACTTATAGTTCTTTGACATAGAGTATTTACCAACTATCTCAAAAATTTTCTACTCCAATCAAATGAGCCTTTAAAATATTTAGCATTCCCATGTCTACCATAATATTCTCCACTTTAATCAAATTTAACAACATTGATCTTTTCCCTTTTTATTTCTCAACTTCAACTCTAGTGTATTTGAACATCTCACGAGATTCAAGCATTTACCTCAATTAAGTATAAATCACCATAGTGAAAAACCACCTATGACATAATGAAATAAATTTCAAAGCAATAATATTATACATGGGCCATTAAAATCAATACATATAACCTCAACAGCTCAAACTATGGACTATAAGCTTCTTTTCATCTTGGCCATTACATTTCTACAACATTCCACATGGATTTCTAAATCATCTTCAAGAGTAGATAGAATACTAAACTTTTTTTTATCAATCTTTCCACTCTCATTCTACAAATGTGGTCAAGTATTTACATTATAATCCATAAGACCATTACCTACAAAAATATCTTTGAGGAACAATCCTTCATGAGTCATAATTGTCATGGAAAGCCAAACAAAATTTATGTAAACTTTAAGATGCGTGTAACTATTAATATTATTTAAGATAAAGGATATATTTGTTGGAAAATAGGGTTTTGTTGTGACTAAGAATATTTTGGTAAATATCAATTCTTGAAATATATTTTTAATATGTACAAAAGAAAATTATAGGAAGTAAAAGGTGTACAAATTATAATATCAATTAATGATATTATAAAGTAACCGGGTTCCTACATTCCTTCATAAAATATATTCTTAAAGTTTTTATGAAATATATTTCTGTATTACCCCAAAAATATATTTGAATATTTCATTAAGAAATAAAATATATTTGAATATATTTTATTTAGAAATATGATACTTGGCTTTATGCACTTGTAGGAAGACGAGGGGCATTGATTTTACCTTAATATTAGTTCAAAGCTAAGATATGTATTACACCAAAATATGAACTTTGAAAAAGATCATATTTTTGGACGGTGTTTACATAATTGGACTTTGGACCCTGTTCATATTGGACCGTGTTTATCTGTTGGGTCTTTTGTTACTGGACTGCTGTTTTGTGACGCGGCCCGAGCTCACATCGGCCCGACCCTACTGAAGGAAGCCTAACTGCGCTCGCTACAGTGTCGTCTCATTCATTAGAGGTGCGCTCGCTATGGTGTCGTCTCATTCATTAGAGAGATACGCTTGCCATCACATTGTCTCACTTAATAGAAAGACGCACATAAGAGGGTTCTCGATCATTTTGCCCAAGCTACTATTCTTTGGTCTCCGGTGTCATTTCTGTTTCTCTCGAGCACCGAATCCTTAACGGGAGGATTTTGAAGGAGACTGGCTATTAGAACGGTCAGATTGAAGCTCTGAGAAATGATATGAGGTTGATTTGATGGATGGGTCACTATTCCTAACAAGAAGAAAGCTATGGTTCAGGTTTGATCTAAAAAGCCTTAGATCTGCTCCCTATTTAAAGGAGATGTATGCGTGAAGATAGAGATTGATGATCTACATCTATTTGAAGTGTTCTCTTTGTGAAGAAAATCTCTTAAGCTCACTTATTATTTGATTCAAGTTCGCTCATCTCCCGATGACTCACAAAGGTTCGGTGATATTCGATTATTTGGCTTGATCTTCGATTATATATTTGATTATAGCTTGTACAACATTATTTATGTGCTGATTACATTTAAAAACATTTACTGCACATAAATATTGAGGAAAATCTGAAACCCTAATTTACTCAAATTGGGGATTTCGTGATAGGAGCTTTGCATCTTGTTATATATACTTAAATAGCTCCTCTGATTAGCAATATCCCATAAACTAACATATTATTTGGGGATTTGCTATTGTACATGATCTTTTGATCATAATTTGTATTCATACTTGAGAATTCCTTTGAGAATGAATTATTTGGATTAGGGAGAACGTGCTCTCCTAATCTGGTTGAGTAAAGGAGACTTCAATCGGTTAGATTGAAGGAGAAGATGGTGGACATAGGACTCAAGGATTGAGTGCCGAACCACCGTGGTAAATTGGGTGTTGATTCTCTTGCTCTTTACTTATTTGAATACCTCTGTTTGTTTGTTACTTATTAATTAATAAATTGTTAAATTAATTGGATTAATTTTTTATATCGAACAAAAGCATCATATTGTTAGATTAACAATTCAATCCCCCCTTCTTGTTAAGCCATAAAACCTAACAATTGACATCTAGAGCCAGGTTCTTTGATTAAAAGGATTAACATCCTAGAGTAGATCCATACTATGGCTTCTGACAAAGGTTTAGCTGTTACGGAGTTTAATAAACCTCCCTTGTTTGAAGGCATTGGAAACAATTAATGCAAGTCTTTATAATAGGCCAAGATCCAGAAGCTTGGCAAGTAATCAGGAAGGTATTACATTACCCAAAATTGATGAGTGGTCAAAAAATGAAGCTAAACTAATGGGGTTAAATGCTAAGTCCATGAATATGATCTATAGTGGTCTTAGAGCACATGAGTTTAACAAAGTATTCTCTTGCATCACCGGTAAAAAGATTTAGAATAAATTAGAAGTCATCTATGAAGGAACTAAAAAGGTAAAGTCTTCTAAAGTCAATATGCTTACACATGACTATGAATTATTTGTTATGAAAGATTCTGAAACTATTAGTGATATGTTTGGTAGATTCACTGAAATTATTTCTGAGCTTAAATTGTTAGGAAAAACCTATACAAATGAGGAAATGGTAACAAAGATGTTAGTTTCCCTACCCGAAAGTTGGGATCCTAAAAAGATGGCCATAGAATAAGCTCATGACCTAGATGTGCTGACTTTAGATGACTTGCTAGGTTCTCTTAAAACTAATGAGATGCAGCTTATGAGAAGAGAAAAAGAAAATGAAAACAGAAGATCACTTGCACTTAAAGTAGAAGTTGAAAAGGTTGAAGAGGAAGAGTCAAAAAATGATGAAGTAGCTCTTATAGCTAGGAGATTTAGAAAATTCCTGAGAAAAGGATTAAGTAAAAACATAGGGCAAACTAGGAGAAAAGAATCAAATGAACCTAGGGAGAATGTGTGTTATGAATGCAGAAAACCAGGACACATCAAGATTAATTGTCCGATGATCAAGAGGAGAAACAACAAGAACAAAAAGAAAGCCATGATTGCTGCCTGGGATGATGAGAACTCCTCATCTGATGACGAAACTTAAGAAGAAGTTGCACATCTATGCCTAACCGCAATAGCAACTCTTGAGGAAGAAAATAGTGAGGTTATGAGTGCACAAGTGAGGAACAAAAAGCTCAAGAACATGTGGATTATGGATAGCGGATATTCTTGACACATGACTAGGATGAAGGAGCTCTTCTCAACACTTGAGTTGAAAAATGGAGGTACGGTGTCTTTTGGAGATAACTCCAAAGGAAGAATAAAAGGAATGAGAACAATAGGTAATCCTAATACCTTACCTATATTTGAAGTTTTGCTTGTAGATGAACTAAAATTTAATCTACTTAGCATAAGTTAGTTATGTGATAAAGGATTCAAAATAAAATTTGGAAAAGAAAATTATCTTGTTGAGCATGCTGAACATAAAATGAAGATTGTTGGAAATAGAAAAGACAACATCTATGTGCTTGATTTAAGTAAATTGAATGTTGAACAAACATGCTTGGTTGTAAATAAAAATGTTGATGCTTGGTTGTGACATAGAAGGCTAGGACATGCGTGTCTAGGGTTGATGGAAAAATTGTGTAAGTATAATCTAGTAAAAGGTCTTCCATATTTAGAATTTAACAATAATAGAATATGTGAAGCATGCATTAAGGGTAAACATACACAAAGTAGCTTCAAGTCGAAGCTTGTGGTGAGTACATCTAGACCATTAGAAATACTACGCATGGACCTTTTCGGCCCTATGAGAATAGCAACACTAAATGGTAAATATTATGTCTTAGTCATTATAAATGATTATTCTAGATTCACATGGACATACATGCTTGCTAGAAAAGATGAGGCATTTGAAAAGTTTGCTGAATTTTGTAAAATGATTCAAAATGAAAAAGGTTTTTCAATCATAAAAATAAGAACTGATCACGGTAGTGAATTTGAAAACCAACTTTTTGAAAAATTCTGTTTAGAAAATGGTATTTCACACAACTTTTCAACTCCTAGAAAACCACAACAAAATAGTGTTGTTGAAAGGAAAAATAGAACTCTTCAAGAAATGGCTAGAACCATGATGTGTGAATATAATCTTCCTAAACATTTTTTAGGAGAAGCTATAAACACAGCTTGTTATATTTCAAATCGTGCTCTAATAAGACCTATTTTGAAAAAGACACCTTTTGAATTATTCTTTGAAAGAAAACCAAACATTTCATATTTTCATGTTTTTGGCAGCAAATGTTTTGTTTTAAATCATGGAAAAGAATCACTTGAGAAATTTGATTCCAAAAGTGATGAAGGAATATTTATTGGATATTCTCATACAAGTAAGGCATATAGAGTATTCAACAAATGAACTTTAGTTGTAGAAGAGTCAATTCATGTTAAGTTTGAGGATGACTGTCACGGTATTCTAGAAACCAAAGAGAATAGTGGAACTAAAAGCGTTCCAAATAGGGTTGAAGTTTAGGGGGAGTCTGAAACTAGGGAACCTTCCTTTCTTAGAGTAAGAAATGAAGTAGATCACAATCACATCATAGGAAATCCAAATGTTAGAGTAAGCACAAGGTCTTGGGTTCACAACACATGTGAACATCAAGCCTTTCTATCTCAAGTAGAGCCAAAGAAAGTAGATGAGGCTCTTGAAGACGAAAAATGGTTTCTTGCTATGCAAGAAAAATTAAACCAGTTTGAAAGAAGCAAGGTTTGGAATCTAGTTCCTAGACCAAAGGATCATCCAGTTATAGGCACAAAATGGGTATTTAGGAATAAACTAGATGAAAATGGTACTATTACTAGAAATAAGGCTAGATTAATGGCACAAGGATATAGTTAAGAAGAAAGGATTGACTATGATGAAACATTTGCACCAGTAGCTAGGTTAGAAGCAATTAGAATATTACTTGCCTTTTGCTTGTTGTATGAACTTTACCTTATTTCAAATGGATGTCAAGAGTGCATTTTTGAATGGTATTATAAAGGAAGAGGTATATGTTGAACAACCACCCGGATTTGAAGATCCGATTTATTCAAATCATGTCTTTAAACTGTCAAAAGCTTTATATGGTTTGAAACAAGCTCCACGAGCTTGGTATGATAAACTGAGTTCCTTCTTGATTAATCATGATTTCAGAAAAGGAAAAGTGGACAACATTTTATTTATAAAGAACAAAGAAAAAGAAATTTTGATTGTTCAAATATATGTTGATAACATTGTGTTTGGTTCTATAAATTCTACACTATGTGAAGAATTTACTGCATGCGTGCAAAGTGAATTTGAAATGAGTATGATGGGTGAGTTAACATATTTTCTTGGGTTGCAAATCAAACAAACAAACAAAGGAACCTTTATAAGACAAACAAAATACACAAATGAATTGCTCAAGAAATGCAAGATGCATGACTCTAAACCAATGAACACACCAATGAGCACCTCTTTATCATTATCTAATGATGAAGATGGAATTAGCGTAAACACTAAATTATATCGTGGAATGATTGGTTCTTTGCTATATTTGACTGCATTTAGACTGGATATCATGTTCAATGTGTGTTTATGTGCTAGGTATCAATCCAATCCCAAAGAACAACACCTAGTTGCTGTTAAAAGAATCTTTAGATACCTTAGAGACACGGTTTCCTTAAGAATTTGGTATCCTAGAGATACAACTCTGAATTTACATGTCTTTAGTGATTCTGATCATGCTAGATGCAAAGTAGATAGGAAGAGTACGAGTGGTGGATGTCACTATCTCAGAAACATGCTTATTTCTTGGCACTCCAAGAAACAAAATTATGTAGCTCTTTCTTCCACTGAAGCTGAATATATAGCTGTTGCTAGTAGTTGTACTCAAATCTTATGGATGAAACAACAATTAGAGAATTATGGCATCTTATCACATAAAGTTCCATTAAAATGTGAGAACACCAGTGCAATTAATCTCACTAAGAATCCTATCCAGCACTCTAAAACAAAACACGTAGAAATTAGACATCATTTCATTCGGGATCATGTTCAAAAAGAAGATGTTATACTTGAATTTGTGAGCATTGATCAGCAAATTACTGATATCTTAACCAAACCTTTATCAAAGAAAAGATTTTATAATCTTAGAAGAGAACTTGGAATGTTAGTCCCTAAAAATATTTGAATTCTCTATTACTGCTATCTCTCTATTCTTTTATTGTTACCCAAACTGCTCGGTTTGAGGGGGAGCGGCTCTAATTCCACTCCAACAGCATCCGGTTAGTACCCTACTTTTATCCTTGCCGGTTTACTGCCTGCTCATTTTTGTAGTTTGTCCTGATTACTTGCATGTTAATTTTTTTTGCTTATGACAAAAAGGGGGAGAGAATAGTGCACATGTGAAGTCTCATTTTTGACTATATTAGTGTAGAATGTGGGATACATATCTCTCTAACACCCCTGCTTGGAAACTCACATGTTCTATGAGCAAATGTTCGAAATCTGTTAGACACATGCATAGGACTTACTTACGGATTCTGATTATATAAGTAGTGAGCAGTAAATATTGTAAATTTAATTGTGTGATGATCAATATGTTGCAATGCCAAGTTATGTTCTCATGAAAAACATGATTGATATTTGGTGACATGTGCTATACTATTGAAATATTTTGTCATCATCAAAAAGGGGGAGATTGTTGGAAAATAGGGTTTTGTTGTGACTAATAATATTTTGGTAAATATCAATTCTTGAAATATGTTTTTAATATGTGCAAAAGAAAATTATAGGAAGTAAAAGGTGTACAAATTATAATATCAATTAATGATATTATAAAGTAACCGGGTTCCTACATTCCTTCATAAAGCATATTCTTAAAGTTTTTGTGAAATATATTTCTGTATTATCCCAAAAATATATTTGAATATTTCATTAAGAAATAAAATATATTTGAATATATTTTATTTAGAAATATGATACTTGGCTTTATGCACTTGTAGGAACATGAGGAGCATTGATTCTACCTTGATATTAGTTCAAAGCTAAGATATGTATTACACCAAAATATGAACTTTGTAAAAGATCATATTTTTGGACGGTGTTTACATAATTGGACTTTGGACCATGTTGATATTGGACCGTGTTTATCTGTTGGATCTTTTGTTATTGGACTGCTGTTCTGTGATGCGGCCCGATCTCACGTCGGCCCAACCCTATTGAAGGAAGCCTACCTGCACTCGCTACGGTGTCGTCTCATTCATTAGAGAGATGCGCTTGCCATGACGTCGTCTCACTTAATAGAAAGACGCACATAAGAGGGTTCTCGATCATTTTGCCCAAGCTACTATTCTTCGGTCTCCAATGTCATTTCTATTTCTCTCGAGTGCCGAATCCGTAACATGAGGATTTTGAAGGAGACTGGCTGTCAGAACGGTTGGATTGAAGCTCTGAGAAATGATATGAGGTTGATTTGATAGATGGATCACTATTCTTAATGGGAAGAAAGCTATGGTTCAGGTTTGATGTAAAAAGCCTTAGATCTGCTCCCTATTTAAAGGAGATGTATGTATGAAGATAGAGATCGATGATCTACATCTATTTGAAGTGTTCTCTTTGTGAAGAAAATCTCTTAAGCTCACTTATTATTTGATTCAAGTTCGCTCATCTCTCGGTGACTTACAAGGGTTAAGTGATATTCGATTATTTGACTTGATATTCGATTATATATTTGATTATAGCTTGTATAACATTATTTATGTGCTGATTACATTTAAAAACATTTACTGCACATAAATATTGAGGAAAATTTGAAACCCTAATTTACTCAAATTGGGGATTTCGTGATAGGAGCTTTGCATCTTGTTATATATACTTAAATAGCTCCTCTGATTAGCAATATCCTATAAACTAACATATTATTTGGGGATTTGCTATTGTACATGATCTTTTGATCATAATTTTTTTTTGCTACGAATTATTTTCCTTGGTTAACGATAGTGGTAGGTTTGCCAATATTTGCGGGTTCTTACATTTTCTTTCTTCCTCATGTATTCAGACTTGAGAATTCCTTTGAGAATGAATTATTTGGATTAGGGAGAACGTGTTCTCCTAATTTGGTTGAGTAAAGGAGACTTCAATCGGTTGGATTGAAGGAGAAGAGGGTGGACGTAGGACTCAAGTATTGAGTGCCGAACCACTGTGGTAAATTGGGTGTTGATTCTCTTGCTCTTTACTTATTTGAATACCTCTGTTTGTTTGTTGCTTATTAATTCATAAATTGTTAAATTAATTGGATTAATTTTTTATATCAAACAAATGCATCATATTGTTAGATTAACAATTCAACCCCCCCTTCTTGTTAAGCCATAAAACCTAACAATATTAATGATATGGTTTGTCACCTTAAAACAATAACCACACAATCCAACCCTGAACTAAATTTTCTTTGAAAAGTAATACACAAAAGGTACAACATAAAGTCATCCTAAAACAATCTCTAAAACTGGGATGACATGTCTAATAAACTCCATATAGACTTTCACATTATCTTCAACTAAAAAGGCTTATACTAATTTGGTCTCCCACTTCTTGTGAATCCTTAAATAGTGAAATATCATAACTTGCACCATTATTGTGGCTTCTTAGTGAAATATCACGACTTGCACCACTAATCGCCAAAAAATGAATAGGGCTTCTTATAGATTGGATTCACAAACTAATGTCAAAACTATTACTCTTAGGTTTGCAATGAGATAAGAAAGATTTTCACTTATTGCAATCATTATTTTAGTGACCATTTTCTTATAGAAAACAATAATTGCCTTTATCAACAATGGAGCTAAGTCTAGTCATAGGTGATCCTTTCAAATACAATCCTTAACAACTCCATAAATATCATGCCTTAAGTGAAAATCTCTACAAAAAAATCATTATTGCAAAATCTAATGAGATATAATACCTTACTGTCATTATATCCAATAATTCTTTAATAGTGCATTTAGCAGGTGAATCACATATAAGGTGATCCTAAGTTGACCTTTTAATGGGCAATAAATTAATACAACTACTTTTCAATAATGTGCTTCATGAAGCAACTCATTATTCTCACTATTATAACTAGTAGGATTTACTAGCTTATCCTAGATTAAAGCAGAACTAGTATCTAGCTCTTCCATAAAATGCTTTATGTCCTTCCATTTTAAAAGTTAGACTTCGTGTGAACCTTAATAAGAACTATTCGTGGCTCACTAATAACCAAATATGGTCCAAATCTATTTGGGTCACTCGATATGTCTAGTTTGACGTCCAGCCAATCAAGAAATTGTTGAGATCATTGGTAGACGATCCATCTCTAACACCACAAATGCTGGCCATTAGAAGTTTATCGGTGAGCTTTAGGCCTTTTTAAGTTGGTTTGACCTAGTAAAAAAAGTTTCCATTTTTGGTAGATTTTTGCATCCATAAAGCTACTTAAGGGCAATAGTTCTAAATATGGTATCAGTTGGTGACAATTGCCACTAGTTGAGCTCAAATCAAAGCTCAAAGCTTTGAATGTGGAGAAACTCGTGAAACCTAAGGAGAATTCAATCTTTAAACTCAAGATCGCATTTTTAGCTCTATTTTGCTCCCCAAATCAAAGCTATGACTACTTCAATACAAATTTTAGCAAATATAGCTTCAAAAAAAAGCTATTTTTTAATATCTAAGCACTAATCATGGAGAATAAAATGGATTTCACAAAGAACACAAAATAGGCCAAAAACAGAGTAGATTTCTCTATTTCTTGAGTTATAATTTCGCACTAAGTCTTCCTCTCTACGCTCTTCAAATACTAAGCCAATGAGACAACCAAAGCTACTAGAAAATCAAGGGAGAAATGCAACAAATGATGGGCTACAAAGAAGACTCTCTCATTACATGAACAATACCCATATGTGTGTGTTATGTGTGGTGCTTATGTTCTTCATGGCCATAAGTGTCTCTAAATTTCACCCTTCAACAAGCTCTAGTGTATATAAATAAAGAACTAGAAGAGGGACTTAGCCAATCAACTTAACTGTTGACTCAAATAAGCCCACTCATCAAAACCTATAAGATGAACAAAAGCTTACACTAACCAATACCATATATACAATAAAGGTAATATGTGTCCAATCATAATGGGCCAACATAATTCATAATGACCTTACATGATAAGGAATATTAATTTATGTTCATTGATATAAGCCCACATTACATGGGCTCATAAAATGAGCCACACTTCCTAATCCCTATAATGAAAGGTTGGAAAGTAAAATATTGAGAAGGTTCAAGCAAGGGAATCCCAAACCTCTTTTGATTACTTCTTTATCAAAAGGCCTGCATTCATGTAACTTCCTTTGATCTTTAAGGAATAGCTCATGCCTTTCAACTAACACCACATGGTCTATGTTAAGCTTTGGAGTGAGGCTTACCCAACAAGCCATACTAAGCCATGCTAACTACATGCTTACCTATATGAAACTTACATCTTACACACTACCATGATTAGACATGTTGCTTAGGTATTAGACTTACACAACACCTTTTATACTTGACTTTGTTATAAGTGCTAGCTTTAAAATATAAGGACATGACATTCCTCCCTCCTCAAGTCAAGGGCAAGGAATTGGATTCAAATATGTTGAACATCATTCAATGTGACATCTGACGATGGAAGTTCTTGTTAATGGACTAGGATTTCTTCCTTCCACTTTTGGATTCTACGATCTAATGTAGCTTGAGATGAAGTCATCATACACTCATCTTCCTTCAAAATTTAAGGTAAATAGAATGGATGGGTATAGAGAGGTCGACAATTTTTTTATATAGAAGACAAAAAAGACCAATTGAATATTGGCCACTTGTGGCAACTTAAGCTTATAAGCAACATTGCCCACCTTTTGTAGGATCTTGCAATGTTAGTAAAGAAAACAACTTTAAGGACTTGTTACAAGCTAGTGACATTTGTTTGTAAGGTTACAAATGTAGATAAACGAAATCCTTTAGAGCAAAATGGGTGTTCATACTAGTTTGATCATAAACTTCTTCTTGCAAGCTAAGTAAGGTGGCATTAAGCTCATAAGACTACAAGTCTAAAATTTATCCTTTATAACTAGAATAATTCCTTCTATTGCTAACTATTATCATTGGCATCCCAAATAGTTTGAAACTGGTATGAAGAAAACTTGAGCTATGGAAGACAAAGTATATGGGTGTGACATAGGAATAACGTGTGCCAATTTTGTTTGGCATCCACTATTGCAAAGATGGACCTTTTCCTTTTAAGTCCTTCGAGATATTATTCCACACCTATGAAGGAATTATAAGTGGTTGAAACAAGCTCAATAAAGCCATATTTTCCCACTTTTGTTGCTTAAACACCTTACATTACGAAACATTAGTTCTCACATCTTGTCACATGACTTTTAGTTGAAAAAAAAAACTCTTAACTCCTTAAAATTCTTTTGATATCCTTTCGAGTTGCCATATGCATTTCTCCAATAGTGTGGTGATTAACGAAAACCTAGCTAGTTTATATACATTATTTTTTTAAAATAGGACTTCTTCCTTATACTCGTATGAGCTAAACACATCCTTTTTCCCTATTGCTTCATTAATTCCTATAGGCATAGGTAACTCATAACCTTCTCTCAAATTGCTTCTAACCAAAAGGAAAAGGTTGCTAAGATGGTAAAATTCTTCCTTGCCATTTCCCCTTGTGACCAAGCATTAAAAATAGTGTTTCCCTTTCTCAACCTGTATTTTATAACAAATCTATAATCCATTAATTTGGCTAATAACCTCTACTATGCTCCTAATTAAATTGTTCCCACAAAAAAATTTAAACATTTTTTATCACTCATCATGATAAATTTGCTTGCTAACAATTAATGGCACCATTTTTTACTCTGCAAGAATAAGTATGCATCTATTTTCCATTTGTTGACAACAATAGGTTCTTACCATTGAGAACTTGGCTAAAGAAGTTGCCTCCTAGCTTCATGATGCACCATATTTGTGTGCCTATGTTTTGTATTAGTGTGATATATTTCCTTTCAACTAGTATTAGAGAAAAGGACCTATAATTTAGGTTTCGACAAAATCCAAACAAACACATTTCATAGCAAAAAACTAGTGTTTAAGGTAACCAAGTTTTTCCTTTTACTTCTTTTGTTGGATTTTTGACTCCATTACGGCCAATGAATGCTAGATTTCATTAAAATTTGATTGAAAGTTTGTGGGTTACCATTCACCTAAGTGGCTAAAGAGAAAATCATTGATTTTTATATTATTAGATGGATTTAGGAAGTAAATTTATACTATATACACGTGTTCTTGGCCAATCTATCAATTGGCCATGTTTGATTTGCCAAAAAGTGATGTGTAATGGCAAAATACCATCAGTGGTGAAAACAAGTCTATTTTGACCCAATTTTGTGCACCTAACCCAATTCTTTGTAATTGACCCAAACCAAAAAGTGACTAGCACAACTTGAAATTGAACTCGAGAAATGATCCACCTTAGTATTGACTAAATCATACCTAATTTGACCCAAGAACCAAACTAAGTTCAAACCTGGTTTTGATACTCAATCCAAGCATGTGGGGTGCATGTGCTTGTCTCCCATAAGTAGGTCCGTGTGTAGTCACTATTCATGTGTGAAATACACATGCTAGTGAGTTTTTTGATCAGTTGTTTGGGCTAATTTTTTGTGGTACTTTGTAGGGTGTTTTAGGAGTTTACTTGATATGTTTTCAAACATATTTAGAGGGATATTTTGGTCATATCATTTTGAAGTTCTAAATAAAGGGAAGGTTAAGATGGCTAAAGAATTCAAGATTGAGAAGTTTAATGGCACCCAGTCAAGATTTTGGAAGACACAATCTCTTAAGTACTTTTATCAAAAGGATGATTTGATATTGACTATCAAAGGTACAAAACACAAGCCTACGTATATACTAGAAGAAAAATGGGAGAAAATAGACAAGAAGACTAGTGTAATCAAATATGCCTTGGATCCATCCATCATTGTGAATGTTAATGAGGAAACAACAACGAAAGGTTGTATAGATGCTTTGGAGAAATTGTATCACATCATCATACATTAAGAGGGTCGTTCTTATAAAAAGGTTGTATAAAATGGAGTTTGATGAAACTCATTGAATGTAAGAGCATACAAACGACTTTAATTCAATGGCTCAACAATTGATGGTAATTAATATTGAGTTTGATGATTATGTTAATGCATTAAACTTTTTTACCACTATCTCATGTAGTTAGGATCCATTAGTAAAATCTACGGCTGAACAACTAAAGGGAAGTTAAATTTTAATGATGTTATTAGTACAATTTTGTTTGAAGATTTAAGGAGATGGTCATTAGCTAAAGCTTCTAATTCAAGGGCAGTCGCATCATCGTTAGTTAATAGCACTAAAGGTAGAAAAGGTAGAGAATAAGATAAATATAAAGGACAAAATGGCATAAGTCATGGTAGATCAAGATTGATGGAGAGATGACAAAGCATAGTGCCATCCAAAAGAAAATGTTGGAACTGTGGTAAGATAAGAATTTTAAGAGACAAACTTCAAAGGAGACATCAAAAAATGATTTAGAAAATTATGTAGAGTTATGAGTATTATCTGTTATAATGATAGCTAAAAAATTTTAGATGATTGATTCAAGTGCTTTCTTTCATGCTACCTTATGTACAGAGTCCTTTACAAATAACTCTTTAAATAGTTTTGGTTAGGTTTTGCTAAGAGATGATAATTGTTAATAATAGGTATGGAAAAAATCATTTTGACATTGTCAAATAGTTCTACACTTACCTTAAATGATGTGTGGCATATTCTAGAGCTCAGAAGGAATCTAATCTTAACCACTACCCTAGATAATGAATGCTTCCACACTTACCTAGGAGGGTGGATTCTATAAGATCATAAAAAGAGTATTGGTAGTAGCAAAGGTAAAGAAGATGGTTCATTATACTTGATAAAAATGTTAATGTTATAGGTTAGAATAACTCAAGACTTCAGCATTTAAGGCTTGGTCATATTAGTGAAAAAGGTCTTAAAATATCTCATTCCAAACGGAAGGTTAAAGGCTTCAATGATATTGATTTGGAATTCTATAAGGGTTGAACATTGAGAAAGATGAAAAGAGTTAAATTCTTACTAGATAGGCCTAAGAAGAAGAAGAAGAAGAAGAAAAAGTTAGAATTTGTGCATATTAATGTATAGGGGTCAACTTAGGTTCCTTCACTTGGAGGTTCATGGTACTTGTTGAAATATATTTTAATGATATTAAAATATACTAACATTTTAATGATGAGAAAAAGAGAATTATAATATGAGAATATTATAATCATTATGTTGGATTATATTAATATTTTAATGACGACAAATAGGAATTATAATATGAATATATTATAATTATTGTTTGCTTATTTATTGGCTTTTATAAGAAACATAATATGGAAATATTATGCAGGAAATTAAGTTAAAAATAAGCAAAGCCCGAATACAGTCAGGCCAACCCAGAGACGCATAACCCAATCCACGAGCCTAGTCCCAAACCCGTGAACATGTTCGAGTATCCAAGCCTATGTGATTCTCAACCCAAACCAACAGAATCCGTGACCCAACCTAGAGGCACACAACCTAGCTCACACGAACGAGAACTGGTCAAGAATGCATGACCCGCATTCATGATTATGACCCGTGACCCAACTCAAACCCGAACCAAACTTAAGCTATGACCCACTCAATGCCATGACTTCACCACCAAAATTGAGGACCGATGACTTCTTCATTTAAGTAGAAAAGGTTTCATTGGAAAGCTAACAAAGAGGAAAACATTTCTGTGGAGCAAAATCAAAGACCTACTACTCAAAGAAGATTAACTTAAAGAGATTCAGGAATTCTTCACAATTTGTGGCCTAACTACTTAGAAGAGAAATTAGAAGCAGATTAAAGAGTTTCTAAAGCTGAAATATTAGGCTTTTGAAGAGAAAAAGTTGATTTATCAATCTATGAAGCAACCACAATGATTTGATTCAAGATTGAAGAGATTTCATGAAGATTAGAGTTCGACTTGAGCGTGACCCATTTTTGGTCCACAAAGCTCTAAATTAATCACTTAAGTTATGGATGAAATGGTGGCATTTTGGAGAATGATTTTGAATGGTCTTAGAGACAAAATGTAGCTCTATCTCATTCCTCTCTCAACAACTCGAAATGAAGAGAGAAGACAAAAATTAGGGCTCCAATGGGAAGAAGATGTGACTTGCTTTAGAGGTGTCAGAACATCTCTTTAAAGTGAAATGTGATACCGGACGGAGAGGAGGAAAATAAAAGGATAAAATTATCTTTGAAAACTAAGGATACAGATAATCACCACCTTAGAATTCAATGATACAAATAACAATTATCTTTGTAAGCTAAGGATACAGATAACTCACCACCTTAGAATACAAGGATACAAAATAACAATTATCTTTGAAAACTAAGGATACAGATAACTCACCACCTTAGAATTCAAGGACAAACAACAATTATCTTTGTAAGCTAAGGATACAGATAACTCACCACCTTAGAATACAAGGATAGAAATAACAATTATCTCTGAAAACTAAGGATACAGATAACTCACCACCTTAGAATCTAGGGATAAAACACTCACCACTCTATTGGAAATAATTCCAAAGAGATACAGAGCAAAAGAAGCTCACCACTCTTGCCACAAGCAAAGAGATACAGAACTTAGAAGGAAAGCTTAAAGCTTATACTCAAATCTCACAACTCAATGCCTCTACTACACAATGGTACTAGGTATTTATAGGAAACTAAGACACCCACAATCATAAATATAGCCAACTACTATCTTCCCAACTACTATCTCCCCAACTACTATCTTCCAACTACAACCTCTTAATTACCAACCACTTACTCTCATCTACCAACTACCAACCACTTATTCTCATCTGCCAACTACCAACTACTTACTTCCCAACCACTTGGTCAACATTCTCAAGCTTCTTTAGATTAGACTTGGGCTTGTATAGGTTGGGCCACAATATCACTAATGAGTACTTGGGCTTGGGCTATGGAGGATGGGCCGCGTCATTCTCCTCTGGTTGGAAAGGACTCGTCCTCGAGTCCAAATTGTCTTTGAAACTCTATACTCACTTGGAAGCTCCAGCTTGTAAGCATTGGCAACAATCTTCTTGAAAATCTCGCATGGTCCTACAATCTGGGGTTGAAACTTTGCAAATCTCTCTGGTGGAAGTCCAGGAGGAATTTCATCAAGAACAACAGCTTCAGACTCCAACTTTGCATATCTTTTTGGTGGGAACTGTCCTTCTTCAAACTTAGCAAACCGACGATGTTTATTTGCTTGTGTCTGGTACTTCAGATTCTGCCTTTCAATCTTGTCACAGATTTGCTCATGTAGTCTTTTAAGGAACTTTGATCGTTCTTCTGCATCTCCACTGAACTGGAGTTTTGATGGTAATGGCAACAAATCCAAAGGAGTCATTGGATTCTTTTCGTTGACTGCGTCCAAAGGGCTGCAACCGGTAGCTTGACTTGTAGATCTTTGGTCACTTGGATATAGTTCGTTGACAACCTCAAAGCCTAAAACTTGAGCTCCTAAAGTAGTCAACAAGCAATGTCTCCTACTTAAGGCATCAGCAACTCGATTAAGCTTCCCAGCTTTATGCTTGATAGAGAATGAATAGGATTGTAGAGACTCTACCCACTTAGCATGACGACTGTTTAGCTTTTGTTGGCTGTTAAGATACTTGAGGGTTTCATGATCAGTAAAGAGAATGAACTCTTTTGGCAGTAGATAATGCCGCCAATGATCAAGAGCTCGAACAACTTCTTGGCTAAGAACAACACCAATTCCCATATTTGAAGCATCACATTCCAATTCAAAAAGCTTCTCAAAATCAGAAAGTGATAGGATGGGAGTAGATACCATTTTTTCTGTGATAAGCTCAAAGCTCTTTTGGGCTGCCTCTGTCCAGTGGAACGAATCACCCTTTAAGCATTCTGTGATTGGAACAATCATCGTACTGAAGTTCTGGATAAATCTTCTATAGAAGGAAAACAAGCCATGGAAGCTTCGTATGTCATGAATTGACTGAGAAATTGGCCAACTCACAATGGCCTCAATTTTGTTAGGATCCACCTTGACCCCTGCATCAGAAACAACATATCCCAATAATACATTACTCTTGGTAAAGAACATCCATTCATAGAGTCCGTTTTGAGTTCTGAATGCAGTCTTCCATTCATCTCTAGTTCTCATCTTGATATGATGATAGCCACTTCTGAAGTCAATTTTGGAGAAGACGACATCACCATGCAGTTGATCAAGTAAATCATCCAACCGAGGAATTGGAAACCTGTATTTGATAGTAATCCGGTTGATTGCTCTACTATCAACACACATGCGCCATGATCCATCCTTCTTTGGTACCAACAAAGTTGGGACAACACACGAGCTCATGCTTTCTTGAATCATCTTTTTGGACAAGAGCTCATCCACTTGCCTTTGTAGCTCTTTATATTGCTCAGGATTCATATGATAAGCAGCTTTATTAGGAAGAGAGGCTCCTGGCACTAGATCAATGCAATGTTGAATATCTCTAGTTGGTGGAAGGCCGGGAGGAATTTCATCTGGAACAACATCTTCAAACTCCTTGATGAGAGGTTGCAATAAGGGATGTGGCTCAAGTTGAAGCTCATGATTTGATTCCATGAGCACAAGAGCATAAACCTCTTCACCTTCTTGAATTGCATGCTTCATTTGAGTTCCAGAAAGTGCAAGATTGCCTTTCTTGCTTGATGGTGCAGATGTATTGCTTGGCTTAAGAGAAGCTAACACAATATGATTTCCATCCTTGTGAAATGAATAGGTATTGCTATACCCATCATGCAAGGCTTTTTGATCATATTGCCAAGGCATTCCCAGAAGTAGGTGACAAGCATCCATTGGTACCACATCACACCAAGCACTATCCTTATAGTTTTTCTCAATTGAAAAGGAAATTGAGAAATATTTATCAACTTTTACCTCATTTTGTTGGTGGAACCATTGTAACTTCTGTGGATGATCTTCGGTCTTTAAATGCGGCTTTTCTGCCATTTCAGAGGCTACGGCATTTGTATAGCTCCCTTCATCACCAATGATATTGCATACCTCGCCATGTGAGGTACAACGATTGTGGAAGATATCGTCTTGACGCCAATCTTCTTCTTTAGTTGGATTCAGGTTCAAAGGAATGATTAGGGCTTCTCCTTCATCTGCATACACCAACTCTTCCTCACTTTTTGCATTGGCTTCATCAGGTTCTTCTAGGACATCTTCTTCAACAAGAGCAATGATCTTTTGGTTAGGAGAATCGAAGGTTATATGTCCATAACTCTTAGAGGAACTTTGAGACTCCACATGCTTTATTGGTGGGGTTGACTTCATAGTTGCTGGACTTCTCCGTGTTGTAGCACCTTCTCTTGACATAAGCTCGTAATTATAATCCTCAACAGATAAGTCTATCTGTTTCAGATTTTGGAGCTTGAGAAAATCTTTCATTTTGTAGTTGTTTGGGAGGAACCTTCGTTTCAGCTCTCTCTTCATTTTCTCCCAAGTTCGAATTTTTCTTCTTTCTTCTCGAACTCTTTGTCTCTGCAAATTTTCCCACCACAAAGATGCATATTTTCTTAATTTCAAGGCAATAAGTTTTACCTTTTGTTCTTCAGAATAATCTTTGATGGCAAATGTTCGTTCAACTATATGTAGCCAATCTAGGAATTCGTCTGGCTCCATTCTTCCTTCAAATTCTGGAATTTCAACTTTGACATCAGGATATTGTTGAAGATATCGCCGAAGATGACGAGGATGGGGCGGAGTACTATCATCAGAGTCTTCTTGAGTAGATTGATAAAAAGGATTCTCATCCTCTCTAACTCTGGATTAATGACTTTTGTTAGATCCAGAACGATAGTTATATCGTTCTCTTGTTTGAAAACGTGCCAACTTTTCTTGGAGTTCTTCAAGTTGTCTCCTCATTTCGTCCATTTCCATCTCATGCTGGTCTGCTTCATTCACCTCAGGGACTTCAAGATGGCGAGCATGATGACGACGACCAGCCATTGAACCTAGGCTTTGATACCAAACTTGATACCGGACGGAGAGGAGGAAAATAAAAGGATAAAATTATCTTTGAAAACTAAGGATACAGATAATCACCACCTTAGAATTCAATGATACAAATAACAATTATCTTTGTAAGCTAAGGATACAGATAACTCACCACCTTAGAATACAAGGATAGAAATAACAATTATCTCTGAAAACTAAGGATACAGATAACTCACCACCTTAGAATCTAGGGATAAAACACTCACCACTCTATTGGAAATAATTCCAAAGAGATACAGAGCAAAAGAAGCTCACCACTCTTGCCACAAGCAAAGAGATACAGAACTTAGAAGGAAAGCTTAAAGCTTATACTCAAATCTCACAACTCAATGCCTCTACTACACAATGGTACTAGGTATTTATAGGAAACTAAGACACCCACAATCATAAATATAGCCAACTACTATCTTCCCAACTACTATCTCCCCAACTACTATCTTCCAACTACAACCTCTTAATTACCAACCACTTACTCTCATCTACCAACTACCAACCACTTATTCTCATCTGCCAACTACTAGCCACTTATTCTCATCTGCCAACTACCAACTACTTACTTCCCAACCACTTGGTCAACATTCTCAAGCTTCTTTAGATTAGACTTGGGCTTGTATAGGTTGGGCCACAATATCACTAATGAGTACTTGGGCTTGGGCTATGGAGGATGGGCCGCGTCAAAATGTGAGTTGTTTTGAATCTACTTAAGTGCATATTGCTCACTAATTATAGTTGGACTAAAAAATATAAAGAAAGAAGCTACTTATAGAAACTCATACTCTTTACTCAAGCTTCATCAAGCTTACAAAATTGGTTCTACATTTCAATGATTCTACTATAAGCTTATTAATGCTTTCATACACTTGTTAGGAAATCAAATAACTCTTCATTTCATATCTTATTTGAGTTGATTTCATACGAGTGAATGGTGCTAGGGTTCATGCAAGTTTAGGGCTTTTGTCCATATCGTGTTGTATTAAGTCTCTAGCACTTGTTTGAAGCTTTTAAACTTGAATTCATATCTTATAAAACCTTAATTTGAAATTTGTACTTAATTGCTACTCATTGTTAAAAATTTTGGGGAGAGAATTGTAATTAGGATTGAAAGAGTGGTTCTCTCTTGTAACTGGGATTGGAGGAGTGGTTCTCCCTTGTGATCAATTTGTGAATTAATTGGAGATTGACTCTAGTAGGTTATTGCTAGAGTAGGATGGAGTAGGTGCCGAGGTGACTTGGACTGAACCACCTTTCAAAAATCTATGTCTTTAGCTTGTTTGATAATCTTAATTTTTGCCTTGATTGCTTAACATAAGAAAAATGAAAAAGACTAAAAGATTTTTGATAAACCTAATTCACCCTTCCCCTCCCTCCTCTTAGGTTGTTATAGGATCTAACAATACTTTTTGACCTTTATTAATAATTATATAAGGAAGACATGGATCTACATGCTAAAGTACAAGTTAGATGTATTTAAGGTATTCAAGAAATGGAAGGCATTAGTTAAGAACTAGACAAACTTGAAGCTAAAGTCTCTTAAATCTAACGATGGGGAAGAATATGGCAGTAACAACTTTGATGACTTCTATGCATGAAAAGAAATTAAGAGAATTAAGGTTACCCCATAGACTTCATAAGAGAATGGTGTTGCAAAAAAAAAAAAATGAACCACACAATTCTTAAGAGAGGAAAAGCTATACATAATCATGTTGGACTTTCATAGAACTATTGAACTTATGCATTTAGTATAGTTGTTTTCTTGATAGATGAACTCCCATCTATACTATTAAATTCAGGTGTATCTAAGGAAAAGTGGACATGGAAATAAGTTAATTACATGTACCTAAAGGTGTTGAGCGTAAGATATATGCACATGTTAAGCACCAAGGTAGGAGTAAGTTAGACATTAAAGCTAAGAAATTCTATTTCCTAGATATGCTAGAAATGAATAAGGCTATAGATTATGGAATGGTGGATTAAAGATGTATAGTTTTAGAGATGTTATGTGTAACCCAAAAAAAACTCTATAAGGACAAAAATGACAAAGAGTTGCAAAGGAAACCTAATGTTATTGATCTAGATTTGAATGCTTTAGAGAAATCATTTAGTGAGAACTCTTATGCATCATCATCTTCAACTTTATCTTCAAAAAGCTCACAAGAGGATGGTCCTCACACTCTACCTATAGCTCCATCTTTGAGAAGATCCACTAAAGAGAGGTGTGCTCCTACTTGATTTTCTTCATCTTTAAATTATATTTTGTATACTTATACAGAAAAGCCTGAGACTAGGCAAGAGGCCTTAAAATATGATGACTATGCTAGATGGAAACAAGTCACAAAGGAAGAGTATGACTCTTTGATATCCAACCAAACCTGGGATTTGGTTGATTTGTCTAGAGATAAAAAGGCAAAATATTCAAGATGGATCTATAGAATAAATAATGAAACAAATGGGAGCAAGCACTACAAAGCTAGACTTGTTCTTAAAGGATGTGTGTAGAAAAAAAGAATAGATTATAAAGACATTTTTTTATCCAATTGTCAAGATGACTTCAATATGGATTGTTTTGAGTTTGGTGTTGTTTTAGATCTTCACTTGGAACAATTAGATGTAAAGACTGCATTTCTCCATGGTGATTTAGAGGAAGAACTTTATATGCATCAACCTAAAGGAATTGAAGTTAAAGGGAAAAAATTTGGTATGTAAGTTGAAGAAGAGCCTATATTGTTTAAAATAGATAACAATCGAATGGTATTTGAATTTGATAATTTCATAAGAGTGCAAAAGTTTAATAGATGCTTAAGCGACCATTGTGTTGACTTCAAGAGAACATCATTGAATAATATTCTTATTCTTATTCTTATTCTTATTCTTATTTTATATGTTGAGAACATGCTTGCTTGTGAAGTAAATATATAGGATGTAAAAAAGTTAAAGAATCAACTCAAGAGCTACTGTGCCATAAAAGATCTTGGAACAACATAGCAGATTCTTAGTAAAAAGATAACTCATGATAGAAAAAAAAAAAACAAAAACAAAAAAAGGGATGTGTTCTAAAGCTATCTTAACAAGACTATGTTGAGAAGTTGATTAAAAGGTTCAACATGAAATATGCAAAACTCGTGTCCCAACCTATTGCAAGACATTTTAAGTTATCAAAAAAAGATTGTCCAAAGACAATTGAGGGATGAGAGTACATGGAGAATGTTTTGTATGAATTAGCAATGGATAGCTTGATATATGCTATGGTTAACACAAGGCTAGATATTGCACAAAGTGGTTGGCATAGATAGTAGATACATGCACAACTTAGGGAAGACATATTGGAATGCGGTTAAATGGATCCCTAGATATCTATAGGAGACTTCTTGGCATTGCTTCACTTTAATGGATCGAAGCTTAGTCTTCAAGGATTTGTAGATTCATATCTGTCTAGGAATCATGATTGTGGTGAGAGTACTAGTTACATTTTTGTAGTTGGTGGAACAAATGCCAGTTGAATGTACAAGCTAAAACTAGTGGTAGCGTTGTTAAGCACAAAAGCTACCTGGCATTTATTGAAGGAGCAAAGGAATTTACTTAGCTGTAGAGGCTTTTGAAGGAGCTTGATCATAAGCTAGAAAATGATGCATTATAGACAAATAGTTAGACTGTCATACATCTTCCCAAGAGTGTAGCGTTTTACCCCAACACAAAAGATGTCCACAAAAGATATCACTTCATCATCCGAGAAGCGGTAGAGAACGGACTAGCGAAGCTGAGTAGACAGGAGGCAACGTTTGACCACCATCCAAGATTAGGTCTGTAATTTGCTGTAGTGGTCAGATAGAGGACAGGCTTGTCGACTTGCATGTGACAACCATGTTCTGCAAAGCAAAGGATTTTTAGTCTTTTGTTCAGTTTGATGGGACGTGTATCTAAGCATAGTTGATCAAGAACGAAGCAAGCAAGTTTCTATCCGAAAGGAAACCTTAGGAGGTCCAATTCTCCCTCGAATAAGACTGAGTCTCACACTATTTCTTACCGTTCTCACTAGGAACTAGTGCAAAGAATAATTTTATTTCTTCTTTCACAACTGACACCAAAGCTCGGAAAATGCGGTACAGTGACTTATTACTGGATGATCATCCAGTTAACCACCCACTTACAAGTTCCTGTGCGCGAGCTCTTATCAGAATCCCAAAGCTCCTTGGATTACTTGTTTAACAAAAGGCTCGCAATCGTTTAGCTTCCCCTATTCAAGAAGTATCCCACACCTTCAACTAACATTGTCTGCTCTGCGTTGCGTGTTGGGGTGGGGCTTTACCGATAGCCTACATGTTTGCCGTACCAAGCCATGCTAACTTAAAATACAGGGACATAACATGCACCAAAAACAAAAATAAATTAATAAATAAATAAGAGACAAAGTTCTTTTACTTGAGTTTATCCATATAGTTTGGCTTTTTTGGTCAGGTAAGAGCTAGATTCACGTCTGCGTTTCGTAGCAGTTCTCTTGAAAAAATGGGCGGATTTTCTTGACCAGAAATGCCGACTTCGAACCGTACTAAGGCCTCAAAGTCTTTTCAAGTGCTTAAGTCGTGAATTCTGATTGATAATCACAAAGTTTGATTTTTGACTTTTAGGTGCTTAGGTGTAGTACAATTTTGATTTTTGTTATGTTATGTCCGTTGGTTCTTCTAGTTGGCTCACTGTCTGTTGTTTCTTGTGCTTTCTCCAGCACAAGTAACACCTTTTACCTTTACTTAATAGACAGATAATATATAGTACTGGCTATAAAAACCACCTTGCATATATTTTGCGCTTTCTAGCCATTTTTGTTGGTTTGATATTAGAATCTTTATTCCCCCGCCTATTGCTATTACCTAAGTGTTGACGCAAGTGAAAGAGAGAGGTTCCTTTGAGAGCTAAAGTTGCCTAACCTACGCTATACCTACCACTCAATTGCAGAACATCATCATCCCAGTCAGCTAAGCACACTCATTGGTTCCATCTTAAATACTCAAATAGTTGATTAAGGGAGCTCACTTTCAGACACTACAGAGAAATGATAATTCCCTAAAAAATGATGAGGGAAACGAATAAAAAAATTTCCAGTAGAGTTTTTTAGCTAGCTTAGGTAAGGTAGGACAACCAAGCGTACCCGAACCTTGTCTCCTGCAGTGACTTCCATTGCTGGTGAATGAATCGGTCATTGTGATGTCATTGGTGGTAGGACACATAGGAATAGGTTTGGAGAGGCTCCGGGATTAGGGGTAGCTTCCTCTTAGGTCTCTCTTGTATCCCGCAACCAAACAGTAGGTTCTTGAAAAAGGGCCTCCAGGCGTTAGATGGGGCTATGGGGTCTTTCTCATTGTTTCAACTATTGAGTCTTTTTCTCATTATCACCCCACTACACTTTGGCTTGATTTCGATACCCTTACCAAATAATATTTACAATTCTGTGTTTTTTTTTTTTTTTCCAAAACCAGAATGAGACGGGAAAGGTACTTGATGAAGACCTATGTGGCTCATCAACACATGGTTTAAAGGCATGCACATCATTAAAGGAGCTTCACTGCCGGGCTTTCTAACTTGGAAGAAGGATGCTTTGAACAGCCTGTTTGATCCCGCATTGTCTTTCACTATTACGGGGTGGATCTCCAACAGAGTTCGGAATCTATCTCTAAACAGAGTTCAGCAAACTGCAAGGGAAGAGGCCTAGCTGCTTGTGATCACAGTGTGAGCTAGAGATCATCCACGTCGGAAAGACTGTGTGCCTGTAAAGACAAATGTAGCACAGTCAAAAGAGGGGTAGAAGAACAGGGCAAGACAAAGGAAGCCAAATATTGTCTTATCAACTAATGGTGTTATTTGAAAAAAGAGTCTTTAATATGAGAGGAGAAAAACATACCTGATTGTATGCTACAAACACGCCAAAAAAAATAAAAATGAAGAGGACCGTCAGCAAAATAAAAATAAATGACCTTAGAGAAGTCTTAAGCAAAGTGCTTCTTGATGATTTATATTCTTAACTTGAATATCTTCTTGTCTGGTTTCCATGTGATTAATGATTCAGTTATTCTGTAAACAATGTGGGTCTTCTCTGAAGGGACCCAGGAAAATCAGTTGAACTTCCAATTCGAAGCAATTATCTATTGCTGTTTCACATTGAATCGTACAGTGAATCGAAGAGCCAAACTACCTTTTTCAGTGACAAGCTCTTTTATAGTGACACGAAAAGGATTTGTTGATTAGTAATGATTAAGGGCTTGATGACTCTTACCATAAATTGATTTCTTTCGATGTTTGTGTTATATTGATGTAAAAATAATGAACAGTTCATATAGATACGGCTGCAACTTTAACAAATATTCTCGTTCATTAGGTTAATATATAAGATGATGTTATGGAAACTATTTTCTCTGAATTATAGAAAGCTATGATAGAAACAAGATATAGTTTGATGAGAACAAATAAAACAAAGAAATTCAAGTGGGTTGTTTAACATCTGATCACAAGTTCGGGGGAGATGCATGTAGGACGGGAGGAAAAAGAAACAAACAAACAAAGAAACAAACAAAAGGTCCTCTAACTTATTTAAAACAACAATTATGATTATCATAGTAGGTATATCGGCACACTTCAGAAGGTGGGGCAGCCAGTTCAATATGGTCCACGACCAAACCCATATATCCATGAGTGCCACGTGGATGCAGCAGATCCATGATATAAGCGTGAAGTGTGATGATGACTCACATTACCAAATTAAAAAAGAAAAAGAAAATCTATATCCACTGAATGAACCCTGCTCCAGCTTCCTCTTCATATACACCAATGAATCCCGTCATTTCGAAATATCTTCTACAGCACGTTGCCGTTAATCCATTACCCCGCCGCCTTGAAGAGGAGAACCCATTCTTATCTTTTCTTCCTTTAATTTTAAAAAAAAATAAAAACGAGAAGTGTCAAGCTCCTTCCCCCATATGTGATTTCTGATGATAGCCACCTTCTATCTCACGTCAGTATCTCTCTCTCTCTCCTCTCTTATATAAGCATCGCCCATTGTCAAAACCAACCCTAACACCATTCTATACTATCATTACTCCTACTTCTTTTTCTTGTGTTCCTTCCCATGGGAGATAACAATGTTAACCTGCCCCCGGGGTTCCGATTTTACCCCACAGATGAAGAGCTTGTAGTCCATTTCCTTCATCGTAAGGCCACCCTCTTACCCTGCCACCCAGATGTCATTCCCGATCTTGATCTTTATCCATATGATCCATGGCAACTCGATGGTACAAATTTGTAATCTACGCTTTTTGTTTTTTTGTCATTTCTTGTGGTCTTTACATGGAAGCACTTGAATCTGTTACATGCTTTTTTGCAGGCAAAGCTTTGGCTGAGGGTAACAAATGGTACTTCTATAGCCGGACGACGGAAACTAGAGTCACGAATAATGGTTATTGGAAGGCAATGGGCGTGGAGGAACCGGTCATTAATGGCTCCGGTAGCAAGGTTGGAATGAAGAAACATCTTGCGTTTTTCATCGGGGAAGGGCCATCCGGCATCAAAACCAATTGGACAATGCAAGAATATCGTCTACCGGATTCCGCTGGGTCTAGCAGTAGATCGTCCAAGAGAAGAGCGCATTCAAAAATAGTTAAGTACTTGTTTACCTATTTTCCACATGAAAAAAAAAAACAAAGAAAAAAAGAAAAGGATGCTTATCAATTTGTTGTCCTAAATTTTCCAGGATAGTAGCTGGGTAGTGTGCCGAGTGTATGAGCGTGACGAAGATGACGACGGAACAGAGCTTTCATGCTTGGACGAAGTTTTCTTGTCGTTGGATGATCTGGATGAGATTAGTTTGCCAAATTAAGATCCAATAGCTGCGACCCAAGTGGTCAATTATAAACCTTTGCTCAAATGTAGAACTTCATTATTGCAAATTAATGAAATGATTTGTCTCGACACCATTTGCACTTCAAGTGGCATTATGCCATTATGCCATTATGCCATTATTGCACCCCAAGAGAAAGGGAAAAAAAAAAGGGGGCATTATGTTTCGGGAGGACAGCCATCTACCCCTAATTTTTTCTTTTGGGTTGACTGGGGAATAGTGTAAACCTTTATTTACGTGACAAGGGATAACAATTTTAATCCTTTTCTTTCTTTATTTAACTTTTGTTAAAGAGATTGATTTAGGGAAAAGAAAAAGAACAAAAGGATTCTAGGTTTGTCTGTCTTTAATGAAAGTTTGAACAAAGTTCTCGGACTAACCAAGCCTAAGCAAGCTCCACTGAGGATTGACTCCATAAAGCATCACCCAGCTTATCAAATGTTTGAATCAGAAGTTGTGGACCAGGCTTCAATAATCTAGCTATTTGAATCAATTGAATCAAATTCATGGATCTTCTCAATATTCTGCTTTCAATGTACCTTTCACTTGAGATTCACGAAGAAAAGAAAACAGAACAAACCAAACGTAGGGATACTGTTAATCACACCCGATGCCATCTATTATCCACAAGTATTGCCCCAAGTAACTTTGCACTGATGACGCTTAATATGGACAACTACGACAAGTGGGATGAGCAAATTGCAGCCTGGGCCACAAGTTTGTGGAAAGGGATGAGATCGAATCAAATTCCGGTAACCGAAAGGCTCCCAAGTTTGATTTTCAGTCCTATCGTCCTGCGTCGGCAGTTGACCCCTGTTGCATGAAAGTCTCTGCTCTCCAGAGTTGTAAGCTATTCATTTCTCTGCTTCCTTTTTCTTGGGGTTATCACTGTGAGGGGATTACTGAGAAATGAAGGATAAACGTGCGGACGGACGTGGAGCCCAGAGAGCACTGTAACACAAGCTTGCCTCTTCCCACGAGGCTTTTTCGCTTTTTCTACTTATGATGATATGCGGTAGTTGTCTTGTGTCACGAGCCAAGGAACAAATTTTTATGGGTGCCTGCTGAGGGAAGCAATGAGTCATAGATGATGGCAGCACGCTTTCACACGCGTTGCAATTGCTACACGAGTAAGCTTTACCTTTCTTTTTTCTTTTTTTCTTTTCTCCCTTTGTCATTCAGATCAAGCGTATTTTCAAGATTAAGATTATTGATTAAAAAAATTTGATTTTAAACAAACTATTACGGATGCAAGATCTAAATTTTATTCCTAATTTGATGTTAGGATTTAAAGTAAAAATTAATAGGTCTAGATATATTTCAAACATATCCTAAGAATATTCTAGAAGTTATTATTCTTTATATTGGTAGACATTTCTAATAATACTCAATTAAGATTCAAGCAATATCTGACTAGGATTCCCATTGGTGTTAGTTAAAAAATGAAAATTTGATAAGAGAGCAAAAAAAAAAGGTTTACACCTCAGAAGGGTGGTAGCCCACCATTTATGAAAGCGGCAACTAGAAAACACCACTTTGTGTAGTAGCCACTAGCTAATAGAAAATTAAGTATGTTTTTGTGAGTGTTAAAGATAGTTATGTGAGAGTTGTAAGTGGATCTTGCAATCAATATCCTTTATATTCTCTTGAAGAAACTTAATAAAAAGATAAGAGCCTAGTAACTGCACTAGTGATGGGAGACATAAGACATTGTATTGATTCAAACCTCCTAAATCTTGTATCTCTTATATGTTTATGGTTTGATTTATGCATTTATGTGTTTGTATAATTGGTCATTTCTACAACAATTGATATTGAAACTTTGGTTATAAAGCTTAGGAGGATCACATGGAACACAGAGAATTAGATTAGTATTGAACAAGAGGCAAGTAACTTATCCTTGGTATTTCTTATCTAAAGATTTGGCCTTTGATGTGAAAGATTGTTGATTTTTCAAGTGGGTTTTTTAAGGTTAGGAAGAACCTTGTTTTCAAAACATATTTTTGCTTGTATATGACAAAGAAATGCTACTTTGGAGAAAATAAGGCTAGATTAGGACTCATGACTACCTGATATACAATTCGGCAACTTTTTCATCATTAAATGATGGCTAGAATTGGTGGAATGGTCAATTCATTAACATTGTCAATTCATTAATCTGAGCTATGTGACCCCAAATTGAGACCCATACAAACAGATAAGTTAAATCTAGGATGAATCGAGTCAAATAGAACCTGATGGATTTGAGTTAAGCTATTGAACCAAGTCAAACTAGACCTAAATCTAGATGGATCAGTTTGGCGCATGAGATGCATGTGCTAATGGATGGCCAAGAATTTTGCACACATCTACTTAGGTTTCTGGTGTTTGGCAAGAAAGGAACATTTCTAAATGATCTATGGTAGATTTTAATCATAACCCAAGAAAAATCTCAACAATCATTTGCAACAATTGATCCAAAATATAGGTCAAGTTTGGAAGCCACAAATGGCGAGAGAAATCTAACCACTAGTAGTAGAATAATGAGACTAAAGGTAACAACTGATAGATTAGTCTACTAGGGACTAGTTGGTGGCAAAAAAAAGGCCAGCAAAAGTAGTAAAGGTGAAAATTTTGAAGTTACATAATGAAATAGGTTGACCCATAAGAACTATCATGAGCACATGATTGCCAAATAGTTCATTATGTTGGGTGCGTAACACCCACTCACAGATAGAAAATGGCAGCATGTTTTCTACATGTGCCAACAAGGATTTTCTCAAGTACTTTTAGTCAACCTTGTAAGGAATTTCAAGCAATATATAATGGTGTTTTTGTTTTGTGATTCTAAGTTCTAAGGAGGCCCAAAATTGATGAATATTATTGTTAGTTTTTAGACCTAGTTTCTTGCATGTGGTGAACGTCATATTGGTTTGGAATTATAAGGATAATGTGATATGGCAATAAGGATGACGAAGGTGGAATAAGAGGAATATCGCTCCAAGTGCCTTTTTCTTGATTTATTTAGTGCTAATTATATTCATGATTAGATTGTCACAAATAAAACTATGGATGTCTTGTTGGACTTTATTGGATTTTTTTGTATTAAATTGTTCTAGTTTTATTATGTACTTTGTTGGGTATCCAAGATCTATTGGTCATACATTTGGCTAGTGTTTAGGATTCCAATGAAATTTTAATACTTTAGAAGGTTGATAATTATATTCTTGAATGGGGATGCAAGAGGTATTTTTCATTTATTACATTCATTGTTATCCTTTTGACATTGGTAGAGAGGGGATAATTCTATATATTTTGTGGTTATTTAAGATTTCTTAGTTATGTGTTTAACCAAGGCATAGGGTTCCAAAAGAAAACTAATATCTTAAGAAGCTACTATGTTTCTAAATGAGGAATCAAGGAGGAGAGTTCTCTTCATTTAGTTTTTCTAATATATTATTAGTTGACAATAGCATATATGAAAGACAGAGTTATGTGATACCAAGAATAAGAGATAGAAAAAGAGAAGTCTTAGGTGATAGTCTTGCCTTGCTGAAATTGTGAGATAACATGACAGTTGAATCACTATTTTGCTTAAAAGTAGAGTTATTCCTTGGAGAATGCTTGATGCTTTCTAAGAGATAACAGTGCATATGTGTTGGAGGTAGAGATGTTTTTTTCTCTATTTTGAATTCCACATGATTAAACTAGTTGGCTAACACAAGTATAGAAAGTGTCTAAATTTAAGTTAAGTGAGACCTATAGGATTTAGGGTGTGTTAGACCTTAACGCTAATTAATATTTTGATGAAGAGAGAGATGTGAAGCATATGTCAAAATTTAGGCACAATTAATTTCCAAGGGTGTGGTAGACCAAGGTGGATACTCAATTACCTTTACATGCATGATGTGGACAATGGTTAAAGTATCATACATGGTGGTTGTTGGTGAATAGTATTGGTCTCTAAGTGCTAGACTATAGGGCAAGGCTTTCAAGCTTAAAAAATATTTAGAGTTTTGTGAGGCTATATACTTGAAGAATGAGAATTGATTAGATATCTTCATAAAAGGCCCAAAGTAGAGATAAAGGCTAGTGCTAGTTCATTTAGATGTATGAGTATAGCCTAGGCTACTTCATTGTGAAAATCATAAGATGAAAGCTTAAATAGAAGACAACTACTGAATCAAACAAGCCAAAAGCTAAAGGCATAAAGCTAAAATTATGCTTTAGAATGTAGATGTCTAATTGAGTACAAATGGCATTTTATTATTCATCATTTGGCTATTCTCTAAGGGCTATTGTAGAGGAAGACTGTTAATTTTTCTCTTACCTTATATGGGTAGGTATTGAAACATATGCCCATGAGGATAAGGAGCATTAAAGTAAGCCAAACTCCAAGATCAAATAATGAGAGAAGGATTAAGAGATTGCTTATGACATGGAATTGTCCCTAAGATTGCTTATTTAATTGATGTTACTTCTTTATTTGACATCACAGTGATTGGATAAGCAATGTGATCGAATTTCATCTTTGATTACTCTATAGTTAGAATGTCTACAAGAGAGTAGTTTAATTTCATAAGGTATTCCTTGATATAAGCTCATGTTGAAGGGGAATCTATAATGATGCGAGTCCTACTATGAGTAGTTACAGCTCGCTATCAAATGAAACACTAATGATATAGATAGTTACATAGTTATATGATACATTCTCCTTTGTTATTATAAAGACTTTAATATAGGTGATATTGAGTTTTAATGACAATTTATGTTACACTACATTAACCTTTAGGATTCAAAGTTTAAAAAGAATATAACGTGTGGGTAAAGGAAAGCTCGTATGGATTTCTACTAGTTCTTAGGCAATGAAACTTGAGTTTTGCAAATGTATGAACGTGCATGGATTTGTGATACACTTGAATAACAATATTGGTGTTTACTTTAGGATGACTACCTTAGATGTATTATTCACTTCTTGAGCATGTTAGAAATAGAATTAGTTGTTGAACTTTGTAAGGGTTTTTGGAGAAATTGTAAAAGTAGCTTGTGGTGGAGATTGCAATGGAAGACCTAAGAGTGAAATATTATATCCTTAGGATGAGAACCTCGTGACAAAGTTTAGTAAGACTCCTTCAACAAGATTAAGTTGAAGAGTAAAATTGAAAAGAGCATATCTATTAAAGGTCAAATGTTTGTCATGCATGTTTCCAATTGACATTTTAAGATGTTGGAAGATGAATTTGATTATATACTATTAAGGTTATACCTTCAGTAGACATATTAAGAATACATGTGTAGAAAGTCAAAAATTACACATGGAATAGACGTAGTTAGTAGATATGAATGTCCATGGCAGGACTTCTTTGTAATGAGATATAAACTTGGACTTGGTAGATCTCTATTAATGGGTAGATGAGTTGTAGTTGGTGACAAAAGAGGTAACACTTATGAAAGCCAAGAGATAGCAGTGATTACAAAAGCCATAGAGTTCATGAGATTGCATACATTCCTAAAGGAGCCAGATTAGAAAATCTTTTAGACTAATCAAGGTTGATATACCTTTAGTTATGTATCTCCTTATTAGACTAGAAATAAAGGAAGAGCTTGAAAAGAAAGGGGAGATTCATATTTCTTTCTACAACTTATATATTATTGAGTTAGGTATTCCTTTATTGGTGATGGACAAATAACTAAAGAAATTAGGAAAAAGACATCTTCTGATGTAGTTAATGTGTTGATCAAGATGGTGGAATGACGTTGAGAGTTTGCTCAACTAATAGAAGGCTTAAAAATCACATATGTAGCAAATCAATGTATTATGTGGCGTTATTAGACAAATTTTACTCCCAAAAAGGAAGTTGTTAGGATTTAGAGTGAAAATTAATATGTTTAGATATATTCCAAGTGTATCCTAGGAATATTCTAGAAGTTATTCTCCTTGTATTGGTGGATATTCCTAATAGTATACAGTTAGGATGCCTAATAGTATTTAGCTAAGATTTCCCTTGGTGTTACAAATAGAGCAAAAAAAAAGGTATATGAAAGTAGCAACCAAAGAGTGTTGCTTTATGTAGTAGCCACTAGCCAGTAGGAAATCTAGTATGTTTTATGAGTCTCAAAATAGTTGTGTAAGAGTTATGAGTGGATCTTGTAATCAAGATCTTTTATATTCTCTTGACAAAACCTAATAAGAGAAGAATGGGCCAGTAGTTATGCCAATGATGAGGGACATAAGACATTATGTTGGTTCAAACCTTCTATATCATGTCTCTCTTGTGTGTTTATGATTTGATCTATGTGTCTATATGTTCCATTTTCACAACAATGTTGATAAGTTATAAACTTTAGATGGACTTAACATCATCTACTAAATTTTATGTTTTTTATAAAAGATCTAAACTTCATGATAAATCTTAAATTGAGTTGGTGGCAAAATAGGTTAACTTCATCTTCTCTACCAATTTCTACATAAATCTAAAACACATCTTGTGGTTTTTCATCCCATGATTTTTAGCCTTCCTCTAAACAGAGATGAACTAAGTAACAAACAAAGAAAATCAATAAGAACATGTGAATGTAAGTGAGAAACCAAAGATCTAACTGAATAATTAAGAAGAGAAAATTTTGAATCCATGAGGGCAGCTAAATGATCAAAGAGCTTGCATTATAAATCACATGGAGATTCTGAGGCCTTAAATTCCTAACCAGTTTCTAATTCAAATGGAAAATGCCTAAACCAAATCATGAAGGAAAGTCTCCAATGGGATACAAGTAGTTTTTAAAACCAAAAATAATATGAAATGAAAGGGCAAACATAGGTATCAAACATTCAAAAAATTGGAATAAAAACTATTCAATCTCATAATAAGATAAGACTCTAGAAAGATAAAATTAAATAAAGCTTCTAGAAAGTTAAAATTAGGATAAAGCTTTCAAAAGATAGAAGAAAAGATACAAAGGCTAGGAGTTAGGGTAAGGACATCCTAAGTTAAGAGAATTTAATAATTTTAATGATTAGAGTTTAAGTAGTTTCTTGTGACTTTCTAATGTTGTCTAATGTTTCTAGAATTACTATAAAGCTAGTTATTCTAGATTCTTTCTTTGTTTCTATTGAGAACTATCAAGTTTATTACAAACTTGAATTAATAATGATTAATGAAAAGTCTCCCTCTTTGTCCATAGAAATTGTTGGAAAAAGATATGTTTTATTATGACAAATTTTGGTTGCATGTAATCTATATATATATATATATATATATATAAATGTTTTTCATATGCTCATATACAAAATTAAACAACAAGAAAGTAAAAGGTGTGTAAATCATAATATTAATTAATGATATTATAAAGTAGCTGGGTTCTTACATTTTGACATATTAAAGCCTTACTCATGCATTAAAAGGAGAATTTTTTTCTAAGTATAAAATATTACGATATTCTTGAATTGCATGGTAATTCACATAAAAAAGAATATGATACTTGTGATTATTTCATTGCAAGAAATCTATGCTGAGAAGGTTCAATTTTCATAATAAAGCTTATGCATATACAAGCTTGAACCAAGCTTAGGATCAAGGAATGACAAATCTAGTCCAAGAAGCTTAGGCTCGAATGAGTCCTCCCGTAGGTGACTAAGGCTAAACCAAGAGGTTCAGCCCGCATGGAGAAAGACTGATTATTAAGCCTGTGATTAGATCTTACTTGAAGCCCTTGCTATGAGAGTTCATCACTGCACTAACTAAAATGATGTCATTTAGAACAAAGCTACACGCTCTTAAGTGGTCTTGTGCAATTAGAAGCTAGGGCTTTTATTCGACGATAATGACGCCATCATCTCTTCATAGCTGAATGGCTTCTTTTCTAACGGGAAGAAACCAAATGCAACTGGGTGTTAGAATGAGTGATTGTGATGATCAGAATTTTGAATCAAGGTCTATATTGTAGATTAATGAGCCATCTCAATCTCTTAACAAGAAAAAGCTCCCTAATTATGTCAGGTTTGCCAGAGAACTCAAATCAAGCTTATCTTATTTGAATATGCTATAAAGACTTGTCTCAATAGTTCAAAATATGATCTTGCATGAGTTTTACTGAGATTTTGTGAAAGAAAGAAAGAAGATTCATACATGCTTGCAATCTTGCAATCCTATAAAGCTTTTCAGTGATACTTCTCTTAAGATCATATTCTTCATGATTTTACTTGTATATGATCTTGTTTATGTGTTAATTGAACCATAATATTATATTACACATAAACTTAATTATAAATCCGAAAACCTAACTCTTCATAATTTAAGGGTTTCATGATTAGAGCTTTCATTGAGATTGTATATGCTTAGAAAGCTCTCTAATTAGCAATATCCCTCATTTATATTACATATCTTTCAAGGATTGCTTTGTAATAAGGTTGGAAGAACCTTAATTGTAATCACATTGTATTATAATCTCTTTAAGAGGAGATTGGAGGGGTTAGGAGAATGTTTTCTCCTAATCAATGAGTAAAGCAAAATCTAACCAGTTGTGTTGGAGGAAGAAGAGGGTGGAAGTAAGTGAAAAGGGCTGAACCATCGTGGAAAAATTGGTATCTTTCTTTGTTGTCTATGATTGCTTTAAACTTGTTTTATATTTATCTCTTGGACTTGTTTGATTTGGTTGTGTGAGAATTAAATAGCTAATTGTAGACATATTGCTAGAAAACCAATTCAACCCCCCCCCCCCCTTCTTGGTTGGCCATTATACCTAACAAAAAAGGCTATTCAAGTAAAGTGTAACCCAAGGAAGAAAAATGCAGTACAACTTTTTCAAATATGAGAATAAGTATTCTCTTCCTTCCTCCTTCAAATTCTATTTCTTTTACAATGTATGTGTTTAGACATTAAAATAGATATTTCTATATAGTATATTGGTGACGAAGAATACATTAGTTTGCAAATAAATTTTATCTAGATTTACCTTACATATAAATATGTATTAAAAAATGTAGAGATTCTTAATTTTAAAAGGATGATCAATAGAAAGCAGCAAGTGGTCTAATGTTGTTAGTGATTCAAATTTTACATGGTTAATAGATAGAAATTTTTTATGATTAATATTGAAAGTTATACAAGATCTTCTCTACTTGAATCTTCTCATGGTAGTGTTTATAAGATTAGATATAATAATCTTAGTAATTTTGTTACAGGAAACAAATACATTAATTTTTTTATAATAAAATACATACTAAATCACATAGTTAAATTAGAAGATGGATACATAAGTAAATTTAAAATAACTTGCACCCTAAAGGATGTTTAGTGCAATACTAAAGCTCTTAAACAATATAAACTATATCTTTCCTTTCAAAAGAATAAGCCATAGCTAATGAGAAAAGGTGCTACTAACTAGGGCTTTATGTGACTTTCAAGTCCCTTCCTAAGCTATATGAATCCAATTGAGGTAAGTGGTGTCCTTTATAGAATGCAAAAACCAATGAGAAGAGAAAACGAAAATCCTTTTTTTTTCTTAGTAACGAGAAGAATAGGAAAGAAGTTCTGAGATACGTTAAGCCACCAAATGAATTATTCATACAATATGAGCTTTAACCATTGCTTTAAAGTGAATTTGTATCTTCTTATTGTACTTCATGGAGAAATAGAAGAATATCATTTTGTTTGTTACTAATGAATGGAGGGGCTGAATTAATTTTAAATGGTCGTATTTGATGATTAAGTGAAAGAAAATTATAATATTTAAGCAAAAGCATGGGTTTTTTATAAGCAATATTTGACTCTTTCCTACTTTTTACAAGAAACATGACATATTTTCTTGTGTTGTTATTTTTTATACAAAAAGTTCTATAATATTTTGTAAAAATTCTTGTTCTAACTAAATTAGCCATCTTGTACGACTTTTGTTACTTAATCATTAGAAAAATGCTTGCATAAATTGTTCCAACCTATTAGATCAGCTCTTTACCTACCAACAACTTAGTTCTTAGATTCCTAACCACTAGATTGACGACTATCATTTAACACAACCATACACTAGATTATCAACTTAGGGGTTACTATTGTCCATAAGTTGTTTCAAACCAAAGTCTGACACTACCAAGTTGATAATAAAGAGCCAAAAAGGTTGATCAAAGACAATATAGGGTCTAAATTAACCAGCTAATTAATCGTACGTGATGGAGGTATGATTTGATTGTTCTGATCCCAAAAATTTGATAAGCATGCTGATTGGTATTGACAATTATGAATAATAGAAGTTCTCTAATGGTCGATCCTATGTCCTTCTAAAAAAGTCAATCAACTAAGAGAATCAATTATGTTGAATGTTCTATAGCTCTGTTAGAAACATATTCGTAACAAATTTAGTCAGAAAACCTTTTTATTCAAATTTTGGAAGAAGGGTAACTGGAAACCATTACAACAAGTGTCATGGAATGTCAAAAACTATCGCACGACCTTGAAAAGTAAGATGCCAAAGTGTACGCAAATTAACTTGACTTCTCCTTCCAATTACATGTTCAAACCTATAGTCTTTCACATAATTACATCACCAAAGAAAATATGAAAAGGATTAAGCCATGATTGAAGAACACGTAAAGTCAATTTCATGAGGGGTTAGGTCGTCGCATCTTGCAAAGTTTATTTGCATAAAAGTGAAATAATTGATAAGTTATCCCCTGAAAGTCACTTTAGTCTATCTTAACCAATTAACCCAAACATTTGGACTCAACTGGGGCACAAAATTTCTTTAATTTTATCTAGCTTTGAGGAGCCTCAAATTTCAAGCCGCTTACCTCTTTGAATTGCATCTTGGACTGGGCGAGTTGGTCTTGTGTAATATCTTGGACTGGGCTTTAATTTGAAGCTAGGCTGTGATTTGAACTAATCAAGCTGGATTCTAAGTCGTATATCTTGGTGGATCACAACCTGTGTCTGAGCTAGATCTGCCAGCATTTGGACCGCGTCACACTTTATTTGGTTCTCGGACGAGACTGGGTCACGTCTCAGACTTGCCTCTTGGTTGGGTCATGGCTTCTGGGTTGGGTCATGGCTTCTTTTGGACTAAGTGATGGCCTGCTTGCTTCCTGGACTTTGATTGAACTACATTTTTATGTTTAAAGCACCTTTAGATTTCGCTTTCTTAATAGCGTTGATAAAAAAAATGTATAGTTTTGGAATATTTGTTGAGAAAAAAAATTACATGATTACTTAATTATGACATGTATTCACAGATTAAAACTTTTTTAGATCTTTTTGATATAATGAGCTCCTTGTCAATTTTTTTTAAGATCATTTTGTTACCATTTTTTATCGTAACAAAACTCTAGCATAAGTATATTAACAGTTTGAGTAAATTTGTACTAATGTGATATCTTTGGAATCACATATAATTCTTTTAAAGTAGTGTAGCTCTAGATATCACACTAGTTGTTTAATATCAGAGCGAAGACCATTAACACTAACATCCAAGATCCTAATGTCAAAATCAACCTTTTTGATGGAACTCAACTTCACAGTTTGAAATTTTTGAAATTTAAAAAATTTCCGAAAAGAACACGTCTCCGTTTGTAAAAGTTTTTCCAAAATAGACAGCATTAAAGGAATTAGCAGAATAGTCACGTTGTCATTTATACTAAGACAGGCAGAAGAATTTACATATCAGTCACATAAAACAGTAATGGGATATGTTTTCCATTCCCAAAAAGCAAACATACTTTTCCCTGTCAATGGGTTACCAAATATTTTCCTTTCTCAAAAGTTTTTCTATTTCTATTCCAAATATTCTCCCTCTTTTTCTCACAATATAAAAGGAGAGAATAAAACTTGTTAAAGATGCTCTTCCTCAACAGATGTCATGTTAGGCTCCCCCTTAATCAATGTCGGGTTGGGGGAAAACATAAAAATATTACAATAGACAATATCATCAAAACATTCTTAGATCACGCATAAATCGAGTTCTTTATGGGGAGTAACAAATCTACTAGACTAGGGTTTTGGTGAATAAGTCAACCAATTGTGTTGTGTGCCCATAAATTTATGTTACCTTTGTTCGCAAGATCACGCAAAAAAATGATGATGAATATTTGTGTTTAGTGTGTGAGTGCTACATACCATTTTAGAGATATTTATTGCATTAGTATTATTATATATGATGGGTGTATGTGTGGGACTGAGTCCAAAATCTACTAGTTATTGTTGCATTAATAAGATCTAGGCACATCAAATTTCTAAAGTTTTGTATTCAACCTCCGTAACAAAGATTGAAATGTTGTTTGTTTCTTAGAAAACAAAGAAATCAACATAATTCCAAGAAATTGATAAGTGCTATTGGTGCTTTTTCTAAGTTTAATCAATGAAATTAGCATTGCTATATGTATGTAGTGCAAGGGAAGAGCTACAAGTTACCATAAGCCTAAGGTCTTAGAACCTTTTAGATATTTAAAAATTCACTTAACTACTATTAAGGAATTTCCATAGGGTTTGGCTAAAACAACGACATAAAAATACAACAAAAAGCATATCCAATCTACCTGTTGTAAGTTATAATAATGAACCTATCATGCTTCTATACACCCTTGATTGTACATTTTAACAATGGTGTAAGGATCAAACATGATTATAGTGCTCATTGGCATCAATGCCGGTTTAAAATCTTTCAAATTAAGCTATTATAATAAGTGAGAAATAATAAAATTTTCTTGGCTAATGAAGATCTCGTCACATTTTGACTTTGATTTGAAGGCACAAAGAGAAATTAAGTTCTCTATCATGCTCATGCTCATGCTCATGCTCATGCTCATGTCAACTCTTTATGTATTATGTTAGAAAATTCTTTGCAAAGAAAGTCAAATGATATAAGACTGAAAAAGAGGAAATTAAAAATAAAATTATTTTTAAAAACTAAAAGATACAAA
The DNA here is from genome assembly GCA_028551485.1 of Casuarina cunninghamiana. NCBI lineage: Eukaryota > Viridiplantae > Streptophyta > Magnoliopsida > Fagales > Casuarinaceae > Casuarina > Casuarina cunninghamiana. The sequence continues at coordinate 13,261,040 of CM052371.1, forward strand.
AAACTCACTACCTTAGAATTTAAGAACAAACACACACCACTCTATGGAAAGGAATTCCAAAAAAATACAAATTAAGAATTGTTTATTACTCTTAAAACAAGTCAAAGAGATTCATAACTTTGAAAGTAAGCCAATACTTAAGTCTTATAAAAATTAATCTCAATATCTACCTTGGTTACAAGAGAACATAACTATTTATAGTTAAGATATTATTATTCTTAAAGTCTAATCAAAGATGAGTAATTGCATAATAAATGGTGTCATTTGCTTCCAATTTTTTTCACTTATTGAGAAATTTCACAAGTGGAGACCTATTGTATTTTATAACATTAAAAGAGATAAAAACATTGTCATTACTTTACAATTTTGGCTTGTTTAGTTTTTTTGTTCAAATCATTCTTCCTCTTTTCCGTTAGGTACCACTACCATTTTATTTGTAAATTTCCAGGCATTAACATCCTAGCATCATAAAAGCCCTAATCATAATGTCTATAGTTAGACCCATCAAACTGAGGTTACCATAATCATATGCTACGTAGGGTTTGGTAAAGGCTACTATGGATCAACTTGAAGTTGCTAAGCTTATTGCACTCTTAGAGACAAGAACATCTATTCTAATACCAAATCTTAAGGATTTAAGTGTTAAAATAAGACTCATGGTGATTCCCAAATATCACAAACAAGATGTGATATGATGAGATAGAATGCAATAGAAACAAAGATAAAGGGAATGAGTTACCTACTCTTAATGGTCAAAGTGAACCCTTTCATTTTGAATTAAAGAATTCGGAATGAATCAAATCTCCCTAAGTAGGATTTGAACCTACGATCAATTAGTTAACAACCAATTGCTCTACCATTAAGCTACTGAGGAACAATAGGAGATTATATCTCATAGAGTTCAATTCCCTTCTTAACCCATGACCAATATAAGCTTGAAGTTTCCTTCGTAACTTTGGGAACTTCTTCGTAGTGGCTTTGTTCCATGCCTTATTTCATAGGGAACCTCAAAGTGGCTCTATTTCATTATATTCCATCCATGTCCTAACTATAGTTATTAGCAGAGGTATAACTTTCTTTTTCTTAACTTGATCATGTTTCTTGGGCTACCTCTCCATAATATGTACTAAGCCATCACTCAACCCAAGTCCATGGGCTTACTTGTTGCAATCCAACCAATAGCATAGAGCCTAATGAGGGTCTAAATTAGTCAGGCAATTAGTCCCGACAACGGTGTTGAGTCACAATGGTTAGTCCACATGGTCACTTGATTAGTTGAGTCAAAGGATGGTGCTAAACAACTAAAGGGCCAACAGGAATGTTATGTTCTCAGAGGTCTTGGGAGCCAATAAAGCACTTTCGTGTTACATCCCTATGTATCATATAAGTTATTCTATGCAAGTCAATCACGTTTGCAGGTTGGGCCATGACGTGTCAGAGTGCATGAGCTTCAGAAGGGGGACTTAAAAAGGGATGTAAAGTAGGGCACTAGAAGTCTTTTTCCATCTTAGTAAACTTGGAGGTTTTCACTCCTAACGAGACTATGTGATGCTTTTTCTCGCCAACCGTCAACATAGGCAAGGGAAAGGAGAAATTTCTCCTCTTAGCTCTTGACGGCCGACCATTTTGCTGCCTGTCCCACGACAAAGTGATGCCAACTTTGAGACTAGCTACTAAAGGGAATGAGGCATGGCTGGGTATGTCATTGATTAAAATTGCACTTTCTACTATTTAGCTTGATCGCTAACAAAAATTGGATGATTCTTTTTCAATTTCAATAGTTATGAAAACTTTTACAATGTTCTGGATAAAGCTCCATGGCATTTGCCCAAAAGACTTGGTTTTAAAGAGGTGGCAGCCGAATTAACACTTTCCAAAAGGAATTTTTTGGAAAGACTTGTGGAGAGAGATTTCTTTAATGTTGCCCGAAGAAGGGTTAAAAAGACATATGTCTCTTTGTCCGGAGGAAGAGAGATTTCCATAATAGATAGATGGTATTTTCATTACTAATAACTACTTTTTAATCCATTTAAATTTGAAGAGATATCTTGATTCTTGTATTCATATAAATGATTTGAGTCAATTCAAGTCTTTATTGAAAGTAGAGATTGTTTGTTCCTACGATGACATTTATATTAACTAACACAAGTATGTATTGAAACTTATTTCAAAGGCAAGCATTTTTGGACCTAAACCTACTCTCATCCTTAAGGATTAGAATGACAAGTTAACCATTAATGGATATGATGTTAAAATTGAAGTGCAAGTCATATAATCCTTCTCTTAATGACCTTGTGCTCCAAGTCTAATTGATAATATAGTGTAATAGCTTAGTCAATTTGACCATATAAATGAATTTGATTATTCTTTTTAGTGGACTGATTTTTTTTTATATAGAACCCAAGCCGTGGATATGCCACTCGTTTTCAACTTGTCCATAAAGCTACCTTATTCATAAATTACAAAGTCACCATACAAAAGATAGAAGGTGACGAGAACGCACGCTTCCTAGCCATTTTGGCGCATGATTCCGTTCTCTAGGCATGATGATGATGATTTGAACTTGGCATTATAGAAATTATGACCAATGTTTATGTGAGATATATATATATATATATGCATACACACAATACATATTATTTTACATATATGTGTTTTGAATGTCACTGGATATGAGGGACTCAAAAAGTTTAAGGATTAGTAATTTGATAAGAGCGTAGACTTCAGTAATTTGATCAAATTTAGATCTGGGGATGCCAACGTTAGTTCTTTTTAACTTTTAAAACATATGAATTTATTTGATAAAATGATTAGTTCTCAATAGTCAATTTGGCATTCCTTTTTTTTTTTTTAAATAAAGAAAGAAACCAAAAAGAGACCTCCATAAAGTGAATTGCATTTTTGGCAGCAGGATGGGTCTTGCAAGTGGCGATGGGGTCCGTTCACTTTTGAGAAAGTGCTGAAGGCTGAGTGGTCTTGTGGATTTTGCCATGTCACGTCGTGGTGGTATTCAAGATGCTCGGGATATTCAACCCAAACCATCAAAGGCCTGCTACTGAAGAGAGAGAGAGAGAGAGAGAGAGAGAGAGAGAGAGAGAGAGAGGGAGAGGGAGTATGGGGCATGGAAACTCGAAAGAAGATTCACCAAATGGTTCTAAAGAAGAAGGATCATCCCGTATCTCTCGGCTGAAGCAGAGGCTTCACCTCCATCGTCATCATCATGTACGTCGTAGCTCCTCTTCTCATCAGAAACTCCTTGCCGCTGATGGTTTCGCTGGAATTGCTCTCCTCAATCTCATTCGCGTATGTTTTTCCGTTCTCTTTTTTTTTTTTTTTGTAAGATTTTTGTCCCTTTTTTTTTTTTTTCAAATCTCTTGTTGGTGGTAGGCGGAGATGATGTTAAAGGACAAGTGGCTTGCGTGCGTTTCTCTCGGAGAGCAGACCTTCCGGACTGAGATCTCCGACCAGTTAAGCGCCGTTAATCTCCTTTCCACTTCTTTCGTGAATTCTATTTCTAGTTTATAGGACTTTTGTTAACTGCGTGGATTAAATAGGCGTTGACCTTCATCATTCTTGGACATTTGCTTCACATTCTAATTACCACTCTGTTGAAGTGATCTCTCTTCCTCTGTATCTCGCACAAACACGGCCTAACACACGAAAGGGTAGAAATCGAAAGAAGGATGAAACATTGAAGTGTTGCAAGAGTTTCATGAGAACTGTGACTGAGATTATAACTTTTACGTTGAAAATCTAGTTCTTAGCTCACAAAGCACAAGCAAATACACTGTCAAGGATTTAATGTCTAGATGCATCGCTTCCTCTAACATCTTCCTTTTCTTCGGAATGGAAAGGTTTTTCTAATGATCAAAATTTGGAGCCACTTGCTTCACAAGCAAATACACTGTCAAGGATTTAATGTCCAGATGCATCGCTTCCTCTAAACGTCTTCCTTTTTTTCGTAACGGAAAGGTTTATCTAATCATCAAAATTTAGAGCCCCTTGCTTGTATACCCGATTGATCATGGCTCTGTAAAGATTTCAGTCAAGTTTTTTTAGTTGACCCACGGTCATGATAGAAATAGAGGGGAGAAGGTCATCTTATTTTGATGAAATCAGAAGAAAGTGTACTTAAGAATATTGCATCGTGCGGCTGAAGAGCATGCTTTCTACTTCTGACACCTACATTTTGTTAGTATCTTCATTGCAATGTGTCTTTGTGCACATTATCCTCGCTATATCTGAACTGTAGAGAATATTGTGGAGTTGACTGACGAGCAAACCAGAAGGAGCGTGTCAAACAAATGATGATTACAATTATTTTAATTTTTTTCCCTTTCTGTTTAACATTATTTGTTTTGACATTTGAAATGTTGATCTCAATCAGTAGTGCTTGTTTGGAAGGCCATGTGTTAGAGAAAATGGTCTGCATAATTTATGTATTTTGCACATCAAACAAAAAATTATCTTGTTATTACCATCATAGCGACATTTTCAAATAATCATCTAAATGTAAAGTAGCATGATCATCTTGCAGAGTAAGAAACCTTTTACTTTGTTTTTGGATTTTCATGTGCTGATTTTGCTTCATTGTTGTTGCAGCACAGACAGGCCTAATTGGAACTCTGTGAGTTTACATCCTAAACAATTTCTTTGTACAATTGCCCAAGCTGTCCGCTTATTGTTCTTCATTATGCTATTAACTAGCTTTACTAAGGGGCAAGTTAGTCAGTATGCCACACTTTTGGTTCAATATTGTTTTTCGAAATGAAAAAAATGAGAATATTTTGTTTATTAATTTCATCTATAACTTGAAGGCTTTACATTGTTATTGCTATTCTCACTCCTCTGTTTTTCCAAATGCCTGTGCGGAGTTTTGAAGATATAGGTAACACCATTACCAAGTCAAGAAATGCTTTTTCTAAACCTACCTGACTGTGGCATAATTCTCCTTCTCTCTCTCAAAAAGTTATGGGTGTTTTATTTGTTTAGGAATAGTTTTTGATATTCGAATTAAGTAGGCGCACGACAACTTTGGAGTTTTTAATGAAATGTGGGCCATGCTTTCCAGACAATAATTCTAGCAATGCGGAGGGAGATTTATACACAAGTTTCTGGAAAGCCATATTAGTCTTCTAGTTTACTTTCCCATGCATGAGAGATAGTTTTTCAAGCAATTTCCAGCTTGGCCAGGAGTGTCGAATTGTATTGGTTATTCTCAACCCTGGTAATCCCACCAATGGTTCCTAAAGCTGTCCTGCTTGTATCAACAACTTGCCGACTTGTTTGTGGGGCTCATTTCACACATTTGCCTCCTTAAAACGATGCCAGGCTTGCGCTTTCTGAACTAGTTGCTTAGGATACAAATGGGATATTAAAGGCTGTCTACAACGAGCCAAATCATATTATGCTTTAAGTGCATGTTTGTATGAGGTTAGAAATATTTTGTCCTATACAGAAAGCCTTGAACCTGAAAAATAACTGGTAGTAAGCTTCTAATGAGTTGCATTAAGTGTTACACTCAAAGATGAGTCTTTAAACTCCCTTGTATCCTCCATACTAAAAATACCATTATCATACAAGCCTGAAAATTGTTCATTCGAATTTGTTACGCAATTAGTTGAGAAAAATTGCTTGTTACTGTACATCAATTACTCAGTGAGAATCTTTGGCTTCCTTTTGCTAACATGCCATCCTTTTTACCTTCTTTATCATTGAATTGTTATCCTTTCACACTTCAGCATGTATGCCTTGGCATCTGGTAACTCTCAAACTAGTTACTTAAATTAGGTAATCACTGACATTAATCTTTCCAAAAATATCTGAAACTTTAATTTGGATTCCTGGATTAAGATTGAGAAGCTGTAAGCATTCTTCATGTCCGTCCAATTTGATTTGATCGCGAATTTCATATTAAATTTCTCATTTAGTATCCTCTTCATCCTTGTTACCTCCTTCCTGTAGCCAAGATTCATGCTTAGTTTTCTGGTACTTCAGTAATGTCTCCTGGATGATCGTTAAACATGTCTTTCATCTCCACACAGTAGTTGCTGTAATCTTTGGCCTATTGTTTGTTAAGGAGCCTAGGAGCCCTTGGACTTCGAACAATTATTGTGCAAACAGATGATAATCAGTTGTTATACTAGATGGAAATAGGGAGGGCCCACAAAGCAGATCTGGTTAGTGCTTGAGATAAGATTGGAGAGAATCAATAGATATGGAAATCACAGTCACATGACTGGTCTTCGAAGTTGTACAACTAGGGAAAAGAAAAAAATAACTTCTTTTACCAAGAATTTTGTGAGCATCAATGACGATGATGGTACAACTCCCAAGATTGGAAATTCAGCACTAGTCAGCTTTATTGATAAATTCTTGAAGGTTTCTTGGATATAATTCGATGCTTAAGGACTTGGGGATGGTTAATTTACATGGCAAAAAAAAAAAAAAAAAAGATTAAATATTATATCTTAAAGGAATTCAATAGCCTTTCATATTTTTTGACCAAAAAATGAAGCCTAGTTAAGCACATCCTTTTTCATTTAAGCAACCATATCAAGGTTCTCTCGCATTGGAACTAGTTAGCACAAGACAATCAAACTGTAAAAGACTGAAAACAGCGACTGAGAGCCTTATATCGGACTGATGTATGGAATTAGATGCACATATGCCTTATGATTTCTCTGCAAAGTTTACCATTTTTTAATAGAAAGGAAAAGGAACTACTAAATTGAGTTGAAAATGACTAAAACCAAATGGAAAGAACTTCAAACTACTCAATAATGCAAATGGGGCTCCAAAGTATGAAAATGAAACTTGACGCCTCCTGTACTGTCATTCCAGAGAATCTTGGGTCATAAAATTACTCCTAAATTAAAACTATACTAAAAAATTGAGCCAGAAGAAATTAATCTTGATTAAAAATACAAAAAATGTCATTTAACTTTAAATTGTCAATTTAAAGTTTCAAAGTAGTTTTTTATTTTTCTGAATAATCATTGAAAAACATTATCGATGGCTAAACTACATTTGTGACTTAAACCCATAGCTTTACCTTTCTTCTGCAGGAAAAGAAACTTCTTCTGGAAAATAATGGGCCTCATGTTGCAAGGATTTCTGTATTTGAGGTATGCAATGAGTTTTCCTTAATCGTAAGTGTTGTGTTGTTATTGCAGTTTTATGCAATACCCTGATATAAGTGGGAACTTTTGTTGATGAAGAGTTCTAATTCTGTAAACTCAGTTTGTTCTCAACAAAAAAAGAAAAGGAAGTTGCTTTATAGTCACATAGATTGCTGAATTTTACCGTAGAACACTGTAGCTTGCAGTTCTCTCATTTTTGGTTTAACTTTTTTTATTTTTGCTATATAGATTTAAATTGTTCTTTGATTAATCTGAATGCTTATTTTTTTACTATTACTTGTTAAAATTTTCTTTTCTGCATCAGAGGCAGGGTTAGGTATTCAGATACTTAGTTCTCTCTAAGCATTATAAATATTGTGTAAAGGATTTTCTGTATTTTGACTTGTGTTGATCCCTTCTCTCCCTCATACTGGGTACATGAGATTTAGATGTTACTGTAGTTATGACCATACTTGTTTGCAGCATGGTGCTGATGCTTCATTACTTTACGTGATATAGTTATTTCTTAGTTTTGGTCTTCTTTACTTTTTTTTTTTTTTTTAGTGAATCCAACTCAAAGTAATTGTTTTATTCTTGCAATTGGTCCAAATGTCGTTGCCCTTTTTGTGTTTTTAAGAGCTTATGTAATGTTTTTGTATTTTTCGTTTGGGACATTAAGTATTCTTCCACCACTACCCCCTCTGATTTTTTAAATTAAAAGTTCAGAAATAACTTTTGATATTTGTGTTCTATATTTTGGTTTATCTCCTGATCCTTTCCATATTATGCAGACGAACAGATTGTCACACAACAATCTCATAGGATACTGTGAGGTTGATCTCCTGGAATTTATTGCATTGGTAAGTCACCTACATCATTGGTCTGATTTTGATGATGATTGGTTTATTCTCTCTTTTTCCATAGAACTTTCAGGTATGTTGTTTTCTTCCTTTGCATTCTTCAATATGCTTGATTTATTGAGGTGGTCATCGTGATGGTTTTGATTTAGTGAAGTGCTTGATGATGTTGTTTCCAATTTACATAATTGGTGTTGTAGCTGTAGAAGAATATTATGTCTTTACTTTTTAGTCTTTATTTATAGGCTTTTGTTTTCATTTTGTTTTGACATTAAATGCAACATTTCGGGGTTGCAGGATGCAGGTTCGGACTCTAGGGTATTTGACCTGTTAGATCCATCATATTCTGACAAAGTGGTTGGCAAAATTTTTCTTTCGTGTTCAGTTGAGGTATGCAGTTCTAACAATAATTTCAGTGCTTGTTAATCCTATGGTGGATAATTTTCACATTAAGTGAACAAATTGGCAGGACCCAATTGAAACAGAAAAGAGATTTGCAAGACGCATCTTGTCCATAGTGGTATGCTTTATCTTCTATTGTCTATTCATTTTTTATCTTATTTGAAATCTTCTGGTTTTCTGAACCATAGTCATTAGCAATAAGTAAACTTTTTATTTTATTTTATTTTAAAATTTACTATTGATTCAAGATTTGGAGGGTCACTTAAGAGGCCCAAGCGATGGTAAATTTCATGATGAAATGGTCACGTTTTAAGGCTGTGGAAAATTCAAAATTCTCTAGCTAGGATTTTGCAGCATTGAATGGTCTTGGTATGTTGGAACAAAAACGTTATATCCAGTTTCTCTAGATAAGTTAAAGCATATCATCTTTATCTTGTAGGTTTGATGGGTTTATCTTCTGGATATTGTTTTTGTAGTTTATGTGTTGTATCTTTGTAAGTACATAATTAGGAAGGGTAAAAATTATTCTGTCTTGGCCTTTGCCACCTCTTGGCATTCGTACCTCTTGATCCCTGTCTTTTGGCTTGTACACCTTTTATCTTTTGTGCGTTTCAGCATATACACCTCTCACCCTCTGATGACTCTTGATATTCGTGCTTCTTTACCTCTGTGCCCCTTGGCATCTGCCCTTATCGCAGTGGCTTCCTTGTGAACTTTTGGAATGGTGTGGCATTGGCATTTGCACCTCTCATTGACCCATCTCAAGCATACTGTTGAGAACTTCGATCTTATCATATTTTCATAGCCTCTCACAGGGCTTCACCTTTCTCTTGGCCCACTTGGACAGGTCCTTCCCACTGGTCTTGTCCATGGCCCCCAGGTCACTGCTGATGACCTTTCGGCCTTCAGAACCAGTATTTCTTGGGTTTGGAGGCAATGGGCTTTTCACCCAACCAGTCTTAGTTGCCTTCGATGGTCACAAAAGGCCTCTCAAATCTACTCAAGTGTAGTTTCCTCTGCAGAATGTAAGACTAGCCTAACCCAAGTTGTTAGTACAATTAGGTATGGATTGACTATGGACAGTGCAAAGTGTTGGAAGTTACATCTTCAAAATTACTTATTTGAGATGCAAAATTAGATGCTTCAGGTCACAATTCCGCAGATGAAAACTGGCAACCAGTGGATTGTGCCACTTGTAGCAACTATGGGTGCTTGGTTGGCTGCAGGGATAATGCATTTGTATATATAATACTGAATAAAGGACAAACCATTAGACAAAGTACCAATACGTGGCTATGGATGGGACTTGTGGCATAGGGAAGCATCTAATTGAAGCTCAGAAAAGCAATTTTGAAGATGTACAACAAAAGTGGGCCATTCAGATCATAACTACATGGCAGAAATATCAGTTATAGGTGGTGCAGTACAGGCCTTTCTTGTGGGAGATTTATGGCCTTTAGCTAGCACTGACCTTAAGTCTCCCTTGCTCAAATCTTCTCTACACCTGACTTAATGTGTGGATAAGAAGTGGACTACATGAACCTCTTCAGTGAGAGGAAAAGGTGGCCACGCGGCCCCTTCAGTCAGCAGAAGAGGTGGGCCATGGAGATCAAAACTACATGGAAGAAATGTGAGTTATAGGTGGCCCAGTACAGGCCTTTCTTGTGGGAGACTTAATTCTTGGGAAAGAAAGAGACAAGACATTCTTTTTTAGCTGCTATGCCTACATATTAGGATATGAAATATTGCTTCATGAACTTTGTGTTTGACCTGTAATTGCTGGTTCATTACTTTGGATTCAGAGGTTCTCAGATACAGCCTTTTATGCTCCTATTGTTATGATCCTTGTTGGCAGCTCTCACTACGTTCTTCCTTACTTCAAGTTATCAACTTGTTTGCTAAATCTTGCACGCGTAAGCATCTGTTTCAAGAGGATTTGCAATATATTGTATTCAAACAATTTTTGGAAATTTTCACATACCCTCATTGGTGCAGGCTACAACAGTGATTTGCATGCAATAAAACTTCACATAATGACTGGTGGTCAAGCCAACGTTTCTAGCCAGAAAACTTTTACCTGTACATTGTCTTTCATATATTGAAAGAATCAACAGGCTTGGCCCTCCGTAAACACTCTTTCCTTTACTGCTAGATGGATTCTACTCAACTTGCCAAATGTACAGTATAATGACTGGTAATCAAGCCAACTACTACCTCACTTCACATAATGACTGGTGGTCAAGCCAACTTTTCTAGCAAGAAAACTTTTACCTGTACATTGTCATTCCTATATTGAAAGAATCAACAGGCTTGGCCCTCCATAAACACTCTTTCCTTTACTACTATATCGGTTCTACTCAACTTGCCAAATGTACGGTAGACTGGGTTGATTGACATTAATTTAGGCGAAGTCCTAACTTAACATAAAAACTCCAATGTTCATCCATGTTCACATGGGGTATATTAATCTGGTCTTGAGCTATAGAAGCATTAGGCTGCTTAACATTGTAAATTTTGATTGTACACAATGCAGGACTACAATGACGATGGGCAGCTTTCATTTTCGGAGTTTTCTGATTTAATTAATGCGTTTGGCAATCAACTAGCAGCGGACAAGGTTTGTCCTTATTTGTGTCATTTTGAAGTATGGTCTTTAGTATCTCAGAACAGTTTGTTTGTGTCCTGTTAAATCCTTGAACTCAAGTAGCTACCTATAATGGTTCGTTCACAAATCTATTTTGTCTTGCTAATACTTTTCGTTGCTTATAAGAAAGAGGAGCTCTTTAAAGTGGCTGACAAGAATGGGGATGGTATTGTAAGCGTGGATGAGTTGGCTGCTCTTCTTTCTATGCAACAAGAAAAGTAAGAGTTTATTTATGGGCATTGAGTTTGAAACATTGACATTAATACCTTTCCCGTTCTCTTTTCCTTCACACAGATCACTTATTTGTCTACACACTGTTATTTTACATCCTATATGGAGAAGCAATCAAATCTCTTACTTTTGTAATATAATTGGTCATTGGCCACAATTTTCTTTATTAATAAGAAAATTCTCCGGAAATACGGTAGCACTTCTGCCTTCTCTCTCTATGTCTTTCTTCTACCTTCTCTCTCTATCTTTTTCTTCACATGGACTAAGACCCCATCTAACCAATTGTTTGCCTCAGCTTTTTCTATATCTCCCTAGTAGTTCTTACTCCCATGGTCATCTGTCCCTCCTTTGTTCCTATAATTAATATCTCTTCTATGGAAAAGATTTAGTATAGGAGAGAGAATTTGATTCCTTTACAAGTGATTTTTGTATGTTCTATCAAAGTATCCCTCATTGCTATTGATTCGTATAAAACCTCCGCTTTAAGCCCAGTTTCCACTTAGCCCTCTAGAATATTGGATATTGTAAAGTCTTGATACACATGCCAGAGGTCCAGATTTTATCCTTTGCGCATATATATATATATAAACACAATTTTATTTTATTTATTTTTAAATAAATTCTTCAAACTCTCGATTTGTATGAAATCAATCCCTATATTAGTGATAGATTCTAAATTTGTAGCTTGCTGATGCATTTCAGGGAGCCGCTAATGAATTCCTGTCCTGTTTGTGGTGAGATTTTGGAGGTTTCTGATCAGCTGAACACCATGGTTCACATGACTCTCTGTTTTGATGAAGGAACTGGGAAACAGGTCATGACTGGTGGTTTTTTGACTGATAAAGAAGCTTCATATGGGTGAGAACCTTGCTATATAATGCTTTACATAGCAGCACTGGTTTGTTATAAAGAGTGATTGGGAATGGATTTCAGTTTGGATAGTTTGAAGAAGGTATTGGGGTGGGAAAGGGACTTTTTTACAGTCTGATGATGCTCTGATTCAGTATGATTGTTTTTATAATTCTGCGCTGAGTTTAAATTGAAATATCAAACTATTTTTATGTAGATGGATTTTTAAACTGAGTGAATGGGCTCATTTTTCATCCTATGACATTGGTATAAACGCCGGATCAAGTGCTTCCCATATTCTGGTATGCCATCTTCTTTGGTTTTTCTTCTGCTTCATGTACCATTGTTAAGGCTCTGTCACTATGGTGGCTAATGCATTTCAGAGATACAATTCTTGTGGGAATACTGTCCTCTTTGCTCCCTTCCCCTGTAAACACTAGTCTCCAGTAGGCAAATAGAAAATAAAGTAGTCTTTCTCTATTAATTAGCTTCACTGTCTTAGAGGTTGTCAAGGTTGTGTCATATCCTAGAAATTGAAAATTCCACAGGATTGTAAAGGCTCATCTTCGTGAGCTTCTGTTACTGTTAATCTTTGCCTTTTCTCTTTTCACTGTTAATCCTTGCGTTTTCTCTTTTTACTGTTAATCTTTGCCTTTCTCAAAATCTAAACAGCCTTCTAGGTGTGCAGACATATTGTGGTTGATGGGGTGGGAGTTGCATTAAGCTCTAGTACAAATTTAGATAACGGTGTCATTATGCTGGACATAGTAGGACGTTTTATCTTTACTATCTTTACTTTTGCGTACAACTTAGATTTCACAATACGCTATGTAAGCATTCTAATCAAGAGCTTAGTTGTTTGTGATGAAGCATTTTTATTGGAAAATGTAAACAATCTTGTGGCGTTATGTCCATTGATAATGGGGACATTCACAGAGTTATCACCCTGAATTTCTCCCCAATTATTAATCCAAATTGTGTATATTTTACTGTATAATGAATAAGTTGGTTTCATTGAATTTTTCATCTCCTCTCTAATAAAATTTCTGCCACATTTATGATTTATATGTCAAACTTACTAACTGATTCTATATGTCCTTTGAACATTATCATTTGAACCTCTTGTAACATCCTTGAGAGAATAAAGAAAAAAGAAAAAGAAAGATAAAACAAAAAGTGATGTGACTCTATTCGGTCTGGTGCTTCTGCCCTTTCCAGGTGTGAGAAAGGGGACAAAAGCTGCCCTTCTGTAAGTGGTGGGCAGCCGTGGTAATTATCTGGTAATTTTTTCAAGGTGGTACTGGAGGTTTTAGGATGAATTTCATCAGTAATGATAGAAAGAAGCTTATTAGCGGGCTTGTACCATAAAATATCACGTGGGAGTGATTGGGAAGTATAGGAAGGATTTTACATCTGAAGATATTAATTTTAATCAGTAAAAATGGGCTATATGGATATTTGGATTTCTTTTTCCTAATTGTCACCTAGTGTTTCACTAGTGAATTCTTTTCCGTTCAATAGGATTCCCATTTCATTGGATATATATTTTTATTTGAATTTCTGGAAGGGTGCTTTTAAAACAAAAGAAGAGCGGCATACAGGGATGTAGCACATCTATGTTGTGGTCAAACAATAGGTTGATACTAAATCAATTTCACCAGTACAATTTTAATGAGATACAGCACTTGCACTGTGCTAATGAAATGAAACTAATGTGGAATACCTCTATATTACCTTTTTCTAATGTGGAAAATGAAAAGCATTCCTCCTTAATTATTTTGTTCTCAAGGAAAGCTACAGATTGTAATTCATTATGGGATTTTCCTGTATTCATTCTCACTACATGCTCAATTGTTTCATGTTGGCAATCGTAATTTGTAACACTTACAGAATTATCTTGAAGGGATCCTTGAGGGAAGTTTAGAAAAATGGGTTTTCCCTAAGAAACTATGTGAACACCTTTCCATACGTTTCTTTATCTTGAAAGGTAAAATTGCATCTAAAGGCTCTCAAGTAGTCTCCAAATAAACTGATTCAACTGTGGATTCAGTAACCACATTTAGTCCTACATGATATAGGTAACCCATTGCAAGATACAGAAAGCTTTCTGTATTAAGTAAGCATAACTGAGATAAATGGTAAGATAATTTTAGTTGCTTTGGCATCAATACTGTTGATTTCACTTTGTCATCTCTTTACCTCTGAATTTCTTGTTATTCTTCTTTACTTTCACCTTTTGGTCAATCGTTTATTATTTATAGGTATTTGATCGAAAGACAAAGAGGCTTGTGGAAGAGTTAATTGATGGAAAGATTGTATTGTCAATGAGAGCTATTTACCAGTCAAAAATTGGGCTTGGCCTGATGGAGAAAGGTATTGTGTGAAGGTTGAAAATATCATATCTAACAGCAAGACCTATTCTGTCTCCTGAACTGAACAAACACTTGTCTGTACTCTGGAAATCCCTACCCATATTTGCTTTAAGATTGTTTTTAGTTACCCAAAAAGTTCTAAGAAGTCAGTGCCGATGTTCTTCTGATAAACTTGACTCAACTAAACCTTAATCCTAATTGGGGTAGCAGTCTTCTTTGTGTTCCAAAATTTTGGTACCTTCTCTATGATTCAGTTGTTCTTTTTCACAAGAACCTTTTGTTTGGAGTTTTTCTCATCCTGTCCTTTTGTTACCTAAAATTTCTTAAATGAACTATCTTCTTGCTTTTTCTTGTACTGCCACTTGAAATTCATGGCTTGTCTTATGGTTAAATTAGCGTAGTGTTTTACCATTAGCTTTTGCATGCTGGTTTAGGTCTTAGCTGATTTAAGGATTGGTTCTTTTTGATATTATACTTGCAAAAACAAGATCACCGTTTCTGCTCACCATACAACATAAACATATCTTGCAAATGCTTTCTGATGCATTTGTTAAAGGTTCAAAATAACTGAAAACTATTCTTAGATAATCATTCCGTGGTAATTCAGGTTTATGCTTGATTGGAACCATCTTCGAACAGAGTTAAGCTAGCATGTCCTTTTGTAGCTGGCCTATCTCTTTGTTTCCTTGATACTTGTTCTTGTGTAAAGGGATATATTCTTTTTAAGTAACTTCTATATGTCATTTGGTTGCAGGGGCCAAGGAGCTCTTGCAGAGCATCTCTGAAAAGCAGGGGAAGAAAATGAATTCAGCTGAGTCTGCTAAAGACATACCAAAGTTTGTTGAATTTTTTAAGGCATGATAATACTTATCACTCAAAGAGAATCTATGACATCTTGTTCAAAGTAATAATTTGAGTATTTCAGATTATGGCTGTTTGGTTTCAATAGAGATGAAGGTAAAAGGCGATGAAGTGACACTTAATTTAGAACACAAGCATCTTTGGTATGGTTGTTTGGGTGGGGCTTCAATATGGTGCTTAAGCGTCCAAAAGGGAGAAATTACCTGCTATTTAGTAAACTAAAACGCTTCTGCTTCTTGCGGTACTTATGGAATGGCATAGGATTCTTAGGTGGTTCATAAGAAGCAGTCCAAGGGTTGCCTTTTGAAATAGCTGAGCTCTCAAAAGTGCTGCAGCTTTTGCCTTAAGGAAAATATCTGCTTACAGCCTAGCTCAGAATGTATGTCATAAACCCTTCTTTTGTCCTCTTGAGTTATATCCCTAATCGTCTTTAAGTGAGATCAGATTCTGGCATTTGAGATGTGCTGCTACGGGTTTATTATATGTTTTACGCATCTCCCAACTTAGTATTTTCATTAATTTTTTTTTTTAAGATTGTTTACAATATGTTAGTATCTATGTGCATGGTGGTATGTGAGAGTTATCATTGTCCAATTGGCAATTATTCTCCCTGTTGTGCTAATTGTCTTGGTAAACGTTTTTAAAAGATATCCTTGTATGTGTGTCATTTTAGATGAGTGTTTGGTCCATTCTTTTAATTGAGGGACCAAGTAATCCTATTTTTTATATTAGCCTTAGTAATCAAACTACACATAATTAAGACATTAGATCCAAACAACCTGATGTGGACTGTATTATGTGACTTACTAGAGATTGTAGTCTCGGTAATTGTTTTCATTTGATACTGAGTTATGCTGATGTGTTATGGGAAGTTTATTCTTCTGTTGGTGGTTAACTTTGCATGGAAAAGCAAATGTTTGGACGGAAGGCTTGTATCTTAATTAAGTTTTGTTTAGATCCTTGTCTAAGTATAAATACACACACCTTTAACATTGTAATATATAAAATGCTAAATGCATCACTTGAATAAACTTTTCATATGGTAAGATCACTTTATTGAGCTTGACCTTTGAATTTAACGATTGTGTTGTAGGATCAAATCAATTTGGCTGAAGTCAAGTACTCTTTGGTGCATTTCAAGGTAAATTCATACTTCAAATTAATAGAAATTCATTTTTATGGTTATACCAATAAATATGCTACTGTTTTCTTTACAGTTGCATTTTCTTTACCTGATTTGATGTTTGAATTTTATTCCGACTTCTTTGACCAGTTTCTTTTGATCTGTGATATTTACATATGTCCTGTTATTTTTGTTTCTCCACTTTTCTGCGGATAAATAGTTATACATCCATGCTATAAGTAAAATAACAGTCATTTACCTAACTACAGGAAGAAAAAATAGTGATGATTTTCTACAGAAAATGAAGCTGGTAGGATGAACTTTTTTGCAAAATCACTTCGCAGAGCCAGTTCTAACTTCATCTTAAATTCCTTGAAAAAGGCTTTAACATTTTGAACATTGGATATCGTGAAGCTGGTGACAAAAGTGGAAAATCTATCCTGAGGTCAATTTTAACCATCTTCATGAAGTGTTCAAGTCCATCTATATTTCTTTTGATCAATGTTGTACCTAGGGGCTCTGTAACCTATGAATGTTTCTTTTGTTGTTTTGCCGTATGATGGTTGCTATATTTTTACCTATTTGCCAGTGACAATCGTGAAGAATCAAGTAGGTAGGCCTAACTATTACTCTACGTCATACTGTGAAACAATTCAGTTGTTTACTCTCCATCAGTAAATTGAAAGCTAAATCTGCTTTTCACAGATGAGATCATATGGCCAAACAAAACTTAGCTTGATTCTCTGCAACTAAATTCAGTTTTATTTCCCTCAACGCTGCTTGCAAGTTGCTATGCTGCTCAATCTGTGATCCTTTTAGTATCTTGCCCTATTAATTATGTAGCTCTTTTTCGAGTTGGAAGAGAATTGGCAAGTGAGTTCTTTGTATAACAGTTGATTGGTAATGTCATAATGTTTTTTAGCAGCACTGGAACTTCAGTATGTTGAGTTGTAACCGAACTTTTCAACATTGCATGCAGACCTTTAATGAATTTTTCATTAGAGAGTTAAAGCCTGGTGCAAGACCAATTGCATGTATCGAACATGATGATGTTGCAATATGTTCAGCTGATAGCCGTTTGATGGCATTTAAATCCGCTGATGATAGTCTAAGATTTTGGATCAAGGTAAATGGTACCACTTGCTATCAGATTTCTTCCTTTTTTTTTTTTTTTTTTTTTTTGCATCTAAGAAATATCTTAGAATTGTGCCCCCTTGGTTCTCACATTTGAAAAAGGAAATTGCAGTGTATGCTCACAGAATACATGATACTGGCGATGAAAAGGCACCAACAACAAATTTTAGCCTCAACCATAATTTATCCAATGGTGTTGTCCAATTGATTTTTTCAGCTTATAGGACTGACTTGCAATTTATCATGAATTCATAGTAGATGCCTTTGAGTTTGAATCTTCACTCAACCTTGAACAAGTTAAGCTTTTGACATCACTGACATGTTTTTCATTATGTTGGGGGCTAACTTCCGGGTTGAAATCCTTGTGCTTCCTTATGCAATACAATGCTAAATTACATCCAGATGTATAGTCAACCCAATGAAGGATGACTAAAGTGGGTACAGAACAAGTAGTATTAGGGCTTACAAAAAAATAAATTCATCTTTAATTTGTCAGAAATAAAGGAAAAGTTTCTATATATTTAACTTTTAACATGTTCAAATCAGAATATATTGCATATTTTAGCATCCACAAGATTTTCCAACTTTTAAAGTCTGTAGGCCAGTGAATTCATATTGGAATAAGTTCTTAACCCTTGAAAAAGGAATTATACACAAGAATGATAACCTTGGTAAATAAGCTTTAATTTTATCCACATGAATTGCCAAGAAGTTGGGTTCAACATTCTTTGAAATCTCGATATTCATTCTCTTTGTTCTTGATACAGTTTCATACTTTATTCATGTGTTCTTTCTTCTGCTGGGGTTATTGTTGATTACTTTTAGGGTCGAAAGTTTTCAATTCAAGGCTTACTGGGCCAAGATGTATGTTCCAGTTCTTTTATTGATGGATCATTGGTAATATTTCGTTTGGCACCACAGGTATTTGTCAAAATCTTACCCTATCCGTTATACCATGGATGTTTCTTAAGCTTAATACAATTTCTACCTTCAAAGTTCACCACTGACAAATTGTTTCAGGATTATCATCGATTCCATATCCCCGTTTCTGGCACCATTGAGAAATTTGTAAACATTGCTGGATGCTTATATACAGTACGTGGATCAATAAGAAATCCATGCTTGAAATTTATCTCATTTCTTATTCAGAATTTTTAAATTTGAGGTTCTTTTTTTTCCCTAGGTCAACCCTATTGCTGTTAACAGCAAGTACTGTAATGTCTTCACTGAGAATAAGCGAGTGGTATCAATTATTTCAACTACAGATTTTGGAAAGGTTTGTCAGTGCATTCATTTGTCTCACCGTATGATAAGCCTTTAACTTCAGACATCATTCTGGTTCGAGTTCTCTATGGTTCAAGTTATTTTTACAACTGTAGTGTAAATTTTGAATTGCGAATTATGAGTTGAATGCAAAAGCTGGTTGCCACTAGAGAACTTCAAAAAATCCACCTCTTCATGTAACTTCACATTCCCTTTTCATTTAGTTAACCTTCCTTTACTTGGACACAGTAGTTTGTATTGATTATAATGGGAAGTCTTCTAAAGTTGAATAAAGTGACTGTGAATTGGTTTTGCCTGTTTTGGAACAGTGGGAAAATTGTAAATCTTCAGTTCAGCATCTCCTTCATTATATGGTGATAGAAAATCATTTTGCTTCTCCTTTCTATTTTCACTTGTTGGTAATTCCTAATACCATAGTTAGCTACTGGCTTTCTGGAATGGGAGACTCAAAAGATGGAGTAACATTTTGACACAGAAGGAAAATATGGTATGTTGATTTTATGGAGGGGAGAGGATTGCTTGTGATATTTGAAAGATAAAACTTCCTCGGTGAGATTTAGGTTGCTTCTGACGTTGCCAAATGGTTGGTGGCCATGACAAGATCCTTCAATGATACATCATTGCGTGATTGATTGGATTTCTTTAATTTTATAATTAGGTTTTATTTTCTTTCTTGTTTTTGCATTTCTCTTGTGTGCATATGTGCACGAACGTTGTGCACTTGTAATTTTTTCTTTTAATTTTGGGTTAGTCAAGTTTTATTAAGATAAATAGTAAAAAGACTGTGTATACTGTGAAGCTTGTCATTTTTTTTTATTACAGTGCAGTCTAGAGCTTTCTTTAGATCCCACAGCTCTTACGACCCAAAGGAACAGGTAACCTTGTCATCTAACTTTTACACTCCCCAGAGGCTAGGCAACCTTGCAAAAGCAATGAAGGGTACAAAAAAAAAATACTGTGAAGCTCAAGCTTATGAGTTGGGGTGTACATGTCCACACATACAAATGAACTAGTGGAAAGTAATACAAAAGTTAGCCCTTTGACCGCAAAACCAGCTTGATTGGCACTAGTGTCGTAACACTAGCTTCATCTGATCTATGTTAGGCCACAGGCCTCACCATATGATCCAGTATCAAATGCTACAGAACTTCCTGACAATTTTAGGTCCAAAACTAAAGAAGCCAATCCTGCTCTATATCAGGCAAGACTTTAGAAGTTGAGAATCTAATTCAAAATTCATGCATCAACACCACGTGCTATAGCAGACAACACTATAAAAGTTGTAATTTCTATTGAGGCAGCGGCATGGTTGCTATTCAATCTGAACTATGTTATATAAAGCCAGAGGCAGGACTGGCGCTAGTTCTTATCAATTCAATTATACATTGAAGAAAGTATGATTTTCATTTGATACAAATAAACACTATAATCCTGTCAAATCCTAGAGATGCATGAGAACGTTTTTTGATATTTTGGTTTCAGGTGGCATTTGTTGCAGTTGGGGCAACTATGGTTGGCAGCATCACCTTTTCAAAGAAAGAGGGTGATCATGTCAAGAAGGGAGATGAGGTTCTTGATTCATAAGTTGTTTCTTGTTTTTTATTGGCATCATTTTCATAGTTATTGCATTAAAGTATATTGGTTTGGTTTCTAATTTGGCATTTATTTTATTGTTCAGTTTGGATATTTCTCATTTGGTGGAAGCACAGTTATATGTGTTTTTGAGAAGGTAAGTATTTGTGCCTGTTGAACCTAGTATTTTATTATCCGTAGATACAGTTTCCTCTGCCTTTAAGGAAGCTAGCACTTATTGCTTTTTGGTGGTATTTGCCCTATTATTGTTTGAGACTCTGTTTTTCACTCACTGCTATAGCCATACTTTGTTCTGTCATTAGACTGTCCGCCCAAAGTATTACTTTTTCGCATGCATAAACTTGATGTCTCATTTTCTTTAGCTTATCAACATTAAAAAAAAAAAAAGAATTTTTGCATATATGGGGTTTTGTGCTGGTCTACAGTAACAATGTTGGTTGCTAGTTTCTTTGCTTGTGGGTGAAGCTTTTCTTCAGAATTAAAGTTGTTACATAGGCCAGATAAATAGCTTAGTTGATGAATCTCATTATTTTGTCATGCCCAGGAAATGTAGTTGTACGTCCTTGTGTACTTATTTTGTGTGTACCATTGCTCTGGTGCGAATATCAGTAATGTCTCCCCATGTTACTAATGTCTAGATGGAATCTCATAGTTGTTGTATGTGACATTCTTATAAATATGATTTTTGCATGTCACATTTCTAAAGCTAGAACAACCAGTTATTACTTCCTTTTTTTGTGGCATTTGTTCAATAAGTTGAGTTGGAGAAATCCTAAATTTTATAAGTCATTAAATTTTATTAAATAAGTCATAAAAATTAGAATCTAAATTTTATCTAATACGTTGATTGCTTTATTTATCAACCTTCTAAAGAAGGTGATTCTAGAACTGCCAATTATTGGGAAAGGCTTATGAAAAGAATAATATCTTCATTCTTCTAATTTTTTGCTTTTGCATTTGGTCTCTGTTGAAATTCTCTTCTTATTTATGAGAAGGGTTACTTTTTTATTAGGTTATTTAAGAGTCCCTTTAATGTTTGTACATAAAGATGTCATTTCACATGAAAGTACAATCAGAAGCATTTAAATAACAATTGTGGACGTTAATAAGCTTAAAATCAAAGTATTTGTGGTATTCATCATGGCACAAAGCCCAAACGAACGTAGTCCCTGATAAAATATTCTCCATGATTAAAAAAAAAAAAAAAAACAGTGCAATAGTTTTCTCACTGTGAACTCAGGCCACCAGACACGAGGATCACTGATTTTCAAGATTATAAAGCTTTAATGGTACAAATATTTAAAATCTTCTCCAGCGTGTTGCCAAAGCGCTTAAGTTTGTCTCAAAGACACCAAAATTGATGTGTCAGAATAGCTTTCTCTTCACCTTCAAAGGTTTTCGGTTGTTATCAATAGGAAAATCGATGAGATTAGTGCCTAATGATCGTGTTTCCTCTAGAAGTCAAACACACATTTCTTTGGAGATAGATTCACCTAGTCCTTTAACATGAAACTGACGCTGAAAAGCGTTTTCAATCTATGTAACACCTTTCAAGCCGTTCAATACACGATAGATTATAACCTGCTTCCTGTGTGAATAGAACTACTGAGTGGTCTGTCAGGCATGTACAAAAGGAAACTTCATAGAAATTTACAGTTTTTACACAATTATGTACTTGTCGTACGTTGAAATTAAGTTCCATTCAGATGTCTTGCGAGGATAATGCCTATGTTCCATCATGGTTAAATCCGTCGTACTGTTAAGTTGGTTCTCTGTGTGACTTTCCTCAGGGTGCCATTGAGATAGATGAGGACCTCCTATCAAATAGCAGCAGATCACTCGAGACATTGGTTCAAGTTGGAATGAAGTTGGGAGTCTCCACGGGAAAAAAATAGGAATTTTAAGTTGCTAAACTTGGAAAGCTGTGTCTCAGGAGATTGAGATGATTCCCCTTTTTGGCGGTGCCAGTGAATCCCTGTAATTAACCAAATTCGTTTTATTTCAAAGAATTTAGGGTTGGTTCTTTTTTTTTTTTTTTTTTTAAGAACAAAATTCTGTTGTAATTGCTATTGATATCACAAGTTTTTTATTTTTGTTTTTATTTTTTGTCATATGTGACTTTTTTTTTTTAAGAAGAAAATTCTGTTCTAATTGTTATTGATATCACCAATTTTTTTCATTTGTTTTTATTTAACTAACATATGTGACCTTTAAGTAGGTCTTATGGGAGTCTTCCCATAAGATTCAATGGGTAGGACATTGAACTAACCATGATATCATCCTTACTAGTGGGTGTAAAATGAAAAATTATAAAGTAAGAAATTATCATGATATGAGTTACTAAAAGAAATAACAATACAAAAAAAAAATAGAAATTAAAGAAAATCATATTTTAAAGGAGTCTTGTAGTAGTCAAGGCTAATTTATCTTCTCAAGTTATTTTCTTGCAATTGTTTAGTAGTGAGCCTAATGTTGGCATAACTAATAACCTATAATTGAGTTAACAAAATTTTCTATTCCATTTACTAGACAATATGCTTCATGAAACACATGACAGATCTTGACATTTAAAGATAGAAATCCTAAGCATTGTCAAAGCTCTTAATTCTAAATTATAGGGTGTCCAAAAAACCCCTTTAATACATTGAAGCATAAAATAAAGTTTGTTTAATCTTGGATACAATAGATCTTTTTTTATGACATATTTTGAGATCATTTAGTATGGTTAGAATCTTTGCTCTCGTATTTTTCTTTGTCCCATATTAACAACATAGGTTGGTGACACTTCCTCTTCAATCCCACATTACCCATCCCACTCATGTTCTACCAATACATTATTTGTTTGTGTTTAAATTTAGAGAACCTTGAAAAGGACATGACTAGTGTACCAAACAACCTTAACTGCAATAGGAACATTCATGGCTTAAAGTCTAACACAATCTTTCACAAAAGGAAAATAACTAGTTGAAAGTAAGTCCACTATAAGGACAAATTTCCAATAGCACTTCCCTAATCAATACTAGTAAGAAATAACCTTTGCATAAGTATACCATAGTGTTCTTGGCCAACCAAATATGCCATAGAATTATGCAACTAAGGCCATTAGCATTCCTCATTGCATCGAAATACATCTGTTGAAATACATGCTTCTCAAAACCAATCTCTAACAAGATGTGAGATCATATTTCTTTTAACCAAAATTTGCAAATAGATGACAAAAATCATTTGACATATCAGTGGCGAATTCCCCTTGACAAAAGAGCTTATCAATATTCTTGCAGTGAAATGATGAACAACAAGAACATTTAGAAGCAAGTGAGATGCCACATTCTTGAACTCTATTTTTTGTAGAAAAACCATTATATATCATTGTCTACCTAAAGAATCCAATCTTGAGTGGTAAATGCTTGTTTCATAGATAATCGCTCCAACTTTTTTTCTCACCATGTGGCCTTCAATGCTTATATATTGCTGTCATTGTAAATGCACCATTTGGAGTTAACTCATATGCCAACTTATTAGGATCATTGGTAAGAGTAATTTTGCTAACTTGCGCTTGTTGCGTTGGAGACAAATTGGACTTCAGAAATTCTGAATTTTCTATAGCATCGCACATACTCTTTTGGTTGTCTCCACAAGAAGGATGCCATCGCGTATTCTCTTTTGGCTGTCATATGTAATCTGTCAAGCTGTTTGGTGGAGCATATCTATACTAGTGCATTCTGGCACAACACTACAATACGGTGCAGAAATCTTCACCACTACTAGGAATTCAATTCCCACCGACAGATAATATTGGAAAGCACGCTCTTCTACAATGAATTATTAAGCATGTATAAATTTACATGATGGAATTTTTCTTTGCTACGGAAAGCATGGTGGGTTTTACTACATTCACTATCCTTTTTACTTTCTAAGTTGTTCTTTTTAGTTTATTGGTTTTTGTTCTTTCTAGGTTATTGGTGATAGTTCTTCGATTTGGCTGGCAGTATATGCACCCAGAAGCATCTAAATCTTGAAATAGAAGTACGAGCATATGTGTATATCACATATTGAAGATATTCAGGGTAATACAGCATTGACTCATCACAACTTGGGAATTTCGAGGAAACTTCGTAGCTGCCCCTGACTCTATTACCCGCTGGGAACTAATCAAAGATGTTTCCCCTGTTACACTACCAAATGTTCAGACACGAAGACAAAAAAGAGGACTAAGATGATGAACTTGGCTCTACTAAGCAAGGAAGCTTCAGTAGCTTTGAGTGTAACCACCCATGTTGTAGGGGTTGTGGTGCTGTTGTATCTTTGACATTCCGACCTGTCCTTGCATTCCATCCCTTGCGAATTGCTGCCACATCAATTGCTCTTCCACCAACAGTTTCTGCTTCTTCTCCATCTCCGACATTTGCACATATGGTGGCGGTGCCACTGTCAGTGACGCTGCAAATGGGTCCGCACTTGTTTCGGAAGTCGTTCCACCTTGCATTACTGGTGGCGCTGGCAATGCCAGCATTCCTGGCATTCCGGCGGACCCAATTGCGACGCTACTTGCACTTCCACTCTCCCCGCAACTGGACCCCGCAGTTGCTGCTGTTGTGTTCCCGTGTTTATACATGCTGTCAAGCAATAACATGTCAAAACCGCCGGCAAGTGCCGCTTCCTGACCTGGCAGATTGCTTGCTGATTGAACCAATGTCGTCTCCCAGTCTGCTGCTCCATCACTGAAGGCCTCCCATGCAAGAGCTGGCGCCTGACTTGGTGCGGGTGCACCACCATCAAATAGGGCTAAGGCTAAGTTATTGGAATGTTCTTCGCTTGTTGGTGCATCGGCCCCTAAGTTCAAGAAGTCACCCTCTGGTTGTGAGACTTTTACCTCTATTTGCTCCTTTGTTTCGTCCTGTTTGACTTCTTCAGCTGAGGCTTCAGTGAAATCTGCAGGTGGTGGCAGAGCCTTCACGACATTCACATCTTCAGTTTGCACTAGAACTTCTTTAGTCTCTTCCTTTACCTCTTCTTCAACCGTCGTTTTTCTGCTTTGTGCTAAAGCCGACTTTTCTTTTATGAAGTCATCCATTACCTCAAGCTTTTTTGGGGTAATTTTTTCAAGCTCTGGATATTCAGAAGAGCGTGCAATGCCCATACTCCTGCCCCAGCTGTAGAACAATTCAAACTCATCAAACTGCTGGCCAACGCGGCAGAAGAAGTCGTACACCTTCACACAGTCGTGGACTTCTAGCTCCATGAAACGGTCGATCAAGGTACCCATTACTTCAGTCATATCGTAATATATTTGAAAACTCTCTTTGATAATGGGGTAGAGAGCGACTATCACAACCCGATTAGTCTTTGCAGCGCCTGCTCCAATCCAACAGAATTTTGATGGCATCATATCTTAGTAGGAAGCAAGAAGTATAGTGTTGATATTACGCAGGCGCTAAGACATAAGTACAAACCTGTAGGGCGACATGCTAAGAAGCGCTCGAGCAGCTGCTGCAGATGCTGCATCCTTGAAAATATATGCTCAGTTCTCATCTCACTCACCGGTGTTGCTCTTAGAGCTGCCTGGTTGGCCTCCCCTTCATCCTCTTCCAATACAAACGCACTGCGCTTTCCCCGCCGGTTTTGCATCCTAAATTCAAGTCGCTCATCAAGGTAGAGCGCATATGTGCGCACAAACGAGGAATAGTCCCATGAATTCGTTTGTGAAACGTCGCGAAAATCTGACATGTTGAGAATCCGAGTCCCACGTCTGGTTGAGAAGAAGATTTCTTGCTCATATGCAGGATCGCCCTCTGACAGTAGCCGCTGGATCAACATAAGCGTCTTTAGTGCCACGGTCCAATTCCTGGTCTTGTTGAGGCGCCTCGAAAGGGTGCTCACGCAAGCACTAATGTAGGCTCGTGAGTAGCAGGTTAAGCTGAGTATCTCACGAATATGCTTCTCCTCCGCCGGGTACTCGTCGTGTCTGGTTGCCTTCACAATGGCCACATCAAGGTCGGCCAGTGAGGCGCTGCTTCCAACTTTTGCTAGCCCTATGCTTGTCTTGTCCTTCACCGCTCCTAGAGCTTTTCTGATCTTGCTGGAGCCCATGGGTTTTGGTCCTTCCCTCAGCCTCTTGATTTTACTTCTTCAGGACACAACCTGGCACCAACAAGTGGGAGAAATAAGTATTTTATATATGTACAAGTACGTAGATACATATGAATGCATGCATGCATTGTCTGATTTTCGTGCTCTGATATTTGTTCAACAAGAGTGACATTATCTGCTCTGTAACTTTTACTCTGGGTTTCTCTGAGTACAGTCCTCAACATGTAAAAGACAAACATTAAACACAAAAGACAAACCGAAAAGTATCAATCTGCTTCCAGGAACACCTTCGACGACCTTTACTTCCGGACGATCGAGAAATGTTCAGAAATCCCACCTGTCATTAAAAAAAGAAAAAAAAAAGAAAAAAGAAAAAGAAAAGTATGTCTTTTTCCAGTCGGCAGCTGTGGTTAAAAATGGTTATTATTCTCTCTTTACAGAAAAGGTTGCTGTGCGAACGAGAAAGACAAAGGAGAAAAGAGGAGAAGAAAGATTGGTGAATGCGGAGCTCCGTTGTCTTCACCCTTTCTGCTTGTTCCCCTTTTTTCCCTTTCTCTGTTACTACCGGCGCCTAGCATTACACCCTCCTTCCAATGGACCGCACGTTGGCCGTTGTTATAGCATGAAAACCTGGGGATTTAGTGGCAGGTAGCGAGCCATGTGGCACATCGCATTCTGTACTTCGAGATTGATTTTAGCTTTTCTTTCCTTTTAGTTTTTCAAAAGAATTCCTGGACTTTTCAGTTGTTACAATCCTTTGACATGTTCAACGATGTTACGGCAACTAATATTTTGCTAATTAAGGGTCAATGAAATAGCGTACGTGTATTCCTGCAGAACGACTTTGACCAATGGTAGAGCTGGCTTTTCTGAATATCAAAGAAGCGTTCACGAATCGGAAAAGTCTTAGAAAGGTAGACAACACTTCAACCACAAGAGAAGAAATTAATGATGGAGACAACATGCTAGTGAAATACGAAGCTAAATAAACACAGTAGTGAACTATGAAAGTGAAGAACCTATATCCTTTGTGTCAGCTACAAGCTAGCATGTGAAAGGTGTAAGAATTTAAGAGTATAAATTAAGGGCTTGAAATTTTAAGCACAACGATAAGGAAGATAAAAATTTAAAATGAGAGAAAATTCTTCTTCCTACCTCAACGGTTATATGTATATATAAGTTCACAACCTCTATTTGTAAACGGTTAAAAGATGTTACATGCCTAGAATTTGAATTAGGATTTCCTTTTATTTAGTTATTTATGTAATAGGAAATGTGGCCAAGGACTTTACTACATATCCATATTGCCTTCAAGATGCTGATTGATGAAGATCTCATTTATTTTTAGAGGGATATGTAGATGTTAAATGGAAGGTGATCTCATTATTTCGTTGAAGGATTTTCTAGTGCTAGGGTTAGTAAAGATATGTGCATTTAGGACCATGGTCATCTTTCCTTAGTTGTTATTTCCATTTTCATGTTTTTCCTTAATTTTATTGGTTTTGATTAAATTCTTTTTTACATTTTGTAAAGCCTATTAGAAGGCTATAGTTTTCAATGAAAAGGCAAAGAAGAAGTTATCCAAACAGTTTACTTTATGTTTTTGTAGCTCTGATACCATATTAGAATGTGAGGATCCATCCTAAAACCTTAAGGCATTAGGTAGAGAATTCTCATCACTTATAAGACCACAGGCCTATCCTCTCACTTCCAATGTGGGACAATACCCACCTTCAACATAATTGATTCCTCAAATTAGCCACTAATTCTAGTTGCTTCACAAACAAGTCACTTGGGTTACGAAGTAGTTTGAAACACTTCTCAAGTTGCACAAATCTGGCTCATTATATTGCATTCATGAAGCAAATCGTTCAAGCATAACTAGATTTTGTGCCTCGGATGATCCTAGGGTAGCTTACTGTTACGTGCATGCCAAGACAAGCATAAAAACATATTTTATTATTTTATTGTGGATTGACTTGTTACACGGAAGGGGTCATAAGAGTAGGCTAGATGGTGGTAAACGGTAGCAACAAAGATAAATAAGGGGGAAAGGTAATGAAGAAGGCAGCTTTTGTAAGACTCTAGTTTGTACCAAAGATTTTCTTTATGAAAGTAAATGTTTGTTATCCCTTTGATGAGAACAAAGGTTGTATTTCTCTTTAATGAAACACAGTGTTCCTGGTCGGATTCCATACTGGTCTGAGCTAGAAGAACGGTAGCCTGTGACCTGGTGAGAGGACCTCTAGGTACAAAATCCTCTTGGGATTTTGGACGGGGGCGTCTTCGCTTACCGATTACGAAGAAGAATAGTGAACGAAGGAGAAGATAGGGCTCAAACGGGAACCCAAACCGCTGACATTAACAACAGTGAATACATAATTACAAAACACACACAATACGCGTTTTTACCAACACAATACAGACCCGGTATACTAAACTTCTAACCCGATACAAAACACCAAGATCCGGCTCCTACTAATAACATAACCCAGCCCACCACATAGCCCATAATAGTTGGGCTTATAATAGAATTTCGGTAACAACCCCTCCTCCTTAAGATTAGCCTTGTCCTCAAGGCTAAGGAAGCTGGAACTCTGGAAAATGGCTCTGGATTTGATCTTCTTCTTCCCACGTGGCTTTGGATTGTAACTTATTCCTCCAATGTATTAATACTTTGGCTACTCCTCCTCTAGTGCGTTGCTCTAGCACCGCTTGGGGAAAGTCATCAGTCTCCTCCAATTCTTCACTAACATCATGAAATTCCTCCAATTCTATCCCTTCCTGTTGAACACAACGTTTAAGCTTCAAAACATGAAAGACGGGATGTACCTTGGAAGAATGTGGAAGATCAAGCCTGTAAGCCACTGGTCCCACACGCTGCATCACTCGGAATGGTCCTTGGTAGCGAGATAGGAGTTTGTTGTGCCGCCTGTTACTCAGTGATACCTGTCGGTGAGGGGGAAGCTTGACATAAACCAAATCACCTTCCTGGAACTGCACGTCCCTATGGTTCTTATCATAGAACTTTTTCATCTTCTCTTGGGCTGCTTGAAGGTTTCTCTTAA
This sequence comes from Casuarina cunninghamiana, assembly GCA_028551485.1. Lineage (NCBI taxonomy): Eukaryota > Viridiplantae > Streptophyta > Magnoliopsida > Fagales > Casuarinaceae > Casuarina > Casuarina cunninghamiana. Next base: position 13,290,669 of record CM052371.1, read on the forward strand.
TGTGAGAGAGCATCTTGTCCCTCTTTTCCAAGATCTTTTCTACTTCACCGACTTTAGTGGATCCCCCCACGTAAGAGAGAAACGTTGGTGGGTTTCTGCCGTACACAATCTCATAAGGGGTGTGATGAGTGGACATGTGCCAACTAGTATTGTAACAATACTGGACCCACGTAAGCCACTTACTCCACTGCTTCAGTGAATCACTTACAAAACATCTCAAATACATCTCCAAAGTTCGGTTAAGAACTTCTATTTGCCCATCCATCTATGGGTGGTAGGTTGATGAGAAGTTAAAATGGGTGCCCTGCAACCGAAATAATTCTCTCCAAAAGAGACTAGTGAAAATGGGATCTCTATCACACACAATAGATCGGGGCATGCCATACAATTTAAAAATATTATCAAAGAATAGTTGGGCAATTGTTGGGGCAGTATAAGGATGAGCTAGAGGAATGAAATGGCCAAATTTTGAAAGTCTATCCACCACAACTAAAATTACTGATTTACCTTCAGATAATGATAAGCCCTCAATAAAGTCCATAGCTAAATCTTCCCATATCTGTTCGGGTACCGGTAGGGGTTGCAACATACCTCCCAAACTGCGATTCTCACTTTTGTTCCGCTGATGAGTGTAACACTCGCGGATAAACTGATCCACCACTTTCCCGAACTTTATGGTTAAACTCTATTGCGGTGACGATACTGTAGGGGAGGTCCTGCGGAAAAATAGGTCGATGCCAGGATGATAAAAATAAAAAGCTTAACACCTCTCATTCTTATTTCTTTTCAATATGTGAAAAAGAAAAAAATGAAAAATGAAAAGGAAATGAAAAGGTCGTTTTATTCAAAACCCCAATTATGAAACCCTTTCTCTCCCACTTTATGCCTCGGAATGTACCGTTCTTATTCTTATAGAGAGAGAGGCACTTTCACATCTTCTTAACCCGAAATGGTTGGGGAGAGGAAAGGTTCTTTTTTAAGGATACTCCCGGGAACAGATCCGGTCAATTGGTTAATTGGTCACATTTTATTCATGAAATGGGTTGGATTGGTATTAGTCTGGATACAGCAAAAGAATTCTATTAGATCTAATAAGTACCTTGTGTCAGAATTGAGAAATTCTATGGCTCGAATCTTTAGTATTCTCTTATTTATTACCTGTGTCTACGATTTAGGCAGAGTACCATCACCCATTATTACTAATAAACTGAAAGAAACCTCAGAAACAGAAGAAAGTATGGAAGAAACAGATGTAGAAATAGAAACAACTTCCAAAACGAAGGGGACTAAACAGGAACAAGAGGAATCCACCGAAGAAGATCCTTCTCCTTCTCTTTTTTCGGAAGAAAAGGAGGATCCAGACAAAATTGATAAAATGGAAGAGATTCGAATGAATGGAAAGGAAAAAACAAAGGATGAATTCAATGTTTGAGTACTAGGCGCTACGGCGCTGAATAACCCATGCCATACTCCTAGGAAAAGCTCGAACGACCTTCAACAAAAGGGTACCTGTACCTGAAACTGACATAGGTCGGTAGGTAGAGAATACCTAGGGGCACGAGATAACTTTCTCTAAGGAACCCGGCAAAATAGCCCTGTAACTTTAGGAGAAGGGTTGCCTCCTCACAAAAGGGGTCGCAGTGACCAGGCCCGGGTGACTGTTTACCAAAAACACAGGTCTCTACAAAGTCGTAAGACCATGTATGGGGGCTGACGCTTGCCCAATCCTGGAAGGTCAAGGAAGTTGGTGACCTGATGATAGGGGAGCCAGCGACTGAAGCCCCAGTGAACGGCGGCCGTAACTATAACGGTCCTAAGGTAGCGAAATAAAACACCGCGGATTCTCTGTAAAGTTTTCTCCATTCCCTCATGTGTGCTACAATGAATCTCCCTGATAATGATAGGAATGAGTGGAGAATCATCAAGGATATATATTCTTCCCTTATATAAAAGTACACCATCCTTGTAACCCCAAGATGCCGTTGGCTTGCCCTTCTCAAACTACTCAATGGTCTATTGGGCACTCGGGTTACCTTTTATTTCCTCGTGAATTGTGTCAAGCCATAAGGGAACCGAAGTAGAAATGGCATAACTAGTCCCGAAAACATCCTCCACATTATCCTCTTGCCTTCTTCTGGAAAGTCCATTTACAACTACATTATCTCTACTCGCTTTATATTCCACAATAAAATCATATCCCAATAATTTAGCCAACCACTTCTGCTGTGCCATGGTGACTAATCGTTAGTCCTGGATGAATTTCAAACTACTTTGATCTATTCTGATAATAAACTAACTTCCCATAAGGTAATGTCTCCACCGTTGAACCGCCATAACAATTGCTAATATCTCACGTTCATAAATGGAGAGCTGTAAATGTTTTCCATGTAAAGCCTTACTAAAGAAGGCAATCAGATTCTTCTCTTGGGATAGAACCACCCCCACCCCATTACCTGATGCATCACATTCCAACACAAAGGGCATCTTAAAGTTTGGAAGAGCAAGTACTGGGGTCGAAGTCATAGCAAGCTTGAGTTTATCAAATGCCTGCTGAGCCTCATTAGTCCATTTAAATGCATCCTTTTTTAGGAGACTAGTAAGCGGCTCCGCTATTATCCTGTATCCTGCTATGAATCGCCGGTAATATCCGGCAGTACCCAGAAAACCACGCAAAGCTCTCACCATCTTGGGCACTGGCCACTGTAGGATGGCCTCCACCTTATCAGGGTCCACGGCCACTCCACAATCACTGACAATGTGGCCTAAAAACTTAAGTTTAGTACATCCAAATTCACATTTCTTCAATTTAACATACAACTGATGCCTTTGCAATACCTCCAGGACTTCTCGCACATGCCTCAAATGGTCCTCCCAACAAAAACTGTATACTAAGATATCATTGAAGAAGACTAATACTGTCTTACGTAAGAATTCATGAAACACAACATTCATTAAAGATTGGAAAGTTGAAGGAGCATTAGTAAGTCCAAAGGGCATTACCAGGAGCTCGTAATGCCCATGGTGGGTTCGGAAGGCGGTTTTCTCCACATCCTTTTCCCGCATCCTTACCTAATAATAACCAGAGCGTAAATCCAATTTAGAGAAAAACTTAGGCCCATGTAACTCATCTAGCAGCTCATCGATAGTAGGAATGGGAAACTTATCCTTTACCGTTTGCTTATTTAATTCCCGATAATCCACACACAATCGCCATGACCCATTTGATTTCTTGGCTAGCAAGACTGGCGATCAGAAAGGACTAGTACTAGGTCAAATGACCCCATCATCAAGTAACCCCTTAACAATTCGCTCAATTTCTTCTTTTTGCACATAAGGGTATCTATAAGGCCTCACTGACACTAGTTGTCCCTCCGATTTGAGTACTATTCGATGATCGTGACTGCGACGAGGAGGAAGCCCCTTAGGTTCTTGGAACAATTATTGGTATTCCCTTAATAGCTAAAGCATATCTGGAGGAACTGAGTGAGAGGGTATCTGCTAGAAATTCTCCTCCCTTTTAACTTGAAGGAGTACAATTGCTCACTTTTGGGAAGATTCTTGGTAAACTCGGCCCTGGACACGATCTGATCTGAAACTTTATTCTCCCCAAGTAAAACTACACATCTACCCTTCATCTCAAACTCCATGCGAGGGGCTGCAAAATTCAGAACCACATCACCCAAAGTCTCTAACAACTGCATACCCAAGATGATATCTACGGCCACGAGGAGTAACACAAATAAATCCATGGTGATCATTACTCCTTGAAGTTGAATCTGAACTCCTACACACTTGCTTTCACCTACAATCTCTCCTTCATTGGCTACTACGACGCGAAAAGATGGAACGGATTCCATTGGCAAGCTCATCCGGTCCACCAATCACTGATGAATAAAATTATGAGAACTACCACTATCAATCAACAAGGTCACTCTACGCCGAATAGCTGTTAACCACCCCTCAACTTGCAATGCTCTTGGCCTTCCCGTATCGACCCCATAAAGTGCCATATTAGTGATCTCCATCTTACCCTCATGAGCCCCTATCTCATCAAGATCATTGATGTCTCCTGAATTGTCCAGCATCTCATCATCTACCCCCCACTCATCTGGCCAGACAGCTTTTAAACGAAACAATCTCTTTTTGCATTGGTGACCAGTAGTGTATTTGTCATTACAGTGGAAGCACAAGCCCTTACTGCGCCTATCCTCAATTTTAGCTGATGTAAATCACCGAGTAGGTAGCCCCACTCTAGATGGAGAGGGATCCAGATTCCCCGGCGAACGGGATTTTGAATTCCCAAACGCAACTGAGCATTACGCTACTCAAAAAGGGTTGTATAGTGCAAAGCCTCATTAATGGTTTGAGGGTCCTTAGCATCCACATCTACCCTAACCCCCACCTTAAGGCTAGTAATAAACATATCCACTGCTTGGGAAAGATCTAATGGACCAGCTTGCATTAACAAATTCATAAATTCATCATAATATTTTTCTAAGGTGCCTGTCTGCGTCAGTTTAGATAACTTACCCATAGCACGGCATGAGCGATTCGGACCATAATGCTGCAATAGCCCTTGTTTCAGCTTTTCCCAAGACAACTCTTGTCCATCCCACTCCATTTCCAATTTCCAACCTTGCATCCAATGGAGAGCTAAACCCCCCATTTGCCAAGAAGCCACCTTTACCTTGTCAAAATCAGACAATTCATGATAATCATAAAATTCTGAAGCTAAGAAAATCCAAGAGGTTGGATCCTCTTCTCCAGTAAATTTTGGGAAATCGAAGCACAAAATATGGTCCAAGAGGGAGCTATCACGTCCATTGGATACATAATTGCCTTCTCGATCACTGCCCCTTTGTCCGAAGAGCCTTTGGAGCCTTTACGTGAAGCTGCGTGCTGGCCTTGCTGACTGTCCTCCCGTGAGCTGTGAGACCCACGTAGGAAGTCATCGCGTTCCCCCCTTCCACTCGAGGACCGGCGAGAACGGTTCGGTAGAGCCTCCCCATGATCGGACCCGGCCGCCAAGGTGTCCGTATGGGTCTCGTCGACCGGCGGTGGGTCTCCTGAATGGGACCCAGATGGGGGTTCCTCGCTGGAATGGTCAGATGGCCCCCCCAAATGGGGCTGTGACCCTCTAGAAGGGCTTGAACCATTTGGTCGAGGTCCATCGGCTCCAGATCCATTGCCCGAAATGTAGGTCGAGCCACCCACACCATCCCTGGACCCATCCCACAAACTAGAACCATCCCTCGCATTTCTGTCGGCCATCAAGGAGCGCATCATGTCACGGAGCTCCAAGATGGCATTCTCCATAGCCTTCATCCTCACCTCCATCTACAGATCGCTCTGCTCCAATACCAGATGTTCCTGGTCAGATTCCATGCTGGTCTGAGCTAGAAGAACGGCAACCTGTGACCTGGTGAGAGGACCTCTAAGCACAAAATCCTCTTGGGATTTTGGACGGGGGCATATTCGCTTACTGATTGTGAAGAAGAACGGTGAACGAAGGAGAAGATAGGGCTTAAACAGGAACCCAAACCGCTAACATTAACAACAGTGAATACAGAATTCCAGAACACATACAATACACATTTTTACCAACACAATACAGACCTGGTATACTAAACTTCTAACCCGATACAAAACACCAAGATCCGGCTCCTACTAATAACATAACCCAGCCCACCACACAACCCATAACAGTTGGGCTTATAACAGAATTTCGGTAACACAGGTTATTTTATAGTTCCAATCTTTGTTTTGGGAGTGAGTTTGTTGTTCTGAGGATAGCTATTGCTTGCTAAACCAAGCTCACAACACTTATGAATCCAATTGCTTATAGGTTTCGCTTAGAACAAGTTGGGTAGGTTATGAACTAGGTTGCATATAAAACTAGGTTGCACAAGCGTGATTTACGCAGCAAACAAGTAGGGTTGCGCACTAGGCCGCACACGATTGAGCTACATCTCTTGAAGTTGGGCAGCCACTCAAACTGGGTTACTTAATTTGGGCCGCACACTAATGAGTTAAGTCACCCCTTACTCACCTACCCTACATTTTCCTTCATTTGTTAGACTTGAAAAGAGCCTCATCTTTTTAGCCATATACTTAACCTTTCATGGACCACATTTACCCGACAAAATATTCATATATTATTTTTCTTATATTAAAAAAAATGCATTACTGTTCTAGACTACCTAGTATGGTCATCTATTGTAACCAAGACATAATAATTTTTTACTTAAAGTTGTTGTCCTTATATGACCAAAAAGGTTCCTATATATTTGCAGCTACTTGTTTAACATTTTCTCATGTCAAAATATATTTTTAATTAAAAATTGCTATTTTACCAACAATATCTAAGAGACCTATTGTCTGAGTAAGTGATGCGCTTTAGGGGTGGGAGAACTCATCCCAGAAAACTAACTTATCAATTAAGAGAACCCATGCCCTTATAAGCCCCAAAATATCCCCTTAGTTGCCTAATGTGGACTTTCACCCACATCAATCTCCCTCCCTTATGCTTCAATGACCTCACTGAAGGGTGCCAACTCAACTGTTAACCCGCACCTAGGAGACCCTAGCCTCAACTAGTATGGGCACCCAACTACAGTGGGCCCAAAGGGTGACTCTAATGCCAACTGATGTAGTTAAGAGGTGGGAGAACTCATCCTAGAAAACTGGCTTGCCAGGTGAGGGAACCCACGCCTTTATAAGCCCTAGAATATCCTCTTAGTTGCCTAATGTGGGACTTTCACCCATATCAATCTCCCTCCCTTAAGCTTTTGTGACCTTACTAAAGGATGCCAACTCAATCATTAACTTGCACCTAGGAGACCTCTGTCACAACTAGTACGGGCACCCAACTGTAGTAGGCCCAAGGGGTGGCTTTAATTCCAATTGATGCATTTCAGGGGTGGGAGAACTCACCCTAGAAAACTGGCTTGCCAAGTGAGGGAACCCATACCTTTATAAGCCCTAGAATACCCATTTAGTTACCTAAGTGAGACTTTCACCCACTTTAGTAAGATTTTTCAGGCCTAGGAGAGAGGTGTTAGTACATCGTTTTGGAAATTATTTCGGACACATTTATAAACATTCAGTAAGATGTCTCACTATGTAGCTACTTATTGATGCCTATAGAAATGTCGAATGTCATGCCCTTCTAGTAAGTGGGTTTTTGCGTCTACCAATTGAGAACCGGGTCGGGTCACTCATGGCAACTACGTCAAGCACTATTTATTAAGGAAAACGAGTTTATTTACTCACTCGAGCATGTTTTGTAGGCCAAGGGACTTGGATGGGGCAAAATCAGTCCACCAATTGAAAAAAAAAAAAAAAGGACAAGAGTAACCTCCCTGCTAATGATGAAAAATGAAACAGAAAAATTTGCAGCCACGCACGCTTCACTAATGGGCAAAAAAGGGGATAGGTGATCACCCTTCATGTAGCCATTATCTACATTTTTTCGGGTACTTTCTTTTTTTGTTAAATTTTTCTTTTTCTCTTTACTTTTATATGTTAAGTCTTAGTGTTATAACATTGATTATTAACCTTAATGGTAAGTATATGAAGATAGTAATGTAATAACACACATAGCTTGAAAATTTGATTTAATCAATTCTAAAGTTGAAGAAGTGATACAACAAAAGATTAAACACTAGACAATTTCATTTTTTTCTAAAAGGTATATTTTCTATATTAAAAAACTTACGCCCTAGACTTTTCAGTCAGAATGACTGTATTTAAATGTAATGTTTCTTAAGAAATAGTTAAATTTCTATTAATTGTATGGTTTGCGTTGGCTAAACACAGATTTTATGGTTGTGGATTATTTGAATTTGTTGCGATAGATCAAACTATCCTTGAAGGTTGAATATTTACGTTAATGAAAAAGTATTAAAGAACTTAACATTAGAGGACAAAGTCCTCAGCCAAAAAGAAAATACTAGTTTAATGCTCTATAAAAGGATCAACCCTTACATACGAGTTTCTCAAATAACTTGTAAACTATTGACTAAATTTTTTTGTCTATTGAAATGGTCAACATCCTACTTCTACACTGATCGGAATAACGTTTTTTTTCACAGGCTATTTAGGCCAGAGCTGGCATATCTCTCCTCACATTAAACAGCAGTTATGAACCACATAAGATTGAAATGTAGATTCCACGGACACTCAGTTGCTCAATTAAAAGCACCACATACATGCCTAATCTCCCCCTGCAAACCTGTCTTAACACCAATCTGGCCCATCTTCAGGAAGGATTCCACGAAATCTGCCTGAAAAGATGGTCCGAAGAATGGATTGACGAAACCAAAATAGGAGTCTAATATACTCTTCGTTGTCTCATCATCAGTAAGCCTAGCATCGGATTCTAGCACAGCGAACCCGTCCTGGATGTTCTGAAAAATATGCTTGTCAAATGTCTGCTCGCTCCCACGATCGGTTGGTAATCGTACATTAACATCTCCATTTTGGGGGCATCTGGCTTGTAACTCCGGAAGAAAAGCTGGGTTTATAGCCGGATCGGATCCTCCCTCCGGGAAAAAGTTGTAGAGCCTTCTGGTCATGAAGAAGCACGCTGTCGTTCCAATCGTATGCGCAGCTGAAAGTTTCAGGAGCATGGAGAGAGTTTTAACCATTCAGAAAGTAGATTCAGTAGAGCGGAGGATTTGTGCATTTTTGCATTACAATGTAAACTAGCAATGCTTTATCATTAAAATTTCATAATAATACGAATGAAAATGTACAAAAAATATATGCACTTTGAGAAAAGATGTAAATAAATATCATGATGTGAATGCACTTAAAGCCTAATATTGTAAATTCCAACATCAAAGAGTTGAGAGTTTACAACATAATCCAGTGAGTCTAAGAAGGGTTAGGTTAAAGAGCATCTCATGAATATTCTTTAAAATCTTTATAGTTTTTATCATTAATGTTAGGGATTTTCAAAATAGTTGTTGAGTTCTTAATTTTTTAAAATTTATATTGTGGATTCTCAACTTTTTGATATTAAAACTCATAATATTGAGCCTTAAGTGCATCCACATCATATCAGTTTAAGAATCCAATATGTTGTGTTCACTTGACATAAACACAAAATTTATTACCCTCGAACTTTATGCCATAGAACGATTACTATAAATTGTATCTCATTAAAGAGAAGCATAATCTCATTGTTTTGAACCTTCCATCGTTCTTGTAAACTTCCTCTTTCTATTGGAAGAAAGCTTTTCATGTTTTCATAGTAAAGGTCCATGTCTCTTGCGTATTTTATGATTTGTTTTGTGCTTTATTCTGTAATAAATAGGTCAGAAACTTCTTAACCTTTTAAGTTCATTTTTCTTTTCTTTTTAATAAAAAAGAACAGCTTTATTCATTTCAGTTTTCGTTTTCACCAACCATAAGGTCATTTGGTGTGCATGAGTGAGAGAGAGAGAGAGAGTACCACTGAGAAGCACGAGATCTTTCTCCGTGAGTCCCTTTTGCAAAAACTTGGCCTTCAGTTGCTGAATTGTATTACTAACATCCGGCATGTCGACTGCCAACGAAATGTTGGAAACCCGGCCATCTCTACGGCCCGTTGGGACCTCAAAAGCTGGTCCGTTTACCTGTAACGTACAAGTCACTCCGCTTACAACAGCAACTATACCAAAGCATAAAAGCAAAATTGAATAAAAAATCGGAAAAGAAAAGGAATCCCCTTTCTTTTCTGGGGTACCAAGGCTATAGCGTCTCGAGCGGCTAATGCCACAATGTCTGCACAAGAAACCACGCCTGGACATTCATTTTCCAGCTCTGCTTTGGCTCTCTCTATCACTTCAAACCCTCCAACTCCTTGGTGTCCAAATGCGTGTCTCTCAGAATTTGGACCATTTTCGATCAGAATGGAACCATCACAGCCCTAGTAATGCCATCAACAAACCATCAATGAATTAAATCTGTGTGTGTGAATGAGGAGAGAGAGAGAAGGACGGGAGAGAGAGACCTCTACAAAGCAGTCATGGAAGTGAAGTCTAAGCATGACTGCGGCAATGTTAGGATTAGAGGCAAAAGCATCTTGAACAACATCGTGGACTACGGATTCAGCAGCCGGGCATGTTTCCCCGTAGAAACCGACTCTTAGTCGCCCCTCAGAAATACCCATAGAAAGTATAAGTATGAGAACCAAGAGAATCTCCATGAATGCTGTGTTTTGTCCTCCCCTCATTGTGAAATGGCTGCGCCTAAAAGGGTTATTTATCTATTTGAGATCATCTCGATAGCACTTGAGCTGACAGCCGTAACGATGGAACGGCAATGTGTCAACCACAATGCATGATTCGCCACCTTGCCATTCATACTTTTGTTTTATTATTTATTTATTTTTCGTTTTGAGCTCATAACTTGTATTTATTTCTATATCACTGAGCTCCAAGACTTTTTTCCGGGCACCCGTTGCTAGGTCTAGTTGGAAATTAATGTAATATAAAAGGATGCTTCCCAAGTATGAATCAGCCTCCGGGTGTACTTGGAAGAATTTGACACCTCTACAACGAGGCCGTGATGTCCTCGTAAAGAGAGAAAAACATTTAAGCTAAGCAGTTCACGGCAGCCCAACTTGAAAATAATAGAAAAGAAAAAAGAAAAGAAAAAGCTAGAACGGACGACAGAGCAAACTCTTGACACAACCACCCCCATAAAACCAGTGGTCGGCCCGCGGTCTCGGTGTAGACCGACGCACCACTTGTTGCCGCATTGGGAATGCGATAGTAGATTGGCTCGATGTGCATGAAAGCGGGCGGTGAACCGAAACATCGGGCTTGTTTACAACTGGTTTCAAAAGGTTCTATTTTTTCTCTCTTAAGTCCCAAAAAATTAGAAAGCGTGTTTAAAATTTCTAAACCAAATTTCACTCCAACAATCGAGAGGTTTCAAGTTTAATTCCAATCTCATTAACTTGTATTTACAAACTAGATGTAATCAGACAAAACAAATGTAAGGATTAAAATAAGGCCACAAAATGTCAAAAAAGGAAACATAAAGTCAACAATTGCTTGTGTCTGCAGAGGAGACGTGTAGCCGCTCAGCGACAGCATAAGTGTGACGAAGTAGAAACTAAAGAAACATACGCCTCAGCACTAAATGGCTCGAAGAACGCTTGTCTTGGAACATTAACTATTAACTATACGTGTCATCGCAAAATGTGCCTTCGTTTATAGGGACCAGTTTTCGGCCGTCCCTTGTGCGATCATAAGCTCATCTACAAAAGTCTCTTTCCTCTCCCAATGGTTAGCAAGGAACGGCACCCAGTTAAAAAAATGTTGCCCAGTCATGTGCGAAGTCAACAACGTGAGCTGACAAAGCAGCCACATCGACCATAGGGCTGCGTTGCATCGAGCCTCACTCAATAAGGTTTAGTGAAGGGCCGCTTAATTGTTGCCGATGATCCCAAAATCGTCGGCCGGCCTTCTTCCTCTTTCCATTGTTAGTTTTTCAATCTTTGTATAAATGTGTATAAAATCACACGATGCAAATCAAGCAATTGAGTACTTTTTTTCATCCATTCTTAAACAGGGTTCTGCCCTTTTTCCGTTCACCATCTCTAACAAATCCCTTTTATCATTTTTCAGTTTGGCATTGGAGTCCTCTAGCAGGCCTTGGAGACTAAAGAAGATCCTCGATAGAATAGTTCCTCACACAATTACTCTCAAGATGAACGATAACATACTTTCACAATAAACAAGACTCATTGTCCAGATCATTCTCGCATAAACATGCTGCAAATCACTCTCCAGCATAACTAGCCGAGCCAGAATAACTACTCCTACCAAGAATAATGTCTCGCTGTCTTCTATTAAACTAATTTCGAGATTTACAGAGATATTTGTTAATTAAGGACTGTTTTAACCTTTTGTAAATTCTATATACAGATGATGGTAGCCTTTTGTAACTCAACACATTGAAGCAATATGAGCAAAGCTACATAGGCAACATTTGTCTTTCTTCTTGGTATTAGCTTGCTCTACTTACCTTCACCCTCGTGATGGATGACAAGCTAGCCTATCCCTTTCCTAATGGAGTCAATATAGTCAACTTTGTATACTTGAAATTGAATGAAGCAAATTATATACCTTGGGCGACATAGGTAAAGTGTCTTTTTCAAACCTAGCATATGAACAGTTTTCTCCTAGGTGACATCTGTCCTTCTACTGCTAAAGTTACTGTTGATAAGAAGAAAGTTGTCAATCCTCTTTTTCAATTGTGGGAGCTAAGTGATAGCATTGCTCACTTTTGGTTTATTAGTAGCTTGTTTGAGGAAACAGTTGGTTTAGTATTTGAGTTAACACACTTTGCAAATGTATGAAACATGATTAATGGCCATTTTGCCAAGAGAATTGCAGCATGAGAGTACGAAATCTAGTCCAAATTACATCATTCGCAAAAGACAAAACTCTACAAACATATTTGGACAAATTTCAGGGACTTTGTAACCAATTAAGCACCATGGGGAATTTGCTCTCAAATTCTAATAAAGCTTTCAAGCTTCTTAAAGACCTAGGAAAGGAGTATGAGTCATTCTTAACAACCATGTTTAAGTTGCTAGTTCCTTTTCACTTGCATGTAGTAGCACAACTATAAGCCTTTAATGCTAGGCACGTCAAATGCAATCCTTCCATTAACAACTTTATTGTATATTTTACATAGCTTTAGTTCTTCTTTTTCTTCACAGGGCTATGGTTTTCCTCTAGCTACTTGAATGGAAGACCTTCTAATTGAAGAAACAACAATAGTGCAATCAATACACAAAAACGATCTTCTCTAACCTTACTGATATGCCAAATTTGTGCCAAGAAAGGACTTATTGCAATGGAGTGCTTTAAGAGGTTTGATCAATCTTATTAGTCACTTGATATTCTTGAAGCATTGATAGCATTACGCCTTAATGATCCTCCACTTGCTGATGAAGAATGGATTCTCGATTCAAGGGCCAATACTCATGTTGCATCTTTCATTTGGAAGTTACATTCTTCTCTTCCATATATTGGTTCAAATCATATGTTAGTAGGAAATGGTGAATCTTTAGACATCACTCACACTAGAATTAGATAGATTCCAAAGACCACAATTCCTCTGCATAATATTTTGTTTGCACCTTAAGTGCAATGAAATCTTATTTTGGTCTCTCAACTTACTACAAGTTTCCCTTGCTACTTCATGTTTACTAAGAATATGTTTTACATTAAGGATCTAAGAACACATAGGACATTGGCCAAGGGATTTAGATACAAAGGGCTCTACGTATTTCTTGAAAATCAATTTTGGATTATGTTCTCCACTAGATAGCAATGTATAGACCTTTACTTAATTACGATGATATGAATTTTATGATTGTTATGTTTTGTAAGATATTTTATTTGTGTAAAGTTACATATTACTATGTGTAATATTTTTAAGTGATAACTGTCACTTAAATGATTTAATTTGTATGTTTGAGACTAACGGGAGATGATATACAATTGCTTTATGTAATATGTAAGTATAAATTAATATGGATAGACATATACCATATTGTTTGTGTGATTTTTGGTATAAACTAGGAATATTCATAGATCCTAATGCATTGGTTTGTTTCAATTTACATATAGAGATATAGTGGATTAATGAGCTAGATAGGTTTGCTATACCTAGACTTAGAATAATGAATAAATTAAAAAATTCTGTCATTACATAAGTATTATCCCTCTTACAAGCATAAATAATTGACATTTGTATCTAGTAGTTAAGGTAAAATTGAATGCTTTAACATGTTTTTTGTAGTAAGTCTTTTTAAACTTAGTTAATTAATTTATCATTTATCATTTGGATTTGTTAGATAAATTCTAGGAGTTATTCATTGTTAGTAATTAATTGGTCTAGTAATCACCAATCTCTATAGGATGATATTTTTCTCATCATTATATTATTGTTTGACATGTTTACTTGCAGTTAGAATTTCATTGAACAAGTTTTTGACACCATTGTTGGGGAATTGAACATCACATTGACCTTATATAAGTAGCCTCTTTACCCAACAAACCAACCAATAGATGTAATCCTAAAGAAGCCAAGGAACTTCAAGGGCTAGTTAATGAATTAATGAGTCAAAAGTATGAGTTCGAGCTCAATTCTAGCACTTTTAGTTCCCAAGTAAGATGTCACCTTTTAGATGTGTGTAGATAGTTGTGCAATCAACAATATTACAATCAAGTATTGAAATCCTATTCATAAACTTGATGATATGCTTGATGAGTTGCATGGGGCTTTATTCTTAAGTCTTGAAGGTGGTTTGCCATTCATCTCCTTCCCTTATGTAGATTTGGTGGTATCTGCCCCTTAAATCAATTTAGGAAAAGATTAAAGCCCCATGTGGTTTGGTGTATTTGGAAGGTATTAAGTGGACCTAGAGTGATAAAGCTTTTCATCCAGCTTGAAGGAATAATGTTTACCAAAATGGAAAAAGTAACTAGGACTTGCCTTGAAGTTTGAAGATGATTCCCTTGGTTTAACCATTATGATTTGTAAGAATGTGGATGAGGTAATGTAGATAGGTTCAACTTATCTATAAGAGTTGTAAAAGGCACATTAGTACAACTTCCACTATTATTAATATATAAAAAAAAAATCTTTCCACTAATAATGCATCAAGTTTGGAAGATGTCTTCCTTTTGCTCATCAAGTGAACTAATTTTGGCACACAAGGTTTGGCGAAGAATAAGCATATAGACATAAATTTCTTGCTTAATGATTTTGTTCTCCTTTAAAATCTCCCCAACTTTTTCCTTGCCTCTTTCCTTGCTAATGATATTAGGTTTGGTGTTAGGTGAGGAATCTTTATAGAAGTAGTCCCTTTTTATGACCTTAAATCTATACACTCTTTGTTGAAATGCTTTGATCTCATACAATCTATGATCTTTCTTTGCTTTTATGCTTTGATGGCTAGCTTGGGAATTGCACCTGAAGGCGTGATGTTGCAAGAGCTTTCATTAGGTTTGGTCTCCACATGTTTAGCCTTTTCCTGCTCCTTGGAGAATTGGTTGGGAGGTCTAAATTTGATGTAGCTTGAGGTCCCTTTAAAAACCAAAAAAAGACCTTTGGTTTTCTGCTCCTTCCCAAAGTTTTATCAATACTTAACTCAATAATGGATATTGGATCTTTTCCTAAATCAACCAATGAAGGTCTTGGTTTATAAAGTAGAGGGGTTGTGGTTGACAAATTAGAGGTACATAAGGTGATTATGGTTGAGTGACATGAGAATTGTATTGTGGGTGTGTTTGTTGGTAATGGGGTGGTGATGTTTGTAGTGGGCAATAAGGTGTTATTTGTGATGGTAGTGTTTGAGGTCTTTGTGGGGTTTGTAGTAACAAAGGTTGAGATGGTGGCTCTTGTATAGGTCGTGTTAAAGCTATGTTTTGTTGCAATGAAGGTAGGGTTACTCAAGGTGGTGGTGGAGGTAAGATTTATTGTAGTGGAGGTAAGATTACTTAAGGTGGTGGTCGAGGTAAGATTTGTTGTAGTGGAGGTAGGATTACTTAAAGTGGTGATGGAGATGTTTGGGTGAGTGGTTGGGTTGTTTGAGGTAGTGGTACAAATGTTTGTAAATGGGCTACAACTTGGGTTTGAAGCCTAATAATTTAGGCAACTCTTGGACTTGAGTTTTTAACTCATCAAGTGCACTTTTATACCCAAGGTGGAATGGATGAGGAAGAACTTGAATAATGTTCCTGACTTTGAAAGATGGTGGAAATTTTTTGGTTAAAGCTAAAAAGGTAGTGAATGAAACGAAAAGATGGAATAAAAGAACAAACTCACCAACCTAGGTGCTAGTACCACTTGATGTGATTTATGGTAGGTAACAAGTGAGCTTAGGCTAGGATAAGATGGTAACAAGATAAATGTAAAGACTTGAGAAATGTGAATGTGCAAGAAATATAATTTGCAAGCAAAGTTAATGGCAAAAAGTAAAGGTATGAAGTTAAAGGTGTAAGAATTTGAAGGTAAGAAAGTAAGAGTACATAAATTAAAGGTTTGAAATTTTAAGACAAGGGTAAGAAAGGCGAAAAGCTAAATTGATAGAAAACTTTTCTTCTTATCTCAAGAATTTTGTCTATATACAACCTCTATTTTAGAAAGCTAGAGCACATAAAGAAAAACACAATATTAAACGTGGTTAACACAGACCCTTTGGAGCTAACAAAGTAGTAAATGTAATCCTTTTGGAAGCTTAGTTTTATTGAGCTTTGACGTTGGATGCACTTGTTGATGAGAAGATACCGCACTATTTCTAGTATATTTGTTGGACAGTCTCCAACACCCCCCTGAACGTGCAGCCTGCCTTTTTATGAGTGCATTTCAAAGTCCCCTTAAAAGGCCTTGTAAGGGGTAGGGATGATGCTACTAATAAAGCCGAGAAACTCGACATTTGGGACCGATGTGGGATAGTCTCCAACAACATATCAGTGCATTTCAAAGTCTCCTCAGCATGTGTTGGTACAACACAAGGATAATGACCATGTTAAGAGTCTTATCCAGCTCAACCATTCACTAAGAAGAAAGGGAAAGCAGAAAAAGACTTGCAAATCCAAACCAAACAATCAGTTCTTTTACCAAACAAACATTTAAAATTCTTTTTGGCCTTTGGTTGCCACTTACCCATTTCCTTCCATGTTCTTCATGGCCTTGAATGTTAGAGACTATCCCATATTGGTCCCAGATGTTGAGTTCCTTAACTTTACTAGTAGAGGTTTTCTTGCTTTTTATAAAGCCTTTTGAGGAGATAGACCCGCTTCTTATATTGTAAGCGTTTTTAATTAAGAAGCCTCTAGTTTATTGTGTTTGCATTAAGAATGACAAATGTATGGTGATACTAACCTTCTATACAATACAAGATAAATTAATTTCTCTTCCTTTTTGCTTTGTATTGATCAACGAAATATCATTTTTCTTTCTACCTTTTACCTAAATAATTCATATTTAGTGATAAATTTTTTATTTGGAATTAGAAAAGTAAAATACAGTTTGGAAGTAGACAGGAATAAGAAGTTTTAATGTGTCGTAGGGCTTACCCGGTGTAAATTGAAACATGAAGCAAAAAGTTAAAACAAGCTTTTACAACAACAACTTAATAATAATTAAAAAAAAAACTACAACATAGTTTTATACCTTTATGCATTAGAAAATATTAAAATTTATTTAAATTCACTCTTCTTCATACTAGAATCAATACAGTGGTTCATATTAATAAATATATATAACTATCCATATCATTAGTATTTTAAACTTACTACCCAGATTTTTCTTTTCATCAACTATTTTCTTCTACTGAGATTTGACCTAAATACACTACAACAAATCAAAACACTTTATCCTAATCTTTCAACTACATTAGTCATTGTCTTTCATGTTTTTACTCGTTTGGTAATTTGCATACACAAAATGTCAAAGAATTGGACCTTTTTTATGAGTCAATTTCTTAAGCAATATTTTTGATTGAATTGGGTAATGAATATGTTATGTGGAATTTGATTATTTATCAAGATATTTATTCACTTTACAAGTCTCATATCTTCCATTTTCTATTTTTTTAATGGAAATAAGTTTATTATATAGTCAATTAACATTATGAAATTGATTATCAAAATTGTGTCCTAATTCCTTTCCTAAGACTAGGTATTCAATTATTAACTCTTTAATTAAATGTTATATAATGTTGCAGCAGTTAATCACAAGAAGCTTATAAGTGTTGTGATTATTTTCTTAAGTTAATTAACCTGTTAATAAGTTTTACATCTTTAGATTTATATAAAATAGAAGAAGAATACTTCTAAGCATCTTTGATATACTTTATAATGAATATTGTAATGAAAGTAAACTTACTAAATGTAAATCTCCAAGAACAACACAAATGAATATGCTTATAGGCATGTCATATTGCTCATTTTATATTTCTTAAGGGGTGTTGGATCTTCGTTTTTTCTTGTTATTAATATTGTTCCTTTTGAAGCCGAATCTTTCTGAGAATGTGGGCAATAGTCAAAAGTGAAGAAATCTAAAGGGGATTCGCCGCAGCTAAAAAACATGAAAATTGTCGGTGGGCACACAAGTAGCTTGCTTTAGCCGCTCAACCATTGCTTTGACAGTTGCAACCCAAACTTGAGAAGCTACATCCATTGGTTGCTCCAAAAGTTACCTAATCTTACCGTGTAAAAATTTGTTCGCTAATATACCCTCTTTTAACTCGTTTTGTGTTTATATAGCTTCTTCTATTGATCTCTATGTTTCTCTTATATTTAATGTACTTGTGCTGTCAAATTCTTTTACGATATATATTTATATAATAAGCCAGTTTTTATTCTTGAATGTTAAATACATATTTTTTTTGCACGAGTTCTAGGAATAGGGTAACATCTAAGGGGTTTTGTCACTTAAAAGACTAAGGTTCAAGCCTTTTTTTCCTAATAAATCTCTTAGATTCCCCCAGTGCGCCAATACATTAAAGAAAACAATCACGTTAAATGGTGAGAAGTTTCATTAAAAACACTTTTTTCTTTTTTGGCAAAAAGAGAAAACTATATTTTTCTTGAACATATTACCCACCGCGCCAACACATTAAAGAAAATAAACTTAATAGGTAAAAAATGAAAAAAGAAAAATAGTAGTAGGTCAAAATAACGTTTTTGAGTAAAGCCATTTGACCGAGTCTCCGCACTATAACAATACTCCAATAGAATCCCCTTCGTCTTCCGCCTCTCTTCCGCTCCCTCTTTCTCTCTCTCTCTCTCTCTCTCTCTCTCACTAAGAATTTCCTCCGGGGCAAGCGAGCTAGCATCTTATACCTTAGATCTAAACCTCGCTTCTACTGGTACATCGATTAGTCTCCTTTCGGTTTTTACTAATTTAGATTTCGCTTTTGCTCATGGAATTTTTATTTTTTTTGTTTATTTCTTGTCTCTAAATCATCGTAGTTGCAGTTGGAATTTTAAAACTTTCCCAATACTAGTTATAATTTCTATTCTGAGTTTGATGCCTTTTATATTAGCTTTTTCCGATTGGAAAACTACTCTTCATGGATGCTACTGACAAATAGGGTTTCTCGATTGAAGCTATAATTATCCAGCGAAAAAGATTTTTAGGGTTAAACTTTTAGCTAGTTTGATAATTTATAATCGGGAGCGGTTGATTTTGGATTTCTTTTCCCTTGGGGCTTTTGTAGTTTTATGAGTGTTTGTTATCTTTATTTCAAATCAAATGGTTTGACATCCCTGAAATTCAAAAGTTGCTAGTTATCTATATATATCAACAAGCCTGTCTTGTTATTAGCAGCTTGCTGTGGTGATGTAGGATTTGAGTTGATGCTGTTTTTGGTGCGTAGAAAGAAGGGTGTGGTTGCCCTTTTCCCTTTCTATTAGTTTGTAATTTTTCTTTTTATTCTTTTGTTTTGTCATGAAACGATCTTGATCAAATTTTGTTCAATTGAAGTGTTTCAAGATGTGGGTCATTTACTCAGATATATGAATAATTAATGAAAGATACAGCAATTGAAGTTTACAGGAATTGACCATCTTGACTTAAAAGATGGACAGTTTCATCCTCTCGCTTTACTGTTAACTCGGGATTCGAATTCCTTGCTGGATGGATGTAGTTCTTCCGCATGAAAGGCTTTTTATCATTTGCATTCTCCAACCAACGTGCATCTTTTGCAATACTATGAGATTGATGTTGGTTACTCGTGAATCATCATTGCTGATATTCTGGAGTAGAATCATTCTTTTTTCATGGATGTTCTTACTCTAAGCACGTGGTTGTTTTGTATGGTGTTGACTGGTGCGAGCAATTTCTTTCTATTTATCATTTGTACATTGCACAATTGCTTTTGCTGAATGAACTTTTCGGTTTTTTTGGTGCACGTTCTTTTCTCAAATTTAAAACAAAAAAAAAAATCAGTTTAAAATATGTCAGAAGAGGTGGAGTATCGCTGCTTTATCGGTGGCCTTTCATGGTCGACATCTGACAGAGCTCTCAAAGACGCATTTGAAAAGTTTGGAAAGCTCCTTGAAGCAAAGGTAATATACTTCATTAATGATTTGCGTGCTTATTTTTTTTGGATCCCTTTTTTGGCTGTATTTCTTTTTATTTATTGCTGTTTCTGTTTATGTTTCAATTTGAATGTAACTTTTTCTTCATTCATCCAGAAAAATTGCCTATCTGAAATATTCATAGGTTGGATGATACCTCCTTCCTTGAGGCCTTCTAGGTTCACAAATAGGATCCTGAAATGTCCTTTAAAATGCGTCTGCAATCATTTCCCATGAGATTTTTCATGTCACTTGAACTCATTAAACTGTTAATTTTTGTTGTATGGCTTCTATCTGTTTTAAATCATTGATGGAATCATAATGATTACTAGTTTTCTCTTTAAAACAGGTAGTCATTGACAAGTTTTCTGGGCGATCTCGTGGATTTGGGTTTGTCACCTTTGATGACAAGAAGGCAATGGAAGATGCCATTGAGTCAATGAATGGGATGGATTTGGATGGTCGAACAATTACTGTTGATAAAGCTCAACCTCACCAAGGTTCCAGTAGAGATTACGATGGTGACCGTGGCCGTGACCGGGGGCGTGACCGTGACCGTAACCGTGACTATGGAGGTGGACGTGGATCTAATGGTGGAGAATGCTTTAAGTGTGGGAAGCCTGGACATTTTGCTAGGGAATGCCCTAGTGAGGGGGCAAGAGGTGGCAGGTATGGTGGTAGGGATGACAGGTCTGGTGGTAGTGGTGGTGGTGGGGCTGGGCGCTATGGTCCTGATAGAAATGGAGATCGATTTGGTGGGCGAAACAGGGACTCCGGTAGTCGCGGGGCTTCTGGAGCTGATAGGCATAACCGTGACCGTGCTGGACCTTATGAACGCCGTAGCACAGGAGGTTTTCGTTCTGGATAGGGTGGTTGCTTCTCATAGTGGTATGCAACATAAACTGAAGTATGCCTGTACTTTATGGTTACCTTTAGTTGAGACTGAATTATGTCATTGTGCTTTTGCAGCTTTGGAACTGGAGGTGCTGCAGTTACCATCTTAGAAAGTGTTCAAGTTTCATTTTGCTGGATTCTTACTTTGGAAAGTTGTTTGGGTGGATCAATCCAGTCTATCAGTAATTTGAAGTGCGAAAATTGGCATGATATTTCACCTGTTTTGTTTTCCAAAAATGCTCATTTCGATGTTTTGGTCTGATGGGATATTATGCTTGCATGACGTGGACTTTCAAAATTGCTCCTATAGTCTGTGAATGCGATTATTGCTGCTGGATGTCTTGTCATTTCATGCGTAGAATTGGAATACCTAATTCCCGTCCAGTTTGTGTTCACCATCTCTTAGGCAATGGCAGAAATGGAACGTTTTGTGGTCGGGGTTTTTCGGAGGACTGATTCTTTGGTATGTCATTGTGGGATATGCTTCTTTTCGCTTGGGGAGAATTGGCTCTATAAGTAGAATGCCCATTTTGCCTACCCCGTTTCAGTATCTTACTAAAATCTGGAGTAATGCGGGTAAATATATTTTTATATAAATGCATATAGTTCTTAAATTCTTTGTTGTGCCATATTGATGTTGTTAACCTTTTGGCAGGATGATTCCGCAGTTTATGGTCTTTATGGATACATGATTGGGTTACTTTGTTGCTAATTGGACATATATGGTTTTAACTTTTAAATTGTGAGTCTTTTGAACGGGAACAAGCCATCTGCAATTTAATCCAACATAAGCCACAATCATCTTCTGCATGGCGCCTGATGGAGAGATCCATTTTCTGGAAAAATGTGGCAGGTTGTGTTGAAGTTCTTGATGAATGCAACAACTGGTGCTCATTGTTTGTTTTTGTTTTTCGTTCTTTTGGGTCTCTGGTCTGCATTGCTCTTCTTGGCTGGAAGATTTTGTTCTCCTCGTTTATCCTATATGCGGGCGTGACCTCTTGGTCTTGTTTTCTGAGATCCAGATGTGTGGTTATGTTTCCTTCACGGCGGATAGTGGTTTCTGAGTGGGTGTTTCCCGAGTCATCGTTTGCCTATATAGATTCTATTTCACCCGAGGGTGGGTTCACTATCAAATTACGTGATGAAGACTGCCGTCTTTTCTCGAGGTCCTTGTTAAGCCTAAGCGGGGAACATTATTTCTTATGATTCTTGTAGAATTTTTGTTATTGTTATTTTACGTTTTGAATCATGGTATGGCCTTTGTCTGGGATGCCGATTTCGCAAATTTGACTTATTCCAAGCTTATTTGTTTGTACATTATTTTTATGTGCGAATTGTCTTGCCCTTTTACTTAATAGTTCTTTAAGTGACGGGTCATGCGTTTTTCAAAGACATTAAAATTTTAGAATTTGACTTTCCTTCTAGGATTGATGGACGTTAATATTATAGATATATAGTGATTTGCAAGTCAGAGAGTGGATAGGGATTACTGGTTTTAGAGGTGTACAGTTATCTGGCTCTCTCTTTATTATTTTTGGTTCTTTATTTTATTCCTGGTTTCTCCAGTTTAATTTCTAATGTTAGATCTATCTTCGATGCTGAGCCACAATGGATTTTGAAATGTCTATATGAGCAACCCACTGGGGTTGGCTTTGATATGCTCCTATGTTATCGATTAGAATGTTATTTTGGATTAGTCATTGACCATATTAATAAACTTCTGATGGAACATATCTCATCCTGGGCTGGGATGGTCCTAATTTCTTGAGATGTTATCTTTGCCCGGCTCATCAGTCAAATACATAAGGAATGATAATATACCAAAGGCATTAGAGCTCAAACTCTAAATTTAAAAAAAGCTGCCAAAGAATTAAGCATAGTGGTGAACGCTAGGGCAACCCCAATGAAAAAAATAAAAAAGAAAGTAGAGGGGTGTAAATCCCAAGAAAATGAAACTGCTTTGGTACACTACCAAAGCAGTTATAGCCAAGGGCTTTTGTGAAATCGTGGCTGCTTTCCTGTGGTTCATATCGGCTGTGATGAGATTAACAGGTTTGTGTTTTTGCTTCTTGTCTGTCGTTTGGGGCGGTGTCAGAGGAATAAATATTTGACATAGCTAATGCAGGCCCACTCTTTAGCTTTTTCCCTTCTTGGGCCCAAGGGCCACGCATGTATATTGTTTTCTTCATTGGTGTATTGTTGTCATATGGCGGACATGGATAGAAGTAGAAACAAGTGCAAATCAACCCTTTGTACATGTTTTCAGTTTTTATGACAGCGAAGTCCCAAAGAGCCGATTGCCTTCTATTAACCTCTAAACTATTCTTCTACTTTTTATAAGGGTTATTTTAAAAAAAAAATTAATTTTTTCTCTCTTTCTACGGCTAGAGTTGACATGGTACTAGAGCATTCTAATTTGTTATTTTTGGGTTGGTTTGTTCTTAACCCACTTTATGCATGTGTGTAGAACAAAAGTCTCACACTAGAAACATGACCCCTTATGATGAAATTTAAATGAATGAAGTATTTTCTTAACTCTTGCTCTAGCTTTTAAGTTTGACCTTTAAATCTTCTAATATGGTATCAAAGTCTAAGTTAAATTTGCTCTATCTTATATGATTATGAGCCTTATGTCGCTTAGCATGTAAGGGATTATATGCTAAATGATGGTCTCGTATTGAATATGCAATCCTTTGTAGTGAAACTTAATAAAGGAAGTGTTCTTTCAAATTTTGAACTAATTTTTGGATTAGGTTTTGGTCTTTCAACATTGTATTAGAATCGAGGTTGAATCTATTTTATCCTATGTGACCTACTTGGTATGTAGTAATGCTTACCGTGCAAGGATGTGTGTAGGATGAAAGTCCCACACTAGAAATGTGATCCCTTACAAAAAAGTTTAAATGAAAGAAGTGTTTCTTCAACCCTTAAGTTAGCTTTTGGGTTGGGTTTAGGCCTTTTAACATTATAGTTCTTTAATGGAGCAAGATATGTGGTTGTCTTTGTTTTATGACCCAAGTTCCATTAATGGTGTGGGCTGTCCCATATCGTCAAGATATGCACTTGAAGGTTTGTTTAAACTAAAGAAGTTTATTTTTACACTTAAGCCAACTTTTGGGTTAGGCGTTAGACCTTCTAATCTTAATATCTTCTAACATAGTATTAAAGTTAACTTTTGATCCTTGGACAATATTTATTCTAGGTTTCTCTCTTGCTACTCCCATAAGTCCACCTTTAGCTCCATTAATGAATGATATTTATTTATCATAATAGGGGTGTGTGTTAATGGTATGAATTATCTTGCATTACCAAGACAAGCACTTGAAGATTTGTTTAAATTAAAAAAGTTTTCTTTTATGCTTAAGACTAGTTTTTAGGTTAAGCTTTATGTTCTGAACTAGCAATATGGGCCTCAGGATGGCTATTCAAGTATGAATAAGACTTTTATGTTCTAAGCTAGTAGTACAAGTTGACAGACTGGTTATTCAAGTACAAAACTAGGTCACCTAGTTGCTTTGGTGTTAGGTCACCCTTTGAGATGGTACTTCGGTCTTTTTCCCTTTTAGTTTCCTTTTATGAATTACTTTAATGTTCAAATGTAGTAACCTTATTTTTTGTGGGAATGTAATGATCTTGTTGGTTTCAATTGTATTGATGTACTTATTTAATAAGACTATTGTTATGATTCGATCATTCACATTGTAATATTTGTTTTAATTTGAATATATTCAATTTGAAAATTTGAATATCTATGTATTGTAGTTCAAATCTTTGTAACAATCACACAATTATAACTACATTCAAAGTGTATAATTGATATTGTATTCATTATGCGAGAGAGGGCAAACACCTATATAAAGAGATTCTCTCATATCACCTTACTTACACACTTTCTACGCATTCTTTCCATTATCCTAAAATACTCTTATTTATTCTAATCTCCCTTTTCGATGCTCTTGGTTAAAGGTTGACTTAGGTTTGAGCCAAGAGTCAAGTGTCAAACATACTTACTCTAAGTGTGTTACAGGTGGTAGTAGAGACTAACTCTTGAGATAGGTTAAATTATTAAAAAATAACTAGTGATTCTCGAAAGGGTGTAATGGGCTAGCAGTAAGAAAGACAGACAAAGAGAAAGAGGTCCCAAGTCAATGTTGTAGCTTTGGAGGAGAAATTTGTTGCAATCAATCACAATATGGTAGGCCTGGAGAATTTCTCAACTCATGTTGAGGAACGGTTTACTCAAATGGAGCATAATCTAGAGGGCTTAGCAAGAGTCACTCTACTGAAAAGAACTATGGTCCAACTTTAAGACCAAATTGATGCTTTAAAGAAAAAAAGATCTACCATAGGTGTAGTTTGGAATGTTCCTAATAGGGATATTCCTAAACTAATTACATACAGTGGGAGGTGGGATGAACTAAAATGGAGAATTTCATATGACACATTGAGTGTTATTTTGAAGTAGCCTAAATTGATGAGGAACTTGTCAAGGTACACACTACTTCATTTTATCTCCCTTATAATGTTAATATGTAATACCATAGGAAGCATTATGAGATTGAGACAGGGAAGAGCAAGATCAAAACTTATGAGGCGTTAAAGAAAAAATTGAAGAAATAGTTCTTTTCTAAGAATGTGACCAAGAAAGCCCATGAGACATTAAGGGACTTAAGGCATATGACAACCTTCAGGCATATGTACAGATTTCTTGGATTAAATACTATATCTTAAGTAAGTGGTAGAAAAGATGCTATTATTGTTCTTCAAGAATGGTCTCCAAAATTGGGCACAAGATGAGCTAAAGAAGTACAATGTGATGAAGTCAAGTTAATCCATGTTGATAGTGGAGTTTTTAACAAATTGTCAGTGAAGAAAATCATCATTCAAGCCACCTACCCAAACCAGCACTTCAAGAAAAGAAAGAGGGAGTTGACCACCATTTAGCTACAAAGAAGGTATTAGATAGCCCTTTAAACATTATTGGAACAAGGTTAATCCATGTTGATAGTGGAGTTTTTAACAAATTGTCAGTGAAGCAAATCATCATTCAAGCCACCTACCTAAACTAGCACTTAAAGAAAAGAAAGAGGGAGTTGACCACCATTTAGCTATAATGAAGGTATTAGATAGCCCTTCAAACATTATGGGAACAAGGCTAATGAGAGACTATCCAAAAGGTGGATCATTAAATGCTATGGCACAAAAGCCAATATAAGAGGAAAATTTGATGGAGGATGGTTACATGGTAGCTTTGCAAATGTTCAACTCCTTGGAAGGTAAAGCCTCCATACCAATTTCAAGGTCTTTGATATATGTTAAACTTGCAATCAACAATAAAGAGACAAAAACTATGGTAGATTTGGTTGCCACACATAATTTCATCACATTTGGAGCAACCAAAAAATTAGGTCTCTTGGTGAAGAAAAATGTAGACACATTGAAGACAATGAAAAATACACCATGGTTAATGCCTAGAATAACTCATGGCATGGATATACACATAGGGAGATAGAAGAGAAAAATAGGTTTCATGATGTTATCAATGAAAACTACAAGTTAGTTGTCAAGCTAAATTCTTTGCATGAGGCTCACAACTTTCTGTATCCCATACAACTACTTGTGTATTTTTGTAGGAGATATTTCATGCATGGTTCTTATAGAGGCTATGGATCTTGCTCAAAAAATCTTTTTTACAATGCAATTGAAGAAGTGTATGGGGAAAGGTAATGAAACTTATTTAGCTACAATGAAGGAGCAAGAAGAGATTTTGAAAAAGGAAGACCTTCCTCAAGTAGTTTGTGATGTCCTTGAGGAAAACAAGGATATGATACCTTTATAGATGTTGAAACAACTATTTTTTACAAATGAAGTTGACCATGCAATAAAGTTAGAGTTAGGAACACTACCTCTAATGAAGGCCTTTTACAAAATATCCTCACTTAAACTAAAGGAGCTTTGGAAACAATTGAAGATTTTCTTGGATGCTAGGTATATTTAACCATCGAAGGTTCTAGACAAAGCTCTTGTACTTTTCCAAGTAAAGAAAGATGAACTAATGTGGCTATGTATTGACTATTAAACATTGAATAAGGTAAATATTGAAAACAAGTACTTTGTTCCATTAATAGTAGATATGTTTGATAAGTTGGGTAAAACACACTACTTTACCCAGGTAAACTTAAGATCAAGTTACCACCAAGTTCTTATTGCTACTAATAATAAGCATAAGACAACGTGCATGATGAGGTATGGATCTTTTGAGTGATTAGTTATGCCTTTTGATTTAAATAAGTTTGCATGTTAATAAATAACTTGCTTCATTCATACTTGGACAAGTTTATGTTGGTTTACCTTGATAATATCATGGTGTATAATAATTCATTGGAGGAGCATATTGAGCACTTAAAGATATTATTCAAGGTGTTGCAAGAGTACATGCTTTACTTAAAAAATGAGAAATGTTTTTTTGCATTAGGGAAGGTAGACTTTTTTAGGCACATGATCAAACAAGGAACCTTACAAATGGACAAGGCTAAGGTGAAGGCAATCTAAGAGTGGAAAGCCCCTTTAAAGGTCATAGAGCTAAGATCTTTCCTTGGTTTAGTGAACTACTATAAACAGTTCATTGCTCAATACTCAGCAAGGGCAACACCCTTGAATAAGTTATTGAAGAAAATAAAAATGCTGGAGTGGATAAAAGAATGGTAACATTCCTTTAACGACTTGAAGGGTATGGTGATGAAGGAACTAATGTTAGCACTATCAACTTTTCCAAACTATTTGAAGTACACTTAAATGTTTTTGATTTTGCTATTAGAGTGTATTGATACAAGATGGAAATCCTATCACCTTTGAAAGTCAGAAGCTAAATGAAATGGAACCCAAGTGCACCATACAAGAGAAGGAGATGAGGTCCATCATTCACTACTTGAGAACATGGTGTCATTACCTACTTGGCTCTCAATTTTTGATCCAAACAAACATTGTAGCCATAAGTTACTTCTAAACTTAGGAGACACTATTGCCAAAGCAAACAAGGTGTTGACTGAGTTTAACTACATGGAGTTCAAGTTTAAGAGGACAAATATGGTGGCTGATGCTATTAAAAAAAAAAAAAAGGCCAAGTTGGTTACCGTGAGTTTAGGTAAGGGAGATACTATGTAGTTGGTGCAAGAAGGAATGTCGCATGACTCTTTGGCTAAGCAATTATAACAACTTGTGAAAGATGACAATACTAAACAATTTTGGTTGAAAGATGACAAGACTAAACAATTTTGGTTAAGGTGCTTGTACATCCCTAAGTAGGAAAACCTCTAAGACAAACTCATTAAAGAATGCCACGATAGCATCAAGGCATGCTCTCCTTGAAGTCTTGTACTTTTGGCTTGGCATGAAGGCCAAGGTAGAATTGTATGTAAAGACTTGTTTTATGTGTCAATAGGACAAACTAGAGTAAAGGCCCCCTAGTAACTTGTTAGAGCTAATACCTATCCCAAGTCTTCCTTTGGAGAGTGTCTCTATGGACTTCATCATAGGATTACCCAAAGACTAAAGGTTGTAGATCCATTTTGGTAGTAGTAGACTAGTTGAAATATATAATCTTCATATTGGTGCCTATGGAGTGACCAACAGAAGTCATTGCATGGCTATTTTTCAAACATGTAAAGTTTAGGGGTTATCCCATAACATCATTAATGACCAAGATCTGTAGTTTATGAGTTGGTTATGAGAGTTGTTTGAGCTATTAGGTTCAAAGTTGCATTTCTCCACAAGCTTTTATCCTCAAATGAATGTGGAAATAAAAAGGGTGAACAATTTAGTGTAGTTATACTTAAGGCATTCTGTGAGTGAGGACTAGAAGGATTAGGTAAAATTGATGGATGTGACTTATTTCTCATACAATCTTCAAAGGAGTGAATCAAAAAACAAAAGCGTATTCAAATTGGTGACAAGGCAACAACCATTGACTTCTCAAACTCTTGCAACAAAATACATTAGTAACTGCCTTGGTGCTTTTAAAATGGTGAAATCTTGGCAAAAAAATACATATGTGGTGAAATTGTTTTTGAACAAGGTTGTCAAGAGAATGAAAAGATGGATTGACAAAATGAGATAACCAATAAAATACAATGTTGGGGAGCAAGTGATGGTGAAAAATCTCCTACGACAATTTAAGCCTATCATCCCTAGTCTACAAGTATAGGAGATCATTCAAAGCAGTGAGAAATGTGAGAAAGGTGGCCCATCAATTGGACCTTCCACCTAACCTCAAGATATACTTGGTGTTCCATGCAAGCATGTTCAAGCCATTCCATAAGGATGTGGAAGATGCTAGATAAAGCAAGTCATTGAAGTCCCCTCCAATGATAATGACCTCTTTTGAGAGAGAGGTGAAACCAATCTTTGGCTAATCAAGTATTTGGAAGAAAAGAGTTCATTCAAGATTATAATTCTTGATCAGATGGAAGGGATTGCTTGAGAGTGAGGTAACATGGGAATTTGAGGAAGATATTTAATATTTCAAAGATCTCATCAATTGTTACCTAAATTTATGAGGGTGTCATCGAATTAGGCAGGGAAGAATATTTTAAACTAGCAATGTAGGCCCCAAGGTAGCCATTTGAGTATAAGCCAAACTTTTATGTTCTAGACTAGTAGTATGAGCCAATGGACTAGCTTTTCAAATATAAGTCTAGCCCATCTAGTTTCCTTGGAATTGGGTCACCATTCATAGTGGTGCTCAATCTTTTTTTCCTTTTGGTTTCCTTTTATGAATTACTTTACCATTTAAATATAACAACCCTATTTATTATGGGAATGTTATAATATTATTAGTTTTGATTGTATTGATGTGTCTATTCAATAAGACTACTATTACGATTCAATCCTTCATATTATAATGCTTGTTTTAATTCAAATATCTTTAGTTTGGAAATTTAAGTATCTTGATTTTATATACCATAGTTCAAAGTTTCATAATGATTACACATTTATAGTTATGCTTTAAATGTTGAATTGTTATCATATTCATTATATGAAAGAAGGTGACCACTTATAAAAAGAGATCTTCTTGGATCACCTTACTCATGCAATCTTTATGCATTCTTTCCATTCTCCTAAGATATTTTCATTTCCTTTAACAGGACTCAAAGCGATCCTAATCAAAGGTTGACTTAATTTCAAGTGAAGAGTTAAATGCCAAACATACTTACTCTAAATGTCTTATATTTAGGACTTATATCTTAAAATATCTTAATATTAACAAGTTCCAAGTATGCATGATTTGTTTGGATAACTTTCTACATTTATGGCCACTTTGTTTCATCCATTGGTTTGGTTATTTAGAGATCAGTGTGTAGTAGAAAGGTAAAATTTCTTGAAAGTTTTTCTTCTCGTAGGCTACGAATTTAGACCAATTCGTGGATTTGAAAAAAATTTCATGCCATCCTTGCTTTAGCACTACAAATTAATTCATTTGCCTTCAAGAATCACTAGTAACTATGCCTAATACCCTTTATCTTCCTTACAAGTCACACCTAGAATTACTAATTGCCTTAACATGGCAAGTTTGTGAATCTAATCAACCTTTAAAATGTTAGGCTTGTCACAACAAGACAACTCCAGTTACAATCTTTGAAATCATGTGATACAACCATAAGGTGCATGCAAGGGATCTAGATGGTCTTGTTGTTTAATGTCCATTAGAAATAGTTATCTTTTATGTTAATTTATTTTTTATACTTTTAAAGCTAGCAAGAGAAGGGTAATAGGTGGTCAAACATCGTCTTGCACAGTACCCCATTTGGCATTTTTTGTGGCTAATGTAAAGTCGTCATAGTGGGCAGAGTCTACCTTATTTTTGTATACACCAAACTCAAAACCTATTTTGCTTTATTTAGAACACGTTAGCTTATAGAAGGAACATGAACTTTGAGTAATTCAAGAATTATCATCCAAACATTGGCTTTAGCTTTAGGAGGTTCGGTTCTCCTTTAATTGAGGTTGACCGCCAACTTTCTTTCTAATCTTTAATATGGTTTCTTATCTACTAGCATCACAGCTTGAAAGAAGTGATTCATTGAACTATTTATTGATGATTTCTATGTTAATCAACCAATTAAATGTACTTAGACTAAGAAGCATATCAAAAAAGGTATCCAAGCTACCTAGGCCAGTGGTAACAATGGTGAAAAGCAACAATAACCCAGCAACTACCAACATGGACTACTACTTCAACGTCCAATTAGAGCAGTGCAATAGATGTTTAATGCATTGCATATGAAAATTGAAAGCAACATGGGGAAATTAAGTGGAGGGACATAGAAAGAATGAAGTGAACCATCCCATTCTTTTGAAGTTGAGCCTTAAGGAGGAGATAATCCCTCATTTCCAATGGATGCTATTAGTAATTCGTTGAAGATGCACTTGGATTTTTACAATATGATGGTAATTTAACCCTTATGATTAGTTATGTCAAGCAAAACAATTCTTCTCATTTCATGACACACCAAAATAGGACAAGGTATCCATAGCTTTTTGGAACCTTAAATCTAATGCATTGGTCTAATATAAGATTGCAGAGAAATTTACTTACCACTTTAGTGAACTTACATGGTTACAACAAATAGGCATAGTGGATGAATACTAGGAAAGTTTTCTTGATTGCTTTTAAAGGCAAGGAAGATGACTATCATAATAGGTTGGAAGCTTTTTTTTATGGCTTGAAGGACTTTTTTAGAGTAGATGTGAAAGCATAAAAGCCCGCAACATTATCTACAACCACAAATTGACTAGACTTCATGAGACAAAGGCCAAAACTTATAGAATGAGCACTCTTGTGCAAAATGTGCTTCAAATATCTAGTCCTCCAACATTCAAAAACATCTCTAGGCAAAGTAGGCTAATTAAAAGACTCTCTTTAAGAGAAATGATGGAGTGCCATGCATGAGGATTTTAATACAATTACAATGAGAATTATAGGCTGAATCATTACTACAAGGAACTTGTTTGGATTGAGGCTACCAAACTAAAGAAGTTGGAAAAGAAGACTTGCTACCAAAGGAAGTAGATGATCCAATGTCAACACTAGAGATTTCTCTCAATGCTATCTATAGCCTACACTATCCATAAACTATGAAGCTTCTAGGTCAGCAATTTGGCCAAAGAGGGTGATTTGCGTGGTTGATCCTAGCTACGCCTACAACATCATCAATAAAGAAGTGGTGTAGCATGTAGACTTCAAATAAGTGAAGGTTGGCTTATTGTAGGTGAAGGTAGCAAATGGAAATTATGTATTTAGCTCTAGTATCTATCAAAATGTAAAGGTTAGCTTGCAAGGTAATCACTTTGTCATGGACCTTTGTGTATTGAATTTGGGAGGATTTGATATTACGCTTGTGGTGTAGTGGTTTTTTACATTAGAAAGAATCTTTGGGATTTTTTGAAGTAGAAATGGAATTTATTAAGGAAGGCAGAAAAGTGGAACTTTAAAGGATGATTAACCTTTCTAACTAGATTATTGAGGGATCAAACAATGTAGATGCATTCAAGCCCAAGTATTTATTATTCCTACATTAAAAAGTTAAGTCTGCAACAAGATGCAATGCATAAAAAATGGAGGAGTTCTAAAAGAAAGTGTTTGGGGTCCTTTTACAAATCACAATTGTAGGGATAGAAAACAATAAACTAAAAGTTGATATTGAAGGGAAAAGCATACTAAGTTAAGGTCTTTATTAAGGACATATAGCCTTAAATTTCCCTAATTGTAAGATTGTTGCTCTTGTAGAAGAAAATGATGTAATAGCACAAACTAGAAAAAAAAATGATGCAAAAGGTGAGGAAGAAGTAAGTATGCATAAGAAAGGGAAACTCTAATCATTCAACAAATTTTGAATCTTAATCAAACAAAGAAGGATAATTAGCTCCAAGAAAACATGTTTCACACTCATTGTACTTCTCATGGAAAGGAATGTAATCAATGGAAGTGGCAATTCTAATGTCAATGTAGTAGGAATGGTGGATAAATTACAATTGAAGTTGGATGTTCATCTAACACCATACTGTTGCAATGGTTTTACCAAGGAAATGAGAGAAAATCATCCAAATCAACATGACAACTAGGGGAGCATGACACAACCTAATTCGACACCATATGTCAACTTCATATTGATGGATAGACTTATCCCCTTATCAAAGCGAAGAGATTGTTGACTTAAGGATAAGTCCTTTTCCAACTAGGGGAGCATGTCACAACCCAAGGAAGCTTAGCCTAGAATAACAATTCAAATTCCATCAATATCTCTTGAAAAGTCTACTCGTTGAAGTCTAATTCTTGATCCCTTTCTTGGCACCCCTCAGGCATAATCAATTATGTTTTACATCTAAAGGTCCAAAGGTAAAACTCATTCCTAATCATACTAGGTCGCTATCTTCCCAAAGATAAGACCCATTCTTAATCATACTAGGTCACTATCTCCAACTATTAGATCTCTTTAAACTTAATCATCTTTACTTGTTGGATTTTTCATTAACTTAAACCCTACCATGACTTTAAGGGAATTCTTTTGGAGGCAAAGTTGAAGAGTTAAAGTATATTTAAGGTTAAGCTTGCACTTACGTTTTTAGGTTCTATAGCTTTTCAAGAATTGCTCTTGAAGAGTGGTGAATGCCCCTTTATTGTTCTATATCTCTTCGAATCTCTATGTGAGTGGTGATGTTTCTTAATTATTTTGTTTATTTTTGGATTGCTCCAAAGGAGTAGTGAGCATGTTTTAAATGCTATGTATTTTTTAGGATTACTCTAAAAAACACTAATGTCTAGTAGTTTTATGTCTTGTCAAATTATTTCAAAAAGAGTGGTGATGTTCTGTAATTGTTTTTTTTTTATCTCTTTTGATTACTTTAGAAGAGTGGTCATGTTCCGTAATTGTTTTTTTTTTTTTTATCTGTTTTGATTACTTTAGAAGAGTGGTGATGTATCTTTAATGTTTTGTATATCTTTGAATTATTTTATAGGAGTGGTGAACACTTATTTTTAATAAATTTTTATCTCATTGGTTTGTTCCTATTGATTGATGAACAGATTTCTTGTTGTTTCGTTTATATAAAGCTTGGTTTCTGTATTTTCAGTTTTCATAGATTTTTTTTTTTATTTTTTTATCTACCCGTTGGCATCACAATGAGACCCACAAGGTAGTATGATGGATGCATGTGGTGCTTCACATGTGGAAAAATTATGCAATAAAGCTAAATCACATGTAACATGAATCAATATCTATTTATAAGAACAATAAGGGTGTCAAGTAGAAGCAATATCTGCAAAATTCATCGTAGAATTAGAATATATTATTCTTTTAGTGAGGCTACTAACTTCTCATACTGATACATAGTCAACGGGTTTGAGGTTTCCAACATTGGACTCTGAAAATCCATTACTATCAATGGAAGTATGATTGATAATAGGCTCGTTTAGCTAACCTCTTTTTGTTTCATTTGGGCTTAGGCTTCCATCTAAAGTGACAGTCCACTAAAGAATAGTAAACCTTCCTTTTTTGTTTAGGATTCTTGCAATGAGTATATGGGTGTCTGATTGCTAGGAACGCTACCCCGAGAAAAATGCTGGCCAATGGACCCAAAAATTCGGACTATGGGTAGGGAGGGCTGACTGGCCCCAGAAAACACCGTACGAGCCTGTGAGTCTAATGTGCATTCAGGAAACCAGTCCCTCAAAGGTGGAGTTGATGGAACAGATCAACCACACCGTAACGGCGGTGTGGTTCTCGTCCCATTTTTGAACCATCATGGGGTTGTTCAGCCGAGGGATCTTGCCGTACAAAATTGTGATGATATGGTGTTGGTGAAAATAATTTTTTACTTACTGAATCTAGAGTTCAATTATATTGCTCTTTCTAATGAAGAGTCAAAAGACTTTAACCGACTAAGTCATGGGATTATTTATACACAGGGAAAGAAGGTAGAATAAGAAATAATTTTTTGGAGAAATACTACCAAAAAATATATGTTTGAAGGAAAGGGATGATACTATGCCAAAGAGATCATGGGTTTGATCCAGGATAATAAAGATTAAAAAACTCAAATGTTATCCTCAAAAAGAGGGTACCTAAGAGGGAAATTTCAAGTTCAAATGGAGGAAGGTGTACAAAAATTTTCAAATAAAAAAATGATTATTACATTGGAAGCACAGAAGTGCTACTAATAATAAGGAGAAAGCGAATAACAAATAAGAAATATATATCGGATCCAACTTTGTTATTGGCTTACAAAGTAGAAGAAAAGGGAAAGGAAAGAATAATTTGTGGGAATCTCGACAATGCAATCACTTTTGCAGATGTATTCCAATTTTTGATAAAGGGGAGATTTACAATCTTGATTTGCTTGAAATACAAAGAAAATGAGTTAATTATTATTTTTATCACGTAGCAAATCTAATGAGCAACATTTTGAGCTCTGGATAACTTTTAGACAACAGCTACGATTTTCTTGCACAAACACCATAGTCTTTGGATAAAGGATCGTTTGGAAACTATAAGCAAAAATTTCCAATCAAACCAAAAATGATACCAATGGTTAAAAACTTCCATTAAAATTTTAAATTGGCTTTATTATCTAAGCTTCGGAGCTTGAGCTTTAAGGTATGGAAATTGTTTTTTTCTGAAAAGAAGATGGTAAGTGGTTTTCTTTATTGACATCCTTAACAACTATGAGAGTGATGTGTGTTGGCAAAAAAGAAAAAAAAATTAGAAAAGGAATCTTCAATTTGAAGACGTTAGTGATGACCACTTGTTCATTCTAATGTTTTTTGTCAAATTAATCTTCAGAATAAATATTTCCTTTTATTCCTTGATGATTTTAGGAAAAAAGAAAAAAAGAGAGGAGAGATTTGTTATCTCAAAGGTAAAACTAAATGTGATTCAAGCATTTAAAAATTTAAGGCATTTGCTTCAAAATTATTTGATTTAAAAGGTATAAGATTTGATTAAAGAGATAAATCCTCATCAAATGCTTTCAGATTTTTTACAAAAAAAATAGATTTTGCAATTATATAACTATTCCAAGAGCCCTACGAAAGATGAGCTGCTAAAAGTAAAAAGGTGAAAAAAAGAAAAAGAAAAAAAGGAAGTTCCTCAACACAAGATGAGGTATATTGAAAATTAAGAATATGCCTTAGAACTTTTGATTGAAGGAGCTGATTGTCTATTCTGCTTAAACAAAAGAATGCCAACAGAAATGTGCAATGATAGGAATATTTGTGTTCTTCATTGTTTAGGCAGATTGCAAGATAAAAAGAGAATCAAATTGGATGAAAAGAGTGGAAATTAGCCTTTATTTTAACCTATAATTCAATCTCCTAAGAAATTGCTAGATTATCATTAGTAGAGGTAGTGATTATTAAAAAAAATATAAATTCCACAGGTTTTGAATTAGTGCATGAAAGGAAGCGGAGCAATACTATGAAAGAAGAATCCAACATAGAATGTTGTGATATTTCTGAAACAGATCTCCTTTTTTTAAAAAAGAAATTAGGTTTAGACAAGTGTAGAAGGTAAAAAAAAAAAAAAAAAAAAAAAATGCTATGGAGCGAAGTGGTACAAAGTAACATTAGGTTTTATTACTGTAAGCAGAATATGTTACCTTCCCTCGAATGCTACAGAGTTATCAGGGCTTAGGCAAAATATACTATCTTAATAATGCTTGTTTGTCAAGTAGCCTAGCTACCAATTTTATAAGACGAACATCGTAAAAGCAAATATCATTTTTTATGGACAGTAGATGAGCAATCGACATCAGCCACGAAAGTTCATCTCATTTTTGTTTAAAATTTTTGACTTTTGGGACAAGCTTAAATTATCATGCTCTAAAGTCGATAATTACGATTTGATTCCTTGAGTTCACCTACTAATGAAAAGCATTTTAAGACAAGTTTATTTTCTTAATTAAAATACAAGTACACTAAAAAATATAGAATTCATGATGTTATTTCAATAATTTTTCGTGTGAAGTTTTAGAATTCCTCTTTTCTGAAGCTGGGGGCTCAGAGCAGTCCGCTTGTAACAGATTTGCTCGGTGAAACACCAGAAATGGTTATCAAATACCATTTCTAGAGTGACAATGAACAACTATAAAACAAATTTAAAAAAACTTATTTAGAGTTTTATGCCACTAAAAGGGCTATAATCCACTGAAGCCGGGTCGGTTGATAAAAACTGGGTCCTCTACCTGAAACATCTCTCAGGTTCACATATTGTACGTACCGACCATAAGCATTAACGGGTCTTCTTTTTATCGCCTTATCAGCATATAAAAACAGGTTCAAAGTATTTTCTCCACATTAGGGTACATAAACCCTTCTACCTTATTCAGAACATTCGAAAGTTGTATGCTTTGGAGAAGACAAATGCACAATTGGACATGTAAATAATAAATGAAACGAAGACTTTTATCTTCATACCAACAACCTTATTTCAATAAACAAAGAAAAGGTGCCTAATTTGCATATCTAAGAGTGCAAATAAAAGAAGTGAAGGAAGAAGGATAGACAAAGCGATGAAGGGATACCCAGGCAATCAGAGTTGCAATCCACTAGAGCCAATAAGCTTGGTCATCCCAAAAGTAATGGCCATACCGATCCATCCTCCAACAAGCAACCGGGCACAAGACCTTACCCAACATGTCCTCCCAAGCTTTGCTCCTATGAATCCGAACAGAAGCAGCGTCAAGCTCGCCACCGCAGCCACCATCGCAAGCCTCAACTTATGCTCCTTTATAAAAGCAGCAGCCAGTAATGCCACCGACCCTCCAACCGAAAATGCAAAGGCTGATGCAAGAGCAGCTTGTACTGGATTTGGTAGCTTCTGCTTTTCCATATCTTCTTTATCTTCGTCGGTCGTTTTGGTTTTCTTCTCTCTCTTCATCTGAGCTATTTCTATATCATACTGAGCGTAAACGGAGACAAATTCACCTATTGCCATGCTACAAGCCCCCGCAACTAGGCCTGCAAATCCGGCAAGAAGCATGGCTTTGACGTCATTTCTAACAGCTCCCACGCCCATCATTAGTGATGCAACAGAGACTAGCCCATCCGTGGCTCCTAACGCAGCAGCACGAAGCCATTGTGCTCTTTGATGATAGTCGAAATTGTCTTCCACCTCTTGGACTTGCTTTTGCTCGATATCATTTGTGAGAACTGGAATTCTGACCTGCCCAAACGCCATCTGATCGTGCGCTGGAGTGGTAGCCATGAATTACGAAAGGTAGCAACAAGTTTTACACAGGATTTAAAGAGAGAGAAGATTCAATTAAAGGATCGCCAGAGATAAAGGAGAGGAAACATCGTGAGATACTATGGATGGAGACTGACAATAACAATTGAATAATCTTCTCATGAAATTTCAATGTTCTCTCTTTGGCCTCTTCTGCCAGTCAAAAGGTAAAACATAGAAGTTGGAAAATAACAAAGATGAAAGTAAAATTCTTTGTAGCTTGTCGTTTTCTTCAATTGACATTTCCTTTTAAAAGCATAACAGTGAGCATTTGAGGTAAATGCAGTCGTTTAGAGTACTCTACAACTATGGGATAAATGAATATGACAAAATGAAACTTCTTCTCGTATCTGTCCGATGCAGTCCTTTATAGTAGTACTCCACAACTATGGGATAAATGAATATGACAAAATGAAACTTCTTCTCGTATCTGTCCGATGCACGGCCTAGCAACAGCAACAATGTCCAGGTATTTTCTGGTGTTTAGGATTTTCTTAATCAAGACTTAAGGTTCCAACTTATGTCCTTATGAAGCGGAAATATATACTTCTTGCACGAAAACAGCCTAAGAAGCCTACTTTTCACTTATTGAAGAGGCAGGGAGAATCAATGCGACCGCACGAAACAGAACCAGCGAATCCCATTGCAGAGATTATCCCTCGCGCCCTCTCAGTCTCAATGAATACTTTGTTGCTGTTGTTTATGTTTTTTTCGAAATAGAATCACCCGATTTGTCAAATAAAAGAAGAGAGGTGTGGCCCTTGTTCAACTTGAAAAGTCATTTAATGATGATAGTAAAACATTTATGTAATAATTACGGGTTCAATTGGCAAAGGAGAAAACTACATCAAGCACTATTATTTTTCTTATTTGGCATTTACCTTTTCTGAAAAATCCGTCGGCTCATGGAGCTACAGGGAATGATACTGACGGAGAAGGGTAAACTCCTGCCATATGCGCCGTAATATTAAGATCCGTCATCATATACATGCTTTGACATGGCTAACATTACAATTCAAAGGCAGTTGTCATATTTATTTGATACCTCAAAGGTACTAGCAGTATTAGGATTCCTCCAATCTTTTTTTTTTTTTTAAATAAACACACACACCCATTCACAAACTCGGTTTCAAACCTGAGATGTCCAACTGAACCTAGCATTTGTAGACTTGCAATCATATATGTTATCTAGTTTTACTATGATACAATGAATTTGGTACCTAACATATATGCACAACGCTGACAATCTAACCTAGTCCAACTGAAAAAATGGTCATCGTGGTCAATTTTTCTTTAAAAACTATTGTTTGCTCCCTACTTCAACAAATGAAAGTCAGCATCCGAATACGTCTTCGAGTGCACTTCGAATGCAGCAAAACACAAAAGTGCCATTCAAAAACCATTTCAGAATCCTTCCAAAGCCGCTCTTTTGAACTCTACTAAAGGCCTTTATGTGAACGTTTACTTTGACCCCTTTAAATGAAACTAACTTGGGTTCATTTGAAACCTGAGCTCTTTTGAACTCTACGAAAGGCTTTTATGTGAACCTTCATTTTGACACCTTTAAAAGAAACTAACTTGGGTTCATTTGAAACTGTGCTTGAATTCCGGTTTGAACATGAAATTGATTTTCGTACTGCTTTATTCGTTGATTTGCAGGTGGTAGCAATCATGTTTGCGTTTGGATTGGTGTCTTAAAAACCAACACCTTCTTTTCAAAATGAAATTCCATTATTGTTAAGATTCACAATGATAATAAAGAAAGTTATAATATATGATATGAATTATTATCTCTAAAGTTGTATTAGATTTGATTTAGGTACATTGGTTGAGAATAATAAAGAGAAGGTTTAAGCTATAAGATTCTTATTACATGCAAAGTTGAGTTTATTGATGATATGATTATTCATCTTGACTATTGATTTGAAACTTTTTCTCTTCGTATTTTCTTTTTAATAAATACATGCACATAGGGGAAGGGGAGGAGACTGTCATTTGAAACTTTTTGTCAATGTGCATTTAGAATGCTTTGAATTAAGCCACCGTAAGAATACATTAAAGTAGCTAGTATTAGTTATAAGCACTTCTTACATTTAGTAATTATTAGATAAAGTCTCAAAAAATTTTGATGCTAACAATAACGTTTTAAAACCCTCAAAAAAAAGCATTACACATTACCTCCTTAAAATGCATAACAAGCTCTTGAAGGGACTGATTCTTGCTCATCTTCAACAGTTATCAAAGTGTTTTGACAAAAAATTAGATTATTTGGACAATGAAAAGTTTTCATTAAAAGACAACAAGACTCCTACTTTCAATAAAGTGAAAACAAGATCTCTAGTGTCTTGGTTTGTGAAAGTTGCCTTTGCAATTGTTCACTTCCCCAATTTATAAACCTTTATGCACATGTCATTCCCTTTATTTTAACACATTCTCTCACTATAATGGTCAATAG
The DNA here is from genome assembly GCA_028551485.1 of Casuarina cunninghamiana. Classification (NCBI taxonomy): domain Eukaryota; kingdom Viridiplantae; phylum Streptophyta; class Magnoliopsida; order Fagales; family Casuarinaceae; genus Casuarina; species Casuarina cunninghamiana. The sequence goes on from CM052371.1 coordinate 13,331,399, forward strand.
AAAAACATTTTTCTTTTATTTCTTTGCATATTTCATTGATCATAGTCCTTGTGTTCTAAATAAGAAATTCCTTGTATAATTTCTAATTAAACTTAAGCATGCTTTGGACCAAGCCATTACTTCCCAATTTAAGCCATTAAGCAAAACTTAGTAGAGGTTCTAAGTCATCCAAAAAAAAAAAATCACAATTCCGAACTTTTCTTCCTTTATATCTTGTGTTCATAAATTTGAAGCAATCGAAAATCTATAATTGAAAATAAAAGAATAAAATTAAGTGAGAGACAAATGTATGTAATTTTCTGGTGGCAACTTTATGAATAAGGATTACTCTTTTAGACAGAACATTTTGCATGCTGAAGTAGATCGGTAGATTTTACTATTTTGTCAACTATGTTACATGAAGAGTTAGATTGAACGTGAAAAATGAGAAAGTTAAGCTGAAAGCTCAAAAGCTGTATATTTTTTGGCAATGATAATAAGGTGAGATGATATTGAATGCAATATTAGTTTGATTTAAAAACAAACAAGGTCAAAGTCATTGCGACTGTATTATTATATTAATTTTTCATGCTTCACTCCAAAAAGGTATTATTATAAGGGGTTGGATCGTAGCAAGGACGTAGAGTACAAGTGGAAGCTTTTTACAGAATGCAAGATGAACTTCTCAATCGACTATAGATGTGCACAATTCATTTCTTATACCAGCAAACCAATAGAAGAACAAGAGTAATATATTGTGACAAGCAAATTAAGTCAGATACGATACATGGCAATACAAATTTGGTGGAATATCCATTTACTATGATAAGCAAACTACAATCTCAAAGTTTTCTACTTATTGTCAGACAAAGAATTTTATGAAGAGATTTGATTTCCTCTATAAAAATTGAAATTAAAGTTTTACACTTGATAATTGAAAATTCCCCAATTACACCCACTCAGAAAAACTCGTATATATCGAGATTTCAGTTGTAATGATTAATCATCAAATCAATAAACTCCATTTTTCAGTTCTAAATCTCTTTGCTTTCCTTGCTATTTTTCCAATTTCTAATTTCTAAGATAGTAACTTTCACAGCAGATTTATTTGGGGAATTTTCAACTGGAGGCTTTGCTCAGGTGCCAGATTCCATCAGGCAGCCATAACATATTATTCTTGATTATATATTCTTATATTGCATTAAGAAATCGGTGATGATGATGGTTAATAGAACTTCAGGGAAACCAAGGATTAGTTTCCATGAGACGATCAAGAGGACTGATGAACAGTTTATGGAATCAGTTTAATGACAACAAAGTTCTCTCTAACATGCAACTGAATCACGCTTCACAAGATTCAGAAACATCAACCCGTCAGAATGGTTATGTAATTAGTGACAACACTAGAAGTTCTCTTTCTACGTTGGGGAAAGTCATTCAAATTTGTTGTGCCATTATACAAAAAATCAAGCGCTAGTTGTGCATTATAAATTTTGGGTTATACATACCTTTGCATCCCGGTGGGTGATAAAATATGAAAATATCATTTTTAGCCTTTCTTTCTTTGGCACTTTGATTTTTCTATTGCTTTAGAAATAAGAAAGAAAGATTAGCCACCATGTAGAGGACCCTAATTTTAACTTATATAGGTAACTAGACTTGTCCACACACACACTTCTAGTGTCAAATTAATCAAACTTCCCTTCTTTTTTTGCTAGGCTGAATTTAGATATATATCACGATCATCGATAATGATAATTAAAGACAGATCCCTAGGACGAGACCAACCGAAACATTATATTAAATCAACATTAAATTAAATATGAACTCTTTAGAGTTCAACATTAAATCTACATTATATTTAAATATCATAACTAAAAGATCGTTTGATATTCCAAAACACAAAGTATTTCCCTTCAAAAAACACGAAACAAATGGACAGTATCTTCATTCTCTTTCAAATGGAGTCACTTAGCTATTAAAATATCAATACCCTCACCATTGATATTACAAACAAACAAGCAATAAGTTTGACAACAATTTCCGGTAAACTAAGTAATGTTTATGAGAAGCTAAGATGATTTTGGAATCAGTACCTTTTCTCACTGTAAAGAGAATCCCAATTTCAGCCCTTTCTAACATACGAATAGGATACAATTCAATAAATCATTATGAACTAAGGCATACCAAGTAACGTAGACATTGTTGAGAGTTGAAAACGATGTGAAGTGAATTTGGAAAGTAACTTGAAAGAAGCCAGAAATTTTAGAATTACGAACACAAATCAAAAAGAAAAAGGCCCAAAGCGTCATACAGAATACCATTACTCCAAAACCCTCATGTCAAATCCAACATTTTAGATTGAAATACAAACACTGAAACTATACAGGAAAGATGCAATTGCCTCTCATGTCAAATCTAACTTTTTAGTCGTTGCTAGCGGTATCAAAGTTCACACAATCACGTTTCTTCATTAGCTCTAATGCTTCATCAGTAACTTCCAACAAAACTTCGTTACTCATAAGTTCATCAACTCATAATGTGAAACTCAAAAAAGTATCAGCCCAATATAAAGGAATAAGTCAGTGCCGTCTCTAGGAATAAAAAGAATGGAGTTATGTGCAATGTACATAACAACTTATGCAACTATATTCCCTTGCAAAGTGATAGGGAACAGAATTTCCAAGTTCACAAAAGATCTTACGAATACAAAATACAAGATATCAGATACCAAATACTAGATAATAATTAACTTTGCCCGGACATTTGAATTAATGAGCATACCATTTCTGTGGCTTGGAGATCAGCAACCAAGGATGCAACCCCCTCCTCAAGGATTATAAAATTCCTTTTTTTTTTTTTTGTTAGATAAATAAGGGATTTTGGCATGAACTGCCAACTGAGTTACATGCCTGTCAACAATAAGGTTTATAAAGTTATTCTAAAAATTTTCCCTTTATTCTTTTCCTCTCATTATTTTTTTTTCCTCTCGTTATTGTTAGTAGCAAGAATATTTATTTGCTGCCTCTAGCATTTTAGCACACTCTATGAACTGCAATTTACAAGGGGAAAATTAAAGGAAAAAAGTAAATGAGATTTTTCTTTCCTTTTCTCGTAGGTAGGTTAACTGAAGTGCTAAGGAAAATCTATAAGTTCCTCTTCCAAAAAGACGAAGCAGAAGAGGACAAACAAAAGGAGTCAAAATAACCTGAAACACTGAATCCAGTTTCAGGAAGCCTAAGTTTAGAAATATAAAAGATATCCTATAACTCTCAACTTCGTCAATTCACTTTGATGCTTATTTTAATATTGTTTACCATTCTTTTGGCAAGTCAAGGAGAATTTCGGCGTTTATAGAAACATTGAAAGAAAAAGCAAAGTAGCTGATAGAATTTAGTTCAAATGAAGGAGAAAGTTTTTTTTTTTTTTTGGGAAAAGAAAAGGTCAGAACTTGACAACTTTTATTGGTTACTAAAGGCAGGACAAAAAACCATGCCATTTCAAGGGATACAACAAAGCAAAAATATGAAGAAGCAAATAATGAAAAGTTTTCAGATGGTACACACACTTCGACAAGACCACAGAAGGGTACGGTTTTTTGAAGTGAGGCAAGACAAACTTCATAAATGTAGGTCAAATGTGATCCTACATTTATGAAGTGAGGCAAGGCAAACTAAGTTTATGTTCATTAAAAGCATTTTTCTCCTTCCTCTTTGACATGAAATATGTATTTGTAAAGTGAGTGCAATATCCCTTTGCATATCTTAGTCGCCATTTGTTTTCTCCTTGGATCCATGTCATATTGGAGATGTAAATCAGATCCTTACGAACATAATCATCAGCGAAAGCAAAAGGCATACATACCCCTAATCCGACAGCACCAAGACCACGAGCCATACTTAATACTTTTTGTGCACCCATTATTCCCGCCAAGAAAGTCATGAAATGAAGAGTATGTGCAACCTGGATCAAGCTTCCGAACATAATCAGCATCAACAACCAATGGACTATGTGGGGCAAGTAAAAGCATGGTACAGTCTCTGGCCTCCAATAGACATTCTTAAGTGTGTTATCTCGCATAAGACCATAGAAGGTTACGGGCTTTTAAGGCAAACGTTGGTCTTCTCTAACAAATAATTCTGAGTCTTTGAACTCGCTGGGAACGGTTGGAATGACAAGATCTCCTTTCAGACCTGGTACTTCATTATTGACATTTTCTCAAGCCTCATCTCACAACTCTCAACTGTTGACATCTTGGACATTGACTTTTATAATCCTCTGAAAAATATCAACTTTTTGTTAATGGAAATGGTCTCTCTTATCTTGTTTCTTCTTTCTCTTGCATTTGCCTACAAAATGACAAAAGAAAAATAAATAAATACAATCAGCAGATAGAAGTCCAAAAAAAAAAAAAAAAAACAACATATTATCTTCCAAGTAATTATCCTACATCTACAGAATGTCTGTTTTCTACCATTTGAAAAGAGGGGAAGGGGGCAGCGGGGGGGAGGGAGTGAAAGAGAGAGAATTGAGAAATGCTTCATTTCACCAAGCCTTTATGCCCTTATACGCTAAAATATCAAAGACTGATAAATAAAAACAGAGAAAGGTATACTAGGACATGAGAAAGATTCCCCCCCGCGCCCCCCCCCCTTTTCAGAGGTTTAGGGGCGGTCAGCCACCTCTCACAAGTGCAGTACAGCCAATCTCTTCTCCCTACACAAGGTACCTATTATTTTTCCTCAAAGTGCTACACTTGATAAAAGTTTCTTAACTAAAAGTTGCAAGCTTAAGCTTTCCATTTGTTTATACGCATTGTCAATATTACTTAACACTTTTTAGTACTCTGCTAATTTTAACCCTTGTTCGTTTGTATTTTAGGATCTTCAACGATTTAGATAACTCGATATGAGATAGGTAGTTGGTTCTAATTACCTAGGCTCTGTACTTATATCTTACTACCTTATGAGACAGGTAGTTCTCTTCTTCCTGCTTCCAAGTATTACGAATCTTGGTATTTTTCATTACCCATGAAAGAAAATGAAACACGGGATTACCATAGAGAAGTTCACTATCTTATTCTGGTACTTATAATTAGTTTACTATTTATAGCACGAATTACATCATTTTACAATAGAAGCACCTCCTACGGGTGATAAGAATATAAAAATCTAACACTTCCTATAAAGACGATGACTCATGTTTTGGATGAAAATAAATCGAAGTCAGTTTATAAGGTTATTTTAAGTTTGTCATGTGTCATGTGTCATGTGTCATGTGTCATGTCAATAAGTTAGGGGTGGGAGAAATGAACCCCCCATGGTATGGTAACGGTCTATTGGGAATTTCAATTACCAGGTCAAGATTAGCTAAAGTACAATCTCCTATATTCTCACCCGATCCTTCATTATCATGGAGACAGACATATTAATCGCTTGCTTTAAGTAGATACATCTTCAAAACAACTAAAGTCTATAGACGGTTAATTTACTCTTCACTTAACTGTATAAATTCTCAACAATTTCAACAACTCTAAAATAAACAATAGTGTGATTTATCACTCCAAGAAACCATTTATTTCCAGAAGGATAAAAAAGCAAGATGCAATGTATTTGGTGTCACAGACAAAGGTTGGACTATCTTTTTCAGAACGCATAGACTTTTCAGTGCAAAACATTTACCCATAAAACAAGGACTTCTTATTCTTACCTAAATCTTAGCAAAATCTACAGAGAATAGAGTCATTTAAAGTGTTCAAATGAAATTCTTTAAGAAAATGACATTTTTAACCATCAAAAGCTTCCATTAGATTCATAAATCCTGCATCAAACAGATGCAATGCAGCACTGGATAAATAAGAAAATCAAAATCTTCAGCACCTCTAAGCCTTCAAGGCTTAAAGTTTGAAGAAATGACAAAAGGAAGCCCACTTAACATTAACAAAGCCCAAGCTTTCCAAACAACATACCTAGAAAGGAAAACAAATGACCAGGGAACAAAGAGGAGTTAAAATAAACAAATCCTGCAGACAGTGTTGTATAACAACTTTGATCCAGATAAGCATCATGGGAATAATGACTAGACACTACAGCAAACACCACAGCCACAGACATTGACAACTCTTTTAGCATCATATTAAGCATTGAACTCATGGGCCCAGCTCATCCCACTAATTTTTCATAAAGGCCAGACAACTGTGGCAATCTTCTGTGGCATTGATGTAAGGCATTGTTTAAGAGCGTCTATCATGACACTACCAATTTTATCGGGCCATCATTGGCACCCATTCAAATAAGGATTACAGAAAATTAATGATCAACAATCGCAGACAAAGCCACTAGTTATAAACGTCTAAACAATTCCCAACCATTGAAGTGAATGCGCTAAACTTGAACAAAAACTCCCCAAATCTCTGCCTAGGAAAAGATGCTCTTTGCAGCATATGTTGCATGGAGACAACTTCCGCAATTTAAGATGAAAATCAAATTCAATGACTTCAAAACTACTAGAGTGTTAACAACATTATGATGGGGCAAACTAACATACAGTCTGTGCACAAGCATTGAGCAGCAACAAAGGTATAAGTGCAATGTTGGACAAGCTTGCCCCGTCACATATCCAAGGGGACAAACGGACTGCCACATTCACTAATTCTTTCAGTTATGGATAGTAACCAAAGGGAAGTATATATTTTCTGTTTCTTTTTCTTTTTTTAAACTAACGTAAATTAAAGGCTCTTGTTGAACTCGAGATTTCCCCAAAGGTTATTAAGTATCTTGGATTTATTTCTTGTCAGTACAAATTAGTATTACACCCCCTCACCACCCACCCTCCCGGCGCCCCTTCTTCTGTATTTCCCTCCAACAGCATACCAGTATCAAAGCTTGGGTTCTTTTCTAGCAGAATGGCTACTGCAAAGTTCAGCGAAGCCTTCCCCAGAATTGCTAGGTAGTGTATGTTCTTCTCTTTGCTCTAGGAAAGAAAAATCAGGGAAATTAATATTTCTCCTTTGTTAAAGCAAGTACCCTCCCTATTCCCAGGGACAATGGAAGAGCTTGCAATGCAAGAGAATCCAATTTCATTTCCACAGGCAAATAAATTCTATAAAACTCTTTCTTGGCTAGTGTAGTAAAGCTACCATATATAATTTCACAAGGGCTCCGAATGGTTTTCTTTTGATGTGTAAAATTGCTGTTTTTCAAGATTCAAGATTCAAGACTTTTCTTGGTATAGAGTTACCTTCATCTATTCATGAAATGATCATTAACTGGTTCAGAAGATCCCTTTTTGTTAAGAGGTGAAGAAAAATTGTTGGAACTGATCATAGGCTGCACTGCATCCCTTTTCCAAGTGGAAAATATCTAATACAAGTCCCAGTCTACATTTTCTGCAATTGAACATCTCCTGACTTGTAACTATGATTGATAAATCAGCTTGTAAAATTCACTTGATTGGGACAAGAGAAATTATCTCTGCCTTTTCAAGAGGGATCATCTTCGACTCTCACAATCCTTATATTTTCATCTAGCTTTTGACACTAAGAACCTAGTTTTCAATATTGCAAAGTCAGTACCTAAGTTTATGATCACTTCAAATCTAAGAACTCATTCTAATTTCTTGCCAATAAGTCAAGAAATATAACATTACAATTACTTCCTCCAATCACAATTGAAAAAGAAGAAAAATAGGCTATTTAAGTCCCAAGCATACTCAAAACTCTAGATTCCATATAAACTCAAATATTTCAAGCTTCTACAATGGAGTCTCATTATGAGTTCCTCCTCAAAACTCCTACCAATATGGAAAAACCAGGCTTCATCATTGAACTTTATTACAGAAAGGATGAAGACCTCAGTCTTGCAAAAGAAAGTTGAGGAATAAAACCCAACATTAGCATCATGCTACTTTAGAGGTCAGAAAGTTGAAACAAGAAAGGTTTACTGAAGATGCTGTGTCGCCATGGACATCTGAAGCTTTTTATGTAAGCAAAATGGCCATTTCATCCTGCCCAAATAAGAAGAGACAACAACCACGCAAGCAGGCTTCAGTTGCATACCCTGACTATCCAGATGAAAATTAAGAATCTGTTTCTCTTGATGATCAGCCATCAGAAGCTCTTGTTATAGGGTATGACTCCAAATCCCACTCAATTGACTCAGATCTTTTCATCCTTGAAACAGTGTCTATACTCTCTTTCTCAGAAAAGCCCCATCATATAACAAAGCCTTATGTTAGTCCATCGCCTGTAATAGGCTTATTTCTAACAGAGCAGCCTCACCCATTATAATTCCTCTCCCATAGTCAAAGGTTTGTTATTGACAAAATTAGCATTTCTATCTTGAGAATCACACACCAAGTTCTTTGATCACATAAAGATTGACTCAACAAGCTCCATTCTTGGTTTGGTATAGAAATCCAAGTACTTGGAGCTACTCTGACTTCTATCACAAACAAAATCATTGCCCGAATGAGTTCTTGAAGGATGGAGTAGACTTGTAGAACATGGATGAGGACAGGCATAGCAATAAATCTTAATACGAAGCTTCATAGCAGAAACTTATTTGGAGTTTCTTGTTTCTCCTGCTCATTTACAAACTAATCCCAAAAAGAATATCTCCAGCTAAGATGTTGTTCATTCAGCAAAATGGACTTGGAAAACATTCTGATTGATTGTCCTCATCAATATGTCATCCCAGCCCCTGCGTCTGGGTCATGCCCAGTCACCATGCCCGAGTTAGTATTTACATCAAATTTCTCTTTAACGACAGCAAAAGAGAAATCAAGTCACCATGCCTGATTTTGGGGAATTTTCACCCAACATCAAGTCTTTCTTTTGCACTACAGAAAACTCAAACCCCAATCTCATTAAGTCAGATTCAAGAAACTAATTGATCTCCTCTCTTTTTCAAAATCAAACTACTTAAACTCCAGTTGCATCCTTGTCTAAACCTCAAACCATCCAAAGCCCAAATCTTTCTTTCTTTTTTATTTTTTCTTTTTGGTTCTAGCGTCCCTTCTTTTAATGCAGTTTTGCTTATAGTTCTTTACAAATTTTTCTTCCTCATGCAGTTCCATGATGGATATGGGACCACTAGTCGTTAATAGTCATGCAAATATAGGGTCACTGCAGTTATACAAAATAGTAGGGAATTTGATTGCTCAATTTGTAGTTTAGGAAGACACTACAAATCACCTGATAGCAAAAGCAAAATTCACCTAATAAAAAGCTCTTCTTTTCAGTTCTTATACTCCCTCTAATATGCCAGATCAGTCCTTTATCCTTAGCATATTCACTATATTACAACGTGTTACTTACTTTTCCAGAAATTGTCCACTAGATGTCTAATCATATCACACAATTCCCCTACCAAGACAGCACAGAGCACCATATCTGAGAGGAATTTAGAGCCATCTATCATTGATCACAAGACATTTTGGTACATCTCAAAAAGGATTTAGATGTACACAAGAGAGAGAGAGAGAGAGAGAGAGCAGTAAAACCTATGGTAAAAATTTACATAAGTTTATACAGGAAACCAAATATCCATAGACAAGTGCATAACGATTCCTACATTCATTTTTTTTTCCTTTTTCTTTTAAGGACTTGGTTCCACAACACCTCAAACAAGTTGGATCATATCATCATTAGCGTTCCTACATTTATCAATGTTTGATATATGGAATTCACATTTTCTGAAATACTTCCTGCATAAAGAAAAAATTGGCCTATAGCATGACTCAAAATGATACACAACTTTATAATCTTAATATCTCTTGTTGTTTATTAAGCAACTATAGCTATTATCACCAAAACAATAAGCTTTCCTTGACTAGAAATGAATTAGCTATGCAAAGGTATTCTTATAATATTTTGGTTTTTGCATCAAGAGATATAATGCATCAATCTATTCTATGACTAGTTGAACTCTGTTTACTCCCCTAAATTGCAAGAACCAAAAATTTTAATAGTGAAATAAAAGAAGAAAACTCCCACAGCCACATTGATGCATTATAAATCTCTTATGCAAAAGGATTAAGCCTTAGTTGAGTTGATTTGTGTAACTCTCTTATGCATACATCCATGTTGATTCCCACATCACAGTAAGGAATATATGAAAATCTAAAATTAAAAAAAAAAATGTTGATTCCCACAAACATTTTGAGAAGTGATCCCATATTGCAAATTGCAGACACACACCACCTAAGAGATCATTGAAATTAGCAAAAAGTGTCAAGGAAAGTCCATATGTTCTAACAAAGAGCAACATACTAACTACGAGTACTTTACTCAAATATGAGTTTACAAATTAAATAGTCAATCACTTTAAACGCCCAAAATCAAATACAAAGGGCACACTCAAGCTTTGATCTGATTATGGAACATCAAAAACTATTAAAACTTCATCAATATCCATTGTTTGAGCAAGATAAGAAAGAATTTAATCACCTAGGGCAGGCAGTTTTCAGTCAAAATCTCTTACTTTAAATTATTAGGTCAGATAAACAGCTGCCTACAACAATGTAAGCATACTGAAAAGCAAAACCAAACAGTTCCATCAAATCAGAGGCACAAGGTTTCTCCTACCTGATGCCTTCAGGGCTGTCTTGAAATGAATCGCTTCCACAGCTAGAAGCTTGCAGGGGAACATCAGAGCCCTGAAATGAAAACGTAGAGATTGTCCTCGATTGATGGGAACAACTTAGAAGCACTCCAGTACTCTTGGTCTGATTGACTAGGTGAAACTCATTATAAAGGGAATTGGATTTTCCATTCAGTTTTGGCTTGGACCTATAATTTCTCCTACAATACTTGAGTGAATATCTGTTAGGCATCATGGGTTTGTATTGTTCATCACAAGATCGACTTGCAGAGTCCACACAATTGTGAACACTACACGAGTTGAACGTCTTAATTGCATAGCTCAACTCTCCGTCCTTAACTGCCCCAACCCCATTCTCGTCCTCATTATCACACTTCACGCCGCATTCACAAGCTTTATCACTAGTTCTCACATCAGCCCCTCCATCTGGCTTCTGATAGTCTACATCCGTCGAAGAATCACCGTCCTGATACAAGTGTTCTGAAACGCTTTTCTTATCGGTACATACTTCGCGACTAGGACTCCCCAAGCCGGACCCTGCAACCAAAAAATTCCTCGAAATCCGGGGCGAGCTATTCATCGCTCGGTGCAACCGAAAAGCCAGTTCAGCATCATCCACAACCTCTTTCTCCCGAGTCTCATTTCTCTTTGCAATAAAATCAACAGCATTAGTCGCCAACTCCATTGCCCTCCTCGCCACTACGGCTTTCCTCAGCGCCTCCTCTCTGGCCCTAGTTGCCGCCTCAATTTTCTTCCCGACCTCACAATTTGCGTCCTCCGTCACATCTTCCAACGACTTCGCACCATCTAAACCCTCACAACTCTTATCTTTCCTCCTAATATTTCTCCTCCCTCTGAACACCGCTATCGGCCGGGGCACCCAACAATCCACGCACACAGAAAAATCTTCGCCCGAGCAGGAATACGACCACGGCGCAACAGTTCTGTACTTCAAAAAGCAATCTTTATGCACGCGGCGTTTGCACTCTTCGCAAGCAAAACACTCGGTAGCCACAGATTCTTGGAAACAATAGGAGCAAATTTTGGAGGTCTCCACGCGGACTATACATTTCTTGCAGAGAAGAACAACGCGCCATTCGCTGTATAGAGTTTGGAGTTTTTGCTTACCCTTAGCCGCGTCGGTTCTGAATCCACAAGCGTGGCATTCTGTTAGATTGGGGAGGACCCTAGTTTTCTTTAGGATCGGGTCGGGGTGATCACAGAGACCGGGTCTTCGGCCTTGAGCAGGGCCGTTGTTTGGCTTGGGGGAGGCAGAGAGGAGTCGCTTGCGAGGAGGTAGGGCAGTAGAAGAAGAAGAAGAGGACGACGACGACGACGACGAACGGGGCTTCTTGAGTTTCTCGTGCTTTTCTTCTCGCTGTTTATTGATCTTCATTGTCGTCGGAAAAACTAGTTTGTGAATCGACCAAGGGAAGAGGGGGTCTTTGAGTTCAGAAGAAACAAGGATTGAGCGGGCTGAAATTGGGGATTAGGGTTCTGATTTTCCAGTTTAGAGCAGCGAAGTCGAGAGAGGGGGGGCGTTTGGCGCATTGGAAACGATACACCCGCAGAAACGCATCTTATTAACCCGTGGATATTATCCGTAGGGTAATTGTTTAAATTTATTTTATTCCGTTCTCTTGTAACCGATTCATTTGTACAAATACACCAATGAAGTAGTTCATATTTCCAATTAATTATATATGCTTAAAATGGAAATGCAACTTAAATGTTCCAGTTCTTAATAGATAACCCAACACTTCCGCAACCCATTTATCCAAAATAATTTTCTATTATGATGATTTTGTTGTCACTCACCACGACTCCATTGCGCAGAATTTGTTCTATCTGATTCTGCAACATTATTGGTCCAACTCTAGGTGGCGCAATCGTTTCTATTCTTTCAGGGATTTCATCGAGCATCTTGTGTGCTTTTGCGACAAGCTTGCTGCACACCATCACCCGTGGCCAACAATAACAACGCATAATGGCAAGGCAATCGACGGCAAGGAGGTAGAAATGGCGCTTCATCTACCCCTGTTCCATCACTCAAACGAAAAGACCCCACTTGCAACATCATTTTGGAATCAAGCCATGCCCTATACTTAAGCCCCATAGAAGTGATCAAAGTTTTCGTTGTTTGACCAAACTCATTTGAGCCAAAAATTTTCTATGCTGGAGCCAAGGTCTGAAGATTTCCTAGCTGGGAAAAAATAATTTTGGTATTATGGACAACTCCATCTAGCAACCAAACATTAGATTCTCGTTATCTTTTCCACTAGCAGTGTTGTAATGGCCTTGTTTTGTCATGGATTCTCACATCTCTCATAAATCAGCTCTACAACTATACAAAGAAATGTTCAAGATGTATGGATCTAGATTCACAACACATTTTCAAAGGTTAACTTTAAGGAAATCATGGTTGTAAAGAGGGACATCTTCCTCACTATGCAAATGGATGATTTTATTAATGGCTATGTTTTCTAACTGGAGAAACTTTGGGTGTTGTGCACGTGCACTGGTCAAGATGTATTAATGGCTATGCAAAGGTTTATACACACGTGCTCCAACAAACCCACCGGAGCAAGGCTTCATACACATATCCTTTAACATACTGGTCTCACACCCAGTATCTATTTCACACGTGCACTGTACAATCCTTGAGCGAACAACGCTCTTGGAAAATAAACACCATATATATAATACATAAATAAATGTGCATCGGATAAACATAATAATTATAACTAATTCAAACACCCGACGCACGCCAACCCGAAAAGTGATCTTTTGCAGAGATCCACACATCAAATAAAATGCCATAAAACCTGGATCGGTTGGCCCAAATTTATACCAATAAATTTGGAACACACTTACATAGTGTTCTCGCCCATCAACATGGGCCTACCAGGGCTTTAAAAGCCCAAATCCGACGTAAGCCTTCCCGCTTACTTCCATAATAGGCCTAGCTCTCCACATGTAGGGCCCATGTGGAGGCCCACTCAATTTAATGATTAAATTCAACATAAAAATAATATATCCAATGGTGACATGCCACGTGGCAGTATCAAACGTAGATAGCCAGTGGTGGCTCGCAGTAGCAGGCTAGTAATATTATATAGCCCGCTACTAACATGACACGTCATAAGTCACACTAACACCACCCTATATGTAAAGTTTTCGCGGAGTACGGAATGGTGTGATTGTATGGTCCGATGTGAGTACGGACCTCACCCATTCTTTAAAACGGTGCGCTGCGTTCTCAACTCATCCCCAATTCATTTAAAATGGTGCGCTGCGTGCACATTCCAACAATGAAAAATGTCTCGAAACCCTTAAAGTTTTCGAATATAAGCGGAAAACATTTTCCTCACATAACAAAAAATGTATAATTTCCAAAGAAATTGCTCTTCATATAAGCAAAGAACTTATAATAAACTGAAACGCAACATCATCCTGAGTTGCGAACGAACTTCACCATGATGGCGAACCACATCTCCATGTCCCTATCCAATTCTAGAGCAAATTCCATACTACGAAACAAAGTTTCTTCAACGAACGAGACTTCTCCTCCAAGTATGCATAGAGACAAAATTTATACCAATAAATTTAAACACACTACGAAACAGTGTTCCCACCCATCATAATGGGCCTACCAGGGCTTCTAACGTCGAAACCCAAGCTTGGCATAATTTAACCAACCATGTAGTTAACATAGTCCACAACAATGGGCCAAAACTCTTGGCCCATCTACCGTATAATCAATACAAAGACAATGCTTTGTATAACATCATCGACCTAACTCAATAGGCCTCCAAGTCCATCAAATCACTGGTGATCCATATAAGCATCCAGCCCTCTTCAATAATAATTGAAGGCCATCCCATGTCGGGAAAACTTCCAACGCCAAATAACTTGGCGTATACAATTACTACAGTGGATACCGTTATTGCAAATCATACAAAGACCATGCTTTGTACCACATGTTAAATAACTTTCCCACAGGAAAGTTACCCATTGGTACAATCTATTTCCCGCGCAACACAATTACATTTCAAATATCAAATGTGCGCGCCATCGCATGATTAGACGTGGGATACCTGCAATCGTGCTATGTAAGCTTGGGGATGACTCTATATATGCAACCGTTCTGGCCAAGCCAAATAACCAAGGATTACCATCCCCAAATGAAAAAAATGCAATCTTCGTCGACGTCCACGTCTCCCTCATCCCCCCCATCACAAACACCACTCCACGATGCGGCGAAGAAGAAACGCCGCATGGACCAGCCAACGTCGGCGATACGCCTCCTCAACCTATACACCTTCACAAGGCAATGCTCGTGCATGATCGTCGCATTACATGAGTGTCACATCCACGGAGGATGGAGCGACGATCAACAAGACGACGTCGGAGAGCAGAGCTTCGGCTATCCACTCCACTCATCCAAAATAACTCAGCATAATTGGTACCATAAACCGGATTCATCCAAACAACCAGATGTTGTATGCTCACAGAGCAAACTACGGAAAAAAAGTACTACTCCGACCACCGGTGCACACCTGAGGTATGGAGCATTGAGGAAGCTATGCAATACATGCATGCAACGCAAATGTACTTGTTTTGACATTACTCGTCCATAGGTTACTTTAATTATCCATCACCCGGACGTTCAGTCAGGGTTTTGTAACCTATAAAGTACAATAAATAATATGTAGACAATATTATTATTAATCGTATTGATCACATCTTTTATATTACTTAAATCACAATTGATTGCTAACACAATCGCATATACACAATTAAATCCATTATTGCCATGATCGTAGCCAAGTTAAACATATTAAACACGTGACGTTTAATAAACGTGCCAAACACACTCATCGTTTGGGCCTCTATTTATAACAACATATAATTGGCCCACTTCAATCACAATTGAAGTCCACCTAAAATACTCGAAACGTACAGGCCCAACTAACTCGGCCCATATATGCAGTATTACCACCATACATGTATATTTTATACCATACAAATTATTTAATTTGTGATACGAATTTATATAAATATATGTATATTTTATATCTATACACACTATTTAATTCATGATATGAATTTCAAAACAACAAACCCACCGGCTCACGCCTTCCCACACACGTACACTGACAAACCCACTAGAGTAAGGGGTTATACACACGTACACTGACAAACCCACCAGCGCAAGGTTTATACACACGTGCTCCAACAAACCCACCGGAGCAAGGCTTCATACACATATCCTTTAACATACTGGTCTCACACCCAGTATCTATTTCACACGTGCACTGTACAATCCTTGAGCGAACAACGCTCTTGGAAAATAAACACCATATATATAATACATAAATAAATGTGCATCGGATAAACATAATAATTATAACTAATTCAAACACCCGACGCACGCCAACCCGAAAAGTGATCTTTTGCAGAGATCCACACATCAAATAAAATGCCATAAAACCTAGATCGGTTGGCCCAAATTTATACCAATAAATTTGGAACACACTTACATAGTGTTCTCGCCCATCAGCATGGGCCTACCAGGGCTTTAAAAGCCCAAATCCGACGTAAGCCTTCCCGCTTACTTCCATAATAGGCCTAGCTCTCCACATGTAGGGCCTATGTGGAGGCCCACTCAATTTAATGATTAAATTCAACATAAAAATAATATATCCAATGGCGACATGCCACGTGGCAGTATCAAACGTAGATAGCCAGTGGCGGCTCGCAGTAGTGGGCTAGTGGGGAGGACCCTAGTTTTCTTTAGGATCGGGTCAGGGTGATCATAGAGACCGGGTCTTCAGCCTTGAGCAGGGCCGTTGTTTGGCTTGGGGGAGGTAGAGAGGAGTCGCTTGCGAGGAGGTAAGGTAGTAGAAGAAGAAGCAGAGGACGACAACGACAACGAACGGGGCTTCTTGAGTTTCTCGTGCTTTTCTTCTCGCTGTTTATTGATCTTCATTGTCGTCGGAAAAACTAGTTTGTGAATCGACCAAGGGAAAAGGGGGTCTTTGAGTTCAAACGAAACAAGGATTGAGCGGGCTGAAATTGGGGATTAGGTTCTGATTTTCCAGTTTAGAGCAGCAAAATCGAGAGAAGGGGGGGCGTTTGGCGCATTGGAAACGATACACCCACAGAAACGCATCTTATTAACCCGTGGATATAATCCGTAGGGTAATTGTTTAAATTTATTTTATTCCGTTCTCTTGTAACTGATTCATTTGTACAAATACACCATTGAAGTAATTCATATTTCCAATTAATTATATATGCTTAAAATGGAAATGCAACTTAAATGTTCCAATTCTTAATTGATAACCCAACACTTCAGCAACCCATTTATCCAAAATAATTTTCTATTATGAATGATTTTGTTGTCGCCCACCAAAACACCATTGCGCAGAATTTGTTCTATCTGATTCTGCAACATTATTGGTTCAACTCTAGGTGGCGCAATCCTTTCTATTCTTTCAGGGATTTCATCGAGCATCTTGTGTGCTTTTACGACAAGCTTGCTGCACACTACCACTCGTGGCCAACAATAACAACGCATAATGGCAAGGCAATCAACGGCAAGGAGGTAGAAATGGGGCTTCATCTACCCCTGTTCCATCACTCAAACGAAAAGACCCCACTTGCAACATCATTTTGGAATCAAGCCATGCCCTATACTTAAGCCCCATAGAAGTGATCAAAGTTTTCGTTGTTTGACCAAACTCATTTGAGCCAAAAATTTTCTATGCTGGAGCCAAGGTCTGAAGATTTCCTAGTTGGGAAAAAATAATTTTGGTATTATGGACAACTCCATCTAGCAACCAAACATTAGATTCTCGTTATCTTTTCCACTAGCAGTGTTGTAATGGCCTTGTTTTGTCATGGATTCTCACATCTTTCATAAATCAGCTCTACAACTATACAAAGAAATGTTCAAGATGTATGGATCTAGATTCACAACACATTTTCAAAGGTTAACTTTAAGGAAATCATGGTTGTAAAGAGGGACATCTTCCTCACTATGCAAATGGATGATTTTATTAACGGCTATGTTTTCTAACTGGAGAAACTTTGGGTGTTGCGCCCTGCTCGTTTAGGGGAATGAGACTACTGGCACGAAAGAGCTTAATCGCTAGGTGGGAGATGAAGTTGGGGAGCATGACCACTAGGTAGAAGATGGAGGTGGGAAGCATGATCATTAGGATAGCCATCAAGCTCATTGGAAGGAAGGCCGAGCATGGCCGTTGTGAGAGCCTAGAGAGGCCGTGGGAAGTACTTGTACATGTCTTAATGAAAGGGAGGTTTGGTGTAGGAAGTGCAACCAAAGAGGAACACGTAGGAACTTTAAGGGTGCACACCCTACGTGGTTTGGTGCGAGCACAAGGAAATGCGCCCATTATGTGGGGGCATGTATAGGACCCCTGGCGGGGTGCTAAACATGAGTAAGACGTCACATCCCACTGTGAGTAGCTAACAGTAATGATGGGCTAGTCGTCCCATTTGAAATTCAAACGGTCGGCCTTGGGAGTTACTAGGTGGTTGCAGCTTTTGGTGGGATACCACCCCTTTTTGAATGAATGGATACCAATGGAGGCCTTTCTTGAAAATGCTACCAACAAATGCGGCCATGTGACACAGTCAACCATTGGAGGGGTTGGCTAGTCCCTTGAAAGGAAAACACTCGAGAGGAATTACTTAAGAAGGGAATTCATTTGAATAACTTTGGGTGTTCATTTTGTTCATGTGTTATGTTCTTCAATGTGTACCTCTTTACCATGAGCTTAAAATAATTGTTGCTTCTTGTGTTCTAAACTCTCACTAAACCTTTACATTGCCTTTACGTTTGACCCCCATTAGTTGGTTTTGGCTCTATCCATTATTGATAAGGGTACACAATATGAGGTTGTGAACCAACTGAGGATTAATCCACTTAAATGGCAACAAAGAGACCTTTCAAAGTCTATAAGCAAACTATAGAAAAGAGACATAAGGATGAGAATGGCTTGTTAGAGGAGCCGATCATAAAGAATGGTGAAACTATAGTAAGGGAGACACCAAGATGGATGGGAATGGACCTAAGACTAATGGAGAAGCTTTAACTTCTAAGGGAAAGACACTAAAGCACTAGGTGATTTGCATTCTCGCCCACCACTTGCAAATGCTCAATGATTAGTTTTAGGCTTGGGTGGAGAATAATAATATATCAATATAAGAAGCTAAGTACTTGTGATCAAGATGTGTGCTAAGAGCTCACTACATGTAGGAATGCTAAGTTCTTTTGGTGTTGGCATTGGGAGGAATGCAAGAAGCTTTAAGATAGCCTAAGGGATGGATTAGAGCATAAGAGGACTTTAACAAGGAGGTCGTAGAGGAGCTTAGATCTTATGGAGCCCAAGAGAAGATTAACTATATGAAAGTGGAAATGGTGGGATCGCCAAAGAGAGGTGGGGATTTGAGTTGACCAAAGTAAAGCTAAAAGGAGGAGTGTCTCAAGCCTTGGTGGATAGGTAGTAGTCCACAACTTCATCAAGAAGAAAGAAGCTCAACAAATGGGATTGTGTCAAAATAGTTCAAAAACACTCAAGAAAATTACATAAAACTCTTGTTTATTGATAGACAAGAGAAAACTAATTATAATGGGAGAAGTAAATCCCATGATGATCAAACAAGTTTGTTTCTACTCTTCTTATAAAACAACATTTATAATAAAACAAAATAGATTTAAAATAAAATCTTCACTCTTTTGTATGATCAATCTTCCTCTAACATAGTAGAAAATGAATTTCACCAAAAAGTGTCTTGGTGAGTTGGTGCAATGAAAAGAAGGTGTTGGCTTGCTATATAAAACAAGCTAATGTGCTCTATGCAAAGAGCTATTAAGAGCTCATATGTGGCAGCCAAGTGGCTGCCACCTCATTTTCGAACACCCCCTTCAAGTTGATGGTCAATATGAGTTGACAACATTCAGCTTGTGAATGAGATAATTATGCTAATTTGCTCCAAGACCATTAGTCAATACATCTGCTAATTGATCTTTGGTGCCAAGATGATCAATCTTTACAATTCTATGTCAAATTTTCTCCTAAATGAAGTGACAATCAACATCTATATGTTTGGTGCATTGATGACAATTGGATTTGTAGTAAGCTCTATGGTAGTTGTGTTATTGCAATATAAGGTCATAGGGTGTGGGATGTTGAGCCCCATATCTACCAAAAGACCTAATAACCAGATAATCTCACAAGTAGTAATGATCATAGCTTAATATTCAACTTTTATAGATGATCGTGACATTACTCCTTGTTTCTTGTTTGTCCATGATATTAATGTGTTCCTAAGCATAACACAGAAACTAGTTAATGAATTTCTTCCCATTTTGCATGTGGCATAATCTAAATTATAATAGGCTCACATTTGGTAGCCACCTTAAGGGGGAATAAATAAACATAAACCTAGACAACTTTTCAAGTATTTCACCAAACACATTGCGGCTTCCCAATGAGACTTCTTTGGTGAGTACATGAATTAAGCTAAATTATGAAATGTGTATGAGATGTTTGGCCTTGTCACATTGAGATAATATAGCTTTCTAATGAGTTGCTAATACTTTAAAGAATCTTTCAATGGTGGGTCATCATCTTTTGGTATTCGGGCTCCTCGATCATGCTTAATAGTTGTCAACAATAAGTTAGTGTCCATAGGATTTTCTATTGGCTTAACTCCCCCAAGTCTCATTTCATCTATTAACTCAAGGACATATTTACGTTGACTCAAATGAATAGTTTTGTCATCGTGAAGGACCTCAACCCCAAGAAAAAGCTTGAGATTTCTTAAGTCCTTAATATGAAAAGATAAATGCATATGTGCTTTCAATTCCTTAATCTCATTAATGTTGCTACCTATAATAACAATATCATCTACATAAATCATAAGGATGACTATCAACTCACCTTATTTCTTAACAAAGAGGGAGGTATCATATATAGAATCATAATAGGTAACTGCTAATAAAGCTTCTGTAAACTTAGCATACCATTGTTTAGCTATTTGCTTCAATCCATATAAGTAATTCTTGAGTCTGCATACTTTCCCACTATTTTCATTTGGATCTCTTGATGAAAGCTACATATAAACTTCTTCATTTAGATCTTCTTGCAAGAATATATTACTAGCATCCATTTGGTGAATCTTCCATTAATTCTGAGTAGCTAATGAAAGGACATATCTAATGGTGATATGTTTAATATTTGGTGCAAATATCTCATGATAATTTATTCTTTCCTTCTAATTGTACCCCTTTGCCATTAATTTAGCCTTGTATCTTTCAATTATCCTATCAGCATTGTACTTAATCTCATAAACTCACGTGCATTAAATGAGCTTTTGCCTAGGAGATAAATTCACAATCTTCTAAATGTCATTTGCCTCTAATGCCTTTATTTCCTATTTCATAGCATTTTGCCATCTAGGATCACCAATAGCCTCATAGTGATAAACTAGTTCAACACTAGTTAAGATAGATGTAATGAAGTGTTAGCTATCAGTTAGGAGATAGTCATATGAAATATAGGCTAAAAGAATATATAAGCATGATTTACTCTCTAACGCATTTATGGTAGGGTAAACATAATCTTTTGACCAAAGTTGTGGTCAGGATTCCCTACTAGATTTTCTTAGGGCTATGTAGATAAGACTCATTGGTAGGTTTTCTGATAATGGTGTGACTTGCTTAGTATCTTCATTAGTAAAGATACAGAAGTACAATCAAACAGTGGTGTGGTAGCTATTTGAGGATCATGGTTGGTGGAGTGACTAGTAGAATAAAGTTGAATGGGTAGATCAAGTGAAGGCTCAAGATAAGGTTCTTACTTAAAGACCTTGTTATAAGGTTTAATCAAAGGAACCTATAGTGAAGAATGTGATTTGGGCTCTACTTGTGAAAAATAGAAAATATCCTTATGAAAACATACATCCTGACTTATAAAGAAACATCATTTTTGGGCATCATATAGTTTGTATCCCTCTTGTCTTCGAGCACATCCCATGAATATGTTAGGAATTGCTTTGAGAGAAAATTTGTCTTTATGCTCCAATGTGGTGGCATAGCAAAGATATTTAAAAACCCAAAGATGAAAAATCTTTGGTCATTTGTTAAATAATTTCTTGAAAAGTGTGACTCCATGTAAGATTGAGGAAGACACTCTTTTTATAAGATAGGTGGAGTATATACTCTCCCCAAAACCTAGTAGACATGTTGCTTTGAAATTTCAAAGCTTGTGCAACCTCTAAGATGTGTAGGTGTTTTCGTTCAACAACACTACTATGTTAGGGAGTACACGTGCATAAACTTTCATTAATGATTTCTTGTGATGAAAATAATTTCTTTGTATTGTAATTAAAAAAATCAAGAGCATTATTTGTCTTGATACACTTAACTTCTATGTCAAATTGGTTTCTTACTAATTGAAGAAATTATTTCAGTTATGAAAAAGTCTCACTTTTGACCTTCATAAGGAATGTCTATGTACCACAAGAAAAGTCATCTACAATAGTGAGAAAGTATTGTGACTCATTATGGTTGGGCATCCTATATGGTCCCTAAACATCAACATGAATTAAGTTAAAAAGACATTGCGCTTTGCCATCACACATGGGAAAAGGATTGCAAGTATGCTTTGCAAGTGGAGAGATGGAACAAGAGCTATTTTGAGGAACATTTTGAAAATTTAATTCATTGATAAATTTAAAGTTGGCATTAGATATATGTCTAAGCCTACAATGCAAAAGTTTCAAATTCAAAGGATTACATATCGATAAGGAGTTTACAAAACATGGGCCATGCCTAAAAGGATGTGTAACATTTTTCTTATCAAGACATGATACAAAATAATAAATCCCATTTCTCATTCTACCAATCCCTTTGACTTTACTCATCGAAACGTCTTAAAACACATAAAAGTCAGCATATAATATGACTTGGAAATAGTTTTGGCAACAAAATTTGGATATAGAAATAAGGTTAAATTTAAAATCTAATGAGTATAAGACTAAATGCAATTTGAGATGCTTTAAAGATGGAAATGTCACTAGTATGTGAAACTATAATACTATTATCATTCAAAAATTTACTTTCCTAGATCTAGATACACTTAAAACAGCAAAATCTAGGTATTTAAAATTGGTAGTAATATGATTGTTAGCACTTGAGTCAATTATCTAATACTTATTAATGAGTTTAGGGGTACCTGTAAGGTGAGCTTGTGCCTTCAAATGATTGTTTAAAAACTTGATGAAGTGTTAATATTTTGTTTTGGTGATGAAGACTTGGTCAGACTCTTCTGCTACCAAGTTTGCCTTCCTTATTTTGATTCTTGTGTCACGATAGATAACCATTTAGCTTGTAACATTCCTTATGCTTATACCTATAGATCTTGTAGTAATCACATTGCGAGCTTGTCAATCAATAGTATTCCTCCTTTTTATGCCCTTTTTTTTTTAACAAAAATCACATTTTTTTAACCTAACTTGGCTTAAATGACTAGTCATTTTGAGTAAGTTGATAGATGGTCGTCTCTGAGTTGGATGTCATCATAACAGGTCTAGTGCATCTAAGAAAGCTTATTATGTCAAGCATGTGTCTCGTCGTAATAAACACGGCTTCACTGGTTGTTTTCCCTATGATGCTTCAATAGTATTTTGCCTTGCACATCATCAAATAGGCATGCATTAGATCGAGAAGTGGTTGCATTAGTAGAATTTGTTCCTAAAGGATCAAATAAC
Source organism: Casuarina cunninghamiana (assembly GCA_028551485.1). Taxonomy (NCBI): domain Eukaryota; kingdom Viridiplantae; phylum Streptophyta; class Magnoliopsida; order Fagales; family Casuarinaceae; genus Casuarina; species Casuarina cunninghamiana. The sequence continues at coordinate 13,354,783 of CM052371.1, forward strand.
AATTGTTGATCCCTCTAAGAAATTGGTAAAATTTCATCATTTCTTTGCACTCTTCCATAAGGGAAATATAGTCATCTTTTATGACTTTAAATTGATCAAAGTGGCAAATTCGTTCTAGAGTTGATAGAGGCACCTAAAATAGCCCAAACTCGACTCTTCGCTCTGCTAAATAATACAGAGCTTGTTAATTAGGTCATAAACCCTAGATAGGTTAACTTGATGGAATTAAGTGATGAGCTCTGCCCATATTGCTAACACATCTTTGGTGTAAATGAGACTATCACAAAGATTGTTAGTGATTGAATTAAGAATCCAACCATAACATATGGAATTACACCATTCCTAAAGTGGATGAAGCAAGGATTTGAGTTTAGGTTTGCAATAGGACCTATTGATAAAGATGAGCTTGTTCTTGATTAACAACACAATCATCATTGTCTCGCACCATTTGGGATCTATGGTTTGTTGTGTGATTTAGGGCTTTTGGTGCATGGGGCGGCAATGTGCAAGGCACTGTGTTGCCAATTTAGGAGTTTTTTTTGTTGGGTTTTATGGCTTAACAAGAAGGGGGGGCTGAATTGTTATACCTAGCAATTAAAAAAACTATTATGTTAACAAATGTTCAATTCAATATGCCAGACAAATCACACAAATAATATCAATATAAATTGGACAGATTTAAAACATATGATGCTTTACTTCCAAGTCAAACAACACGTTATCAAGAATATTATCACACTTATATGTTTCAAATATTCTAATAGGTTAGGAATAGATAATTGAAAAATTATGAGGCAATAAATATTATAAGAAGGTTAGATCAATAGTAACTAAAGAGATTGACACCAAATTTACCACGGTGGTTCGGCACTCACACCTTGAGTCTTACGTCCACCCTCTTCTCCTTCAATCAAACTGATTGAAGTCTCCTTTACTCAACCAAGTTAGGAGAAAATGTTCTCTCTAACTCAAACAATTCCTCTTCAAGGAATTTCTTGTACAATGTTACACAATATGATCAAAAGATCATAAATCAATTACATATCCCAAAGAATATGACAAGTTGTGGGATTTTGTAACCTATAGGAGTTGATTTGATATAATTACAATAATTCTAAGTTCCTATCATGAAAACCCTAAATTGAAATAAATTAGGGTTTCAGATTCCTTCCAAAGTTTATGTGCAATAAGTATTTTTAATGAAATTGGCACATAAACAGAGTTATACAAGATCCAATTGATGATATAAACAAACAAATAAGTATTTAATCACAATATCACTGTAGGCTTGTACTTCGCAAAAAGTAATGAAGATTGAATGATCAAAGGATGAGCTCAATAATAGAATCTTCAATCAAAGAGAACTTCAGATTGTTGCAAAAATGTTGAACCCTTCTCCATAGAATAGCTCTTCTTAAATAGAAAAATTAGAGCTAGGGTTTCAGACTTTTCAAACCTCAATGATGAAGCTATCTTCCCATTAGAACAGTAAATCAGCCTTCAAATCTTCCTGCTCAAACTCAGATCAGATTGTTCTGACATTGGTCTCATAAAAAATCCTCCCGTTGAGGATTTGGTCACCATCGACCCCGTTCTTCCATCTCTCTCACTTTTTCATTTTGGTAGTCGTTGATAATATACTTTTTAGGGCATCAGGTGAATAAATGAGATGAATGTTAATGAAACGGTGAGTTTCATCACCAGCTGGGTATGCTTATCTACTTGATAGATAAGTGCTAGTCCTCTAGCAAAAACAATAAACAATATACGTTTTAGACAAAACCCTTTCATGATATTCTCCCATAATTGCTCAACTTAACAATTCAAAGAAAAATATAGCTTTCATCCAAACACCACAATTGTTTTATAAGATAAGATAGACTCTTAACTATATTGACCGCATGTGTGTGTGTGAGTCCTTATCTTTTCAACTATATGCACTCCAAATAGATCCGCATTAATATGCAATCTCTCAAAATTTTTAACCAAACCTCATATGTTTGCTTTTCATTCCTCTTTCCACTAATGTAAGCCAATCATCTAATCAAAAATCAATAGGACTTTTATAAGCTTGTAATGTAAGGCTAGTCTAGGGGTAAGATGAAAGTCATTTAGGCTTAATTCACCCATGAACACATTACTTTCTAGGATCTCATCAAAAACTCTTGTCACTTTCTACCATCACTTTTCTCATTCTTTTTCGTCTAAAAAATGCTTGATTTCACTTGGATTCTAACACTCACAAAGCCACAATCATGCTTGCATCAATAAAACAAGTAAAAGTACTAGACATGTAGTCACTATACTCTTATCTTGCCAATCATTTCAATTACTATGCTTAATGGCCTAATTCAAAACATTGAATGGCTTAAATATGATAAGGAATGATAAGAGAATTCCATTCTTAGGCAAATGTTGTACTTTCTTTCTTTTCTTTTTATTTTTTTTTGGCATAAATGAAATACTATGCCCCACTTAATCATTGCAATCAATTTCTTCCCATGCTCCATCTTCCTTTCAACCTTTATTCATCTTAAACAAACTTCTATCCTACAAGTTAACATGTTCATGGGCGTGGGACAATAAGATAAGTTGTTCAAGGCTTATGGCTATATATACGTGGGTGTCATTAAAAAAAAAAGGATAAGAATCAAGGCTCAGCGGGGTGACTGATGATAAATAAATAGGGTTAGCTTGAAAGGCTCAAACGATTCAAAGAATGGCCTAAATCATTTTCTCAATTAGATACAGCTTAGGATTTCGCCTCAAGAAAAAATCAAACAAATTCTAAGATTCATGTGAGATCTAAGAAAATCACATACTTCACATGAATGTTCTCTAGAGATACACACAATTTCAAAAATGAAGGATTTTTAGTGCTCAATAGGTGGATCAACATAATCAAAATCACACTTAACTCACACCACAATTACAGGTTTGAATAAAATCTATATCTTCCAAAGAATCACCAAGAATTCACAACATGGGATGTAATCATAACATAAAAAAAAAAATTTCAATCAAATTTAGCACAAAGGGCACAAAGGTTCTTTCCCTACCCCCAAACTTGAATGAAGCATTGTCCTCAATGCAAAAACAAAAGAAAGCAATAATAATGAAGGAATAGGAATGAGAAAACTCCCTTGATTGTAGGTCATATCCACGTAGAGCTCTGAGGAGATGGTGGTGACAAAACTTCTAATGAAAAGACTAAAACGAAATTGCTTGGGTTGCCTCCCAAGAAGTGCTTGCTTTATAGTTTTCAGCCAAACTATCCTAGATGTTGTTGCTTAAGAAGGATGAAACTGCAATAGTTTAGGAGACAGCTTGTGTTATAGAACGGTTGAACACTCTTCAACTAACCTCACTCTCTCATATACTTCCAAGTTCCTTTTATTCTCCAGTATCTCTTTCAAAAGTTCTACATAACTAATCAATTGAACTGGAACATCTGCAAAAGGAGTGTTAATGTGCAATTTTAAAGATATATCAAGGAATTCCAAAAACTGCTTATCTTTTTCACATTGCTGGAATCTTGAGGGAGATAAAGCTGGAGGTATAAAGGGTATTGGATTTTCTGGTACAAGTTTGCTCCGAGGTGCCTCCTCAAGTTGTATGCTGACATCCTTATCTATTCCCTTGAAAATCTCCTTGTCAGCATCATCTTTTCCTACTTGCTTACCACATGTTAGGGTTATTGCCTCTACAGTATCTATAGGGCTTTTCTCCACATCGCTAGGCAAAGGACCCTCTTGTCTCTCTGAGATCATGCTAATCAATTGACCCATTTGCGTCTCTAATCTTTTGATTGATGCTTCTTGTCTTTGGAATCTCTCTTCATCGTTTTGCATCATCTTAGCGAACATGTCCTCTAAATTAGGCTTCGCCTCTTCTGTTTACCTACATGTTGGTTGCGGTCTTATCTCATTTGGGTTACTCCATGAAAAGGTTTGATGGTTGTGCCATCCCAGATTGTACGTGTTAGAGTAATAATCATTTTGTGACATGTTAGGAATCTCAACAAAATTAGCATAATCATTATAATAAGGATAAGGGTTACCTACTTGATATTCCGTGCTCTCATGTGCTCCACCATAAAATTCACATGATCTACTTTGATGTGTCACAACTGGAGTATTTAGGTTGTCTATCTTGTCATTGAGCACTTCCAATTGTGCAGACATTATGGTGAAGATATCTATTTCATGGACTCCACTTGCTTGATGCATTGGTAGTCTCTTAGTAGACCATTGATAGCTATTAAATGCCATCTCCTCTAGAAGCTCATATGCCTCTTATGGTGTTTTGTTGTGCAAGGACCTTCTGCAGTTGCATCAATTATGAAACGGAGATTTGTACTAGACCCATCATAAAAAGTTTGTACCTGTAACCATATGGGTAGTCCATGATGTGGACATCTCCTCAAAAGTTCTTTGAATCTTTCGCAAGCTTCATATAGTGGTTCATTATCCATCTGTGTAAAAGTGATAATATCTTTGTGCATTTTTACAGATTTTGCAAAAGGAAAGAACTTACAAAGAAATTTCTAAGCCAAATCATTCCATGTAGTAATTGATCCTGGAGGAAGAGAATGGAACCAACTTTTAGCTTTGTCCCTAAGAGAAAATGGAAATAGTATTAACCTGATAGCATCATCTGTGACTCCATTGTATTTGATTAGGGTCACAGATTTCAAGGAAGGCTTCAATGTGAGCATTTGGATCATCATTTGGTAGCCCATTAAATTGCAAGGAGTTTTGAAGCATCTGGATGAGTGCTGGCTTGATCTCAAAGTTGTTTGCTTGAATTTCAGGCCTCTTAATGCTTGATGTGGCATTCCAAAATGTTGGTGCAGCATAGTCTTTTAAAAGTATATGTGTACCATCATTTTTCTCCATCCTTGTTACTTAATCTTTCAGCAATAACAACTTAACAAGGAATTTTTTTTTTCAAAATAAAAATAAAACAAAAAATGAATTTTTTTTCAACAATTAAAAAAAACGATTTTTTTTTTTTAAATAAAAGCTAGATTAAAACCTAGAAATTATTTGGTATTAATATTAATCAGCAGTAAAACAACCAATCCCCAGCAACGGCGCCAAAAACTTGTTCGGTGAAATTTATATGCAAATGAACATGTCGAACAAGTAATATAATGATAAGAAAGATATCGTCCCACAGAGATTGGTGATTACTAGACCAATTAATTACTTACGGTGAATAACTCCTAGAATTTATCTAACAAATCCAATGATAGATGATAGATTAATTAACTAAATATAAGAAAACTTAATAAAAGAAATATGTTAGAGCATATGACTTCACCATAATTACTAAGTATTAATATGGATTATTTATGCTTGTAAGAGAGAGACAATATCTATGTGATGGCAGAATTTCCTAATTTATTTACTATCCTATGTCTAGGTATAGCAAACCTACTTAGTTCATTAATTCACTATATTTCTATATGTGAATTGAAAATATAGTGAATTGAAACAAACCAAATGCATTAGGATCTATGAACATTCATAGTTTACACCGAAAGCCACACAAACAATATGGTATATGTCTATCCATATTTAATCTATGGTTGCATATTATAAGAAGCAACTGCATGCTATTTCCTTTCGGTCTCTAATATGCAAATCAAGTCATCTAAGTGGTAGCTAATCACCTAAAAGCATTAAACTCCGTAATATGTAACTTCACATAAATAAAATATCTTGCAAAACATAATAATTATAAGGTTCATACCATCATAATTAGGTTACATCGTAGCTTTAACAAAAATAAACTAAAACATAAAGAAATAATGAGGAAGAATGGAAATAAGAAATAAAGAAGGCATCTTGAATCCAAGAACAAAAAGCCTGTCACCCTTTTTGTCTTCTCTTCAAGAAAACCTTGAATTTTTGGCCTCTTTCTTGAGTTATGCTCAATTTCCTCCTCCTCTTTCTTTGGCCTTCTCCCTTCTTTTAAATAGGGTTTAGGTTTAAATCTATCTCCTATCCTAGTAGAACTGGGATTTAGAGATCTAAAACAACTGGGTTTTGAACTCCTAATTTAATTAAGCTTTGAACTCCTAATATGATTAGGTTTTCTAATTATTTAGAAAACCCAATAACAATAAAATCTAATAACAATCATCCAAAGCCCAAGCCCATCTTGACTCTCTTGATCTTGATATTACGATTTTGCCACACAATAAGCATCAGGTTCTCCATGTTCATCCATTTTCTCCTTGCCTCTTTGTGCTACATAAACAAGATAAATTTAGGTAAATAAAGAGGAGTTCAAATATTTTTTCACAATTAATAAAGTTATTTATTGCCTAAAAATAGGTAAAATAACTCTATAAAAATAGAGTTATCAATAAGCGGCTCATGGACCGAGAATACAGCCAAGCCAAGAAAGGCTGAGAACATAACCAGGCCAAATATCACTAGGTCGAGATCATAACCAAGCCGAATATCACCAGGCCGAGATCATAACCAGGCCGAATATAACCAAACCAAGAATACAATATCAATCCAATAATGATATAATATAAGTTCTTGATAGAACTAAGGTTTGTTCCAAAAATAGAGCCATATACTTCAACCTTCATCAAAACACAAGCAAGCATCATTTTTCTTAATCACAATGTATGACATATTTAATTTCAATTTGGTAAGCCTTGTTCTTAAGACATTATATAATGAAATTAAATAAATCATTTCTTAATGTCACTATATAGTGACATTATATCAAGAAATATAGGAACCCAATTACTTTATAATATTATTAATTGATATTATAATTTGTGCACCTTTTACTTTCTATAATTTTCTTTTGCACTTATGAAAAACATATTTCAACAAGTATATTCATAAATACATTTTGTCACAAACAAAACCCTTATTTTCCAACAATCTCCCCCTTTTTGATGATGACAAAATATTTCAATAGTATGGCACATGTCACCAATCAATTAATCATGTTTTTCATGAAGATGTACACAATAAACATTGCAAAAGTTGATCATAGTTTAATTACACAAATATCATGTGATCTGAGTTGATATGATCAGCAAGCAAGTCCTACGCATGTTTCTAATTCGTCAAACATCATGGAACACATAGGTTTGTAATTTTGCAAACTCAGTGCTAGAGAGATATCCTACATTCTGCACTTAGAAAGTCAAAAATGAGACTAATGATGTGCAACTATTCTCTCTCCCCCTTTTTGTCATGAGCAAAAAGACGTTTGTGCAAGGAATCAAGAAAAAAAAAAGGACCAGCAGAAGGATAAGGTTAGGGTACTAACCGAATTTTGCTGGAGTAGAGCTCTTCCCCCTCAAACCGAGCAATTTGGGTAACAATAAAAGAGCAGAAAATATTGCAATAACCAAGAATAGCGAATTCAAATATTTGCAGGGGCTAACATTCCAAGCTCTCTTCTAAGAGCATAAAACCTTTCTTTAGATAAAGGTTTGATTAGGATATCAGCAATTTTCTGATCCGTACACACAAATTCAAGCACAACATATCCTTTTTGAACATGATCCCTAACGAAATGATGTCTAATTTCTATATGTTTAGTTTTAGAGTGTTGTATAAGATTCTTGGTGAGATTAATGGCACTAGTGTTGTCACATTTTAATGGAACTTTCTTTGACGATATGCCATAATCTTCTAGTTGTTGTTTCATCCATAAGATTTAAGCACAACTACTAGCAACAACTATGTATTCAGCTTTAGTGGAGGACAAAGCTACACAATTTTGTTTCTTGGAGTGCCAAGAAATAAGCATGTTTCTAAGATAGTGACACCCACCACTCGTACATGTTCTATCTAATTTACATTCAATATAACCTGAATCACTAAAGGCATGCAAGTTCAAGGTTGTATCTCTAGGATACCATATTCCTAACGAAATTGTGTCTCTAAGGTATCTAAAAATTCTTTTTACAACAACTAGGTGCTATTCTTTTGGGTTTGATTGATACCTAGCACACAAGCACACACAAAACATAATATCATGTCTTAATGCAGTCAAGTACAGCAAAGATCTAATCATACCACGATATGATTTAGAATCTATGCTAATTCCATCTTCATCATTAGATAATGATAAAGAGGTGCTTATAGGTGTGTTTATTGGTTTAGAGTCATGCATCTTGTATTTCTTGAGCAATTCATTTGTGTATTTTGTTTGACTTATAAAAGTTCCTTTGTTTGTTTGTTTGATTTGCAACCCAAGAAAGTATGTTAACTCACCCATCACGCTCATTTCAAATTCACTTTGCATGCATGCAGCAAATTCTTCACATAGCGTAGAATTTGTAGAACCAAACACAACGTCATTAACATATATTTGAACAATTAAAATTTCTTTTTCTTTGTTTTTTATAAATATGGTGTTGTCCACTTTCCCTTTTCTAAAACCATTATCAATCAAGAAAGAGTTTAGTTTATCATACCATGCTCGTGGAGCTTGTTTTAAACCATATAAAGCTTTTGATAGTTTAAAAACATGATTTGAATGAATTAGATCCTCAAATCCAGGTGGTTGTTTAACATATACCTATTCCTTTACAATACCATTCAAAAATGCACTCTTGACATCCATTTGAAATAATGTAAAGTTCATACAGCAAGCAAAGGTAAGTAAGATTCTAATTGCTTCTAACCTAGTCACTGGTGCAAATGTTTCATCATAGTCAATTCCTTCTTCTTGACTATATCCTTGTGCTACCAATCTAGCCTTATTTCTAGTAATAGTACCATTTTCATCTAGTTTATTCCTGAATACCCATTTTGTGCCCCTATAATTGGATGATCATTTGGTCTAGGAACTAGATTCCAAACCTTGCTTCTTTCAAACTAGTTTAATTCTTCTTGCATAGCAAGGAACTAGTTTTCATCTTCAAGAGCCTCATCTATTTTCTTTGGCTCTACTTGAGATAGAAAGGCTTGATGTTCATAGGTGTTATGAACCCGAGACCTTGTGCTCACTTTAACATTGGGATTTCCTATGATGTTATCTTGATGTACTTCATTTCTTACTCTCGGAAAGGAAGGTTCCTTAGTTTCAGACTCCCCCTCAGCTTTAGCCCTATTTGGAACACTCTTAGATTCAATATTATCTTATGTTTCTAGAATACCGTGACAGTCATCCTCAAACTTAACATGGATTAACTCTTCTACGACTAAAGTTCGTTTATTGAACACTTTATATGCCTTACTTGTATGAGAATATCCAAGAAATATTGCTTCATCACTTTTAGAATCAAACTTTCCAAGTGATTTTTTTTCCATGATTTAAAACAAAACATTTACTACCAAAAACGTGGAAATATGAAATGTTTGGTTTTCTTTCAAAGAATAGTTCAAAAGGTGTCTTTTTCAAAATTGGTCTTATTAAAGTATGATTTGAAATATAACAAGCTATGTTTATAGCTTCTCCCCAAAAATGTTTAGGAAGATTATATTCACACATCATGGTCCTAGCCATTTCTTGAAGAGTCTTATTTTTCCTTTCAACAACACCATTTTGTTATGGTGTTCTAGGAGATGAAAAGTTATATGAAATACCATTTTCTAAACAGAATTTTTCAAAAAGTTGGTTTTCAAATTCACCAACATGATTAGTTCTTATTTTTATGATTGAAAGACCTTTTTCATTTTGAACCATTTTACAAAATTCAGCAAACTTCTCAAATGCCTCATCTTTTCTAACAAGCATGTATGTCCATGTGAATCTAGAATAATCATTTATAATGACTAAGACATAATATTTACCATTTAGTGTTACTGTTCTCATAGGACCAAAAAGGTTCATGTGTAGTATCTCTAATGGTCTAGATGTACTCACCATAAGCTTTGATTTGAAGCTACTTTGTGTATGTTTACCCTTAATGCATGCTTCACATATTCTATCATTGTTAAACTCTAAAGATAGAAGACCTCTTACTAGGTTATATTTACACAATTTTTCTATTAACCCTAGACTCGCATGTCCTAGCTTTCTATGCCACAACTAAGTATTAACATTTTTATTTACAACCAAGCATGTTTGTTCAACATTCAATTTACTTATTAAGCATATAGATGTTGTCTTTTCTATTTCCAACAATCTTCATTTTATATTTAGCATGCTCAACAAGACAATTTTCTTTTCTAAATTTTATCTTGAATCCTTTATTACATAGCTGACTTATGCTAAGTAGATTAAATTTTAGCTCATCTACAAGCAAAACCTCAAATATAAGTAGGGTATTAGGATTACCTATTGTTCCCATTCCTTTTATTCTTCCTTTGGAGTTATCTCTTAAAGACACCGTACCTCCATTTTTCAAGTCAAGTGTTGAGAAGAGCTCTTTCATCCCAGTCATATGTCGAGAGCAGCCACTGTGCAAAATCCACATGTTTTTGAGCTTTTTGCTTTTCACTTGTGCACTCATAACTTGCAGAAACAAATTTGATTGTTGAAGTGCTTGGTACCCTTTTTATTTTGGGTCAGTGAGTGTTAGTTTGACTTAGATTTTTGTCATTCATAGGCAACCAAAGTTTCTTTACTTTGTAAGCCTTTCTAAGTCTTATGGGACATTTATCAAAACTATGACCAATATAATTGCAAAAAGAACATTTATCATTATGCAGCATAATTGAACATTCTTTTTCTTTAAAAATCAATTTATATCTTAGTCCCGCTCTATCATATATACCTCTTTGAGAATTTAAAATCTTATCTAACATGCCATTACCCTTCATGAATTTCTTTAGCAGCAAATTAGTTGCATCAAGTTTTGACTTCAAATCACCATTTTCCTTTTTTAGCTCAAGGACTGTACTTTTAAGATTTTCAACACACACATGTGAGTTATTTTCATCATGTAATTCAACATCAAAACATGCATTGATATCAAAAAAAGTTTCGGTTTCTATGTTCATATTTTCATATTTATTTTGTTTCTCATACATGTCACTCATACAAGCATCATACTTCATATATGCATTAGCAAAAATACTGATGTTATCATGTATCGAAATTGAAGTATTTTTTTTTTTTAGCTTCATCTTTATATGTCACAGTTTCTATGCTTTGTTTATTATATACATTATTTAAAACATTTTGATTAGCATGTACAAAAGTCATCATTTTCTGTTTTTCAGATTTATTTTTTGCTTTTAACTTTTTGTACTTATCTTTTAGTTTGTTTGCATACTCAACTAGATCAGAAAATGCAGTTTCTAAACCGGTGTTTATATGAAGAAACAGTTCAGAATCATTTACCTCACTATTGTCTTTCTCAAGAGTTGTTGTTGCGGTTAGGCATAGATGTGCAACTTTTTCTTAAGTTTCTTCATCAGATGAGGAGTTCTCATCATCCCAGGCAACAATCATAGCTTTCTTTTTGTTCTTGCTATTCCTCTTCTTGATCACCAGACAATCAATCTTGATGTGTCCCGGTTTTTTACATTCATAGCATACATTTTCCCTAGGTTCATTTGATTCTTTTCTCCTAGTTTGCACTATATTTTTACTTAATCCTCTTCTTAGAAATTTTCTAAATCTTGTAACGATAAGAGCTACTTCATCATTTTTAGATTCCTCCTCTTCAACCTTTTCAACTTCCATTTTAAGTGCAAGTGATCTTCTGTTTTCTTTCTCTTTCTCTCTTCTCATAAGTTGCATTTCATGAGTTTTAAGAGAGCCTAGTAAGTCATCTAAGGTTAGCACATCTAGGTCATGAGCCTCTTCTATGGCCATCTTCTTAGGATCCCAACTTTCAAGTAGGGATACTAACATCTTTCTTACCATCTCCTCATTTGTGTAGGTTTTTTTTCTAACAACTTAAGTTCAGAGATGATCTTGGTGAATCTACCAAACATGTCACTAATGGTTTCAGAATCTTTCATAACAAACAATTCATAGTTATATGTAAGCATAGTGACTTTAGAAGACTTTACCTTTTTGGTTCCTTCATAGATGACTTCTAATTTATCCCAAATCTCTTTACTAGTGAGGCAAGAGGACACTTTATTAAACTCATGTGCTCTAAGACCACTATAGATCATATTCATGGACTTAGCATTTAACCCCATTATTTTAGCTTCATTTTTTATCCACTCATCAGTCATGGGTAATGTAATACCCTTCCTAATTACCTGCCAAGCTTCTGGATCTTGGCCTATTACAAAGACTTGCATTAATTGTTTCAAATGCCTAAAATTAATGCCATCAAACAGAAGAGGTTTATTAAACCCCGTAACAACTAAACCTTTGTTAGAAGCCATAGTATGGATCTACTCTAGGATGTTAATCATTTTAATCAGAGAACCTAGCTCTAGATGCCAATTGTTAGGTTTTATGGCTTAACAAGAATGGGGGGTTAAATTGTTATACCTAGCAATTAAAAAAACTATTATGTTAACAAATGTTCAATTCAATATACTGGACAAATCACACAAATAATATCAATATAAATTGGATAGATGTCAAACATATGGTACTTTACTTCCAAGTCAAACAACACGTTATCAAGAATATTATCACACTTATATGTTTCAAATATTCTAATAGGTTAGGAGCAGATAATTGACAAATTATGAGGCAACAAATATTATAAGAAGGTTAGATCAATAGTAAGCAAAGAGATTGACACCAAATTTACCACGGTGGTTCAACACTCACACCTTGGGTCCTACGTCCACCCTCTTCTCCTTCAATCAAACCGATTGAAGTTTCCTTTACTCAACCAAGTTAGGAGAAAACGTTCTCCCTAACTCAAACAATTCATCTTCAAGGAATTTCTTGTACAATGTTACACAATATGATCAAAAAATCATAAATCAATTATATATCCCAAAGAATATGACAAGTAATGGGATTCTATAACCTATAGGAGTTGATTTGATATAATTACAATAATTCTAAGCTCCTATCACGAAACCCTAAATTGAAATAAATTAGGGTTTCGGATTCCTTCCAAAGTTTATGTGCAATAAGTATTTTTAATGAAATCAGCACATAAACAGAGTTATACAAGATCCAATCGAGATATAAACAAACAAATAAGTATTTATCACAATATCACCATAGGCTTGTGCTTCACCGAAAGTAACAAAGATTGAATGATCAAAAGATGAGCTCAATAATAAAATCTTCAATCAAAGAGAACTTCAGATTTTTGCAAAAATGTCGAACCCTTCTCCATAGAATAGCTCTTCTTAAATAGAAAAATTAGAGCTAGGGTTTCGGACTTTTCAAACCTCAATGATGAAGCTATCTTCCCGTTGGAACAGTGAATTAGCCTTCAAATCTTCCTTCTCCAGCTTAGATCAAACCGTTTTGACATCGGTCTCATAAAAAATCCTCTCGTTGAGGATTTGGTCACCATTGGCATCATTCCTCCATCTCTTTCACTCTTTCATTTCAGCAGTCGTCAATAATATGCTCTTTAGGGCATCAGGTGCATAAATGAGATGAATGTTAATGAAACGGTGAGTTTCATCACCAGCCGGGCTCACCTATCTACTTGACAGATAAGCGGGTCATGGACCAAGAACACAGCCAGGCCGAGAAAGGCCGAGAACATAACCAGGCCGAGATTATAACCAGGCCGAGATTATAACTAGGCCGAATATAACCAGGCCAAATATCACCAGGCCGAGATCATAACCAGGCCGAATATAACCATTCCGAATATCACCAGGCCGAGATCATAACCAGGCCCAATATAACCAAACCGAGAATACAATATTAATCCAAGAATGATATAATATAAGTTCTTGATAGAACTAAGGTTTGTTCCAAAAATAGAGCCATATACTTCAACCTTCATAAAATACAAGCAAGCATCATTTTTCTTAATCACAATGTATGACATATTTAATTTCAATTTAGTATGCCTTGTTCTCAAGACATTATGTAATGAAATTAAATAAATCATTTATTAATGTCACTATATATTGACATTATATCAAGAAATGTAGGAACTTGATTACTTTATACTTTATTAATTGATATTATAATTTATACACCTTTTACTTCTTATAATTTTCTTTTGCACTTATGAAAAATATATTTTAACAAATATATTCATAAATACATTTTGTCACAAACAAAACCCTTATTTTCCAACAATTTTTGCATGCATTTTCACTTTTATATGGTAGAACATATGGTGAGTCACCATTGGTATTGTTGTTAGAGTTGAGATTAGGGCTTTTAGCCATCGAGAGAAATAAGGGCAAATGGTGTCTTATAGGAATGCCTAAGATTATGTTATGTCATCAATAGTAGTGCAGCAACAACGTTGTCATTCGTGTTGTAAGGCAAGATAGTGTCATTTAGGACAACAAAGATGTTGATGCATTGTAAGGCAAGATGACATTGTAAACATAAGTGGGAAGAATGACATTGTTTCTAAATGAGTGTGTTGTCTTCACTAGAGAGAAAAAATTAGGGCTTATTTACTAGAACTATAAAGATCGAATTAGAACCTAAAACAGGGCAAATATAGAAGGGTTTTTGTGGGTTTAAATGGAATCATTGTTAAGGATCAAAAATTTTCCATGAGAACAAAAAATGATGGAAAATAATGGGTAATTAGTTCATTATTGAAAAAACATAGAAAATTTCAAACCTGAGCTCTCAATCCATGTTAAAATAGTTCAAAATCACTCAAGAAAATTAGATAAAACTCTCGTTTATAAACAAGAGAAAGCCAATTACAATGGGAGAAGTAAATCCCATGATGATCATACAAATGTGTTTGTACTCTTCTTATAGAATAACATTTACAATAAGACAAAATAGATTCAAAATAAAATCTTCACGCTCCTTTATATGATCGATCTCCCTTTGGTGTGGCAAAAAACAAATTTCACCAAAAAATGTCTTGGTGAGCTAGTGTAGTGAAAAGAAAGTGCTAGCTTACTGCATAAAGTAACTTTGTGTAAAGAGTTATTGATGGCTTATTTATGGTAGCCATGTGGCTGCCACCTCATCTCTGAACAAGTTGGAAGTAGAGTAGTGAAAGGATGGCTAAAACCACCTAATAAGAAGGCAACCCCCTTGCTAGGGAAGGTCTAAAAGACACTCGTGTGTATTGGGGAATGGAAAGTGCATGCCACATTTTAGGTTTCCAAGATGGATGATTATTGAGTTAGCTTGCAAGACAAGTTATTAAGGAAGGCCAAGGCTATTATGATGCCTTATCTTGATCAGGTCTTCATAATGGACCCCACAATCCATTGCTTAGTCCTATGATGCGGTAGTGCAAGGGTGTGGTAATTCAACATTAGTTGTTATGGTATACAGGGATAAGGTAGGAAGAAAACTTGTTATTTATAAAGGGGACTACGCATGAAAGGTTGTGTGACTTGGTGGTACATGGGATAAAAGGGAGTTGTGGAATGGAACACAAGACTAGGAGATGCAACCTCACATACGGCCTTGACGGGGAAGCTTGGATTTTCGTCTTAGGTTAAGGGGAGTTGGGAAGCATTTCCAAGAAGAAGCAATAGACAAAATTGTCATCACAACAAGGAAGAAATGAGGTGAGGAGGTCTCACATTGCTAAAAAGAGGAAGGGTCCCATTCAAGGAAAAATCTAGTTGGTGTTCAAACTAGAGAATGTTGTGGAGAGTAAGGACTATCCCAAGAGGATAATGTTGCTATGAGCGTGGCAAGGCCATTGTGCCAAAGGGTAGGAGAGGATGTTAACCCCACTTGTTTAGGGGAATGAGATCACTAGCGTGGTTTAGGGAGACCCAAGGCCAAACATGAGACATGGAGGTGGGAGCTTGATCAGTAGGATAACAATGAAGCTTATTGGAAGGAAGGCTAAGCATGGCCATTATGGGAGCCTTAAAAGGTTAAGAGAAGGACTCGTGCATGGCTTAGCTAGAAGGAGGTTTGGCATAGGAAGTGCGACTAGCTAGAGCACATTGGAACTTTTAAGGTAAACCCATTTTATAGGGTGTAATGGGTGCATATGAAACCCTAGGCGGGGCATTAATCATGAGCAAGTTGTCAAGTCCTAGCTTGACTAGCTGATGGTAATGATAGGTTTCGTTTGAAATTTAAACAATTGGCCTTCTAAATCACTAGATGATGGAGATTTTAGGTAGGATACCACCCCTTTTTGAATGAACAGCCAACAAGGTCCTTTTTTAAAAATGTTACTAGCTAATACAAGCATGTGGCATAGTTAACCGTTGAAGAGGGTCACTATATAGAAAGCCAACTTGGCTAGTTTTCTAAAGGGAAAACACTCTTAGGGAACTACATGGGGAGAAGGGAGTGCCTTTGTATAGCTTTAGGTGTTTATTGTGTTCACATGTTATGTTCTTTAGTATATTCCCCTTTACCATGAGCTTCATATAATTGTTGTTTCTTACATTCCAAATTCTCATCAAACTTCTATATTGCCCTTATTTATGCATGTGACCCCTAACAGTTAGGTTTGCCTTTATTGCCAATAGAATAGACTTGTGCTTATTACAAAAGAGTTAGGCACAACAAAGGTAATTGTCTTTTCTTGACAACTTGCTCTAATTTATGGTGTGATGGGCCATAAAAAACTACTACAAGCTTTATGGCTAACTACTAAAAAGAGAAAATAAGAATAATAATTATGAACTAGTCTAGGGGTTATCATTCCAACATGACTTGGATTTACTCCAGAGCAATTTAACAAAATCATGTCATTGTTGTGTGAAAGCAAATGAGTCTATAACACATGGCAAGTATACCTCACCAATTTACATTTGCATTTAGCTTAGATTATAGATTCATGCATTAGTAATATTACATGTAATTTAATTGTTTCATATTGCATTAGTTATGAAAGCATGCCAAAAGGATTATGTGATTAGAAAATAATCATATCATTTCTATGACTAAGATTGGTATAATCATGCTTCACATAAGCCATCATTCGAATGAGTCTTATATTCACTTATGTTTAATACCAACCTCTTATCCATCACAAGATAAACATCATTGATATTAGTAATGTCTTCCACCATGCATATAGAGTTTAAGCTTGTTAAAGGGCAACCATTCGTGCTATTTGGTTAAGAAACCTTATGAAATAATTGATCTCACCTAATTTTATTAATTGACCAATTCAGTTATAACTTATTTATAGGTCAACAATGTTGTTTATCAATAACAACAAAAGCAATAAAAGGGCTAAACACATTGAAATCAAGTATTTGACTATAAAAGAGCAAGTAAAGACTTGACACATCATAGTAAAGCTTATTGACAGAAATATTATGTTAGCTGACCTTTTCCAAAGGACTTAGTCCTTTTAAATTAATGGACATGTTTTTAACATGGGTTTAGGAGCATCTTGTGATACTTTTTGTTATGGTGGGAGCTTTTGTTGTATTTTCTCTACTACGTAGTAAAACAACATATATAATAGTTCACTATGGAGTAAATTTCAATTTCATTCATATTATCTATGATATTTTTGTTGTGTAAAACAACAAACTAGTGTATAATGCATAGCAAAAGCGTTAGTATTATGTTCTAATTAAGCCTGAATCTACATTCAAAATAGACTTTGCTCCAAGTTTAAAATATTGTTTCAGATGTTGGCTAAACAAGAAATTAAATAGTAAATATAAAATCACACAAGAAAACACATAAATTTTACGTGGTATGTCTAGTAATTGCCTATATCCATGGATAAAGTGGGAGAGATTTCTTTCACTATTTGCAATTAATAGTATAAGAATTATTTACCAAATACATTCTTCAAACACTCCTTTAAGAATACAATGAAGTGCACCAGAGTTAAATAGAGATGGCTTATAGATTTTCTTTTCTTTTTCATTGTTCCATGCATGTTGCAAACCAATTTGCATTGCATTGAAAATTGCACTACAATTTGCATTCAAATACATGAAGTCTAACTACACAAATGCTCTCTTGGTGTTTCTTTCTCACTTTTTTTTTTTTCCTTTTTGCAAGGTTTCTTTCTCACATTGTTTTGTTCTCTCTTTTGGTTTTTTTGAGACACCATCTGCTAAAATAAACCTCACTCTTGATCCAACCAACTCACCAATGTTAAGGCCATGTTGGAAAACTTCTTGCCATAATATAAATTGAAAGTGACTACACCTTACACTATTTTATTTTAACCAACTCCATGCACTAACCATAGAGCTACCAACCTACAAATTAGGCTCATGGAAAATTATAAGCCATGCTTCAAAAATCCTCCACCTATAAGTAGTATATGCATAACTTTCCTCAACTTTACCATTTTAGCATCTTCATTCATTATTACATAAACCTATCAAGTCCATACAATTACTGAACTTGATAGTAGGGATCACATTGGTGAGCATATCAACAAGGTTGCACAAAGTTGATATCTCCAATACCTTCACCTTTCCTTCACAAACAATCTCTCTTATAAAATGGTATTTAATATTAATGTGCTTAGACTTATGATATTGCTTATCTTTTGTAAGATGAATGGTATTCTAACTATCATAAAAGATCTCATTCTTCTCGTACTTTACTCATAACTCTGTCACCAATCCTTGCAACCAAATAGCTTACTTGATCTCTTCAATGATGACCATGTACTCAACTTCCATTGTAAACAAAGCCATTATAGGTTGCAGTGTGGCTTTCTAACTTATTTTTCCACCTACCAAGACAGATACATAACCTAAAAGTGACCTTTTATTTTCAAAGTCTTTAACATAATCTGAGTCTACTTAGGGAACTTCAAGTTGATTGTTTTGATTTGAATATATCCACTCAAGCTCCTTCTCTCTTCACTGTTCCGATTTCCCCAATTAGATTGGTGGAGCTTTGCTGGGTCTCTTTCACCATATCAATTCTAGTGGAAACTCTATTGACTTTTTCATTAAGCATGGAGAAAAGCCGTTGCATTGTCTTTGTTATAGCATCTAGCTTCCAATCTAGTGCTTTGTCTTTCCTTTGATCAAGCATTGCCATCTTTGATACCAATTATAATAAGCCTAACTATTAAGCCAAAATCTCATGACTTATTGGATTGGTGAACTTGATTACTCTTGAATATTATCACCCACTACTCCTATAAGCTTGGAATGTCTTGGGGCCCCCTTAAAGCTGTAATAATTCCACCATGCTTCTAATCCAATGCCCTAGTGCCCCACTCCACAATGCCTCCACTAGGCAACTCAACTTTGACCCTATATGCAAGTAGCTCTTTCCATAGGTCACCCTTTCCATGGTTTGAACTTAAGACATGAGACTTAACTTTGATACCACTTTGCAATGGCCTAAATGATTGGAATGGTTCTTAGTAAAGGATTAGGTAATAGGATGAGAAGAATGGAAATCATATTCAAAATTGGAATGCTTAACTAGCTTCCGTTTTCTACCAATCTTGAAAGGAATTGAAGAAAAATTAGATAATAGGATTTCTCGAGGGAACCCAAAAACTTCAAGTTTGTTACAACTCAATTTTGGACAAAAGATTATGCTAATCCTTTATCTTCCAGTATTTATACTACCTAACTGTCGCCATAGTGTGTAACTGCACATTTACAACCAAACGCACATACCAGTTTTAAAGTAAACGATAGTTACACAACGCATACCCCTCTTAAGAAAACAACAATGACAAAACATAAACAGTATTAAAGGAAACGACACTCTCATAATGCTTTTTCAGTTAGGCTTCTTAAGTCGCCTGCTGCAAATTACAAAGCCATAGAGGTGAAGATCTAACCTATAAATCACATAAAATGGAGGCCAAGTCAGGTATGTAATCTCATTTTCATTTCCGCTCAAAAATCCCCCTTTGGACTCGTGATTGATGCATTATTCTTGGGATAAAACCTCATTTGAGGTGATCTTTCTCCAACAAGTGCCACTTTCTCTGAGTGGAAAAGAAATATAAAGCGTGGGAGATAACAAAAGAAAATAATGAAAAACATTCAACGAGTCAAAAAATCTTAGGCCAAGCATACAAGCACACAAAGTTATTATGGAAGGTCTTAAAGATTTTTCTTTTTCTTATCCTTCTGATGGTTGCGTTCACGTTTAAGATTTTCAAACGTGAAATGGATAATAATCTCGACCATATGAAAATTATTAAAATTCCTTCCACTGACGGGACAAAAGGATGTTTGAGAAAACAATCATCCGAAAAATTATTAGGATGCTTTCCGCTTTCCGCTTTCCACTTTCCACCGATGGGACAAAAGTAGTTTGAGAAAAACAATGGTCCGAAAGAGGTCTGATGGGAACGACATCTAGAAAAGCCATGTCCAAAGGGGTAAAAACTGACCCACAAGACCAAGATGGAGATAAGTTCATCGTTTTTCTCTCCTTGAGGATGATTCACCTTTCGCCCCGTCTAAATTCCAACCGTAATCAACGGGACTAACGACCTCAGCGGAACACTCGAAGCTTCATTCTGTTAGAATTCTATTTAGTATTTTTCATGAGCTTGCGAAATGTCTCGTGTCACAAGAGGACTGGTCATAAATTACAAGTCTTTTAACCTCAAACAAAGACCGAGAGAGATTGTTGAATAACGGAGATCTTTGATTATAAGTACACCGCAGCATCCTTACACACAAAGAAATAATGCAAGGGTATTGGGATATAAAGTAATTTATTAAAAAAGAAGAAGAAGAAGATGCATTTTTTTATTTAATATCTTAAGTACTTATGTTATAAATAAATATAAATAAATCATCTTTTATAATTTATATCACAACTTAAGTTCACGTCACATCCCTTTATTCAAAAGATTTCATGGGAAATATTTTCTCACTTTAGAATGAGAGAACATGTTAATTTTGGATTGCAATATAATAATTTAAAAAGATAATTTGAAAAAAATAAGTTCCTTTATTTAAAATCTTAAAATTTTAAATTATATATAGATTATTCTATATAATCTTCTTTTTAGCATTCGACACCTTCCTCCCGCCCTACTTCCACGAGGTCGATCTCGTTATGTAGCAATGGACCTATTATCAAGTGTGACTACCGAGCACTAACTACGGAAGTTCCAAAATCCATTCACTAACTTAGTTATTATAAATACCCCATGAAGCGATCCCCACATCATCCTCTATGAATGAACATGCGTATCTCTTGTAGAGAACTTGTCCTGACGATTGTTATACTCTTCGCAATATAGTCGCAATACAGTCGGAATACCAGTAGGTACTAATTGAAATTTATCCAGTTGATCTTCAACTGCCAACATTCCTAGAGAGAGAGTTTTTTAGAAAGAAGCTACTCTAAGATCTAATCCATAAAATGAATGATTTTTCATCAACAAACGGGACATTATAAATCACCAAATAGTTATATAGCTGTCTTGTTAATGCAAGTGACTGGACCTGCTACAACAGCCAAAGTTGCCGCATTAGCTGACACAACCACAATCGCCCAAGATGCCATGTAGGGTCCTCTGCTATGGATACTTCTCTCTTCTCTACATGGGACGCACCACACCATCAGAAACAGTGGCCACGGCCTGTGCTGAACAATGAGGTTCTCGCCGATTTGTAATGATTTTGATTCATTTTGCAACTATATTAAATACCAATTGATTCATTGTAATGTGAGGGAAAATCAATAAAGCAACGGTATCTTATTATCCTTTGGTGTTGATTTACAGTTTCTTTAACTTCCGGTAGCTTTCTCCTCCATTGATTTTGTTATTGGATTCTCTGTTTATCTTTGTTCTCACCCTCTCCCCCCCCCCCCCCCCCCTTCTTCTCTCTCTCCTCTCTTCTTCTTCTTCTTCTTCTTCTTCCCATGTTCCAAACCTGACCTACACGATCTAGCGCATCCGTGAGCAGATGGTTTTTTGTTGGCTTCTTGCCACCTCCAGCAACCCCATAGTCTCTTAGTTAACCCATCATACATCTTTGGCATCAGTGAGATCTTACCTTTCCTCCTCCTATGCAACACATTCTATATCTCACTCTACCATTCTTGGAATGCAACTCCAGAACATGCTAAAGGACAACCACGCAGTCACGGAGTACATTCAGCAAGCCGCAAGCATCACCGGCCAACTTGTGGTGGTCGGCAAGCTAATGTCCGGCAATAAGTGTCATACTCACTTGTTTTGAGGGCGAGGTGATGAGTTTTTGCGCGAGCTACATACGATCTTTGTCCAGACCCAGTCGAGTTCGCTGACCCGCAACGCCCTTCACAACTTGCTGCTGTCACATGAAGGGCGACTAGAGCTCTCCATGTCATGCAACCCCCTACTATCGTTACCCAGCCAGCTTGGTAGTTCCCTGAAACCATCCCTTATTGTCAACTCTCCTACCCACAAATCTTGTTCCCAATTTGCCTGCTCTGACGACCCATGAACAGCAAGGCGGTTGCAGCCGTCCCCATGGTTGCCCTTTACAACCCAACAAACACCCCACACCCACACCCACCCCCGCCCGCGCCCCCCTCCGGGGCGCGCGCCCATTACCCCCCAATTCTATTCTGCTTTGCCTCCTCAACCCCACTATCTTAGCCAACTCCCCTTTCTTAGGCCTACTATACTACCTTACCCACTTCTGTGGCCCACCATGGTCCACCTTCAGTACCATCTTTCACTCTAGATACTTCGTGCTGATTTCCTAATTCCGGGACTTCTCATCATTTCATGGATACTTCTACCTAGACAAGTGTCTCCATATGTGGACCCTCAACAACTCAATGGATAATAGTCTTTTTTTTTTTTTTTTCCCATCACCCGCACAACTAACCTTCTAAGTTTTGATCCTCTCTTTCCTTTCATCTTTTTAATGTTTTAATTATTCCATCTATTATTAAAAATATATTATTTATCTTGTAATTTTTATTGAAAATAATTGTATTTTTTTTTATCCTTTATATTTTCTTGTCATATCCTATGAGATAAATTTTACACTATAGCAAACTTGATCGTGGCTTCTACTATGTTTTGCCAACCAACATTGTAAAATCTCTATCATTCTTTATTACATCATGCCTTAGCCCTTTCTTCTCTGACACCATCATTTAAGGAATGTCTCTTCGAACGCCTTAGTTTGCCCTTTACCTTCAACGCACACAGGAGTTACTGCCAACTCTATCTTCACACTAAGTCTAGGGTTTCTTTTCCTTATAAATTGGTCCACTTTGATGTTTGAGCTTCTTTTCATAGAATGTCACTAAATGGTTATAAATAGTGTTTTATTTTTATTTTTATCACTAATCATGTTTCTCATGATTCTATCCTTTTATCATATGCTTTTAATTTACTGATATCTTTATTTTTTTTCATAAATTTGTGAAAATTAGCTACATTGTAGATTGCATGCAATTCAATGTGATGACGCCCCAAAGTTTCTCTTGTCAATTGCTTGTGCTTATCTTACTAATAACAATATTCACTGGTACATCTCCTACCTCTGCTTCTTGTTTCAAAATAGGATGGTCAAGTGGAAACTAATCTTGCCTTCATGATTTAGGCATTTGTTCCTTTGCACTTCTATCCTTTTATTATATGCTCTTAATTTATTGATATCTTTATTTCTTTTCGTAAATTTGTGAAATTAGCTACATTGCAGATTGCATGTAATTCAATGTGATGACTCTCCTAAGTTTCTCTTTTTAGTTTTTTGTGCTTACCTTACTAATCACAATATTCGTTAGTACATCTCTTACCTTTATTTCTTATTTCAAAATAAGATGGTCAAGTGGAAACTGATCTTGCCTCCATGATTTAGCCATTTGTTCCTTTGCACTTCTAAGAATTTGCCTATGAGATGGTGACCTTCCTAATCAATAGTCTCTCCTCCCTAACCATCGACAACTTCACTCCTTGGTAGGTTCTTTCTCAATGCCTTTTTGACATTTCATTCTTACGAGATTTTGGTTATATAGTTTTATGCTATCTATGACCCTACACTCATTACAAGCTAACACCTTGCTCTCGAGTGTGTATTTTCTTGACCTATCCTCCTTGATTACTATGAATATCAATTATTGTTTGCTCAACTAGAAATTCTATATTATTGTTGATGCCATTTTTTGAAATGCCTTTTTTCCTTGAACATGCAACCTCCTTTAGCTTTAGCTCAACCCAGTTTGATAGCTAACATTCTTCTTCATTTGCTTCCTCCTCTAGCATGGCACATGCCAATGCTTGTTGTCCTAGATCCACCTCCTACTTTGCCCTTCTTGGCCACTTTTCTAGCTTCGGTAGCTCACCTTTCTTCTCCTCCATCCTTGGCCACATTGCCACTTCCAAGGGTTCATCAAATGGTGATTAGGCTTTAGGATAGAATCATTTCTTACTGCACAAATAATTGTTAGCATACATTTGTCTTGACTGCTACCACACATCTTTGCCTTGGTTCATTGTCAATTATTTATTCATTTCATATTTTTTATAGATCAACTAGCAAATATCTCCAACAAAGTTTCTCCCTAACCTAATTTTATCTCTTGCAGTCCAAGGAGATTGTCCATTTTGCCCTGCCAGCTTGTGGGGGCTGTTAATGCAAGTGATCATACCTGGCATGTCAGCTGCACTTGCCACATCAGCTGACACCACATTAACCCTGGACACCACGTCATTGTCTCACTTGTAGACGCTTGTATCCTCTTTGCGCAAGATGCATTGCACCTGGAAGCGAGATTCTCTTTGATTTGTAATGATTTCGATTTATTTTTCTACTGTATATAATACCAATTGATTCATTGTGAATATTATGAGGAAAAGTCAATAAAACAATGGTATTTAATTATACCCATGTGTTGATTTATCGTTTCTTCTTCCTTTACAGTCTTGTCACCACTTCCAGTAGCTTTCTCCTCCATTGATTTTTTGCTTGGATATTCTGATTATCTTGTTTTTTATGTTGCAATAGAGCCCTTGATGGATCAATTGTTGACTACTCTGGTTATTGCAAGTAAGACAATGTTGAGTTTGCTACAAGTTCTTATTTTATTAGAACAATTTTTTCTCTGCAATTCACTCCTCGGCATCTAACTCCCCCTTGGATTGTTGCACTGTGCTTGATTTGAAAGTGATAAGGAGGGGGCAATTGACGACTTCTTCTAACGGAACCCTTCTGCATATCAAATCCAACTTCCATGTTAGTTTCATAAAATGAATTTTCTCTAGGCCGCTTTAGGCTAGCAAGTCTGGTATTCTTCACAAAATCAATACTCAATCCAAGAGAAGTAAAGCCAATTCACCAGCACATTTTTTGAATTTACTCTCTAACAATAGGATATTCAGGCATATTGTATGTTAGAGAATCTCCAAGTATGAGTTCATACATTAGCTTTTGTCTTGACTTTTTATCATTTGTTCGAAATGTCATGGGACCTGCATTTGGGGCTTCATCAACCAAGAATTCATTTGGAAGCACAGACCAAAAAAACACTAATAGGGAAAGAGCTCGAGGGTCATTCTAATATGAGGAATAGCACGAAAACTATACTTCACAGGAATCCCAGCATATTATCATTATCATGAGCAACCAGCCTAGTTAATTTGTGGATTGAAACGGAGCACACAAAATTAGGCTGCCCACTTTCTATAGGTTGGAAAGAAAACATGAACAATCGGCATATCAAAAGAAAATAAAAGAAAACATCCGTTGAATCATTTTATTTTTAAATTTTATTTTGTAAACTACTTTATAAGAAAAGAGTCACTATTTCATAGATTATACTCTTAGGATAGAATTTGAATAACAACGATCTTTTGGCTTCAAACAAAAGGATATTATAAGATTATTTTTAATACACGAGAACAGAATATCATTTGAGGAAAGGGCAAAGAGACATGTTTTTCTATGATGGGACCAAAAGGAAAAGCTTGAGAAAGCAATGCTCCGAACTTCAGCTTCCTCGTTATTCTCTCCACCTTTTGCCTTCGAGAATTCCAACCCCTATCATTAACCCTAGGCGAGATCTGAAAAAAATTCGAGCGACGATTATTATAGGGTGGAAGAAAACCCCAGCAGAGTTCACGTACCATGCTCCACGTATGTCTTTAGAAAAAGGGCCATCCGACACCTTCTTTGGCAAAGAAGGAATGTTGATGCTTTCCGTATTGCTCAGCTCCCAATGTTAATTATTCTCTCACTCAAATCTTTCTTTGATCGCTTAGCTCAATTATCTATGTAACCAAAAACTCTCATTCGTGCGCAAGGTTCAGATCCCTGTATTTTCACCCATCAAGGCTCAGATCCCCATGTTCTCGCTGCGTGCACAAGGCTCAGTTCCCTCGGTCTCTCTGTCAACCAACCTCTGTATTTTGTGCTCAGTACGCTTCTCTGGGATGACGTGTAACGATTAAGTTTTGAAAGGTACAAAAGAAATGAGCTCTTTCAAAATATAAAAATTTTGAAAGAAAATTATAAAGAATAAGCTTTATTATTTAATATTTTAAAATTTTTAGTTGAATATTAATTTTTTTTAATAAAAAATTAGATTCTTTTTTATCATCTATATTGATGAGTTAAATTAGAATCCATATAAAAAGGAGTATTGTGAAATGATTTGGGTTCACATTGTAATGAAAAGACATATTAAATAAATGATATGAAATTATTATACATTATTAAAGAATTTATTAAAAATTCATGTTTTATTTTGTGGTCCTTCACTTGTGGATGAAGAGACTCATGAAAAGTATTGTCCCATGTTTTTTGTGATGAGATATGCTACATCTCATATGAGAAGTATAAAAGTTTGAAAAATAGTTTATAAAGTAATAAATTATTCCACTCAATGCGTTAAAGTTTGAAATTAGATATATATCAATCTTTATAAAATTTAACAATAACTTGTTCTTACATAAGAAAAAATCCTAATATTTTTTTAATAATGTAAGATTTATTATTGTAATACATTTTTACATTATGACAACAAATCAATGGATTATCATAGTGTTATTATGTAAATAGTGTGAGTACTCAACCAATGAAAGCTTATAAGAAAAATTAAGCTTGATGTTATATTAAAAAAAAAGGTATTATTTAATAAAAAAAATTAAAAACTAATAAAATTCATTTTCATATAAATAAAAATTTTAATGTATTTCTAAACCAGTAAGACCAATGAGTTTCGACTGCTACTGTTAGCACCGACGACCAAGATGCCGTTACAGCACAGCAATATTTGCATATAAATATACCAGGCAGCAGCCTCACAACCGGCAACCTTTGCACCATCCTCGCTGAATATGGGTGTCTCTCGCAGAGAAGTTCTCCTGAGTATCATTATTCTCTTCGCCATTTTCGCAGCTTCTGCACAACTTGGAATCTCAAAGCCCCTACTAAGCAATGAAGGTCTTATACACCGCTCCCTCCGCGGGGTAGTGCCACCCTCGGCCGCCAATCCAAGCACTTACATCCCTGGACCAGGTCCAGGCAAGAGGAGGTCCAATGGTAAGAAGCTAGCTGGAAATGCCGTGCAAGCACCACCCCCTCAGTCTCCTGGGAGCAAAGACTAGAACTTGCGATGGTCAACCTACTCAGAGACCAGCAAAACTTCGAGTTATCAACTCAATGGTTCACTTTTACTACCTATAATGCACGCAAGTTTTTATCTGGTTGTGTTTCCTCGCCGACGAAATAAAGATCCTGTGTTGGTCTGTGTGTGTATTGGCGAGACTCGTGTTTTTATTTGTTTGTGTTTTCTCGTGCTTTGGTGTTTGTATTGGCGAGATTCGTATGTATACATTTGTATACATACCTTCATGTTTATCTAACATATATATGCTAGTAGAAATAAATTCAGTGTTTAACTGAAAACTCCTCATATATTAGAAAAATAATTTTTATATTTGGATACCATCCAAGGATCACATGTTTCTCTTACATTTATCTCAAATATTTATCTACATATTAAGTATACCTTAGACTCAAGATTAAAAAAAATAAAAGGATATTTTTCACATAGAGAGCATATTATTAAGGACTTAAAGTTAAATGAAAGTTATAATAAATTGACAAACTTTGGTATCATGATAAAAAAATACTTATAATCTAATTTAAAAACTAACTTACAAGTTAGATAAACATTTTTTATATTAAATATTATTTAATGATATCATCCTTTTAACATAAGACTTCTATGTTCGACTGTAAATATTTATATATTTATACTTACATCCATGGTTCGATGGTTTTGGCAAAGCGTACCCTCCAACAAAATATACATATCTTGTCGTAATCCACATCTTTAACACTGAAAGCCATCGAAAGGTTTTATTTTTGAAACGCAAGATTCTCTATTCATGATTTCGTTGGTCGGATTCTCGGAGTCTTCTCTCTGTGGGAATCGCTTCGTCTTCGTCTTCGTCTTCGTCTCCTTTGATCGACAATGCCCAAACCCTAATTCCGGGCCACTGGACGAGGTCACATCGTTGATCCTGTTGCTGATCCCCGACTCTCATCGTTATCGCCTTGGGCCCAGGTGTAAAGGTAAAAGCAGACGTTAAATAGTTCACGAACAACTATCAAGGAAAAGGAATGCACCTACTTTAAGTTGTGTAAACGTGTGTGTGAGAGAAGCACATAATACTAACGGGAGGGCAGCTTCATAGTGAAACCAAGCGCCTAAACATTGTCACTTGTGTTAGAAATAGTTTTTGGTTCATACATCGAGTTAAAAATAAAATTCTCATATAAGAAAATTATAATTTTAAGGTAATTCTTAAATATAAAAACACTATTTTTTTCAACTCATAAGTTAGTTTTTCAATTGGACCATTAACATATTACTAAAATGATATCAAAGTTCAAATTGATTTGTTATAACTTTTTTTCAACTTTAAACACTTAAAAACTGTTTGATATATGAAAAACATTCATTTCATCCCATTTAATTTTAGATTTAGAATATATTTGAAGTGCAGAAAAATATTGAAGTAAAAGTTTTACATTACAAAAATGTGATCTTTGAATAGTGTTTAAATATAAAAATGTCCTTCCAATTTATAAACTAACTATGATATTTATCATGATATCTTCTTCGTATATTTTGTCTCTCTCTTTTAATGAAGGAAATCAAATTCTTTCTACTATATTACTAGAGCCTAGTTCATTATATATTGGATTTTATCCAGTTTGCTCTATTACTCATAATTAAGTCATTGTGAAATGTTAAAAGGATCGATCCTGCCATCCCTTTCTAACGGATTTGCTAACATTTTTTGACATCAAAATGGTTGGATGTGAACCTACTTCACATAACATCGAGAACTAAGTTTGTGCCGCGAACATAGGCTAGGTGCATAAGAATAGACAAAAGCGTGTACAAATACTTGGGAAAGCGTGTGTTGATATGTCTACAGACAAAAACATGCTTGAGAAAACTCTAGTTAATGAGGGTTTATCAGCATGATTGAAACTGTACGGGAGGTTGTCCTATCATTTTCCCCTTGTTTTCACTTCTTTTTGTGTGTGCTCACTTAGCTCGCCCTTTTCCTTTACTCGTCAGCCATGATTGTCTAAAAATGATGAAAAACGGCCCAAATTAAATAAAACAAATAGAGAAATTGCTACAAATTAGAAAACAAAGCTGATACTCATTGCATATTATGAAATTTGGAGTTGTTTCTTCATCAAGTTTCTATAATTTCCCAATGGCAAATAATGTATCCTCATTACATCTGTCATGTCCTGAACTTTTCACAATTTCAACACTACAAACATATTGGTATCGGTGTCTGAAAAGGTCACATTCACCATGTCCAATTACTATGTTCAAATCTGTACTTGGCTTCAAAAATGAAAAACTGAAGAACTAATGAGGGGATTTAGTTTATATCAAGTTCCACAAATGTGCAGTCAAGCAAAATGGGATGAAATGATATTCCACACCTTTAAAAAAATGAATTTGAACTTTTTTACTGATCAAATTCCAATGTATAGATTGGTAACTAAAAAGATGCAAGAAATTTGAACTATTAAAACAATTAAATTATTGTCATCATGAAAAAAAAAAAAAAAAACTAGTGTCGTATATATCATTTTCATGGTTATTAGTATTTACCAAGTTTAAACTCTAATCTTGACCCCTCTAATTAGAGACTCTAGTATCCTGTATCATGAGCGGGAAAAACTGAACAAATAAAATAAAGAACAGAAATTAAAGGTGTGGAATTAGACTCATGAAAAATAAAGAGAAGAGAAAAGAGATACTTTAAGTCACTGACACATGGAGCCCAACCCTGATTTGGGTGTGCCCGAATCACAGACAGTAATACTAAAGGAGAAGCAGATGGTTACAGGCTTCCCAGAACAATGGTAACAAACTATGGAGGCCTTCGAAGATTGTACTCTGCTGTTGACTTCAATTCGTAGTTCCATTTTTCACTACAGGTCCTTCTGTCTATTCCTCGTTTTCTTCGTTAAGTTTATCAACTGTAGGCCTTCCGGTTTGTCCAAGTCTTACGCGCTAGTACTCAAATCGAATGTAAATAGATTTTCCATTTTTCACTACAGGTCCTTCTGTCTATTCCTCGTTTTCTTCGTTAAGTTTATCAACTGTAGGCCTTCCGGTTTGTCCAAGTCTTACGCGCTAGTACTCAAATCGCCTGTAAATTGATTTTTCCAATAATCTAACTGCTGGGTTTCTGCTTCGTATAATTTCTTAAGCTCTGATTTCTGTATGCATAGCGTCAACCAAAGTTACTTGTGTTCATAGATTTAAAACGCCGAAAATATGTCCTTCAGAATGTAGAAACTAGCGCGTAAGTTTAAAAATTCAAGGAAACAAGAATATAAAGCACCTGGCTTGGCTCAGCTTACCTTGATTGTAACTTAGTGATTTTTAAGAAGTGGCTGCTGGATCGATTATCTCAACGCAAAAACAATTTTCATAGAATTCAAAGTGTGAGCTTTCACGCCTGTGGTTACAGTGGTCATCGTAAAATTGGAAGCACTTCAGAAACTTCACTCACAAAACTTGAAGATGAATATAAAGCAGTAGAAGACAAAGCATCTTATGGGTACAAAGGTTCCTCTTTTTCTGGCCTCGGGATTCAAACTTCTATTCTAGATCTATATTTGACGTGATTGTACTTTACCAGGCCATGTTGCAGGTAGAGAAACAAAGAGATGGTAAGGAAATATGCCGAACCCAAGAATCAAGTGAACAGAGACGTAAGAAACTAGAAGAAAGTGACAGAATAGTTCATCAACTTCAGGGCTTTTCATGGATAGAAGCAGGGTCTTAATGTCTCTCAAATTATTTGGTTACTGCCAATTTTAATTAGCGTGCCTGAAGATGATATATTCAATGTCAAATCAAGTGGCAGAACTGAAATGACCTTGTCCATTTCACCAAGACAAGACTCCAACTTCCGGACCCACTGATGAGGAGCAAAGGATTATATTTAGTTCTAGTGACTCAAGAGTCTTCATCCTTGGAGTTCTGTTTCCGACTCTTATTCCAATTTCACCAACCATCTCAGAGTACACTAACAATTGGTACCCAAACGTAAAGAGATCCCATGGGCAGAAACTTCATCCCTAGAAAAAAAAAATACATGCGCATTGTATTCTCTTCAAATGCACTACATTATGCACAAAGAAATCATTATTTGAATTCTACCATATTATGCATTTAGCAATTTGGTTTACCAAATATCTCTCAACTAACACACTTAACCCGATCAAAAAAAACATCAAGTCCAGAATTCCCTACTGATGCTGCTATGAAAGGAAAATTTGTTCCATTTTATCCCGATTCTGTTTAAACATGCAACATTGGTTTGTTGTGATTAGAAAACTCTTTCTTGAAATTTCTATTGGAAGTTTTTTTTCCTATGCCTCTTTCCAGGTGAATAATGCTACTCTTGACAGAGCTCTAACTTTTGATCTACTCTCACATGGAGAAGAGTTGTCACCAGAGATTCTAGTGCCTTATAGTAGCTCTTAGCTATTCGTCCATGTATTCTTCACTCTTGCATATTAATCCCATTCAATGTGCAAAGTTTAGGATACGCCTCCTTTTAACTTAGTGCACCACAACCAAGCTTACGCCGAAATTGAATTTGAGTGACATACGTGGACAAGCTCTTAAAGCCAGGCCAGGAACCAAAGATCCTTCAGATTGCCGAGGATCCCCTGCTTCTACAAAGAAAAAACGTGGAGAAGGGGGGAACTCAGTACTCTCGGTAAGGCTGTATGTCATGAAAGAAGGACGGACAGCAGTTACGAAAACGTGTTTTGAGTTAGGATGTATCTGTATTAGGCCATGCTTTTTGGGTAAGACTAGCTGAAGTAGTTAGCAAGACCATTCCTTGTATGTCAGTAGGCTTTGGCAAGAGAGGATATAAGTTCTTTTGTGAAGTATGAAATGAACATGTATACTCTGTTTGTGTTAAAGATTCGAGTCTCCTTTCTAAGATTTAACTGAGGTTACGGTCTCCCTCCATAGAGTCGTTGTGTGTGTTTGAAAACTGTTCTCTTTAATCTATCACCGTAGGTAGAGGAGGCAAGAAGAAGTTTGTGGGCCCCTAAATCTCCATGATTTCTCAGTCTAGAGGCCATTAACTCAATCCTATCAGCAAGAACTTAACAAAGTGGCATTGGAGCCTCTAATGGTTGACCAAAGGATTGAGCATTTGGAGTCGGAGATGACGGGAATCGACCAAAAGCTTAGAGACCTTTCAGACTCGGTGTAGCAGATTCTGTTAGCTCTTAATGCGTAAAATAATGAGACCTGTCAAGAGGACAACAACAAGGAGGGCGAGAGCTCATCAAGGCACCAAGGGAAGATGCCAAAGGCACAGCCGAGGAGCCAGACACTCCATTTGGGAATGTCAAACCGGGGAGTTAAGATGGAGTTCCATTGGTTCGACGGAAATGGAGATCCCTGTGATTGGATAACCAGAGCAGCTCACTTCTTTGAATTCCGCCACACGCCAGAAGAAGACAAGGTGGCTTGGGCAGCATGGAATCTAGAGGGAGATGCCCAGGTAAGGTTCCTATTACTTAAAGCTAAGCATCGTGGGAACCTATACTGTGGGAACATTTAGAAAAAGAAATGATACAAGGGTGTTGAATTTCTAATTTTTTAGTCGGTATAAGGAGTTAACTAAATTGCAACAAACTCAATCGGTAGAAGAGTACCATATGCTATCTTTTAGAATGTTATTGAGATCAAGAACTCTCACTGTGTGACAAGAAATATTGGGTTTTGTGAATGGTTTAAAAAAGGAAATTAGGAAGGAATATGTAACTAAGAAACCTACGACCATGGCAAATGCTATAGAACTGGCAAGACTATATGAGCCTAAACCTACTGAGAAGAAATAAGCAACTCTACCAGTAAAATTATAAGAGACAAAGTGTAAAGGTTTATGTTTTAGCTATGATGAGAAGTAATAACTTTATTTTCATAGAGTTATTTTTACCTACTTTAAGCAATAAATAATACAATATTTGTGAGAAAATATTTAACTTTTTCTATTATTTACTCAAATTTTCTTTATTTAAATTTTCTTTATTATTTATATAGTTAGGCAACAAAGAAGTTTAGCAAAAATTCCCACATTACTCCAATGATTGTCCACAATCGACTTCCTGTCAGCGGCTGCCTCTGCACAATCTAACAACGCCGCAACAAAAATTTTTATTTTTATTTTCTTTTTTAGGTAAGTAGCCGCACCAAAGGTCGTTAAATACTTAAATTTTCATTTTTGTCTTAAGAGATATAATAAAATCTTCAGGTATTTTATCTAATTTTTTTAAACCTAAACCTATAACTTCAAATCTTATAAATATGAAATCTAAGTATGTAACCGTTTTGAATATAAAGCCTTTATTCTATATAAAATAATTAAAAAAATAAAAGAAAATATGTTTTACTACTCATAATAAAAATGAATCGTAACCTAACTATATCAATGGGATAGGACAATGATGGATGGGTCTGATGTAGTCAAAGTCGTTAGGGGAATTAAACATGGTCATGGTCAAGTTACTATTAACCATAATGTCTAGTTAATACAAACACAGTTAGGATTAAGTACTGTCAAGCCATGACTATGGCTAAATCTTCTTGGTCTCCTATTTGACAAAGTATACTTTTGGAGGTAATTCAAAGAAACAACCTGTCTCTCTCTATGTGCGCGTAATTCAGCTCTACATCCCATACGTTATTTGATGAATTAAACAAATATTTATTCTTTGTTTTAATTTTTGACCGTCATACAAATTCAAATGTCAACCACGATGGGCCTGACTCATTTTCTCGCTCTCAATTGGACTTGGTCCGCAATAACCTCCTAAGGAGTTGGACTGGGTCCTACCTCTTCCAACTTGACCTGGCATCGTGCCCTTTTTCTCCGACCAATCAAACTCAGCAAATGTTGGTCTGATCAACGATTAAAAGGACAAACGTTGCTCTTATAAATTGCTAAATTGCGCCTCTTTGCCATGGGGGGTGCTCCTTGATGACCTTCAGAGCTTCATCCTGGTTCTTGAGCTCTTTGTTCGCTGACTCAACACGGGAAGTACCTGGTACATAGGTTAATAAAGTAAGGGAGCTTCAGCCGTAAAGTGCTTGATAAGGGGTAACACCAGTGCTATTGTGAATGCTGGTCTTGTGACAAAATTCAGCCCAAAGAAAGCCATTTTAACTAATCCCTCAATGTTTCATTGATGGAGCAATGTAGGTAGAGTTTGAGGGTATGGCTGACAACGTTTGTTTGGCTCTCTTTGGGGGTGATAGGTAGAGGAGAAGTAGAAGTTTGTTCCTTGCAATTCAAATAGCTTCTTCCAAATCAAGCTACTGAAAGCTAATCCCCGATTGTAGAAGATAGTTTTCAGCATCCCATAATGCTTAATTACTTTTTTGAAAAATGCATGTGCAATAGTTGGGTCACAATTGGGGCGAGTGAGTAATATGAATTAAAAATGAAGGAAAAAAAGTTAGATATAGAAGAATGACAATCAAGCAGCCATGCCCAGATCGACAAGTAACTCACTCAATTGGAAGTAAATATTACATAAAACCATTTGATTTAAGTTTGATATTGGATCAGTATGTGTATGTGTGTTAAAAAAGAATGCCAACAAAAGTTTCAAAAAATCACAGGTTTTTATATCAGTTCATGTAGTCAAAATTATACAGGATCAAGATCAGGACAGGTGAATTAATTGAAACACCACTAAACAACTTTAAATGAAAAACAAAACGAAAACAGCAAAATTTTGAATGATCCCAATTTAGGTTCACCCATCCTTTGTAGTACTGTTATGCGGCGATGACTTTTTGGCGCTTGATTGTCTTCTGAGCAGTGACATAATTCCTCCAATATGTAGTGATTTCCATCTGAGTCTCCAAGTCCGTCTTTCGCTTGTGTCCATTGGCTTTGGCAGTGTCTTCACTAATGGCTTTCGGCGGCTGCTTGTCAAGTTCATGGAGCACACTTGTGATATCATGCACAAGGCGCTCGGCCAGGGTCCTGGAGAACTCCGCCCGAATGACTGCCCGGAGCACCGTCACATGCTGAGCATCTGCCGGCATTGGGTAGGCAGGCACGATCCAGCCATAGCGACGTAACATTTCAGAGACCTCAAACTCATCATGCCCACCTTTCTTGTCCTTGAGAGAGAAGGCCACCACCGGTACCCCATTGTCCTTTGACAATATGTTAAAGCGCCCAGTCTTCTCTAACCCTTCCTTCAGGACCATGGCGTTTTCGTGACAATTCTCCATGATATTACGATACCCCTGATAAAGACAACAAAATAAGTAAATCACCATTAGGCAATTGTTAAGTTACTTTCGATTTTGGTCTTTAAAGCAAGTTCAAGTTTTGGATGCCTACCTCCTGGCCCATGCGGATTAGTTGATAATACTGAGCAATGATTTGACTGGAACCTGCATAAAGCACAGCACAAAACATTCAGAATGTGTTTGGGTTTGAAAAAAAGAGAGTTCGATGCCCTGAATTAGATTAAACAGAAGCGAATTTGGTGACCTTTGGAGAAGTTGAGGGTGAAAGTGGACTGCTCTGCTCCGAGGTACTTGATATGGAAGATGAGATCTTCAGGCAAGTCATCTTGGCTCCTCCAGATTGCCCACCCAATTCCGGCATAAACAAGCCCATACTTATGACCACTAACATTGATGCTCTTTACCAGAGGAAGACGGAAATCCCATTCCAGATCGGGATAAATGAATGGCGCAATGAATCCGCCACTAGCTGCATCGACGTGAATAGGAGTATCCCATCTGCAGAAAATCTGGCAACGTTAGATTTCGACTCTTTTGAAGACGTTCAGTTAGAGGATTATGTGGTACATACCCAGTTTGCTTGTTCTTTTCCAGCAAGAGATCGTTTAAGAGCTTGACATCTTCGAATTCTCCATTATAGGTTGAGCCCAGAATAGCAGCAACACAAATAGTGTTCTCATCCACCATTTCCACCGCTTTGGCAGGGTCCATAACATAGTAGCCTTCCCTCACCTTCACTTCCTTCAGCTCCACCTCAAAGTACCTTGCAAACTTTTCCCAGCATACCTATATACACCCATATTATTCAAACTAATGTCAAGATTTCGATTATTGGAATATTATTAAACTGGGTCGACTTCGGAATTGACTGGCAATATACCTGGACATTGGCACCGGTGACGATGTTGGGCTTGTCATAAGGTTTCCCTTCGGCCTTCCTCTTGTTCTGCCACTTCCTCTTGAATGCGAGGCCGGCAAGCATAATAGCCTCAGATGAGCCAACAGTTCCGACTCCGATTGCGTCGTCGGAGTCTCCAAGCGGAGCGTTAAATAGACGCGCTATCATGTTCACGCACCGATTCTGCATAAAAAAATCCCACACACATCGTCATCAGAGAACTCCGAGAATAAAACACATGACAAACCCATTCGTCTTCAATGCAAAAAATCCATGATGTTTCCAATATAACCCCAACCCAGGTAACATGCAACCAACAATTAATGGACACATTCGTTTTAGATATTAGTCTTGCATCAATGGCTATTTTAGTCGCTCTGTATTCCATTTTAGCAGACTAACCACCCTTCTCATGGCCACTGCGAGGAAACTTATCCAGCATAAAATATCCGCTGACAGGCTTTAAATATTTCATTTTAACAACGGGTTGTGACCATTTCGTGCGGCCAAGTCAAGAAAAGTTTTTGACAGTTTGACCAAAATATGGAGGTAGTTTGACCTCTGATTCAGTAGGCGACTCCTTTTATTTTTATTATATATATATATATATATATATATATAGAGAGAGAGAGAGAGAGAGAGAGAGAGAAGGAGGAGAGAGAAGTATACATGAAGCTCGGTGGTAACAGGATACTCATCCATGTCTACGTAATTCTTGTTGATGGACTCCATGATTAGTTTGTCGCACTCAGGCTCCATCAACGTGGTGACGAAGGAAGCCAGGTTCAGCTTTGGCCTGAAATCAAGCAGCAGTTCGTCGTGTATGATTTGATAAGCAGCCTCCTTTGGTATCGAGGTTTCCGGCATCTTATACCTGTAACAATCACACCCTTAACTCATCCGTAGCCAAAACTTGAACTACTAAACTAAAACCAAGAGAAAAGAGAAGAAGAAGAAGAAATACCTCGGGAGAGAATCCCGGACACAGCGAGAGGCCGAGGTTGAAAACACCGAGAAATCAGACTCGGAAGCTGGTTTTGAAAGAACCATGGTTGACGATGAAATCAAGGAGAAGAGGCAAAAGAGAGTAAATTGCTATGAGTTTGATTGAGGGACAGCGTGTGTATTTATAGGAGACGATGGCGGGGTTTGCTTCCTGGAAGCGAACGGAGCCTCAGAACGTTTACCAAAAACAATGTGGAACGAAATCGTCCACCAAACATACAGTACATGGACCGCGTCCACGCTGAGTGTTTTGGTTCCACGATGAGAAGCGACCCACTGCTCAGCTGTTAGATGGAAAGTTGAAGGCTTCAACTGGGGACCGAAAGTCCTTCTGTGGGACGTACCCAATGACCTTTGGGGGACTTTCCAGCCACCCACGGGAATGCTCTTCTTTTCCCAACGCATAACACGATTCAGTTCCGCTGGGTTTCCTTGGAAATGACTTCATCTACACATGGAGGGTGGAACTACACTAATTTAAACAAAAAGATAAAAATAATAAAAATAATAAAAGGAAAAGAGAGCGGTAATGTGAATATTATTGATAGCAAAGAAAGAAGACTATGGTCTTATTTAACTAATAAGGTGGCTGTACGTCTTTTTATGTCTTATTTAACTAATCACCACAGCTTCCTTTTTATTTTTATTTTTTTGAATAATAATCAACCCTTATGTCTAAAAAAATTTAAAAATATCATTTTCACATTATATGAAAAATTTTCTAGATATATGTTTTTTTTTTTGGTAACCAAGGTGTCCGGGCCAGCTTGCGCGCACCTCGACTAATCCTTGGGGAAGGCTAGCACAGCAACCCACCGCCATGACCCCCCACTTAAATCACAAATGCTCCCCATGGAGAGTTGAACCTGGGACCTCAAGGATCCCAAGCTCAACCCTTACCAAGTGGACCACTGTGGGTGGGTTTCGAAACATTACTAGATATAGT
This sequence comes from Casuarina cunninghamiana, assembly GCA_028551485.1. Classification (NCBI taxonomy): domain Eukaryota; kingdom Viridiplantae; phylum Streptophyta; class Magnoliopsida; order Fagales; family Casuarinaceae; genus Casuarina; species Casuarina cunninghamiana. The sequence goes on from CM052371.1 coordinate 13,393,356, forward strand.
TTTATATATCCAAATAATTTTCCGTTATAATGAAATTAATATCTAAACATAGTAATACCTATTTAACGAGTAAGGTTAAAGTACCACATACAATAACTCTATAGTAACAATATTTTGTATTATGATAGTTATTACCGGATTCTTAATATAAAATTCAATTTGATTAGATTGAATTACCCGACTTTTTTCCCAAACCAAATACCGAATGGGATGGCCGAGACTTATAATTTTTAAACACAAACCAAGATGTTTTGTTGAAGAACCTTAAGAATCCATTATCTAACCTAAAAGACTGAAGTTGAAGTGGAATCCATTATCTTATAAGATAATTTTTAATAACTTAGTAATGTGAGACTAATTGGTCACATCTTAACATAACCAAATCAAGTGATACCTACTGGTTACCTTTGTTTGGACTGATTCTTTTTAAAGTAGAGGTGTTATGCTTTCTTACTTTCATAAAATTCTTGGATCAAAAGGATAAGAAGGGTTAAAGCAAAGGTTTAGGTGGAGTTTAACGTGTGAAAGGTATCATCAATCAAGCTTCAAGGGGGGTTTTTGCTTTTTACAATAAGGAATTTATTCCTTCGCCGTTGAATATAATGTCCCGAAATTTTTGTCAAGGAGATATATTCTACAATTTTGTATTGAAGGGTTATTTATGCTCTTATATTAGCTATCCATGGTAGCCGTCCTTTTCTTGAGTTGGACTTAACTACTTATTCTTTGACATAAGCTTCCACTATAAAAATCAATAGCATGATTGTTCAAACCATTATTCTAGTCTTCTACTTTGCCTTAAACTCTCTTATTCTTAAACACATGAACTAACTTGGCATGCTACTTTAAAAATAACAATTATAGACTTTACATGCACGTTAGACCAAGATATTGCCTTAGATTTCTCTATTGAACCATGCTAATCTCGCACAACTTCATATTTCATAATCTTTTGAGAAACCCAATATATAGTTTGCTCTAACAATTAATAATTCATAAAAAAAATTAAGTCACTTATCTATGGGTAGTTGTGTAAATTCTTGTGCTTTAAGCAACCCAGAACAATAAAGAGATTGGATAATTGGGTAAAACTTGTTTTTGTATTGACAAAATGAAACCAATGAATCTACAAGGGAAAACTATGGCTTCCATATACAATCTTACTAATCCATGGAAGAAGAAGCTCACTATTAAAGCTAGAGGTAGCAATGGAGAGGCCAGTTATAACCATGACGGAATTGGTATCTCACACGTTTTACATGAAAAAGAGAAACTTGTATGTAAGAAGTGGGGAAAGCATGATTTCTTCCTTGCCCTATATAAGGCAAGCTAGTGCAATGTCGCATAATTCTAGTTCCTACAAAAGGAACTAGTCATCCATTCAATGTGGCAACCAAGTGGCTGCCACCTCATCTCCACAACTAAATACCTAACAACAATTGTTATCTTTTGTAAACTTAGAAACAAATAACAAACATTTTGTTATATTAGGAATAATATACACATCAAAAACATTGATATTAGTAGGGGTTGATAAATTACCTTTGTGCATTATTGGAAGTATCATTCCATCCCCGATAGTAACAACTTGATTCCCATTATAATTGACCAATTGAGCCATATCATGGTCATTTGGTGAGATATGATGTACGGCACCAAAATCAAGAAACTAATCGGTTTCAATGGAGCCTCGGTGAGTTTGTGGTTGAGTCTTCTTTAGTATTGGCCTAAATTTTCTAGGGGCCTTGGAAGTTATTAGTAGACCTAGAATTAGAAGGAACATACCTATAACAACATTGACAGACAATGTGTATTGGTTTGCAACAAATTTGACAAACAACATTGCGCCAGGGTTTGCTACTATAACGAGGAACAATGGTATGTCCTTGATTGGAAAGATTATTAGAACGTCCTCTTAGATTGACAACAAATTTAGAAAAAGGCTAATTACCAAGGATGATAGCAAGACTAGTGGAAAAGGCAGTTGTAGTAGGGGAGCCTTGTGTAGCCATTTCAATGTGAGCTTCCTGAGTAAGGAGTAACCCATGGAGATCCTCACAAGAAAGAAAGGATGTCCATGTATGAACAACAACTACAGTGGCAAGAGGTGCATAAGGGATGCTAAGACCTCGGAAAACATAAGTTAAATACTAATTTTCTAAGTAACTTCACCTACAAAGGAAAGTTGATCAACAATACCATCTACTTCCTGAAGAAATTCAATTATCATTCAATGTCATTTGGTTTCCATTTAAAGGTGTAAGCAAAGAGCATAAACCTACATATAACTGTGAGCCATGAATTCAAATGATAAAGCCTACAGTATCTCTACCAAGGTTTTACACTGTTGAGCTGTGGTCACAATAGTGTCACTACAAGTGCAAAAAATCTAGCCACTAGTATTTTGATCCCTAATTAGCCAATCTTGATAAGCTAGATTTAAATTATGAGTGATATTGCCTTGTTCATCAGTTTTAGTAATAAACTATTCAAGACAAGGGAAAGAGCTGTCAACAACACCAAGTAATCCATTTGCTTGAAGGAAGGCTTAATTCGAGCTTTCCAAACAAGAAAATTAGGACCATTGAGTTGCACACCAATGGTAGGAAGGGGACCAAGATTGAGCAGCAAAAGAGAATGAGTAGTAGTATGAACATGGTTAGCATTGGAAGCCCTTTGCAAAAACAAAAATGGATCAAAAAAAGAAAAGAAAAAACTTTTTCCAAAAGGCTAAACTGATACCAAGTTAGAATTGTAATTTCTACAAAATATTGTAGAAATTTGTATAAAAAATAACAATAAATCTAAAGAAAATATCAAGAACAATCAGAAGAACAAATAGAGAAGAAATTTGTATTTCTTGATAAATTGTGAGTACACTCCAACTCTCTTTTTATAATGGTAAAAAACAAACGTAAATCATCTTTTAATAATGATGAATCAGTACCAAATTAATTATAAAAGCAATAGCTATGAAGAACTTTAAAACCTTTTAAATTTTAAGCAGAAAATTTCATCAATTGTGTTAATGATTCGTTTTCTTTTTCATTATAATAAAAATCTCATTTTCTTCTGATTTAAACCCCCTTAATTTGATCTTCATATGTTTTGTATAACTATTAAAAGAGGGATAAGAAGAATCATTCTTGAATGGATGTGAGGAAGAAGACGACATGTGTGAGATGCATGCATGCATCTTCAAATTGTCCATAGGCTGCCTTGGTAGAATGGTGCGTGTGTTATATGCACCTGCTTTAACTTTATAAACTGTTGCTTCTACTTCAGATGTGGCCAATTTGATGATTTTCGATTTTGTTTTGTTTCTAACATGAAGGACACAAGCACTTTAGGAATATGATATCCTATAGATACAACTCTTGACTTGCATGCCTTTAATGACTTTGATTATGATGGATGCAAAATAGATAGAAAAGGCATAACTGGTGTTTGCCATTTTGTAAGAAACATGTTGATTTCTTGGCATTCTAAGAAGTAAAATAGTGTGGCCATTTCAACCACTGTGGCTCAGTATATAGCCATTGCCAGCTGTTATGCATAGATTTTATAGATGAAACAACAATTAGAAGACTATGATATTTATTTTACTCAAGTTCCATTGAAATGTGACAATACCAATGCACTTTAAGACAAAGCATACAGAGATAAGATATCATTTTATTAGAGATCATGTATATAAAAATGATATTGCTTTTAAATTTTTTCAAACTAATTAACAAATTGATGATGTGTTCACTAAACCATTGGATAAATAAAGGTTTTACACTCTTAAGAGAGAGCTTGGAATGTGTTTTTTTGAAAATATTTCTTAAATTACATGTTGTATTGTTTGATTATACTTTCTACCCATGACCTTGTGCAAATAAGCTTGTTTTGATAGGGAGCAACATGAAACTCCATTTGGTTCACCAAGTCAGAAACTACCTACGCATCTCTTCTTCATCATGTCTACTTTGTTATGCTTAATTATCTTTTTGATGATGACAAAAAGGGGATAAATTGTAGTACACTTAAATCTCACTTATGACTATCTAGTGCAAAAAAAGGGATGAATTTCTACACCCTAAAAATGTTTTTAAAAGTTTTTAACTTCGTTAAATGTTGGGATGTTTATATATTGTGGATGGGATATATTTTTCTGAATGTTAAAACCTTTTAAAAAAAATTAGGGTTTAGAAATTCTTCCTTCTCTTTGCACTATATAATTAGTAATAAACTATATATATTAAGGGATTTGCTTTGTATAAGGTGTAGAAAACCTTATTTTGTAAACACATTGTGTTGTAATCCTTTGGTGAAAGGATTGTAAAGATTAGGAGAATGTTTTCTCCTAAAAAGTGAGTAAAGTAAACTTCAATTGGTTGGATTGAAGGAAGAATAAGGTGGCTATAGGTATGAAGACCAAACCATTGTGGTAAATCTAGTTTTTGTGTGTGTTGTTTGTTTATGTTAATTATCTCAATTTTAGAAAATAACTTTTAAACAATATGAACTTCAAGAAACTAATTCAACCCCCCCTGCTTGGTTAACCATTATACCTAACAACTTTCTCCCTATCTTACAATGGCATAATCAAAGTCATAGAAGACTCGCATTTAGAAACCTTTGGAAGAATGAATGAATAAACATGGACTTGTTCAACTCTTCAAGTATTTAACCAACTAGTAAGCTACCAAGGTTCTTCATAATATATCAATCAACCACTCATTTTGGCCTCATCTTCAATCACTTTAGCTTCCTTTATGTCATATCCAACTCCTTGTTATGCTATCCTCAACTAATGCCTCCTAGGTGGCATTGACTAAAGATAAACCTTACCGATAGACTAAAACCTAGGGATGTCACCTGTGAGATTATTGATCAATGATGGCTTGCTATTATGTGGAAACCCCTCTTCCTCCCTTTTGTTATGTTGACTTGAGGTCCAACACAACATTTCAAGCAAGATATATGAAAAACTGGGTGAATTTCTTGAGTTATTTAGGAGTTGGAGCTTATATGCTAGTTTACTAATTCATTCTAATGTAGAAAACAACTTATCGTATTGAGGGCTAACTTGGCACAATGACAAAAAGCAATCAAGACCTGCTTGTAAAATTGTAATCTAAGATGTACATGGTTGTCCACCAAAATTCTCCATCATGCCAATGTTTATCAAAAGCTTGCTTCATATGAAATTAAGTGGTGCAGGGGTGCTCCTTGATGACCTAGAGAGCTTTGTCTTGTTTCTTGAGCTCTTTGTCTGCTAACTCGACAAGGGAAGTATGTGGTACATAGGTTAATAGAGTAAAGGGGCTTCAGCCATAAAGTGTTTGATAAGGGGTAACACTAATGCTACTATGAATGCAAGTCTTGTGACAGAATTCAACCCAAGAAAACCATTTTCACCAATCACTCAATTTTTCAACGATGAAGCAATTTAGGTAGAGCTCAAGCATACAGGTGAAACCTTTTGTTTGGCTCTCTATTTAGGGGTGGTAGGCAAAGGAGAAGTTGAAGCTTGTTCCTTGTAATTCAAAATAGCTAATTCCAAACCAAGCTAGTGAAAACTAATCTCTAGTTGTAAAAGATAGTTTTTGGCATCCAATAATGCTTAAATACTTCTTTGAAAAATGCATGCGCAATAGTTAGGTTGTAGTTAGGGTGAATGAGTGGTATGAATTAAAAAGAAAAGGAAAAAAATTGGATACAGAAGAATGTCAATCAAGAAGCCATGCCCAAATCAACAGGCGCCTCACTTAGTTGAAATTGGATGTTGCGTGGAATCATTTCATTTAGGTTTGAAATCAGATAAGTACGTGAGTGAGTGTGTGTGTATATTAAAACAAGAAGCTATCAAAACTCACAAGTTTTTATATTAGTTCATGTATTCAAAATTATACAGGATCAGGATCAGGACAGGTGAATTAATCGAAACACCACTAAATAACTTTAAGCGAAAAACAAAACCAAAAGAAAAAAGGAAATTTTTAAATGATCCCAATTTAGGTTCACCCATCCTCTGTAGTACTGTTATACGGCGACGACTTTTTGGCGCTTGATTGTCTTCTGAGCAGTGACATAATTCCTCCAATATGTAGTGATTTCCCTCTGAGTCTCCAAGTCCGTCTTTCGCTTGTGTCCATTGCCTTCGGCAGTGTCTTCACTAATGGCTTTCGGCGGGTGCTTGTCCAGTTCATGGAGCACACTAGTGATATCATGCACAAGGCGCTCAGCCAGGGTCCTGGAGAACTCCGCCCGAATGACTGCCCGGAGCACCGTCACATGCTGAGCATCTGCCGGCATGGGGTAGGCAGGCACGATCCAGCCATAGCGACGTAACATTTCAGAGACCTCAAACTCATCATGCCCACCTTTCTTGTCCTTGAGAGAGAAGGCCACCACCGGTACCCCAATGTCCTTCGACAATATGTTAAAGCGCCCAGTCTTCTCTAATCCTTCCTTCAGGACCATGGCGTTTTCGTGACAATTCTCCATGATATTACGATACCCCTGATAAAGATAACAAAATAAGTAAATCACCATTAGGCAATTGTTAAGTTACTTTCGGTTTTGGTCATTAAAGCAAGTTCAAGTTTTGGGGGACTACCTCGTGGCCCATGCGGATTAGTTGATAATACTGAGCAATGATTTGACTGGAACCTGCATAAAGCACAGCGCAAAACATTCAGAATGTGTTTGGGTTTGAAAAGGAGAGAGTTAGATGTCCTGAATTAGATTAAAAAGAAGCGAATTTGGTGACCTTTGGAGAAGTTGAGGGTGAAAGTGGACTGCTCTGCTCCGAGGTACTTGATATGGAAGATGAGATCTTCAGGCAAGTCATCTTGGCTCCTCCAGATTACCCACCCAATTCCGGCATAAACAAGCCCATACTTATGACCACTAACATTGATGCTCTTTACCAGAGGAAGACGGAAATCCCATTCCAGATCTGGATAAATGAATGGCGCAATGAATCCGCCACTAGCTGCATCGACGTGAATAGGAGTATCCCATCTGCAAAAAATCTGGCAACGTTAGATTTCGACTCTTTTGAAGACGTTTAGTTAGAGGATTATGTGGTACATACCCAGTTTGCTTGTTCTTTTCCAGCAAGAGATCGTTTAAGAGCTTGACATCTTCGAATTCTCCATTATAGGTTGAGCCCAGAATAGCAGCAACACAAATAGTGTTCTCATCCACCATTTCCACAGCTTTGGCAGGGTCCATCACGTAGTAGCCTTCCCTCACCTTCACTTCCTTCAGCTCCACCTCAAAGTACCTTGCAAACTTTTCCCAGCATACCTATATCCACCCAAATTATTCAAACGAATGTCAAGATTTCGATTATTGGATTATATTTATAAACTGGGTCGACGTCGGAATTGACTGGCAATATACCTGGACATTGGCACCGGTGACGATGTTGGGCTTGTCATAAGGTTTCCCCTCGGCCTTCCTCTTGTTCTGCCACTTCCTCTTGAATGCGAGGCCGGCAAGCATAATAGCCTCAGATGAGCCAACAGTTCCGACTCCGATTGCGTCGTCGGAGTCTCCAAGCGGAGCGTTAAATAGACGCGCTATCATGTTCACGCACCGATTCTGCATAAACAAATCCCACACACATCGTCAACAGAGAACTCCGAGAATAAAACACATGACAAACCCATTCGTATTCAATGCAAGAAATCCATGATGTTTCCAATATAACCCCAACCCAGGTAACTGCAGCCAACAATTAATGGACACATTGGTTTTAGATATTAGTCCTGCATCGATGGCTATTTTAGTCGCTCTGTATTCCATTTTAGCAGACTAACAACCCTTCTCATGGCCACTGCGAGGAAACTTATCCCTAACAGGCTTTAAATATTTCATTTTAACAATAGGTTGTGACCATGTCGTGCGGCCAAGTCAAGAAAAGTTTTTGACAGTTTGACCAAAATGTGGAGGTGCTTTGACCTCAGATTCAGCAGGCGACTCTTTCTTTTCATTTTTTTTTAAAAACTTTTATAGAGAGAGAGATAGAGAGAGAAGGAGGAGAGAGAAGTATACATGAAGCTCGGTGGTAACAGGATACTCATCCATGTCTACGTAATTCTTGTTGATGGACTCCATGATTAATTTGTCGCACTCAGGCTCCATCAACGTGGTGACGAAGGAAGCCAGGTTCAGCTTTGGCCTGAAATCAAGCAGCAGTTCATCGTGTATGATTTGATAAGCAGCCTCCTTTGGTGTCGAGTTCTCCGGCATCTTATACCTGTAACAATCACACCCTGAACTCATCAGCAGCCAAAACTTGAACTACTAAACTAGAACCAAGAGAAAGGAGAAGAAGAAGAAATACCTCGGGAGAGAATCCCGGACATAGCGAGAGGCCGAGGTTGAATACACCGAGAAATCGGACTCGGAAGCTGGTTTTGATAGAACCATGGTTGATGATGAAGATGAAATCAAGCAGAAGAGAAAAAAGAGAGCAAATTGCAATGAGCTAGGTAGAGGGACAAGCTGTGTATTTATAGGAGCCGTTGGCGGGGTTTGCTTTCGAAAGACGCGACGACCGTCTGCGTTACTTGGATGGTTTTCTGATTTCTAGAAGTGAATGGAACCTCAGAACGTTTACCAAAACAGGGTGGAATGAAATTGTCCACCAAGTGTACTGTACAAGGAACGCGTCCATGCGGCGTGTTTTGGTTCCACGATGGGAAGCGGCCCACTGCTCAGCCATTAGATGGAAAGTTGAAGGCTTCAACTGGGGACCGAAAGTCCTTTTGTGGGACACACCCACCATGGCCCTTAGGGCCTCTCCCCAGCCACCCACGGAAATGCCTTTTCCCGGTTCTTTTCCCAACGTACGACACGGATTCAGTTGCTATATTAAAAATAATAATAATTTTCCTTTATAATGAAATTAATTTCTAAATATAGTAATACTTATTTAATGAGTAAATTAAAGTACCCCATACAAAAACTTTTCTCAACTACATCGTAACATTCCACCGACATAGAATGTTAATGTCCCACGGTACACTTGGGGTAACCTAGACTCCAGCAACATAGACCCGGAGGGGTATAATGGTTGGGTTTGTAACAAAGAACCAAATCACGACACTCCAACCGATCACCTTTTGTTTGGACTCAGATCTTTTCTAAGTAGAGACATTATGCTTTCTTACTTTCATAAAATTCTTGGCGTACAATGGTTGGGTTTGTAACAAAGAACCAAATCAAGACACTCCAACCAATCACCTTTTGTTTGGACTCGATCTTTTCAAAGTATAGACATTATGCTTTCTTACTTTCATAAAATTCTTGGATCAAGAGGATAAGAAGGGTTAAAGCAAGCTTTGTGTGGAATTTAAAATGTGAAGTGTTTTAAGCAATCTTTGTAGATGTTTTTGCTTTTTACAGTAAGGAATTTATTCCTACACTTTTGACTATAATGTACCGAAATTTTGTCAAGGAAATATATTCTTATACTTTGTATTGAAGGGGTATTTATGCCTCTCATTTTAGCTATCGATGGCAGCCATCCTTTTCTTGACTTGAGTTTAACTACTTATTATTTGACTTTAGCTTCCACTATAAAGATCAATAGCTGATTGCTCAAACCATTATTCTAGTCTTCTACTTTAACTTAAACTCTCTTATTCTTAAATATATGATCGAACTTGACACGCTACTTCAAAAATATCAGTTATAGACTTTACGTGCACGTTAGAGACCCAGGTATTGTCTTAGATTTCTTTGTTCAACCATGCTAATCTTGCATACCTTCATATTTCTTAATCTTGTGATAAACCCAATATATAGTTTGTCTTAAATTTAAGTGCTAATCTTAAAACTTACAACTGTAAGTGGAGAAGAAACTTGCCTATTCTCTCATGTTGTCAATATGGGACACACATCTCTAATTTTCTCCTTTACATACAAGTTAACATGAGAACTAAACATAGACAAATAATCTCACAATTAGGATTTGGAAAAGGACAACACATCAAAGGTTCATCCCTGGCTCTAATAACATCTTAGAGTTTGAGGATCTATCAAAACATTTTAAAATAATAAATGACAAAACCTATCACTTATAAGATTAAAAATTCATTCTTACATTATCAACATAGGATATACATCTCTAACAATTTACCTTGTTAGTAAAAAATCATAAGTTCTTTTTGAAGTCTGATTTATAGTTAAGTGTTTGTACTCATCTGCTAATGAACTATAGGTAAATAAACAAACAAATAAATATATACAGCATGTGTCCCTAAATAAAGTTCGTATGATATCTATTGTCGAGCCCATAATACAGTATTCTGGTTTGCCAATTCATTACGTAATAAGCCAATATTATTATTAGTTTCTTAAAAACATATTTAAAGAATTAAATATTTTATTAAAAGAATTGAGTAAAGTACACCAATCACGTGAAGTTCTGGAATCGATTCTTCCCCACAAGTAATGCCTAAGAAAACTGTGTGAACCTCTCAAGCGGTTTGGCAATCATGGGTGTCGGTGAAAAAGGAGCGTTGGAAACGAGAAAGAAAAAGCCTTGAGTATCTCCAAGCACCCAAAGATCCCCAGCCCACTGTAATTTTGAGGTAGGAAATAGTCAAAAGTCAAAAGCCTTAGGTGGGTTCCTGGAGCACTTCTCCACTGGTGGAATAAGGAAACCATCAACGTGTCAGGCAGTGGGACAACCCACGTACGGACGCGGCGAACCACAAGTTAGACCCGAAGCCCAAAGAGAATAATATTATTATCTTTGACGAAAGGCCGGTGACCAAATTCAAAGGTTTTATTGATGTTGAATTCTCGGTCCGCGGTCCAACGTTTCATGAAACCCATTCAAAAACATACAACAGCGGCGATGTGCAAAAGAATACCAGCAAGTCTTGAAACCCAATGGGCGTGCTGCTTTCGGTGTAGCACCGACTCACGTGAAGATTAGTTTGTTCGTTTTGTTATGTTCATAGCTGCAGTTTCTCCCATCGTTCTGGGCACTGAGTTTCTTCTTGGAATACATATTCACACGTGAGATAGAGGATGTGTTTATTTTCTGGGGGAGGGGGGGTTCGGGATGAGGGGATTTTATGTAAAGGGCAAACAAAGATTTTATCGAAAATCTTTCGATACAAGACTTTTGTTTTGTGTACGATCGGAAATTTATTTTGATGGTTTTATCAAGTATTATACTGGTGTTTCTCGGACAGCAGGGAGGATTTATCATGTGCGGGTTGCAAAACTAGCATCTTGCGTGTTCTTTTAGAGAGAGTTCAAGGAAATTTGATTGCTTGGGACGCAAAAATTGCATCGTCTATGCTCTTTTATTCTATAACCCAAATTTAGTCAAATATATTGGAATCAGAATTTTTGTCAAATTTATGAACACAGCGACAACAATTGAAGGATTAATTTTGGGTATTTTTCCAGCTTGAAAATGCAGAAACATTGAAGAAGATTACTCTAAATAACCTCTTGATCCTCTTCTTTTATGGCTTTTGCATATGGGTCATGATGAAAGTGACTTATATTTTCTTTTCATTTCTTTTTTCTTTTTTCTTTTTCAAATTTAGGGGAAAAGAATTAAGAAAACTATGGCCGGAGACTTATCGGAAAATAAATATAAAAATATAAAATTTATGGAGAATTTTGTATGCTCGAATTACTCTAATTCTTTGATTACATGGTCCTATTTGTAGATACATGAATTCAATATGTTACACTTTATCTATTACAAATTCTGATCAGCGGAGATAAATCTAGAAAATTTAGAAACTTTTATCCTTCTAGAATTTTACCTTATCCTTCTTTTTCTAGAATTCACATCCTTTAAAGTAGCATCCTTTAATACCCTCCTCAAGTTGATGAGGCAAATTGTATTGTTAGCTTGGATTGAAAAAAAATTGAATCTAGAGGAGGAGAGACCTTCAATGAAGATGGTAGTTGGTTGATCAACAGAGAAGAGGAAAAAAACAAGCAATTAACCACAGGTGACCTACTCACAAAAAAAATGATAATCAATCTCGACATATTTGGTGCAAGCATGAAAGACTAAATTCATAATTAGATGAAGAGTAGAAAAGTTGTTACACCAAAGTATAGGTGTGTGTAGCAATGTGGCATGGAGATCCATGAGAAGTGCTTCAATCCAAATAACATCTATTGTCATGTCGACAAGATTTTTAAAGTTTTCTTTAGCACTAGACCAAGATACCATGCATTGTTTGCATGAATGCCAAGAGATGAGATATGACCTATAGAAGACACAAATTTTGCCTTTAGAGTGGCAATCCACTTTGTCACCAACCTAATTAATTCTAGAAAGGCCTCAAATATCATAATGAGCTACTTTTAGAGGAGCACAAGATTTGTTGAGTTAGAAGATAAGAAAGGAGGTGACTTTTACTCATGTGACATGCCACATCGGAGATAGGAATAGATCTAGAAAAATTAGTATAAGTGAACTTTAGTAACTTGATAACTATAGAGAAGGTTACATGACCAAGACGTTAATGCCAAAGTAACAATTCAATGATTGAACAAATTGTGAGAGTAAAAGGTAGTGGAAAACCCAATTGCATAAAGTGATAAAAAGGCCTTGATTAATGGTGCCACGCATAAGTGTTTTGCCAAGTAGAGACTTTTTGCAAAGAAATTATTGGCATTAAATGAAAAAACACAATGATTATTTGGAGTGAATTTGGAAAGTAATAATAAATTCTTAATAATAAAGAGAACAACTAAGACATTATTGAGTTTTGCATTAGAGAATAGAACTATGTTATCTATACAAGTGATAGGAAGGGCAACACTATCAATGATAATGACTCATTAATTACCAAGGTAAGGACTAGAATTTGTAAGTTGTGATAAGTTATTAGTAATGTGAGTAGTGGCAGTAAAATTTGGGAACCAAGCAACATTAAAGACAATGGATGAGAGAGGTAGGGCAATGTAATGGGCTTAGGATTGTGAGATAGAGGTCTAAGGAGCCTGGATTTAAAAAATACCTATGGAGAAGGCGTGTTGTATAAAGTGTTAGTAATGTGTTACCTTTAGGCTAGTTTGTGGGTTAGGGGTAGGGGTAGGACAAAATTGGATTTATACCTCTCTCAATAGTTTATGATATGGTGGTTGAGCCATTGGCAAAGTTAGTAGATCAATAGTTGACAAACACTATTTAATTTGCCTCAAGCTAATGAGTTTGAAAATTTGGGCAATGCTGATTAGGTTAACATATGCACTGTGACATAGAGGGTGAAATGTGATTCACTTGGAGTTCTAACTGGCCAAATTAGGAGATTTTAAGGTTGCTAGGTGGCTAAAGATGAAGGAAAGGGGACATGGACAACATCAATTTGAGATTCATGGGCAAGGACAAGGCTATGGAAATCTTTACCAGTTAAGGTTTGGCTTTGGGAGTAAACTTGGTTTGTGGTAGAGATGGAGTTGAACTCAAGTTTGAGGTCTTTTAACATGAAGCTACAGAGTTCAACATCGCTAGTGGTTTGTCCGATGGACAAAATTGATCAATGATGTTGTAGGCATGATGGAGAAAATTAGATATCTAGCAAGTCCCCTTTGACAAATTTTAGAGCTCCATTCGAAGTGATGTTGTACAAACCTTGCTTTAGGTAGCATATTCCTTGGCAAAGGCAGACCATATAGTGGTGGAAAAGGTTAATCAAAACATGCTAGTGACAATTGGTAGCATGGTGGTGTTCAAATCCACTTGAGTGTCATCTAGTCTTTGGTTAGCCAGTCATTAAACGTGGGGTTTGTGATCTAGGTCTTCTTTCCATTCATGTCTTTTTGGATTAGGCATGGTGCATGGCAAGGATCCTTACAACGAGCAATAGATGGTTGGCTATGAGGTAAGGAAGAATTTGAGTTTGCCATATTAGGCAATTACCACTATTCAAGTAGACCTTAATGGATGGAGAAGGTTTGAGCTGAATGGTTGGGTTATGTTAGGTTGCAGGGTAGGGTTAGATTGGTGGAGCTTGAATGGGCTATGAGGATTTGTGGCTCTAATGGCTTTGATACCAAATTGAAAAAAAAATATTGATAGGGATTTGCTTGTTATACTTTGTCTCCTACAAATTCTAATTAGCACAATAAAAGTTGGATAAGATTAAAAGTTGAAAAATTCCAAAAACTTTATCTTTCTAAAGTTTTAAACCTATCTTTTTTTTTTTCCTCCTAGAATTCATATCTCTTATGTTAAGTCACTATCATATGTAGCTCTTGCTAACTTAGCATCCTTTAGAAAGATGAAAAGATGAAAAGTCTTATTATCTAGAGTAATCATTTACAACCTTTTTGTAGTGATGTTTAAGAGGTTAAACAAATGATCAAAAGAAGTAAATATACATCAAGTCTCAAGTTTTAAGACATCTTATGATAATTATGAAAGCATATTAGTTAGAATCTATTCTATTATAAAACTGTAACTGCACTCCAAGCTTTATTTTATTATAATTTTTTCTTTTACCTTTGAATCATACTTGCAAATAAATCCTTCGTAGAAGAGTAATCACATAAGTCACCCATAATACCAGTCTGTAAAACTAAATAGATATTCCATCCGTTTTATACACTTAACAAACCTAAATCATACGTAAAACAACTTCAGACCATCTATCACAATCATAAGTTTGAAACAAAAAATTATAAGATATGATTAAATTTAGTTTTAGAAACACGAGCCAGACCAATGTGAGATATGACATACCCGTTGGTCAAGTCAACTCTGGCAGGCCGCTTAATTATCGTCGGCCGAACGGTCAATTTGAAAAGCGAATTTTGAAATTAAAACTTATACTTTTTCTCATTACGTTGTCTTTCGAAAGTCCCGTCAACCAAACAGCCTCAATTGTCCACTTTACGTCTCCTTTTGTTCAAGAGACCAAATCACAAGTATGAACAGCACAAGTTTTTTTTCAGAGAAAGTGGGAATGGGAAAGGTCAAATCTATTTTTCAGTCAAAAGACCGGGCCATTTGAGCTGCATTATTGTCCCCATAGACAAGGCCCACCCAAATTCTTTGATCACGTTGGGGCTTGAATGCAGTCCAATCAAGAAACCCCCAAAGATTCCTTTTCCTTTCTTTAAATTACGTTCATAGTTGTTAAAGGAGAAACCAAGTCCTCCCAAAGGACATCATCAATGACCTTTTGTACTGGTCTTAAAGGCTCAATCACCTCCCTCTTCAATAGAAGATAAAAAGTTAGTTTAAAAAAGGGGTTATCCAAACCTATAAATCACATTATTAATAACTTTCTATTCAGTATAAGACTTATTGTCTAATATCTTTTCATAATCCATACTCAATCTTTTCATGAAAGATTAACTCATTCATGATATTGAGTTGAAACACCTAGAAGAATAACTAGTTTTAATACCATCTTAAAGGCTCTGATTTATCTATCTCAAAAAGGTTTTATTATAAAGATGAGTTGTCTAAATTTATAAAATACATCACAAATACTTTTTTTTTCTTTAATGTAAAACTTTATTATTTAATACCTAACTTTAAGTGATGTCTCAAGCATTACTCTTGTTATCCACAAATTACTAAACAATTCAAACTATGTTAAAGGTTAAGAAAAAATGGAGTTTTGTTGATAGATCTTTTCCTCGCCCAAAGGACAACCCAAAAAAGGCCTGACAATGGGATCAAATTTATCATACTATTGTTGGATGGCTGGAAAAATCGGTGGACAACTCCCTAATCCTTTTTATATCTAGGACGAATGACGTGAAACTTATTTGGAATACCCTTCGACTGAGATATGACACACTTACAGGTTCTCAAATTTACAGTATCCGATGCGTCTACAGGATACAAAAATGGTGAATCGAACTATCAACGGTTTCCACAAAGAAATCTCAAAACTCAAAATATGGAACCAATGAATGGATTGATATATGCCCGAACGGCCAAAGATGCGGAATCTTGTCTGCCCCACACCTGCCTTTCGTGGAAGGGACCAATCCAACGAGTCTGAAAAACACCTCAATGTCAAATCTGCTTTTTCAGTCAGAAGACCGGACAATATGAACTGCATTCTTGTCCCCAAAGATCAGGCCCATTCAAATACTTTGATTGCGTGCACGTTTAAAATTAGTGCGCTTGAATGTTGTCCAATCAAGAACACCTCATATTCCTTTCCCTTTCTGGAAGTTACATTCATGGTTGCTAAGAGGAAACCAAATCTGCCCGGAATCAATTAACAGATATCCTATTTGCTTTTTTCATGACGAAATCGAAGCTGAAATAGAAGAATGTATCTTCCTTTTATTAGTCAAATCCTACCTTTTTTTTTTTAACACGAGCACCCGAGGAAGGGGATAGCGATTCAAACCCACAATTAGTGAGAACGTCAGTCAAGATTTGGCTTAAAAAAAATATAAGATTAGTCAAATCCTACACTATTACACCACAGGTATAAGCTAAACCTCATTCTTAGTGTAGCTTCCTTTATATAAGTGTCAAAAGTACTTACTTTATTTGCCTTTTATGGACCGGTCCTCTCATTTCCATTATTCTAATGGAAGTAAAAAGATTTTTTGTTTTGAATTTCTATGACTATATTTTTTACTGATCTAAGTATGTTTTGAAGTGGCTTATTATTGCCTAGTTTAAACAAAATTAAGTGAAAATTCTTCCTATTTGAGTATTAGGGATTTGAAAACCTTCTTCTCAAATAAATTCTCTAAAATTCATCTCATCTCATCTCATTTCATCCCTGAAAAATTAATTAAAAAAATATCTTTTGATGGGAAATCAAGAAAATAAGAAATTAACTTATCAATAACTTGATTTGATTTGGCCATAAATGGATATAGTAAAAAATAGCCTATATAAAAATAATACTTCAGAAATTAAATGAAGTCTTTATATTGAGTCCAATTGTCAAATAAAACAACAAATATGATACACAAATCAGGTAAAAAAAAAAAAAAAAAAACCTACTAGTATCTTGAGGTAGGGGAATTGGGGTAAGCCGATCTTGTAAAACTCTAAGCAGGGTCCAACAAATTGCTCTACCTACCATTTTCTTGATGACTTACTAGCTGGGTTAGCATCTCGAGGAGATAGCGTCAACAGGCCTCCCTGGCCCATGCCGTGTTTCTGAAGTATCTTCCCTGCGATTCTTCCCTTGTATCATTTGGAATCTTATCGAGAGAAACAGAGACAGAGAGAGACATGGGATCGCTGGAGGAGGAGAGATCGCTTTTGGAAGATGGTCTCGGAGAGGTGGTGTTTCTCTCTCTTTCTTTTTCTGTGTTTCTCTTGGGGAGAGCTTTTCGTGCTTGATTTTTATCTTACGATGATGAATATGGATCCTTTATTGACCATGTACATTCAGTTCTGGTTGTTTTTGTTTGACCAAGGAGTTATGATATAGTAAATATGGAGATGCAGACATATTTTTGGAGAACGATTTTATTCCAAAATTCAATTTTGGATTTCTCAAGTTTTTGTTTCGATGCGTTCGGAGTGTGTTTGGTTGACTCGGTTGTCCTTCCGGTGGGCTAAGCACCCGATGATCTAAGGGATTCTATTTAGGGGACTATGACCCTTACTAGTTTCGGTTAAGATTGAGATACAGGTTCATTATCAAATAGACTTTCTGGAAATTGGGAACCGGGTTTAATTTGGAAAGACGTATCTTGTTTCGATTGTGTGCAGTCATACTTCCTTAAGTTGTCTGACCTCCATTCTCTGTGTGTGTGTCCGTGGTTGTTATTGAATTTAACTTTTTATTTGATAAATGGTGCCTGACACATTTAAGATGAGGATTATATTGTTTTATACTCGATATGCGGATAATTCCTATTGTCAGTTGTAAGTCCTTTTCGTAGAATATGCCTCTATATCTGCAACGACGTACTGCCTTAAAGCAAAAATGACACTAGTGTATTGTTCCCCCTTATATGTGAACAATTTTGAATTTACTCTGTAAAATTCTCTGCTGCAAAGCGTCTACCTTCTGCGGTTGACTTGCGTTGGCACGGACCTTTGTTGAATTTATGGCTTTTTTATTCCCTCCCTTTAATTTGGCATTAATTGCATGAAAACTTTGAAGAGTTCAGCCTAGTACTTAGGGAGCAACGGAATCCCACAGAAAGAAGCAGTTAATAGCTGTGAAAACGAGAAACAATTGTAGCCATTCCATTATAGAGAAACCTTGCTAGCCGAAGCTTCAATCTAAACACTGGTAACTCTTGCCCTCGAAGGATATGTGTGTTAATATATCTTCACACAGAATTTCTCTCAAAATTTTCCACTAATTTGTCTTCCAAATTGCCTTGGGCACCATTTTACTCGAAAATAATCTTTAAGGGATACCTTTCTATCCTCAAGCTGATGCCCAAGAACTTAAGCTGGTTGGGTAACTGTGCCATAAGAACTATATTGTGCACTCTTGTGTGGGTGTTTTAATGGATTTCTTATTTTTCTGTGTAATGTTAGTGTTTTGTAGTACAACTTACAATCTCTCTCTCTCTTCATCTTAAGTTTTAGTTAATTTCAAATTGATCTTTGTGGTATACTCTTGTGCTATTCACCTTTAACAAAATGGTCATTCTGTGTTTTGGCTATCTGTAAAACGAATGAAACTTTTGTTTCCTGTCCCAAGAGCGATGTAAAAACTATAGAGTAGTAGCACAATATCACCTAAAGAAAGAAATAAGGAAAGAAGTGATAGCAATGTGAAAATCTCCTTCTGGTTGTTGGTGACCCAACTTCACCCATCCAAAGATGGTGGTCACTGGGGATCCCCATTTCCGTGTCCACCTTTTCTTGCTTTGCGGAGCTGGTCATGGGGTTGCAGGAGTTCCCAACAACTCACGTTTTCCTGCCCTTGAGGTGGGTCACAATGGACTTTCCCACCCGCATGAACCGCATCTGTGAGGGGGGTTTTGGGTTGCTGAGAAGCCATACCTCTCAAAATAATGGGTAGGATCTGACAAACCAATTTCCTCAAGGAAATGTTGCTGTCATGTTAACTGAGTAGATCGCACTACCACTGTCTATTTCTTTTCTTTTTTTCAACGCAAGTAAATTACTGCCTAAGACTAGCGTTCTGTATTAGATCTTATTTTTGAAGGAGAAACCTGTATAATCTACATCATTTAAAGCATACAACCAGAAATGCCTATTCTACCTATAAAATAGATTAAGATTAGGGGCTTGCTTCTGAGCGTGGATAATACAAACTGGCAACATAATAATGCAGGAATCTAGAAGTCTCTAAGATTTGTTACTGCTTTAATTGAACTTACTAAAAGGCTAAGGGCCAATTCTGGAGTTCCAAATTGATAAGTTATAGGAGGTTACTCTTAATAAAATGATTGGATGATTAACGATGTGTTGGTTTCATTAGAATATGCCTATGTCTTTTATATTGAGGCTGGCAGCCACAAATAATTTCTCACTTGTATAAAGGATTAAGAGCTTATATTACTCTTTCCATGTGTGACCTTTGCAATCCTATATCCTCAGAGTGAAGGCAGCACCCTCTACACAGGGGATGGCTCAGTTGACTTTCATGGAAAGCCTGTTCTGAAGCAGAACACTGGAAATTGGAGAGCCTGTCCCTTCATTCTGGGTGACTCATTGTTTTTGACATATCTCTAGTGGTTGTGTCTCTTCTAATTCATTCTAATTCTAAAGTTTGCATTTTAACATTGAGTGCAGGCACTGAAGGTTGTGAGCGACTGGCCTACTATGGGATTGCTACTAATCTTGTTACTTATCTTACCAACAAACTACATGAAGGAAATGTTTCTGCTGCAAGAAACGTTACTACTTGGCAAGGGACTTGTTACCTCACACCCCTCATTGGAGCTGTCATTGCTGATTCATACTGGGGAAGATATTGGACTATTGCTGCTTTTTCTACAATTTACTTCATTGTTAGTATATCAACATTTTTTCATACCTTTGAAGTATTTTGTTCTGAAATAGACATAACCTCCCACCGTGTCTGTTCCTCAAAGCAGTGCAAGCCTTTGTTTCTCATTTCTTTTTCAATTAGGTCTTTCATTGTTCATTATACATGATGATCTAAGGCTGTCATGTTATTGCTTCATTGTCATCCGAATTTGACATGCAGTTCCCATATCTAGTTTTAAAGGTACACTGGTTGTTTGAGGATGTTTTCAAACTCTTAAGTCGTTGAGACTAAAGAGAAAAAAAGAGTTTTGGAAAAATAGGAATTCAGGAATTATGAAAATATCACCTTTGAGTTATGCTTTGTAAGCCGTTTTGTATGTCATGGATAGAGCTTAACCCAAGGTGTGACTAAGCAGTTACTTTAAGAACAATTGTGAACTTATTCTAGTGCATCTTTTCTGACTTTAGATGAATTTATAAGTGAAATCGCTAGGTATTGTGTGATGTTAAATAAAGTTTGATCTGGCGGTATCTTTCGCAAATATTTGGATTGAATCAGAATAAGTAAGCATTATGAAGCATCTTACCAAATACAATATGATGAAAATTTGTTAGTGTATTAATTGTAGTAACTGAAGGAAGGTGGACATAAAAGAGAATAATATTGAGGAGTAATGATTATCTTTATGAGTTTTTGATTTTGATGCACTCCCACCTCAATTCTTCCCTTCATGGCACTTCTCTGAACTCAAGAGCGTAGCTCTAACCAGAAAGGCATTACTCCATTCAAATGGGGTAAGCTGTTGGACAAACCTTGGTACTATTATCCACCACAAGGCATCCAGCGTTCTCCTTTCTGATTCACCCAATGTAATGAAGGATATCATCTAGCACAATTTCTATAGATATGCTTCAATTACTTGTCCACATTTCATTATTTATGTACTTGAAATGTTGTAACACAAAGTGATCAATTTGTGTTCAGGGCATGTGTACCTTGACACTTTCTGCATCTGTTCCTGGATTGAAGCCCGCTGAATGTGTAGGTTCTGTATGCCCCTCAGCGACTTCAGCACAGTATGCGGTCTTCTTTCTTGGTCTTTATCTGATTGCTTTGGGGACTGGTGGGATCAAACCTTGTGTTTCGTCATTTGGTGCTGATCAGTTTGATGATACAGATCCGAGGGAAAGAGTGAAGAAAGGATCTTTCTTCAACTGGTTTTATTTCTCTATCAACATTGGTGCTCTTTTATCAAGTACTTTTTTGGTTTGGGTTCAAGACAATGCCGGATGGGGTCTGGGATTTGGCATTCCTGCTGTTTTTATGGCCATTGCTATTGCAAGTTTCTTTTCAGGTACTCCCCTATATAGATTTCAGAAGCCTGGGGGAAGCCCTCTTACACGAATGTGCCAGGTTTTGGTTGCATCATTCCATAAAAGGAATATGGAGGTCCCTACAGATAGTAATCTCTTGTATGAAACACAAGACAAAAACTCTGCTATCGAAGGAAGTCGGAAGCTGGAGCATACTGATGAATTTAAGTAAGAACTCTTTACCTTCTCTTAAAGTTAAACATGTTCTTAGTAATGGAAGATTGTTTCCAAAGACGTTATTGGTTTCCTTTTGTCATTGCAGAAGCTAGTTCAGTAAGATCTGTGTATAAATTATGCAGCATATGTTGGTGTGTGTTTAGGACATCTATGAAATGACTCCCACCCTTTTGATTTTTCTTTTTAAACATTCACAAACAGAAGTTAGTCTATTTAAATTGAAATAACTGAAGTGAATGTAAAAAAGGAACGAAGTCCCCTGGGTCTGTGCTAAATTGGTGAAGTGCGGTTGGGTTTTGTCCTCCCATTTGTACCTGCGGATTGAATTGTACTTACTTGGTAAAGGAAAAAGGACAATGAAATGGAAGAAGAAACGGAATGTAATTTGATTATCTCAGGTGCATGTGAGTCTACCTATGAGATGTGATGGGTCTGAACATGTTGCAGAAGCAATTGAATAATGTACATTTCGTTGGAAGCTGAGTGCCAACCTCATCTTTTACTTATTCTATCATGGTTGATAAAGCATACCATGTGACAGGACCTGTTCTCTGTAATAACTGCAATGTTCAAGCCAAGCCATACTCTTTTCTGTTCTATGAAAACTAGTGGGGTATTTAGGCACACTACGAACTAGAATGAAGAAAATTCATTTCATGAAGCTCAAAATTCACTCCCTTGGATGGTTAACGTGTGGTGTAAAAGAATTATTTTAATTTGTTATTTTTAATAAGAGCTAGATGTCCATCCTAGCAATTGCTTTTGTTAATTTGTCATATTCTGCTGCATTTCTACTGTTAGTATTGGGGTTATGTGCTGTGAATGTTGCCAAAGCTTTCTTTTCTAAAGATTTTATCTCCTTATGGCAAAGAAACCCACACGGAAACCTTTCATCATGTGTTGGAAACCTTTCATCATGTGTTGGTTGCTTATTGTCTAGGGCAAAATTTATTTTGTATCTTTTCTCTGCTTGAGAGGTAAAGTGTTGGTGGATCTTTGATGGGATGCCAGTGGGCGTATTGTTATTTTGCTTCTTTTCTCTTTATTCTCCAAGATTGTTGTCGAATTTTCTTCAGAAAGCTTGGAAATATTCTGTTTCTGTGGAAAGACTAAATAGCGTATGCAAGGTTTTGAAAAATCTGTAATGGTCTGGAAATAAAGGTAAGCTGGAGGATGTTTATACCCTATGCTATCTTAAAAATCCGGCATCTCTTTTAGATTTATGTTTAGTCGAATAACATATTGTAGCAACAAAATAAGGTCATTTTCAGTGTGTTTAGTCAAATTTATTGCGTTCTTTCCCAAATTTGTCAACTGCAAAATAAACCCTGCCCCGGGAAAAAATTGAGTATTCTTTTACTTTCACTGCAGGTGTCTTGATAAAGCTGCTGTGGTGTCGGAGGCAGAGACAAAACATGGGGACTACAATCAATGGAGGCTTTGCACCGTAACACAGGTGGAAGAGTTGAAGATTTTGATACGCATGTTTCCAATATGGGCTACGGGTATTGTCTTTTCTGCTGTTTATGCCCAAATGTCTACAATGTTTGTGGAACAAGGAATGGTGATGGACACAACTCTTGGTTCCTTCACGATTCCTCCAGCCTCTCTCTCGTGCTTTGATGTCATCAGTGTAATATGCTGGGTTCCTATATATGATAGGGTAATTGTCCCAATTGCAAGGAAATTTACTGGAAAAGAGAGGGGCTTCTCAGAGTTGCAGCGGATGGGAATCGGCCTTTTTCTTTCTGTCATATGCATGTCAGCAGCTGCGCTGGTAGAGATTAAGCGTTTGCAGCTTGCAAGAGAGCTGGGTTTAGAGGACAAAGATGTTGCTGTACCACTCATTATCTTTTGGCAAATACCCCAGTATTTCTTGTTGGGCGCAGCAGAGGTATTTACATTTATCGGGCAGCTTGAGTTCTTCTACGACCAATCTCCAGATGCCATGCGTAGCTTATGCAGTGCGTTATCGCTTTTGACCACTGCACTGGGGAACTACCTGAGCTCTTTCATTCTGACCGTAGTAACTTACCTCACAACGCAAGGGGGAAGTGCCGGATGGATCCCAGATAATCTTAATGAGGGTCATCTTGATTATTTTTTCTGGCTTTTAGCTGGCCTTAGCTTCTTGAATCTGTTAATATATGTTGGCTGTGCCGGGAGGTACAAGCGAAAGAAGGCTTCTTAAAGATTCTCCAAGGAGACGCCATCCCTGAAGGTTAAATAAAAAATTAAAAACAAAAGCCCCGAAGGCTTTTACTTTAGAGCTATTTCTCTGAAGGACTCACGAACTTTGTAACAAATGATCTGTCTATACTCAAGATTTCTTTCCACCTTGTTTGTATATTCAATGGTGTTGTAAGTATTTACAGTGAAATCTATCTTTCTGTTGAGCATGACTCGTGAAGTTATTTTTACTTTGGCAATACTTGATATTGTATATGATCTGCCTATTGCTAAACCAAAATACAAAATACAAATAGCTGGACTAGTTAAAAGGGTTTTCGCAAGAGACTCGTCCATTCCATCGTAGTGATCGCCAGAGTGGATAGCTCCAGATGTAGCTAATGCGAATAACCGTGAGAAAGGCAGCTGAAATCCACCTTCGACCATCTCGACCGCTTGAAACGTCAAACTCAGGGCTTTCTTCCATGGCAACACAACGAGCAGGCTTCCCAAAGATTAAGCGGTCACCGTGATTGGCTGTGTCAGCTGTGCACGACTGTTGGGTGAAAGGAAGGGCCCTTTTCAAGGTCTCCCGTGATGAGAACCACAAAATGAAATATACTGTAACGTTGATTTAGATTGGAGCAAAATTAGGCCTAAAGCTACCTTTCTCTAAAGTTTTGACCAACCATTCTGCAGCGACGGGCTACAAGTACTGCATGTCATGTAGATTTCGTTGCGTATTTTTTCAACTCTTCAGTGGATTATATTGGTGTTTGGGTTCTCGAAGGCAAGAGCGAGGAACGGAAAGATAAAGAGGGAGAGACAAATGGCTTCTGTAGACGAGGAGAGAGCGCTCTTGGAAGATGCTCTACTCCAGGTTGAAACCCCTCTCTCTCTCTCTCTCTCTCTCTCTCTCTTATCAGCTGGTGTGCGTTAAGATTGTACTTTCCTGATCTCAGTTTCGTTTGAGGTCAACGGTGTGCTGTCCCGTCTTCCCTTCTTAGTTGTAAAATGATTTTGGATTCAATCCCACATCTTATGGCCCTGATCCTGAAAGAGTGAATCAGGCTTCTCGTAAAAACTCCCGGCTCTATTTTCATTGAAAGTTTTCACTGAATATTGGTCACACATGGCAACGGGCAGTGTCCAAGCTCAAGACCGCAAAATTTAGCAAGGAACGACCTTCCTTTTCCGCTTGCTTTCTCGTTATCTCGCATCAAATCATACCTGGCTTTGTTGATTGCGTTTTTCTGGGTGTTGTTTTGAGCTCATCATTGTTCTACATCGAGCATACGTCACGTCCCACTAGTTCCCTACAATACAAGTGGGTAGCTTGGAAGGTGAGTCAGCTCCGATAAGACGTGCAGCCAACAGCCTGATTCTTTGGACGTGCAGGGTATTTAAAAACAACACAAAAGATAGTGGGGCTTTCCTTTTCATGCCTTCTCATCCTGTAACGACTTTAGATGGGCTTCAAACCCTCTTTTCTCTTATTACCTAAATAAGACTAGGTTTCAAAATCAGAACCTAGCTGTGCACTTTGTCCCTGTGAACTAGCAAAAAGATGAAGAAAAAGAAAGGTGCACGTGACCTGCATATGTCATTCAGGGCGCTCTATATTTGTCCCCCGACAATGCTCCCATCCGCGTGGAAAGATGCCGGCATGCCGGTCTTGTGGGTGGTGGACTACTCTCATTTGTGACTACGTTGGTGGAAGTTAACCTGAGAAGTTCATTTGAGATCATCCTCTAACCCAATTCTAGAGGGATTTGTCATTTCTTTGATTTGCTCTAAATTAATTAACAATGGGCTGTCATTGCTGCTTAGAATTTGAACACTTGGATTAACAAATTAACAAGAGTTTGATTGTTGTTGCACTTTTCCTTTAAGCAATGATGAGTTAAATTGGTCAAATGTGTGTGGATATTTTTGAGCAGTTTGGGCTTAAGTACAGTAGTAGCTCCCTTTTGACAAGATTATTTCACCCACTGATTAATTAAGCCTTCTTCATGAACTTGCCCATGGACAAACTTGGTGCCGGAGTTGCAACTTCTCCCTTGATTTCTTGCTTTTTAATTTTAATATGTACTCGCAGATGCCTGTGTCGATTTTATTTATGTATCTATTTTGATACCTCTTTGTCTCATTTTCCTATCATTTATACCCTACGATATCTGTTCAGAATGACATTGTCGCTGAAGATGGCTCAGTTGACATTAAAGGGAGGCCTGTTCTGAAGAACAGTACTGGAAAGTGGAAAGCGTGCCCCTTCATTCTAGGTAACTATTGTCCCTAATCTCCCCAACATGTATCTCAGTTATTTATTATTATCACTATTATCTTTTTCTTTTATATATATATACATATTTGATATTTAACAGTTGTGAAAAAACTATGCGATACAGGTAGTGGAGGGTGCGAACGTTTGGCCTTCTATGGGATTTCCTCTAATCTTGTTACTTACCTTACCAGCAAACTACATGAAGGAAATGTCTCTGCCGCCAGAAATGTTACCACTTGGCAGGGCACT
Source organism: Casuarina cunninghamiana (assembly GCA_028551485.1). Lineage (NCBI taxonomy): Eukaryota > Viridiplantae > Streptophyta > Magnoliopsida > Fagales > Casuarinaceae > Casuarina > Casuarina cunninghamiana. Next base: position 13,419,515 of record CM052371.1, read on the forward strand.
TGCTATTTTATACCTCTCATTGGAGGTGTCTCAGCTGATGCTTACTGGGGAAGATATTTCACAATGGCTGTTTTCTTCTCAGTGTATCTCATTGTGAGCATACGCTAAACCTTATTTTTGTCATTTATCTGACCTTATACTAACGTTTCCTTTCCATATGTTTAATTAACGAATAAAAAAGAAGACATTCATGAATTAAGGTCGCATTTAGTGCGCACTGTTACACTGCAATCTCAACTTTTTCCAGGAGGTCAATAATGAATATAGATTCATTATTCTGGTGTTGAAACTTTCCCGTTTCTTCTGTGTAATTTGAATAACACAATGCATCAGTATTAGCGTTTTAAGGGACTCTGCCTTATTCATTGGGATGACTTTATGCATTTTGATGAATGGCCGTAGACTAGGCCAGTGCATGCCGCAAGGTTTAGGGAATCTCAGTGAAGTAAAAACTTTTGGAGAGTTCTGGTGGGGGCAACGGTGTCAGCGTTTGGCAACCTCTTCTTAATTTGGCTTATTTTGTTTGCACAGGGGCTGTGTACGTTGACTATCTGTGCATCAATTTCCGCATTACAGCCTGCTGAATGTGTCGATTCAGTATGCCCGTCGGCTACAACAGCTCAGTATGCAGTATTCTTCATTGGACTCTATTTGGTTGCTGTGGGGACCGGTGGGATCAAACCTTGTATTTGGCCCTTTGGGGCGGATCAGTTTGATGATACCGATCCTAGGGAAAAAGGAAAGAAGGGATCCTTCTTCAACTGGTTTTACTTTTCCAACAATATAGGTGCTTTTATATCAAGTAGTTTAGTGGTGTTGGTTCAAGAAGATATTGGGTGGGGCATTGGATATGGCATTCCTACACTGGTTTTGGGCATTGGTATTGCAATATTTTTCTTAGGGACACCCTTCTATAGATTGCAGAGACCAGGGGGAAGCCCTCTTACGAGAATTTTCCAGGTCTTGGTCGCATCCTTTCATAAGCGAAATTTGGAGGTCCCAGAGGATAGTAGTCTCCTCCATGAAACCCAGGACAGAGGATCCACCATTAAAGGAAGTCGTAAACTAGTCCACAGTGATGAGCTAAGGTAATCTTCTTCATTATCGTTAGCTTAAGGAATATGTGTGTTTTAATTGATCATCATACAAGTAGATCATTTGCACATAATTAGATATAGCACAGCACGTGTAAGAGGTTTTCTTTCGCATTCCATATCAAATATTTTTATTTTGTTTTCTCCTGGAATCATAAGTCTTGTCATTTAGACCAAATTGGGTAAAAAACTAATGGGATGACAGCCGCTTTGCTGGCGAATGATGTAGAAGGACAAAGTGAAGTTGAGGTACTCCAAATCCAATTAGCTTTTAAGTTGGATGTCTTAACATGGCCTTTTTTGATTAGTGTCAAGAATGACTGTTAAAATTCTGTAAATAAAGTTGGTGGATAACTTTAGATTCGTTTTACTGCTACATACATGACAGCATAATATCATCTTTTGCAGAAGCAGAGGTTGTGATGTTGTACAGAAAAAGTGATGAAGTGGATTATAATCTTATTTTGTCGTCTGTACTTTCACTTGGTCAATAGTTTGAGCACAACAGATTCTGTTTCGAGAAAGTTTGTTGTATAATTTTTTGCAGGTGCCTTGATAAAGCAGCTGTAATCTCAGATGCTGAAATAAAAAAGGGAGACATCTCCAACCCGTGGAGGCTTTGCACTGTGACACAGGTAGAGGAATTGAAGATTTTGGTCCGAATGTTTCCAATCTGGGCATCCGGAATTGTGTTTTCTGCAGTTTATGCACAAATGTCTTCACTGTTTGTGGAACAAGGGAAGATGATGGACAGAACAATAGGTTCATTCACCGTTCCTGCAGCCTCTCTCTCAAGTGTCAACATCATAAGTGTTATTATATGGGTCCCAATCTATGATAGGATAATTGTTCCAATTGCAAGGAAATTTACAGGCAAGGAGAGGGGGTTCTCAGAGTTGCAAAGGATGGGAGTAGGGCTCTTTGTGTCTGTGCTTTGCATGTCGGCTGCTGCTTTGGTAGAGATTGAGAGATTGCAGCTTGCAAAAGACCTTGGCTTAATTGATGATGACGTTGCTGTACCACTTAGTATACTCTGGCAAATTCCTCAGTACTTTTTGTTAGGCGCTGCAGAGGTATTTACATTCATTGGACAGCACGAGTTCTTCTATGAGCAGGCACCAGATGCCATGCGTAGTTTATGCAGTGCATTGTCACTTTTGACAAATTCCTTGGGGAATTACTTAAGCTCTTTGATTTTGACTATAGTGACCTACCTGACAACAGAAGGTGGGAGTGTTGGATGGATACCAGATAACTTGAATGAGGGCCATCTTGACTATTTCTTCTGGTTATTGGCTGGTCTCAGCTTCTTGAATATGTTGGTTTATATTGTTTTCGCCAGAAAGTACAAACAGAAGAAGGCTTCTTAAGGTTTCTCCAACAAAGCCACATCTTTATTCATAATGTAAATAGGATAAGTGTTTGAAAGGTTGCAGATGGAACGCCTGAAATACTCCATCAGGTTGGTTGTTGGTGAGGTCATTGGCGAACTCCAACAATCCAAGTCTTTAAATAAGCCATTTGGTTTGGTGGCTCCCAACTCCCCAGTTGGATGCTAATGTCGATCTCTGATTGTTGGAGATACAAATATTCAGGAATGTTCTCATTGTATTTTACATAATTGGTTTACATTAGAAATATGTAATGTAATATTTACATGTATAGCTTAATTATTCCCCTTGCAGGTGTATATATTATAGGGGTTCATACTTATTGCAAACTTCTAGTGAACACAAGGTTACAGGTCTTTTTTGCCTGCATGTTCACAAGAACCTTGGTTATCTGGCGTAATGGGTTGATTTGGAAGATTTAGGGAAGGTTTTGGATGTTCCAGAGCCATAAATTCTTGTTTTACCAAGAGACATAAGAGAACTATTGGGTTACTTTCTTCCTGCCTTTAACATTGAAACTTGAGACGTTTTAATAGGCTTTACAATCCATGAAAAAGATGCCAACTTGGATGTCTGTTGTGCCCTTGCCAATGTCAAACTGTATAATGCGTGCTTGCTGGCTCTGAAGCAGGCTTGCATTCCCATGCTCTTAGGTAAACCTAAGCATGAGCGTTTGAGAAGCTTCCAAAATCCAAGCACGTTGCATATCTCATCCCTTCCAAATAACTTTGTCCTCAATGTTAAAATATGGGGCTAAAAATTCCATTACAAGCCCACAAAAACACGCACTCTAGCGTCTAATAAACGTTAATTAGAATTGAAGGACAGATAACAAGAAGTCTAATATAAGAGCTTACTCTGTCCCGACAAAAAGCTTCCAGTGGCTGTCCCGGGTGGGAAAAATATTTGCTCGCTGGTGTTGCTCCGAACAAATCAGTCAGCTGTCCTCCGCGGGCAAATGCTCTTGGAAACCCGTCTGATTTCTCCTTGTTGAAACGTACTGCGCGACCTTTACGTCACACTCATTCAGGCTACTGGTGTAGTGAGATTGTGTCGATCTAGTGGTTCCACATCAAAATCTTACGCGTCGTGGGGCAAAGAACAGTCACTTTTTAACATCGTAATTAAAAAAAAAAAGAAAAAAAAAATTCAATTGTCGAGTAGCCTTGAAATAGATCGTCACAACTCCAATTACAATCTGACGACAAAAATTTGAAAGTGAATTTCTCAAAACTTACAAATAAATAAACCAAGTGTAAACGTAAATATGAGATCATATTTAATTGTCGAGCATAGATGAGCACCTCAAGATGTCTTTGAAAACTTAAACCAACAAGACTTCTCAACTTCAAATTCTTTGACTTGAAGGATTTTGATTCACCATATTTATCTGAAAAATATTAACAAGATTTCATTAGGTAAATAACGTAATCAAGGGAAGTATAATATCAAACTATTTTAACACTTCCTTTCTTTTTTTAATATATTTTTTGCTTAACATATTCTTATAGTTCAAATTAAAGGAAATGAGGAAAGTCCAAATCTTGACAACTTAGTAATACTTAGGACTCTATCACAAAGGAGGCCAAGGTTCGAATCTTTCCCTCTCCCAATAAATTCCTTAAATCCCCCCACTCCCATGAACGTATTTCCTAGACCAACTTATACTTTAACAAGCCACCTCAATTTGCAGTACCTAAACTATAACTATTTCTAAGTGAGCACATTACTTGCCTGTTTTACGGTCTTCTTGTAGTTTGGTTGCTTCCATATGTTTTGGTTCTAGTAAGCTTGTCTCTAATCAAATTAAGCTCATATATAACATCTACAATGTTCATTCGTTCTCCTAGTTGTTCAGTAGAACAAGCAACTCTAATTCCAAACGTAGAAATCAAAGATTCTTGGATTTTTTTTTTATTGTTGTGTTGTTGTTGTTACTATGAGCATTTTGCATGGGTTCTCTTTCATCTTCTTCCCAAAAAAGAATGGGATCTATAATGTCTACTATTTGTTGGAGCAAGGATTCCTTGACAAAAGAATGTAAATTTAAAGTGCCTCAAAATATATCATATGTGGGTCTTTTACCAATGAACATTTCTAATAGCAAAATTCCATAACTATAGATATTACTGTAAGATGACACCTCATTTCCCATGCCATACTTTGCAATTTTATATGTAAAAAATTATGAGTGATTATAGTTTCCAAGAGAAGAAAGATATACAAATGCCAAGAAAGAAATTGTGTTATGATACATTCTACATTAAGAAACCATTTTACTACTTATAAATGTTATGAACAAGAAATATTGAATAAAATTTTCTACTCTATACAAACTTGCAACAAGTGTTTTTACAAGAAAAATGAATATAAATGACTAATCCTAAAGAATATCTTTACCAGTTATATAACCAATAATTCATTTTATGCTTCCCAAGCTAGACTAGTTGGTTAAAGAGTTATGATTCACTATAATAGAAAATTCTTGCTAGGTTAAAGTCTTTGAAAAGTCCAATCATTTCTTCATCAAGAAGAATATTACTAGGTTTAAGGTCAGAGTGGAAGAGTGGTGTTTGGCAATGAAGATAGAGATACTCCAATGCATTTGCAACATCAATTGCAATATTTAATCTTTGAAGAAGATGTAAATTCCTTTGCTTATGCTGTGCTTGATCTCCTTTAGCAATATGATGCAACCAAACTTCAAGGCTCCCATTAACCATAAATTCATTACCATTATAACCAACACTAGAACAAACTATAAGTAACCTTACAAGATTCCAATATCAAATATTTCAGAAGGCCTCACACTCAGCAAGAAAATTCCTCGAAGCTCCATGGAGTAGAAGATTGACTACCTTAACATCAATTATTGTTCTACTCTCACAATGATTCTATAACGGGCTGAAGAGAATTAATCATGGGGAAAGTCAAAGGTAATGTTACGAGGCTTTATGAGGGAGAATTGTGGGCTGGACAGATGGGTTTTTTTGACACTTAAGTGAGTGGGCCCAAGAAGTGAGGGAGTTTTGGCAAGGGCGCCACGGGGGAAGGAAAAGGTCATTGGGAGTTTTAGGCTTTTGGTACTCTCTGCAATCCGTAGAGGAGTCGTCGGCGGTGTGGGTTCCCGTACAATGAGCCCTCTAGTTTCTTCCTTGTTGCTATCTTAGAATTCTTCACCATTCCACACACAAGCCAGCCATCGCAAAGGAGTCCTTGGGCAAGCTCTTTCCAAGGGACCAACTACACGGTCAAGAGTAGTGGTGCAACACCTCTTGGACAAGGACAAGGTATCTTCGTTACAGGTGGTATCAGAGTATCCCGATCTAGCCATGGAGGACCGTGTTTCCTAATTGGAGTCCGGCTTGTAGCATCTAGGGTCCTAGTTCTCCACCAAGGTGCAAGATCTTCGTAGCCGGATGGAGCTTATGATGTCGCAACTCCAATTGCTCGTCTCTCAGCACTCAGAATCATCCTCAGGGGGGAATCCTAACCCTAATTCCGGCGGTGGCCCCAACGGTGGCCCTAATTCTTCTATGGGTGAAGGTAACCCTAACCTTAACCCCCTTGTGTCACAATTTTAGTCTTCGGATCCTAACGGGTCTGGATCGGGCCCTAATTCTTTGGGCCCTAACAGGTTGGGCCTTTTCGGGTCGAGCCCCCATGGGTTAGGTCAGGATTTCGAATCCAGCATCCTGAACTGCATAACCCGTTTTGATTTTCCCCGTTTTCACCATAAAGATGACCCAACCTCCTAGATCTTCGTGGCCACCAAATTTTTTGAGTTCCATGGACTGATAGATTCGGATAAAGTCTGATTTCCACTTGGAACATGGCCGGTAATGCCATGAAGTGGCTGCAATCTTACCAAGATGATCTAGAAAGGGTCGGCCAAATACTCACTTGGGATAAGTTTAAATAGGGTCTTTTAGATCATTATGGATCTACTAAACCCTAGAATTCCATCAGAACCGTGATGAAACTAGAACAAACTGGGTCTGTAGAGCAGTATTATAAGCAGTTTCGGGAAGCCTTAGCCTCTACTGGTCCTCTCACCTTTCAACAAGTGGTTGACTACTTTATTGGAGGCTTGAAATTTGGAATACAAGGGGATGTAGATGCCAAACATCCGGCCACCCTCAATGAGGTGCATTGCATTTTGCACTAATCTATGAGGATCAGGTGTTAAGGAGTCACGGACAGTCGAACAGCTCCTCTAGCAATCCGTAGAGTAGGTTTTGATGCACCTGGCTGTAGGGGGTGGAGAAATATTACCTCTCCTAGCTCCAATAAGGGTTGCACCAGGGGCTATTCGACACCAGCCTCAATCTTTTGCATGAAATTCCTTACCAACCCACAAGTTCACATTTGCAGAATTAGAAGAAAGGAGGCAAAAAGGGTTATGTTTCCACTACAATGACAGATACACTACAAGGCATAAATGTCAAAAACGGTTGTTCATTTGTGAAGCTGTGTATCCAAATGAGTAGGGGGAGAGTGGAGATGGAACTAGACAACTTGTAGCTAAAGAAGAGTTCACATACTGTTTTGAAATCAAGGAAGCGATGGGAATATCTACAATGGCTCTTTATGACATGGGAATGGGGAAACCAAAGACAATGAAGGTAGAGGGACAGGTTGAATATTTTAAGAGGAAAATTTGAGTGTTGATCGATTCAGGAAACACTTATAACTTTATTAATCAGAGTTTGGTTGCTTGGTTGGGACTTAAGGTAGACCAATCCTTGACATTTAAGGTGTTAGTAGCAAGTGGTAAAAGGGTTAAGAGTGTGGGAGTTTGTTGGGGAGTGGAAGTGAAGCTACAGGGTGTAGGAATGAAATTGGATATGTTTGTACTTCTGTTGGTAGCAGTGGAGGTTGTATTAGGGGTACAATGGCTGGAGACACTAAGAGATATCACTTGGAACTTTTCATATCACCTTATGGAGTTTGAGATAGAAAATAAGAGGGTAATTCTTTGGGGATGGCAGCCTAAACCTTCACAGTTGATTAAAGAGACAAAGTTTACATGGGAGTTAGTAAAAAAGGGTTAATTCATGGTTGTACAGATTGTGGGCAATGAGGATAATGGGAAATAAGAAAAGGAACGGGTTGTAATGGTAGATGCCAAGAGATACCAGCACATGGAACAACTGTTAGCAGCTTTCGGGGATGTGTTTCAAGCACCAAAGGGGCTAACCCCTCAAAGGAGTCATGACCACCATATAATCTTGAAAGGAGATGGCAAACCAGTATCGATACGACCTTATTGACATCCCTATGTTTAAAAGGGAGAAATTGAGAAGTTGGTAAAAGAACTACTTGAGGAAGGGTTATTAGACTGAGTAAGAGTCCTTTCTCTTCACCTGATGCTACTAGTTAAAAAAGCCGATGGATCTTAGAGGTTATGTGTGGATTACAAGGAGCTCAATAAATAGATGGTTAAGGACAAATTCCCTATCCCAACCATTGATGAACTATTAGATGAGTTGAATAGGGCCCGATACTTTTCAAAGTTGGATTTAAAATCGAGGTATTATCAGGTTCGGATAAAGGAAGAAGATATAGAGAAAATAGTGTTCAGAACCCATCACGGCCATTACGAGTTCCTAGTGATGCTATTTGGAGTGACCAATGGACCTTCCACTTTTTAATCACTTATAAAACTCTTTCAAGAACAATTAAGGAAGATGGTCTTGGTATTCTTTGATGATATTCTAGTCTACAATAAGAGTTAGGAGGAACACCTTCAACATGTACAATTAGTTTTGGATATCTTGAGGAAGAATCAGTTGTATGTGAAATTATCAAAGTGTGAATTTGTGAGAGCAGAGTTGAAGTTTCTTGGACATGTGGTGAGTGAGAGAGGGGTAGCTATGGACCTTAGTAGGGTTGAAGCAATTATTCAGTGGCCAATACCGAGTTCTATGAAGGCTTTAAGAGGGTTTTTGGGCACTACAGGGTGCTACAAGTGGTTTATTGAAGGGTATGGCACAATCATGGAACCATTTACGATTTCACTAAAAAGAGATGCCTTTGTTTGGAATGAAAGAGCCCAGCAAGCCTTTGAAAAGTTGAAATCTGTATTGACAACAACTTTGGTGTTGAGTTTGCCAGATTTCTCCCAGACATTTATTTTGGAGTGTGACGCATCTGGGATGGGAGTTGGGGCTATATTGTCACAAGGAAAAAGGCCCATAGCCTATTTCAACAAGACCTGTCATGGAAATCACTTAAGACTCTCCATTTATAAGCGTGAGATGTTAGCCATAATAATGGTGGTGCAGAAATGGCACCATTATTTATTGGGAAGTAAGTTTATTATCCGAACTAACCAGAAGAGCCTTAAATTCTTATAAGACTAAAAAATAATGACACCCGTTCAATAGAAATGGTTGTTAAAGTTGATGGGATATGATTTTGAGGTGGAGTATAAGGTTGGCAGGGATAATGTGGTGGCTGATGGCCTTTCACATCAAATTGAAGAGGTTGGTAGGGCAATCGAGGAGACCTCACGAGATTTAGCTACCATAACTAGTCCATATCCCTAATGGCTTCATTCCATAAAGGAGGAGATTCAGAAGAACCCCAAGGCTCAAGAGATAGTGGCCAACATTACTTGCAGGGAAGCTGTAGGACCTTGGGCCTATAAAGACGGGATCCTCACTTTCAAGGATAAGGTATATCTTCCTTCAGACTCATAATTAATTCCTTTAATAGTTAAAGAAATGCATCATAGTGTACATGAAGGTAGAGAGAAAACCCTAAGGAAGGTGAAATCTATATTTTATTGGAAAGGGATGAGAAGTTAAGTAGAGCATATTGTGGGTGATTGTGTTGTTTGCCAAAAAAACAAGAGTGAAAACACCAAACCCGCTGGTCTTTTACAACCATTATCGGTTCCTGAACAAGTTTGGGATGACATCACTATGGATTTTGTGGAAGGGTTACCCAAATCCCAAGGGCGATATGTGATATTAGTGGTGGTAGATAGGTTGTCTAAGTTCGAGCACTCCATTCCCTTGTCCCATCTACGATGATAACAGTGACTTAAGCTTTTTTTGAGAACATTTTCAAATTTTATGGAATGCCCAAGTCAATAGTAAGTGATCGGGGCCCCCTCTTTACAAGCAAATTCTGGAGAGAATTGTTTAGATTGCAAAATACCAAGTTCAACTTTTCGTCCACCTATCACCCTCAAACGGATGGCCAAACCGAAGTTGTGAATAAAACCCTTGAGATGTATTTAAGGTGTTTTATAGGAGAACAACCTAGGGAATGGGTTAAGTGGCTGCCATGAGTGCAATATTGCTTTAACACAAGTTGGCATAGCTCAACTTTGTATACCTCCTATGAGGTATTATATGGGAGAAGCTCCTTTTCTCTCTTAAACTATGTTCAAGGGACATCCAAGGTTTCTTTAGTTGAGCAGATATTAGAGGAAAAAGAATGTTATATTACAACTCATTAAAAGGGATGTACACGCTGCCCAAGATAGAATGAAATGGATATATGATAAGAAGATGCAGGAGATTGCTTATCAGGAAGGAGATTCGGTGTTGGTTAAGATGCCTAAAAACAAATAGGTTTTAGTTACCCAATGGAAGAATCAGAAGCTAAAACCCAAGTTCCAAGGTCCCTACAAGGTGATTTGGAAGATAAGGAAGGTGACCTATGAATTAGCATTTTCGGTCAGCTCCAAAATACACTCAGTGTTTTGTGTTTTGAAGCTAAGAAGGTTCAGGGGAAAGCTTGAAAGAGTACAACTGGAAAATGATGAGGAATTTCAAGATGCTCAGGATGAATTTGTGGAAGAAGAGAAGCCTCAAATGGTGCCGAAAAGTAGAACACGTAATGGAAAAACTGAGTTGCTAATTCACTGAAAGGGAAAAGATCCTATTGAAGCCACTTAGGTGGAGGAGTAGGACTTTCACGCTCGGTATCCTGATTTTCAGAACAAAGATTTAGCGTAGCCTTGAGGACAAGGCTAAAGATAAAAAGGGAGGAATTGTAATGGGCTAAAGAGAATTAATCACGAGGAAAGTCAAAGGTAATGTTACGGGGCTTTATGAAGGAGAATTGTGGGCTAGACAGGTGGGTTTTTTGACATTTAAGTGAACGGGCCCAAGAAGTGCGGGAATTTTGGTAGGGCGCGGGGGAAGGAAAAGGTCATTGGGAGTTTTTGGCTTCTGGTTCTCTCTACAATCCGCAGAGGAGTTGTCGATGTTGGAAAATAAGGGTTTTGTTGTGATAAAATGTATTTATGAATATATTTCTTGAAATATTTTTTTCATAAGTGCAAAAGAAAACCATAGGAAGTAAAAGGTGTACAAATTATAATATCAATTAATGATAATATAAAGTAATCAGGTTCCTACATTTCTTGATATAATGTTACTATATAGTGCTTTTAAGAAATGATTTATTTAATTTCATTATATAATGTCTTGAGAAAAAGGCTTACTAAATTGAAGTTAAATGTCATACACTGTGATTAAGAAAAAATGATACTTGCTCTTGCTTAGATGAAGGAATGAAGTATTTGGTTATATTTTTGGAGCAAACTTTAGTTCTATCAAGAACTTATCTTATATCACACTTGGCCTATTATCATTCTCGGCCTGATAATGTTCTCGGCTTGGTATTGCTCTTGGCCTGCTATCATTCTCGGCCTGATAATATTCTTGGCCTAGTATTACTCTTGGCTTGTTATCATTTCGGCCTAATAATGTTCTCGGCCTGGTTTACCCTTAGCCCGTTTCATGGCCTGCTTATCTATTCATCAGATAAGTGAGCCCAGCTTGTGTCAAATGAAACTCACCGTTTCACTTAGACATCGTCTCATTTATTCAAACACGATGCCCTAAGAGTATACGAATGATGACTGAAGAAATGAAAGAGAAAGATGGAGGAATGGTGCCACTGGTGACTGAATCCTCAACAGGAGGATTTCTGAGAAGACCATGTTAGAACGATCAGATTTGTGACTTAGAAGGAAGATGTGAAGTTGATTTGAAGGTTGATTCATTGTTCTAATGAGAAGAAAGCTTCATGATTAAGGTTTGAACGTTTAAAACCCTAGCTCTATTTTTTCTATTGAAGAAGAGCTAATCTATGGAGAAGGGTTTGACATGGACAATTATCTGAAGTTCTTTTTGAGCGAAAAATTGATTATTGAGCTCATCTGTTTGATCATTCAACCTTATTCACTTTCAGTGAAATACAAGATGACAATGATGTTGTGATTAAATAGCTTTTCATTCGGATATATTATCAATTGTATCTTGTATAACTCTGTTTATGTGCTGATTTCATTAAAAATACTTATTGCACACAAACATTAGAAGGAATCCAAAACCCTAATTTATTTCAATTTAGGGTTTTCGTGATAGAAGCTCTGAGTTATTATATTCATATCAAAACAGCTCCTTTAGGTAACAAAATCCCATAACTTGTTATATTATTTGGGATTTGTAATTGAATTGTGATCTTTTGATCATATTGTGTAACATTGTACAAGAATTCCTTGAAAGGGAATTGTTTGAATTAGGGAGAATGTTTTCTCCTAATTCGGTTGAGTAAATGAGACTTCAATTGGTTTGATTGAAAAAGAAGAGGGTGGATGCAGGACTCAAGGATTGAATGCCCAACCACCATGGTAAATCTGGAGTTAGTTTCTTTGACTTAAATATCTTCTAATATTTGTTGCTTCTTATTTTATCAATTATTTATTGCTAACCTATCAGATCATTTGATACATATAAGTGTGAAAATATTCTAGATAACTTGTTGTTTCATTTACAAGTAAAGTATCATCTAATTAAAATTTGTTCACTTTATATTGGTGTTATTTGTGTGACTTGTCTATACAATTAGATTGAGCATTTACTGAAAATAGTAGCATCCTATTGTTGGTTATAACAATTCAACCCCCCTTCTTGTTAAGTTATAAAACCCAACAGTCGATGGTGTGGGTTCTTGTACAGCGAGCCCTCCAGTTTCTTCCTTCTTGTTGTCTCAGAATTCTTCACCATTCTGCATACAAGCCGCCATCGCAAAGGAGTCCTTGGGCAAGTTCTTTCCAAGGGACCAACTACACGGTCAAAAGTAGGGGCGCAACACCTCTTGGAGAATGAGAATGTATCTTTGTTATAGATTCCTTTGTACATGTATCCAAAACTACCCACACCAAACAAGTTATTGAAGGAAAACCCATGGTGGCTTATAAAAGACTATGGTAAGATAAGTTCAAAGAAAGAACAAACAAATAAAATAGAAAGCATAGTAGTTACAATAATTACTCCTACAAGCCCATAAACTATGGAGATTATTAATTTCATGGTGAAGGTCAATTTCATCTTCTTAGACTCTATGAAACTATAGTTAGGTGACTTCATCTCAAGTATTCCCCTGTATAGCTTACCATTTCCCACAACAAAAGTTGCACTTAAGTTCTTGAAGATGCCATTAGTCAACACCAAACCATTAAAATTATTAAAAGATAGATTCAAAAGCTTTAAAAACTTCAGCACCATAAAAAAGTTTGGAATTTTTCCTAAAAGGTTGTTTCGAGAAGGATTTAATTCTTGAAGTCCTCTCAAAGAACCAAAACTAGTTGGGATATGCCTTGGAAGAAGTTCCCTCTCATGCTAAGAAATTCCAGCATTACACAATTGCCAAGACTTGTTGGAATCTCCCCAGATAACATGTTTTCTTACAAGTTCAAGTTAATTAGATTCTTCAAATTTCCATCTTCAATGGGAAAAGGACCTATTAAATAGATGTTGGATAGATCAAGTTGACTGATAAGGATGAGAGGCCATCAATTGTTGGAGGTTAGTACCATTGAGATTGTTATTAGAAAGATCTAATTCATTCAAATATTAGTTCTTGTCTATACTGAACAAAATCTTTCCCTAAAGATTATTTTGACGCAAATTTAATCTCCATAGCAATGTTATATTTCCTAGGGAGTATAGGATGTTGCTTGAGAAATTGTTTTCATGTAGTTGTAGCATTTTTAACTTTTGGAGCTTTCTAGGATCATGGGGTATCATACCTAACAATTGGTTAGTGCAAAATTTGAAAATCTGTAAGTTGGCAAGATTAACAATTCCACTTGGTATTCCTCCAATTATATTGTTAGCCGTTGATACCAACATTTTAAAAGCATTTACTGATGCATTGAGGCGAAATGGCCATCAAACTTATTGTTGTTTATGAACAACCAATCTAAGTTGGTGCTATTGGTCAAAAAGCAAACAAAACTTAAGTCATCAATTGTGCTTCTTTCCAAGGTGGTTTCTCGAAGCACTCAATTGTGTAAGCCTATGTAACGTTTTCATAGAAAATACATTTCCCATAAAATTGTTATGTGGAATGAAAATTATTTTCAAATTTAAGGCATTGGATATTAGGAAGGGTTATGCGCAAGTTGAATGGAAGACTTCCTTCATGTTGATTCCCTCCTATGTCTATAACTGTAATAGAAGAGAGACTGAAGATTGATGGAGGAATAATACCATAACTAATTAGATGCAAGTGCAATAATTGTACAATTCATAATTTGGCCAAGAGCATCAATGATACTTCCATTGAAGAAATTTTAGGACAAATGAAGTACTTCAAGTGACAATAAGTTTCCAAGAAGCGAGGGATAGCACTAGAAAGTTTGTTGTTAGGTGCAGCAAGTGTTTGCAGCCTTGACAAAGAGGTAAGCTCAATAGGTATTTCCCCTACCAATTGGTTATAATGAAGACTTAAATCTTTAAGATTAGAGCAACCATATATATTGGTAGGAATTCTCCTACCAATAGTTATTGGACAAATACAATTCCTCCAATCCATAAATTCCCCTGAAGGGATTTCATGAATGAAGCTATTGTTTAAGAGATAGAGAAACCTTACAAAGCTTAAGTTTCCAATGGGATGATATGGAACCTACTAGCTTTAAAGATCTCTAGTCTAACATCGTGATCCTTTTGTGATGGCAACCACCTGTAACACCATGCCACTAGCAAAAATGGATGGAGTAATTCCATGAGCTGAAGACCATGAAAGGGTCATGGATTATTTTGGCCTTGAATTACAGTACTGCCCGTTGATCTGTCTCATTCCCGCTGGCAGGCATAGACAGCCAAAAAGAAGTACAAGATAGAAATTGCTAATATAAAAAAATAAGACCGAGAGACTACTAAACTCAAGGACGAATGCCCCATGGCGTTTGGAAGATGAAGCCCGGTCAATTGGTAGTCTTTGATGTTATGGTTACAAATGCTGAAGGCCAATGCGTTGTTTTAGTGACTTCAAGGATAGAGAGATAAGTAATGAATACAAGATAAAAATATTAAAAATTACCCAACAGGGGTCATGGGGATTTCCACAAAATTTCCAAGTCGCATTAAATGCAGCGTCAAGTGACATTCAAATTTCGAAGTCCAAGTCCTTTTCATTTATCCAAGTCCAAATCCAATTTGGTAGTTTGAATTCAAAATTTCTAGTCCAAGTCGCTCCTTTTCATTTATCGAGTCACAAAAGCAAAATCATTGCACACAATTCCACATTTAGCTGGACCTACACCTTGAACCATCTCCAAAAATTCCAATTTGATAGCTTGAATTCCAAATTCTTAAACAATACTTGAGTGTTCAACTTTGATAATCACTAGAAATGTCTTTGGAATCAATTTGATTTTCAAAAATCCTACTCCTTTAAGTCTTTATGACTACCTGAAACAGCTAAGTTCTTAATCTTTGATACTTTCCCTCTGCAAGTTACCTGAAATGCCAGTCAATGCTTAGGAAAGAAAACATATTAAGATTGGCTTCTTCACTTCTCAAAATTGCGTCAATAGCTTTGACTAAAAGCAAAGATAGCTACAAAAAAATTAAAATAAAAATTAAAATAAAAAGGAAAAGTACATAGTAACTTTCTTGTATAGAACTTAAAAATATTCTCGTTTGTACAAAATTTTCTTATCCTTGTCATTGCTAAAGGCAGTACGCATTCCTAGGAATTGGATACAAGTGCCCTTATTGATGGTAGATATTCTAATAACATTTTAATTAACATAGAAGTCAAGATTCTTAGTGAAGCAAAAGAAGAAAAAAAAAAGTTCCTAAATTTTTAACAATTTGTCAAACATTTTAGTCTAAACTTCCGAAAGCCTCGAATTCAAAAAATGCTAATGGTTGAAAGAGCTATGCATAACGACTATTAAGACACCCCAATTCAAATCTGTCCACATCAGCATTTCTTCACCACAGCAATCAACAACACAAGAGCATCTTCAACAACCCAAAAAAGCATTTGACCAAACCAAGCAATTACTCACTCATCAAGTCTCGGTAATCAAGCACCTCCAAGAAGGAAAGGATTCTAAGTTCAAATCAATCCTTCTCCATCTGCAACAGTAATAGAAATCCATCCAAGACAAGATGTGGAAAGAATTCAAAAATCCTACATAATCTAATCTCTCATGAAATCTGTTCATAACTATAACTAACTTATTTCTATATCTGCTTAGCCTCAGTAACATTATAAATTGAGGCTCCCTATACAAACCAAAGTTACGGTGAATTACTTACAATATACTGTAAGAATTATTCCTTCCATTTGGTATTTTATTATTTAATTTGGTATTAGTTTTTAAGCC
Organism: Casuarina cunninghamiana; assembly: GCA_028551485.1. Classification (NCBI taxonomy): domain Eukaryota; kingdom Viridiplantae; phylum Streptophyta; class Magnoliopsida; order Fagales; family Casuarinaceae; genus Casuarina; species Casuarina cunninghamiana. Next base: position 13,435,654 of record CM052371.1, read on the forward strand.
ACTGGCGAAAGCCACTTTCTTTCCTGATCCAGGTTGATGGCATCCTCCATTTCATTTTCCACTGCCTTTACCACTGCTGCTACCATTCCTACACTAGAGAATGTCTCCATTCCAGCTGTTGGTGTCTAACTCGACGGCCATAACTTCCTTGTTTGGAAAGTAAGAATAGTCCCCTACCTTTAGGCAAGTGGCCTCCTCTCTATCTTAGATGGATCCTACCCCTGTCTGGAAGCACACCTCACTACCATAGATGAAAATGGAGCCATTTGCCGTGTTCCTAATCCTGCCTGCAATGACTAGAACATTCAAGATCAAACCACTCTAGGTTGGATCCTAAACACTTGCTCAGATGTTGTAGTCTAGTCAATCACTCAGCATGACCATGCCTGAAGCCTGGAAAGCTCTTGCAACAAAGTTTGAAGCATAAAACTCTGCATGGACCTCCTCCCTGCACATCCGCCTTTAAACAATCCAGAAAGGCCATCACTCGGTAAGTGAGTTCTTACAAGAAATTAATACACTTGTTGACCAACTCGATAATGTAGGTGAAGCAATCTCTAACAATGAGTTCTTAACTCATTTGTTTGGGGGACTTGGACCCGCATACACACCATTGGCAATTGCCATTACAGTCCACAGCTGCACGGCCTCTCTCTCTAGGGAAGATCTTCACAGGTTGCTCCTAGCCCATGAGGCCATGATGGAACTCGCAAAACAGAGCACTCCCACAGCCACAATTTCCTCTAACAACAATTCTAGCCAAAATCGTGCAGCACCCACAACACTTGGCTCTAGATCTCAGCCCCCATGGTATACCCATGCCAGAATCAACCAAGTTTCCATCCCACCAAGCAGCAAACTCATAATTGGTGATGGAAATCGACGTCGAACAATTGTCTATCAACTCTACAATCGTCCAAGCCACTGTGCGAACCAGTGCCGCTCCCGACTGCCCCCACCTCAGTACACCTACAACGCTGCTCAAGCCAACCAGGTGCAGGCTAATTTTAACGGGCTCTTACCCGCACGGTCCAATCCACTAAGCCCAACATATGACTTCAATGCTTTTAGCTTTCTAGCCCCTCACGAGGCCCACGACTCTTCAGCCCACTTATCCGCCAATTATTCTCATGCTGCGGCCCAATCTGACTTAGCTTGGTACCCAAATTCAGGGGCTACTAACCATATAACATCAGACCCAATGAACTTGGAGAACATTATGGCCTATAACAGGCCTAAACAGGTTATTGTTGGAGATGGAACAGGTTTACCCAAGCCATATAGGTAATATTTCTAAACCCAATAAATTTTCTATGTCCAAAATACTCATTGTCTCGTCTATTATAAAAAAATCTTTTATCCGTTTCTCAATTTACACATGAAAATAATTGTGTTTTCTCATTTTATCCTAACTTTTGTGTGGTTCAAAATCTAAATACGAGGAAAACACTCCTTCACGGGCCAATTGATCGTGGACTTTACCGTTTGACATCAATAAATTCGAAGCAAAAGCCCCTAATTATGTTAGCACATAAGACTCGATTAGAAAAATGGCACCTAAGATTAGGTCATGCCAACTACAAGAATGTAATAAATTTGCTTCGATTAATGAAAATTCATTTTTTGGGAACACCACCCTCTTTATGCAAAGCTTGCCACATAAGCAAAAGCTCACGCCAAGCTCATCATTCCACCCATATGGTGTCTTAGGCCCTTCTGGATTTAGTCCACTTTGATATATGGGGGCCCGCTCCAATTACCTCCTCTATAGGAAACCGATATTATATTTTTTTTTTTATGGACGATTATTCAAAATTTTCTTGGCTTTACTCGTTCCAATCATGAGATCAATTTATTCCAATATTTCAAACATTTCAATGGTTTGTTAAGAATAATCTCCAAACTAATATTAAATGTATACAAAGTAATGGGGCCGCTGAATTTACATCAGCCCAATTTCACAAATTACTTCAACAATCAGGCATATTTCATTGCATTTCTAGCCCCTACACCCCCTTTCAAAATGGCTATGCTAAACGTAAACATTGCCATGTCATTGAAACTGGGCTATCTATGTCAAATTACACACAAGTTTCATTCTTTTATTAGGATTATATCATTGAAACGGTTATTCATATTATCAAACGCTTACCAAGTGCAATAATTCAAAATAAATCTTCATGGGAAAAATTATTTGGAACCCTTTCATACATCTCCCATCTATGAGTTTTTGGGTGTCTTGTTTACCTTTATCTTTGCCCTTATACGAAGCATAAATTACTCCCTTGTTCCACCGATTGTGTTTTCTTAGGTTATCCAACTGGATACAAAGGCTACCGATGCCTATCTCTTAAAACCAAAAAGATATATATTGTCACTGATGCGACCTTTGATGAGGATGTTTTTCCATTTACCACACTCCAACCCTCATCCACACCGCAATCTCCTACTACTCAAGTTCACTTACCGCTTCCTAAGATCCCATCTTTTCGTGGTCAACATCTTTCTACTTCTAATGATGGTCCTTCCGCTACTATGCCCTCTAACCTACTTGAGGCATCTAGTGGGCCACCTCCTACTGTGGACTCACCACAACCTTCCCTTCTCTGCTCCTTCCACCTACCGTGGGTCCTTCTCACCCTATGGTAACCCGATTAAAGGGCGGGACTCTTGCACGACGCCAACTTACACGTCACCACACTTATGCTTTAACTACAACTGCACATCCTTATCATGAACCCTCAAACTTCACTAAGGCTTCCAAAGACTCTAATTGGCGCAAAGCCATGGCAAATGAATATACTGCCCTACTTAAAAATCATACATGGGACCTAATTCCCCCAATGACCAACATCAACCCTATTGGATGCAAATGGGTTTACAAAGTCAAACTCAACTCTTATGGGTCCCTTGAATGCTACAAAGCACGACTCATAGCAAAATGTTTTCATCAACACCATGGGATTGACTACACTGAAACCTTTAGTCTTGTTGCGAAACTTGTCACTATTTGCACGGTTCTTGCCATTGCTTATAATAAAAAATGACCAATTAAGTAATTAGATGTTAAAAATGCCTTCCTCCATGGCCACCTTGATAGGAAGTCTATATGACACAACCATAAGGCTTCATTGATCCTTAACGTCCTTATCACATGTGTCATCGTCGACATTCACTCTATGGACTTAAACAAGCCCCACATGCTTGGAATCAACGTCTTAGTCAATTTTTGGGAAAAATTGGTTTTCATTCCTCCCACGTTGACTCATCATTATTTATTTTACAACGGTCCACATACCTCGTATACATTCTTGTCTATGTCGATGATATAATATTTACTAGCAGTCCCAATGCCCCACTTGCATAAATTCTTCGTCAACTTCAAAATGAATTTGACATTAAAGATTTGGGCGATCTCCACTATTTCTTAGGAATTGAAGCCAATCACTAGGCTCATGGCATGCATCTTCATCAGGCCAAATTTGCGCACAAAATAATCAAACGTGCCAATATGAGTGATGCCCGTGGTGTTACATCTCCATGTACCACTAGTCACCCCCATTCCATTAATGATGGTGACCCTCTTCTAGACCCTACTCAATACCGGAGTATCGTGGGTTCTCTTCAATACTTAACCTTGCCACGGTGCATGGAGATGTAACACCAAGGTCTGACATCGCCTATGCTGTTAACACTGCATGCCAATATATGCATGCACCTACTACTACCCATTAGACCTTTGATAAACGGATTTTACATTTTCTTGCAGAAACTCCTCGCTTCGGCCTCCACTTCACCCGCGGTGCCTCCAATGTCCTCCATGCCTACTCCAATGCTGGCTGGGTGGGTGATCAAGATGATCGTAGTTCCATGGGTAGCTATTGCATCTTTTTTGGTCCTAACATCATTTCGTAAAGCTCCCATAAGTATAAGATAGTTGCCGTCTCAAGTACTGAAGTAGAATTTAAGAGCTTAGCAGACACCACCGTTGAACTCATCTGGATTCAAGTGCTTCTTCGTGATCTACACGTTCCTTTTCAAAATCCACCAGCCTTATGGTGTGATAATGTCTCCGCACTCTACCTCTCTACCAATCTAGTTTTCCATGCACGCACAAAGCATGTTGAAATTGACTTTCACTTTGTTCATGAACGCGTCACCAGTAAACAACTTTCTATCCACTTTATCTCAACTTTGGATCAAATTGCAGACATTCTCACCAAGAGACTCTCCTTTGTCCGATTTAAGTTATTACTAGACAAGCTTATAGTTTGTTTCGATCTTTTAGCTTGCGAGGGGATATTAAGACACCCCAATTCAAATCTGTCCACATCAGCATTTCTTCACCACGGCAATCAACAACACAAAAGCATCTTCGACAGCCCAGAAAAGCATCTCACCAAACCAAGCAATTACTCACTCATCAAGTCTCGGTAATCAAGCACCTTTAAGAAGGAAAGGATTATAAGTTCAAATCAATCCTCCTCCATCTGCAACAGTAATGGAAATCCATCCAAGACAAGATATGGAAAGAATTCAAAAATCCTACATAATCTAATCTGTCGTGAAATTTGTTCATAACTGTACCTAACCTATTTCTATATCCACTTGCCTTAGTAACATTATAAATTGAGGCTCCTTGTATAAACCAAAGTTACAGTGAATTACTTACAATATACTACAAGTATTATTCAATATACTACAAGTATTATTCCTTCCATTTGGTATTTTATTATGTAATTACGACATCCACCTGAGCCATTGGAAATCTTATAAGAGACTACGAAACTAGCGTGAAGAGGTAGGACTTAATACGTAGGGCGCAAAGCGTTGGACAAGTAAGTTGTAGGCATTACCAATTTTGATGCGTCAAAAGTATACAAATAAGAGATACGTGCCTCCGTATTCACAAGAGTGCATGACTTCTGTTGCGGTTGGAGTACAACATTGTAGTGTTCTTGGTACTTATAGCTCTACAATTTCTTGTTAAAGATTTTATTGGCTTGATAGGGCTAAGGACTTCCAGAAGATTTGTTAAAGAATCATCAATAGTTTTGAGTTTAGACCATGATGAAAAGTGTTACTAACAACTTAAAACAACTTACGTTCAGTGCCCTCTTTTAGGAGATACATCTACACTCACTTAAGTAACTCCTCCCATTGTATACTCTCGATCCCAGCATGGGGCCACATGATACCTTAGGTTCAAGATAATGCTTTTATAGCACAAAAGAAGAAAAGAAAAAAGGAAAAAAAATAGTAAAATATTAACTGTAGCTCTTTGAATCAATAACATTTTTTATAATGTAAAAGAGATATGTGTATATGAAAAGGGAGAGAGAAAAACTCACCCAACCAAATGAACTCCACATATTTCTAATATATTCATGTGTCTTTGACACACAACTTGTTTATTTAGTCTAAAGCAAGTAAGTGCGCTTAATCATAGAGCACATTTCCACCTTAGGGAATATATAAAGCAACACAGAGGTCACAAAAGAAGGAATAAATTGACGAATATGCAAGAACATTCCTGCTTTGTAACCAGAAAAAGAAAACTCTAGAATTCCAGCTGCCAAGCTAATTGACATTGCACTGGAAGTTTGTATCTGTCGTGATACAATGCCAAGATTGTTGAGGTTATAACCATCATAGGAAATCAACCCTTAAGGTTGAGAAAAATAATCATTTTATTCATTCAATGAGACACAATTATTAATACGATATCACATCTATAACTTATTAAATTGGATAAAACCTGACTTGCACTAAGTTTCAAACTCGATTCCTTCTCCTCCAATTTCCCCGCCAACAAAATGACAACCATTTAATATATATAATTTCTTACTAGATAGATGGCTCTTAGAAAAATAGAAGTGATTAAATTTGAAGTCCTAGAAGGACTCAGGAATATGTAAGAAAGTGGTGCCATTGTGTAAGGGGCCTTCTCCAACCTCGCCTTCTAGAAGCCGTTGTCAAACCTTAGATCTGGTAATCGGCCCTTCCTGTGCTCCCCTCCTGGGATGCTAGCTCCGGTATCTGCTTGTGTGAGGAATTTTGCTTGATTGAAAGCAAAGAACATAAGAATGAGCTAGTTGTCGGGAACCTTTACCGCTAATCACCTCTGCCCCTTTAGAGAGAAAAAGACTCTTCACAATACTGAGATAAGGTCTTTCTCGAAGCCGTCCCCCTAGCCAAAAAACCCCTAATCCACACGGGCCACGTCTCCACATATACTTCCATTGGGCTACGTCACGAGCCTAATTACCTACTTACACAAATAAGTTCACAATTAAAAAGAAATACATAATAGACACATAATTGACTCATCACCCCCTTTACAAAATTACTGGCCCGTTACATTCCTCCCCCCGTTACTTTAGCCTTGTCCTCAAGGTTGTACTAAATTTTCCGGTTGGAAGTTCGGGTATTTCCTTTTGAATTCCTACTCTTCTACCCAGGTAGCTTCCGCCGGCGGTCTTCCCTTCCAATGCACCAAAATCTCAATCTTCCCGCCCCTTTTTCGCTGCTCCAGCATGGCCCTCGGTTGATTCTCCTCCTTTAACTCCTTTTGAGCATCTAGAAACTCTTCGGGATCAACCTCTTGGACATCTGCGAGACTGCCATAAAATCTTCTTAGCTTAGATACATGGAACACAGGATGTACCTTGGCTGTAGTAGGTAATCCCAGCTCGTAAGCCACCTTCCCTATTCTTTGAGTAATTTCATAAGGCCTGCTAAACTTGGGTCTCAGCATTTGGTTCCTGCTTTGGTGCACTGAGGTCTGTCGATTTGGTGGGAGCTTCACAAATACCCAATCCACTTTCTGGTATTCTACTTCTCTCTTTTTCTTATCATATACTCTTTTTAATCTATCTTGAGCTGCCTGCAGGTTCTTCTTGATTTTATCCAACACAGCATCCTTTTCTTCTAGCAACTGCTCCACCGAAGCCACCTTAGCCGTCCCCTTTATGTAGCTTAAAAGGGAGGGAGGACTTCTCCCATATACAATTTCAAAAGGAATATGCAGTGTGGAACTATGCCAGCTAGTGCTGTAGCAGTATTGCACCCAAGGCAACCACTTAACCCACTCCTTCGGTTTTTCCCCCACTACACACCTCAAGTACATCTCGATAGTCTTGTTAACTACCTCTATTTGCCCATCCATTTGCGAATGATATGAGGATGAGAAGTTAAACTGTGTATTTTGCATCCGAAAGAGCTCCCTCCAAAACTTACTTATGAATAAAGGATCTCAATCACAAACAATCGAGCGGGGCATCCCATATGGCTTGAAAATGTTATCAAAAAATGCTTGAGCTACAGAGACAGCCATATAGGGATGTGACAGGGGCATGAAGTGTCCAAACTTGGACAGCCGATCCACTACCACAAGCAGCATTGATTTCCTTTGAGACTGTGGTAACCCTTCCACAAAGTCCATGGAGATATCCTCCCAAATCTGATCTGGAATAGACAAAGGTTGAAGAAGTCTAGGGGCTTTATCATTTGCATACTTGTGTTTTTGGCAGCTTATGCACTCTTTAATTATCTATTCAACACTTTTCTTCATCCCCTTCCAATAAAAAACTACCTTCACCCTTGTTAGTGTCTTTTCTCTCCCTTCATGAGAACTATAATGCATCTCTTTCACTATCAATGGAATGAGGGAAGAGTTTGGAGGAAGATATATCTTATCCCAGAAGGTGAGAATCCCATCCTTGTAATTCCACGGCCCTAAGGCTTCTCTTCGCTTAACATTATGAATCAATTCCTGGACGTGGGGGTTGCTTTTCAACTCTTTTCGAATGGAATCCAGCCATACCGGTTGTGGGATGGACAGGGCCGCACAAGAAGCAGAAAACTCCTTGCTATTTAATTCTTTCAATTCTCCCTGCTGTCTGGACAGCCCATCAGCAACAACGTTTTCACGCCCCGCTTTTTATTCCACCACAAAATCGTACCCCATCAGCTTGAGCAGCCACTTCTGTTGGGCCGATGTCACTATCTTTTGGTCCTATAAGTACTTGAGACTCTTCTAATCTGTCCTTATGATAAATTGGCTGCCTAATAGGTAGTGTCTCCATTTCTGTACAGCCATGATAATGGCCAACATCTCTCTGTCATAAGTTGAGAGGGCTAAGTGTATTCCGTGTAAGGCTTTACTGAAGTATGCTATGGGTCTTCTTCCTTGGGATAGCACGGCTCCAATCCCTGTGCCTGAGGCATCACACTCCAGAACGAAGGGTTTTGAAAAATCTAAGAGACGTAACACCGAGGCTGAAGTCATTGCTGTCTTAAGTCTATTAAAGGCTTGTTGTGCCTTATCATTCCACATAAACCCATCTTTCTTTAGCAAACTAGTTTGAGGTTCCGTGATTCATCCATACCCCTCTATGAACCTCCTATAATACCCTGCTGTACCCAAGAATCCCCTCAAAGCCTTCACTGATTTTGGAACGGGCCATTGAAGGATCGCTGCCACCTTTTCAAGGTCCACGGCAACCTCCTTTTCGCACACAACATGTCCCAAAAACTTGAGCTGCGTACACCCGAATTCACATTTTAACAACTTGACATATAGAAAATTTCTTCTCAAGGTTTCCAACACCAACCTTACATGCTTAAGGTGATCCTCCCAACTCTTGCTAAAGACCAATATATCATTGAAGAGCACCAAAACTATTTTCCGTAGGTACTCTTGAAACACCACATTCATCAATGATTGAAAGGTAGAGGGGCCATTAGTTACCCTAAATGGCATCACTAAGAATTCGTAATGTCCATGGTGGGTTCTAAAAGCGGTTTTCTCTATGTCCTCTTCTCTCATTCTAACTTGGTAGTATCCGGATCTCAAATCTAGTTTCGAGAAATACCTAGCTCCATTCAATTCATCCAAAAGTTCATCAATGGTAGGGATGGGGAACTTATCCTTAATAGTTTGCTTGTTCAACTCTCGGTAGTCCACACAAAGTCTCCACGTTCCGTCAGCCTTCTTGACTAATAAAACTAGAAAAGAAAAAGGACTCTTGCTAGGTCTTATTACCCCATCCTCAAAGAGCTCCTTCACCAGCCGCTCAATCTCCCCTTTCTGCACATATGGGTATCTACAGGGTCTAACCAAAATTGGCCTTCCATCACCTTTAAAAATTATCTTATGATCATGACTCCTCCAGGGTGGGAGACCTTTAGGTGAGTGGAATAAATCTTCAAAGTCTGCTAGCAACCCTTCCATGTGACGATACTGCTCAGCACCAACCTTAGTGGTCTTTAAAGGCCCTCATGATTCATCTTGCTGCCCATCAGCGAGCTGGACCACCATAAATTGCCTCTTTTTCGTTAACTCCCTGCAAAACTGGTTTTCTGCCACCACTTGAGGAGGCTTCGGCTTCCATCCCTTCAAAACAACTCTTTTATTCTCCATACTAAACTTCATTCTCTGCTCCAAGAAGTTCCATACTATATCTCCCAACATCTCAAGCCACTGAATTCCTAACACCACATCAACTGCTACTAGGGTTAAAACATATAGATCTAGCCGCATTCCGACTCCTTGTAACTTGACCTCTATTCCCCTACATACCCCAACACTCTCAATTCCCCTTCCACTTGCCACCACCACCTTAAAAGTACAAGAATTATCAACCTTAAGCCCAAGGCGAGTAACTAACCCATGATCAATGAAATTATAGGTGTTGCCTGAATCAATTACAACCCTAATGAACCTCTTAAAGGTCTCCACTTGCCCCTCAACTTTCATAGTTTTTCGCTTACCCACTCCTATATCATATAGGGCTATTGTGGAAATTCTTATATCCTCCTCTATCTTTAAACAGTCAGTAAATTCTTCACCACCCCCATGCTGATTTCTTCCAAGGTCCTTGTCATCCCATTCATCCGGATATACAACATCGCAAATGATTAATTTCTTTTTACACTTGTGACCAAGGGTGGACCTATCATTGCAGTGAAAACACATCCCCTTCTGAAGTCTTTCTTCTAGCTCCGCTACTGTGAACTTCCTGGTGGGTAATGCAGTCCGTGCAGGTTAATTTAGCGGTGGTCTGAAAACAGCTGGTGGTTGTCGCGGTGGTGCAGGGGGTTGTGGCATCTTTCCACCCCCTCTGTGGTGAACATCCTCAGTTACTCCTCTACGAGCTGCAAAGGAATTAGGCCGCTATCCATACAATTTTAAAAATTGGTCTTCGTAAATAAATGCAAATTGAAGAGCCTCACTCAATGTAGCTGGATGTTTTGCATCAACATCCCCCTAAATCCCAAGCTTTAGCCCTCCAATGAAATAATCCACTACCTGCTGTGAGGTTAAAGGACTAGCGGAGGCTAAAGCCTCTCTAAACTGTTCATAATACCGCTCTACCGTGTCCACTTGTTCTAGTTTCATCATAGTGCGAATGGAATTTTGGGGCTGAGTAGATCTATATCGATCCATAAGGCCCTTTTGAAATTTTTCCCATGTTAACATGTTCCCCACTCTTTCTAAGTCCTCTCTGTAGGATTGCAACCATTTGACTGTGTTCCCAGCCATATTCCAGGTAGAAACCCTTACTTTTTCTAAGTTAGACAGACCATGAAAATAAAAAAAACTCCGTAGCTATGAAGAGCCAAGAAGCTGGGTCATCTTCGTGATGAAATCGGGGTAGTTCAAACCGAGTAATCCGGTTCAGAAGGCTGGATCCAAAATCTTGGCCTAACCCGGAAGAACTGGGTCCCTACCCGTTTGGGCCCGACCTGGAAAAACTAGGTCTTAACTCGTTGGAGCCCGACCCCTTGGGGCCGACTCGCTATTGGGGCCCGGCCCTTTGGGGCCTGACCCGTTGGGGTCCGACCCACTAGGGCCTGACCCGTTGGGGTCCGACCCACTAGGGCCCGACCCATTGGGGCCCGAGCCATTGTGGCTCGAGGAGTTTGGGCCTAACCCAGAGCCATTGGAGGACAAGGTCTGAAACTGAGATACATGGGGATTAGGGTTAGGGTTACCTTTATCGATGGAGGGATTGGGGTCGCTGCCTGAAGTGGTGTTAGGGTTTCCGCCCAATGAGGATTCGATGCACTGAGAGACGAGCAACTGGAGTTGCGACTGAAGTTGCGACATCATAGTCTCCATTTGGGTTCAGAGATCATGGACCTTAGTGGAGAATTGAGACTCTAAATGAGATAAGCTAGACTCCAATTGGGAAAGACGGTCCTCTATCGTAGGATTGGTTGACTCTGATGCCACTTGTAAGGGGCTTTCTCCAACCTCGCCTTCTAAAAGCCAATTTTAAATCTTAGATCTCGTAATTAGCCCTTCCTACACTCCCCTCCTAGGATGTTGGCTCCGGTATTTGCTTGTGTGAGGAATTTTGCCTGATTGAAAGCAAAGAACAGAAGAATGGGCTTGTTATCGAGAACCCTTACCGCTGATCGCCTCTGCCCCTACAAAGAGAAAAAGACTCTTCACAATACTGAGATAAGGTCCTTCTCGAAGCCGTCCCCCTGGCCAAAAAACCCCTAATCCACATGGGCCACGTCTCTATATAGGCTTCCATTGGCCTACGTCACGAGCCCAATTACCTACTTACACAAATAAGTTCACAATTAAAAGGAAATACATAATAGACACATAATTGACTCATCACCCTTTTTATAAAATTACTGGCCCGTTACACATTGTGTAAAATATTGAGAAAACTAGAATGGCCTATGAGTGAGTGAATTGCTTCTATATTGCTGTGATGATTTGTATAAAGATCAACATTTTTATGTCTAGTTTCCTTTGAAAGGATTGAAGTTGGCAAAAAGATATTAAATCTAATGATTGTTGTCGTTTCACTGACAAACATTAATTTTCAAATCAAATAAATTATTTCTTCTATCATTCATTGGAACAAAAGGAATAAAAAAGGCCTAGCGAGGTACTAACTGACTAGGGCAGGCCATGGAATTAAAAAAAGCTCTTGTAGACAAAATCAAAAAGTATTTTTTTTTCAGATATTTTTATTTTTATATGTCTAGATATTAGATAATTATCTAATATTATCTATATAATATGTATTCAATGCTTTAATGTATTTTTTTCATGTGTGTGATTGTTGAAGTTATGTTTACCGCTTAGAAAACAACACCATGACAGAACAATCTAGATGGAAGAAATTATCGTCATTTTCCCCCATATGCAACTAGGTAAAAGTTCTTTATATGAGTCACAAAGTTGATTTAAGCTACAAAACTCAAGATGTTAGAGTAATTGTGTTTTATTTTTTTTTTGTTTTTTCATGTTTCAAGTCTACTTTCAACTAGCTAATAGGATGAGTGTAACTCTTGTTAAGGCAAATCATCGAGACAAGGTAGAATGCGAGTTTGAACTCTGGAAGGTGCCTATATACATTTGTTTGGACCTGGACCATTGATTTTTTTTTTTATTAGATAAGAATAGGTTATCTAGATTCCAGTTATAGGAGTTGGTTTTCTATAGGTTTAATGTATTTTTGTTAAATTTTTTATGTTGCAATAAACGTAGATAAGGCATTGATGAATTGTTACAAATTTTTCCTGGAGAATTTACCATATCCACTAGTAGTTTCTCTTTCTAATTCATTTCTGAAAATTATGGAGTCATCAGACCCAAAGTTTTAGATGAAAACAGCAATTTCATGTTCTTAATTCTAAGCTTCTAGTTTTGTTTGTATGTAGTTGCTTCTCCTCTAGCATTGTCTTTCTTTATGGAAGTTTTAAAACTTTTTGTAACTTTTGTGCTAGACACTACTAACTTTGCGTTGTTTTATTTTACTTTCAGAAGCAACCAGTAGAATCTCTTCTAGTCCACTCTTGCTTGTGAAGGAAGGACTGACAAACCTAGGCATTGGAATTCTGCTTTTCTTGTTGTAAATTTTGTGCTACAGTAGCATCATTAGGACAACTTATTCTTCCTGAGGCACTTAAGCTTCTGCCTTTTTACACAGTTGGTATTATTCTTTCTGCTCTACTTCAGAACTGAGTTATATAAATGTACGTACTTCATTTAATTACCTATTTCTGTTAAAATAGTCTTCTTTTCTTTGTATTTGTACTAAATCCTTCCATTATCAACTTTTACTCTGTTGTTCATGCCTAAGAAAGCAAGGGACTTTCTCCAGAGCTAGTTTAGATGGCATTTATGTTGAAAGTTCAACTAGTTGGATGTTGAGTGTGCCTTTTTACAAGTAAATTGGTGTCGATATATATTTTGTCGGCCTCCCCTCACCAACAATCACAAAAAAGCAAAACAATAAGAATTTTCAGCTTCTTTCCCTGCATAAGAAGAAAAAGTGAAGAAAACATTTAAGATAGATTTTACAATAAAAAAAATTAAAGTTAACTTTCCTTTTCTCTCAAGATTTGTTGTATTTTCTGTTGTTGATGGTGCCACTATTATGTAACACTTCCTGCTGGTCATTATTTGAGTTACGGAAGTAAATGATTCAGCATCTTAGGATGTTCTGTAACTGAGCTAATGGTATTGTTGCTTTGCAGCATTAATTGAGAGTAGGGGATTAAAAGTCGATGGAAGAATAGAGGAAGGATCTCTTTGGATTAATCACATTTACTCCATTTCTACCCCATTGGCAATGCCGTTTTTGTACCCTAGGATGGTGGCTGTCCATGACCTTAATTCAAAGGTTTGAGATGTGGTGATGTTCCTTAAATTGATTTAACACCGGTGGTAGCTTTTGAAAGCTTGCAGGAGGGTGATGAATCTCTTGTTCCTCCTGCAATTCCACTTTCTAGCAAACACGTTGTGACAAGGGAATTTATCTTCTTGAGAATGGTGAGGATTGGTTGATATACATTGGAAACTCAATGGATTGAGTGCCCTGCAACAGATGTTTGGCACTTCTTTGGGTAATGAAATTCCATCTTAGGTAATTTTGATTTTTTTCATTTCTAAGTAAATTATGTATGCTTGATACTGTTGATAAAAACTTTCATCTTAGACCTAGACCTGAGGTTTTTACGCTTGATTTGACTTTGGCTACATAAATGGGTTTAATGTCTTCTAGTACAGAGGTTTTTTTTAGCAGAAAGACTGCCAAAAGTCATCGAAAGTGGATGAGTTTATTTAATTATCCAATTGTCCTCTTTTTATTTTCTTTTGGATGAGAAATTCCCAATTAAAAGGCATGAATTAGACGGTCCAGAGCATCTAAAATGGAAAGGATTGATTTCTGGTGTGAGTTTTTGTCTTGAGAATGGTAAGGATTGGTTGATATACATTGGAAACTCAATGGATTCAGTGCCCTGCAACAGATGTTTGGCACTTCTTTGGGTAATGAAATTCCATCTTAGGTAATTTTGATTTTTTTCATTTCTAAGTAAATTATGTATGCTTGATACTGTTGATAAAAACTTTCATCTTAGACCTAGACCTGAGGTTTTTACGCTTGATTTGACTTTGGCTACATAAATGGGTTTAATGTCTTCTAGTACAGAGGTTTTTTTTAGCAGAAAGACTGCCAAAAGTCATCGAAAGTGGATGAGTTTATTTAATTATCCAATTGTCCTCTTTTTATTTTCTTTTGGATGAGAAATTCCCAATTAAAAGGCATGAATTAGACGGTCCAGAGCATCTAAAATGGAAAGGATTGATTTCTGGTGTGAGTTTTTGTCTTGAGAATGGTAAGGATTGGTTGATATACATTGGAAACTCAATGGATTCAGTGCCCTGCAACAGATGTTTGGCACTTCTTTGGGTAATGAAATTCCATCTTAGGTAATTTTGATTTTTTTCATTTCTAAGTAGATTATGTATGCTTGATACTGTTGATAAAAACTTTCATCTTAGACCTAGACCTGAGGTTTTTACACTTGATTTGACTTTGGCTACATAAATGGGTTTAATGTCTTCTAGTACAGAGGTTTTTTTTAGCAGAAAGACTGCCAAAAGTCATCGAAAGTGGATGAGTTTATTTAATTATCCAATTGTCCTCTTTTTATTTTCTTTTGGATGAGAAATTCCCAATTAAAAGGCATGAATTAGATGGTCCAGAGCATCTAAAATGGAAAGGATTGATTTCTGGTGTGAGTTTTTGTCTTGAGAATGGTAAGGATTGGTTGATATACATTGGAAACTCAATGGATTCAGTGCCCTGCAACAGATGTTTGGCACTTCTTTGGGTAATGAAATTCCATCTTAGGTAATTTTGATTTTTTTCATTTCTAAGTAGATTATGTATGCTTGATACTGTTGATAAAAACTTTCATCTTAGACCTAGACCTGAGGTTTTTACACTTGATTTGACTTTGGCTACATAAATGGGTTTAATGTCTTCTAGTACAGAGGTTTTTTTTAGCAGAAAGACTACCAAAAGTCATCGAAAGTGGATGAGTTTATTTAATTATCCAATTGTCCTCTTTTTATTTTCTTTTGGATGAGAAATTCCCAATTAAAAGGCATGAATTAGACGGTCCAGAGCATCTAAAATGGAAAGGATTGATTTCTGGTGTGAGTTTTTGTCTGCAGCCACATCTAATTTAGGAAAGGTGCATTCTAAAGGACATAATGTCATTATTTACTCTTTCCTTCAATTAAAACTTTATTTTTCCCAGGGGAATTTGGGCTACACAGTTGTTTTGTTAAAGTAATGGAGACTGGCTTGTAAGCAATGTGTGAGGTTGAGAAATTTCTTTGCCAGCATGTATTTTTGTGGCTGCAACTAGGTAATGTATCTGATTAAATTTTTTTGATCAGTTTGTGTTGCATTAATACAATAATCCATTGTCAAAGAAACTAAGTGATTTGGTAGATGAGATGCAATGTCAAAGATATTCCTACCTATGGTATCACTGATGTTGTTCCTGTTTGTTTTTCTTGTTCATGGTCCAAGTTGTAGCATGATTGAAGTTTGATTTGATATTTTTCCTATTCCAATTTATGATGCCTCACTTTTGTGAAGATGTTTATAATAGTCTCTTCAATTTCTTACACCTTGGAACGGTTCAAAAAAGGGGATCCATCAGGTCAGTACATTAGAATACCTTAAAAGCAAACTAGGGATCTAACTATTTTTGCTACTAGATGAGTTCTTCATATGAAAAATGGGAAAAAATGCATCTGACAATTTTCATGCCGATCTCTAATAAATCATTTTTGTTTTCCTTTCAGGCATAAAACCTTCCACCCAGGATCAATAAATTCTTTCACTTAAGAGTTTGGAGAGGGAGATTAGCTAGATACTAAAGTTGTCTTTGATATTGAATAGAAGATTAATGTAGGTTTAATCCAATGAAATGTGGGATTCTCACTATGTCCCTTTCAGATGTTTCCACGTACAGAGCCACCACAGCTGTTATAAGATTTTGTTTTATTTTTAGCCTTTTAAGATAATTAGTTTTCACTTTGTTTTTCCTTTTAAATAAAATGACCTCATTTTCGGAGGATATCCAAAATAATGTCACTTTGATTGAGGGAGGTAATATGAGATGGAGGACTGAAAAGAGGGAAGCAGAAAAAAAAATTGTGAATAGAAAAAAAGGACACTTTGTCTCCTCTCTTAGGTTTAAGTTTCTAGCTTGTAAGGGATTTTAGTTGGAACGAACTCTATAATCAAGGTATTTTTGTCATTTGGTGCTTTTTTCAGTATCTAGGCCCACCCACAATTCTTTTGAGTGACATTTAATCTTAGGTCTAGAGTTGGATTCTTATATTTTCATTTTTGCTTGTGTGAAGATGACTCCTATGTATCTTTCCCTATTTGTGGATGGTAGGTTTGGACTAGTCAAAGCCTATATGTTTGGTTTCGGAACCGTGGGTATTGTAAGTAATGTCAAAATGGTTAACTAGAAAAGTCCTAATCCTTTTAGAAGCTGGAACAAATATAATTACCAATCACTTGCTTTTCATTGTGTATGCATTGTACTCTGTGATGGACTAGACTAGGGTGTCCCACACCAACAATTAATTTTTTTAAAAAACAATATACATTTTTTCTGTTGTTTTTTATTGAAACATGTAATTGTCTAATGTGTAGGCATGCTGTTCTTCTGATGTTTGATAGAAGACAAGGAATCAAATGGCCCCTCCTATGTTGAGTTTCTAATGAAGGTCCAGCGGCAAATTCAATGCAAAATTTGTTAGAAAATTTGGTCTCAGACGAGACCTTTTAATAGGATCTGAACATTGATCATGGATAAATAAATGGGTTTCTATATGTATAATGTAAAACAGATTTGAAAACATACCGTATTTTGTTTCTTGAGCCGCAAATTGCGACTAAGTCTTCCACTCTATTCTCTTCAGATACTGGCTTGATAAGATAGCCAAAAGTTGTTGTGTAAAAGTTAGGGAGAAGGCAACAACAATGACCGTGTAAAAGCCCCCTTTTATTTGTGTTAGTGTGCTTAGTGTTTTATGGGAGAGAGGGGCATGGTGGATGACAAGGCGAAACCACCTAAGAGGTGATTTCCCACGACTAAACGCAATCAAATAAATTACATTGTTGTCTCCAAAAATTTCTCCCTAAAGCAACATTAAATATATTAAATATATATATAAACAGAGAGCCAGAGGGGGGACTTATCTAATCAATAAAATGTCCATACAAATAGCCTCACTCATCAAAGTCTATAAGATGGGCAAAGGCCCACACCAGCCAGTACCATATATGCAAAAGGGGAATATATGTACAACATGTGTACAATTAAATGAACCAATAAAATCACATTGCATTGCCACGGTAGGGAATGATTGTTTATACATAATTGATATAAGCCCACATTACATGGACTCATACAATGAGCCAACAATCTCCCACTTAGGCTATAGCAATGATCATAAAAACAAATAATACTACTAGTAGATTTTATATATATGAAAATAATTTTTAAAAACATTTTGTGTTGGTCTAGAAAATTTAGAAACATCCCTTATTGCCGATCTTGTCACATAAAGTTTCACACTCATGGATAATAGTGGTAATTATGTCATTTAGAGACACAACTCCCAAGATAGTCACAAGATTCCTCCACTTTAAGAACATAGATCTTATATGGTAGTATGGTGGACAAATAACACCACAAAAGAAATGTTGTGTTACCCTCCTATCAGTCCCATTCTCCTAATGACCAGCGTCACCGACAAAACTGTCATAGGGAAATATCACTTCTAATGACAAACATCACCGACAAACGGTCCTAGAAGGACGTTCCCAAGGTGACAAGACGTCCTCGATAAACCGTCCTAGGAGAATATAAAATGTCTTGTATAAGGTACTCGAGTACATAAATATTTGTGTGCTACAAGATATTACAATATGGCCAATAATAATGTGCCCTGGCCAAATGCTTAAGGTTACACATCCCTTAAGACTTTATAACCTGTCTTAAACAAGCACGTATGTGTCTCATAAGCTTATTAAAATCAAACAATGGACAAGTAACTAGGATGTATATACATCAACCAGAGTTTACTTAATAATAAACAAGTAAAAGAGATGTTATAATAATAAATGACAATTGGGTGAGCGAAAGCTCCCACTGAACAAAAGCATCTAATAGGGAGTAGTAGCTCCCACTGAGCAAAAGCACCAAATAATGAGCAATGGCTCCCATTGAGCAAAGGAAACAAATGAAACTTCAAAACCCATGCTGTCTATATGCTTTTGCAACATAAAAGGGTTTAACGCTTTAATAAGTGAGTCAGTTAACATGACATCAATACTAATGTGCTTCTCTGCAACATCGTCATTCTTTATTTTTCTCCTTAATGATCAAAACTATCAAACAATACAGATGCTCTTTTACTTCAAAATAGAGACATTAAAAGAGCTCCCACTAAAAAGCAACATCAAAGATGCTATTAAGCTCATACTTATGACATGTCATTCGAGAATATAAGGGAAAAGACCCTAACAGTGGGACAAATAGCCATAGTAGCTATAAAAATATAAGGGCAAAACCCTTAGCATCTGTGTCAATATGTTATATTACATTGTCACCTATCTTAACCTTTCATTAATGGTTAAGAATTAAAATTTACTTATGCTTAGACCTTGTTATACAAACATTGTAGTCAACAAATAACATTACAGCTTTAATAACAAAACATTGCTAAATAGGTCTAGCACTCAAAACAAACACTGTCAACCTTCTTTTAAGTCTAAAGGCTCTATGAGTTTGTAAACTATTTTACGAGGTTTATCAATCAAATCAATTAAGTAGCTATACTATAGCATGCTACAATACTGTCATTAATAGTCTTATAACATAGTCCTTACTTTCTCTAAAAAATACAAATATGTGAATATCTATGTAGTTCATAAATATAGGACTATGTCTTACAAGTCGCAAGTCAACTCAATTACATGTGTACAATGCAACTCTCAAACCTTCATATCCATTTTAAGGTTCTTAAATATTTTGATTACAATCCAATAATTAGAACTAAGGTTTGACTAATGTATGCTAAAAGACTTTACTCTAAGAGTAACGTCAACCTAGTACACATACATATAAATGGAACTTTCAAGTATACTATTTCATGACATTATCATTCAATATCACTTTCTCAGCTCAGCCTCAAGACATTTTAACAAGTTCGGTTTATCACCTACAATGATTAAAATATTTATAGGTTTACAACCTCAAATACCAAACATATTTTAGAATATAATCATCATGTGCCTTTATGAGAAATGATTAATAATAGGCAGTAATAGTGGTGACCAATAAAATATTCCAAACTTGTCCTATAAATCTTTACTCTGATGATACACTCTCATAAGAGTCTATATGTCACTTACTTCAACACCAAATAATTTATGTCAAGGAGTAAACTTCAAAACTGCATATAAACAATATATCGTCCTCATAAGAAATCAAGAAAAACTTACTCTTCTCCCACTAATCTTTGTATATCAATATATATAATTTGATCTATCATCATTACAACAAAACTGTCTGGAGTTATAAAACTATAAAACTTCAGATGCTAAGGTTGGAGAGCTTACTCAAAACATAAATGCTTATACATTAAATTTACATTAAATGCCTCAAAACATTTAGGTTGCACCATATAGATGTCCTTGTCTAGAGTTCCATTCAGAAAGGCGGTCTTGATAGCCAACTATTGTGGCAATAAATTAAAATGAGCGGCCAATATGATGGTCATTATGAAATAAGCTTTTCAGCTACCAAACAAATAAGACCTCTCAAACTTTCTTTATGAAAACTCTCTTGATTTTATTCATTCACAAACAATAATTTTGCAACCTTGAGGCAATTTAGTAAGCTCCAAATCTAACTATATCTCACCAACAATGTTGTGTCTTTAAATGCACAAAAGCTAGCAAAGGCCAAAAATAACATTAATACAAGTAATCATATTCATGATCAAAGTTACAATCAAGTTCTCATAAAGGACCAAGTAGTATAAAATGAAGTTTATCAACTTTCGGTAGTGGAACCTCTAAATGGAGCCACTAAATCCCTGAATAAAGCCTTTATAAGTGGATCCAAGACCTGCAGAAGCTCAGCCAAGGTCGTTTCATCAAATGGTTCATTTACTTTAATAGGTCTTAATTATGGCTCCTCCGGCTATAATTCACCATATGTATAGGTGATGTAAATGACATAGTCATATAGGCACTATTACTTTTGAATGGTTGAAGAACAATTATACTTCTTTGTCACATTATGTTCCAAATACTCTGTTATCTATAATTTCACAATTCTAGCACCTTTTAAGGGGTTATAAACTAATACCAGTTATTAATGATCTATGCAAAATACTTCTATAAAACATCCCAAAAGATATCACATGATCTATACAACTCATCATACTTGTGAGATCAATAGCACATATCAGCAACATTGTGATGCTCATGGTTCCCAAGCATAACGAACTTATCAGCTATCTCAAAACTATATAATATTGACAAATGAGTCTTTAAAATATTTTGAATTGATACTCCATTATGATATTCTTCACACTAATCAAATTCCACAACATCGATCTTTGACTTTTCTATCTCTCAACATCAGTCCTAATGTCTCCAAACATCTCACATGATTCAACCATGTTCCTCAACCAACCATAAATCACTATAGTGAGAAAATCAATTATGCTCAATAAAATATTAGAATAACAACATCAAACATGGCCATTAAAACCAATACTTACAACCTCAATGGGCCAAAACTATCAACTACAAGTCTCTTTCCATCTTGGCCATTATATCTCCAAAATACTTCACATATATCTCTAGATCATCTTTAATGTTCCATATATAATTTTCTATGATCACAAATATCATAGAAAGCCAAATACACTTTGTGTAAACCATGAAATGTGGTGTAGTAATTGATATCATTTGAGATGGAAAACGTATTAACAATACAATTCATCATCTCAAAACAACAACTATATAAGTTCATGTCTGAACCAAATCTCCTCAGAAAACTATACATAAATGTACAGTATAAAGTCATCCTAAAATAATATGACATATTTAATAAACACCACATAGGCTTTCACATTATATTCAATTGGAAGCTCATGCTAATTTGGCTTTCCTCTATACATGAATCCAAATAGTAAAATATCATAAATCATGAGACTATTCAGTCACCAAGAATTAAATGGGGCTACCAATCAAGTGGATTCACTATTAATATTAAAACCATTATACTTGGGTTCACTATGGGATAAACAGGATTCACAATTGTTACAATCATCATCCCAATGACCATCCTTCCAAATATGATCATAAATAACTTTATAATCATCATGCCTTAGATGAAAACTTCTATAAAATCATTATTACAAAATCTGATGGGGTGTAATGCCTTAGTGTCGTTGTATCCAGTAAATCCTCAATTGTGCACTTAGTAGCGGAATTACATATAAAGTGATCCTAAGTTGACCTTAATGAGCAGTAAACTTGAATGATTGCACTTCAAAATGTGCTTTATGAAGCAACTCAATATCCCAAGAGCTATAACTAGTAAGATCCATTGGCCAATCATTAATTGAGGCATAGCTATTATATAGCTTTCCCATAAAATATGTTATAATTAGCATAAAAATGACCAATAAGCCAATGAAGACCATTGGCATGAGATAGGTAAAATAAAGAGAGCTCATAAAAATTGTCATGCAGACACCTGTGGGTAGAAAGTATGACGTGCTATCCAGACACTCTCAATATAGTGACAGTAATGAGTTGACATAAAAGGTGACTAAGAAATGAATGGCAATTATTAACATAATGTGGGTTAATCAAAAGGAGTAAATAAACTTTGTCATACAAACACATGTGGGCAAAGTATCATGTACTATTAAAATGCCCTCAACATAGTTGCAATAATTAATAATACATAATGAAGCACAATGCGAGTAGATTAGAAGAAAGTCTCACAAGCAATGTTACATAAACACTTGTGGGTAGTTAACATGACATGCCATCCAGAAACTCTCCACATAACAGTTGTCATAAGGGAGAACCAATCATCACAATCCATCACCTGTGGGTGTATGGACCGCAAAGACTAGCCTAAATCTAGGTATGCTAGTTGTGCAACATCAAATTCCTAACACACAATCACCTCCTGTGGGAGAATGACAACGTACTAGGATTGGACTCATCCATAGTACAGGAACGAAGTCTCATAACTCAATCAAATTACGCCACTGTGGTGGTCGCAATCCAATTGAATCATATGACCCCTATGTACTTGGAGAAATCCCTCAAATGCACAAAACACAACCCCATGACCCAACCAAGGTGTGTCACTGTGGTGGTCACAACTCAACCAAGCTATGAGCTCAGTTTGTGCTGCGGGATATAACATACATTACTCACAATCCAAATGTGCAACTTAATTTTAAAAGACGGGGCACTTGTCTTTAAGTTGCACGTAAGTAACACTTTAAGTGTCATATAATTGTATGCCAGACTAAAATGGCCTAATATAAAGCTCAAACAAATACATAACATTCAAAAGGCCATAAATAATTTTCAAACAATTAATTATCACATGCTAGCACACAATTATGGCATATAAAATTAATTACACAATAAATTAAAAAATTTTGATTCAAATAATCATCAAATAGAGACAATTATTTAAAATAAATTGCATGAAAATATTCAAAATAAAATTATAAAAAGGGATCTCCGACGCGCCTCCAAGCGTCTCCACGCTCCGCCAGAAGCGACTGTCGACCAGTATGGCCGGTCCAGCCGGTTCGGCCTAGTCAACTTGGTCGATTCGGGACAACTCGGCCGATTTTGGCCGATATGGTCGATTCACCTTCATATCGGCTGGTTCTTCGGCCGATCAAGGTGTCGTTGGAATCGTTGGCTCATGAACGATGTCCGACGACACAAACGGCGACACTTTAGTGCCCACTGGCTGCTAGATCTGGATTAGACTAGATCAGGCCAAAATTGGGTAGCCCGATTTGGCCAGTTCGGTGTCCGGCCGGCCGGCCGGTTCTCAGGCCGATCGAGATGCTGTTAAGATCGTTAGTGGACAATCTATCTCCGGTGACCTGTTCGGAGGCAAACGACGATGGCTGGAGGCCTAACCCGGTTCGGGTAAGGTCGATTCACATGTGACCTGGTCAGAAAACCACCGTTTTCGGTGGTTCTTGGCATCAACGAAAAGCTACGCCGTGCTGGTTCCGAATCTAGCCTCACCCGATCCAAAGGGTCACTGGTTGAGCTCAGATCTGAGTTTGAAGTTTGGGTCTATAATAAATATGAAAACCCATTTTGAGGTTGAACCAAAAATGCATTTTTGGTTCAATTTGGCTCACCAGATCAATGCTATAAAGGCTCCGATATCAATTGTTAGAAAATTTGGTCTCAGACGAGACCTTTTAACAGGATCTGAACATTGATCATGGATAAATAAATAGGTTTCTATATGTATAATGTAAAACAGATTTGAAAACATATCGTATTTTGTTTCTTGAGCTGCAAATTGCTACTAAATCTTCCACTCTATTCTCTCCAGATACTGGCTTCATGAGATAGCTAAAAGTTGTTGTGTAAAAGTTAGGGAGAAGGCGACAACAATGACTGCGTAAAAGCCCCTTTTATCTACCCGTGTGAACAAGCAGTTATTTAATGTGTGTGAGTCGTGAGTTATTTGTGTTAGTGTGCTTAGTGTTTTATGGGAGAAAGGGGCATGATGGATGACATGGCGAAACCACCTAAGAGGTAATTTCCCACGACTAAACGCAATCAAATAAAATACATTGTTGTCTCTAAAAATTTCTCCCTAAAGCAACATTAAATATATTAAATATATATATAAACGGAAAGCTAGATGGGGAACTTAGCTAATCAATAAAATGTCCATACAAATAGCCTCACTCATCAAAGTCTATAAGGTGGACAAAGACCCACACCAGCTAGTACCATATATGCAAAAGGAGAATATATGTATAACACATGTACAATTAAATGGACCAATAAAATCACATTGCATTGCCACGGTAGGGAATGATTATTTATGCATCATTGATATAAGCCCACATTACATGAACTCATACAATGAGCCAACAAAATTTCGTTATAGCATTAGTTGGCCTAGTTTGCAAGTTTCTGTCACCCTCCTCCTAAAGCAGGCCGGGGATGGAATGAAAAAGAAGTAATCCTTCGAAGCATGCTTTTGTGATTCTGGTATTTGGGGTCTTAAAGCCTGCTGGTTAGGAGATGGGTCTCTGTTTCTCTGGTAAAATTGTTGTATAAAGTGGACTTAATGGTGTGTATTTTCCTTTTTTATTCTTTCTTTTTCCTATTGTATGTTGCTCCCATTCAGAAAAAGAGAAAAATAAATGAATAAATAATTGTTCATTGCTTAAGGAATCGATAACTTGTAACGTAATGGTATCTACAACACTTCGAAGACAGCAGTTGGCTTCCACGCTGAGATGGATCCGCTCTTATGCACCAGCCCTTTTGCCAATGGTTTCAAATGAAGAGGAAGTTCCATGTCTAATCTTTGTAATATGGCGAAAACCAGGAAATGCGAAGTGTCATCCAATTTGTAGTTGAGAAACGGTGATCTTGTTGTTAAAAACAGCACTGTGTGAAGGTTATTCAGATTATTTTGAGCATTTATTTTATGTACGGGGAATGTGGATGTGGTAGGAGGGGTGTGATTTATGTTGCCCCATTGTCATTCCCTAAGGATTAAGAGTTTAGAAAAAACCATGTTTTGGATGTCTCCCTTGCCTTAATGGCAAAAAGTCAAGGACCCTAGATTTGCAAGTTCAACAAGTTAGGAGTTTGAAACTCTTTCCCTTTCTCTTGTGTGTGTGCTAAAAAATAAAAATAGAGTAAGGATTAGGAATGTATTTCTAAAGTTAGTATTAAAAAAACAAAATAACTAAATTAACAATTAATTTTAAACATAACTCCTTTTAATGATAAATGAAATTAATTTTAAACAGAACTTCTTTTAATGATAAACATAATTAATTTGTACGACCAAAACTTTAATTTTATTTTTTAATGGAGGTTGCTACAAAAGTTTTAATTACAAAATAATTCATTCATTTTTTTTATTTTCTTCCCATTAAATGGACCTAGTTTCCAATTGAGTAAGATTTTGGTTTTAATATCTTAGTGTTATTTATTTATTTATTTTTATCAGAGATGGGGTGTGGAAATTTAGGGGACTTATTGAAAGAGATGTCCTTGAGCTCCTAAGGTTTAAGTTATGCCTCATATGATTACTAGCTATCTCAAACTTTAAACCTTATTTACAATAATAAAATAAAATCTAATTATTTTAAAATTCCATCAATAATATAAAATCCAATAGTAAGTATCCAAAGTTCAAACCTATTTTATTTTTCTTGGTCTTAATAATTTAAGCGTTTATTAAAGCAAAATTTCAAGAGGATTCCAATGGTTTTTGTTTAATATCAAGTCCTCATCACCTGGAAATTTATGAGATTGGACGTCTGCCATCCAACGGACATGGATGTTTTGAAGCTATTCTCTCTTCTACAATACCAAGAAAGGTCCCATATCCTGCTTCATTGGTTATCAACCTTGATTTCATTTGTACGAGCACGAAAAGTTCATGCTCAACTCTTCCCAGCAGCTACTTCGACCATTTTTTTTTAAATTTTAAATTTTTATAATTCCTCTTCTTTTGGGTGTGGGGTTAAATTGGTTTTGCGCCTTTAGAGTGCCATTTCAAGGTAGGTTTGCTTTGACCCAGCCAAAAAGAGAGGAAAAGAAAAGAGTGAGTGCTGCCTCCAATGGCGGAAGAAGATGCAGCAGAAGTATTAGGTGCGGGGCAGGCGATGAAAGAAACAGAGGTGGATATCAACGATGCGGAGGAGAAGAAGGGCATGACGCCGTGGGAGCAGCACGCAGCCGTGATCAGTATCCCCCGCTTCGATTACAACGCTCCCTCTTCCCTTCTCCAGCACTCCCATTCCGGCTTCCTCATCACCTGCACTATCAGTTACTTTCTCTGTCCCTCTACACTATATTGTTCTTCCAATATGCGGTTCTTAAGTCCAAATAACTCCACAGCCTTAAAATTCTTACTCTCTTCAGTGATAACCAGACTTTCATTGCTTTCTGGTTGGTGTCTTTTCATGAAAAAGATACCTGTAGTGAAAGATTCTTATGCAGTGGAAAAGAATAAATCGTCCCTTTTATGTGTCGAAGGTCGCAATTGTACTAAAGAAGCTTTGACACTGTAGAACTACAAAATAATGCAGAATGAGTTCCTTGTCTTGTATTGGTGTTTTTAATTACCGAACCACAATGAATTGATGCGTATGCATGTATGTAAACCTGCTTACATTGGATAACATAGCTTGGCACTTCATACTTAGGCCCTTACTAGTAACGATAAATTATTTTAATTTTTTCTCTGGGAATGCGTACTTTGAAGAATGATTGAAATGGATATCGCCAATAGTTCTGATCATAATATCAAACATAAGGATCTCGTTGAAAGAGATCTCTAAAAAATTGAAAGGCCCTTTGTTGAAAAGTGCCACCCAAGAGATCTCTTCTGAAGTGTATTCACGTATTTTTGAACTGGAAATCCAATTCAACTATTTGTTTATCTTTTTTGGTTGTGTTGGCAGAGAGGGAGAAAAGTGCCACCAAGGAAGCAATGTCTATCCTTGAAAAGGTCTCCTTTTGACAATGTACCAGCTTTACTTTTTATTATGTAACTCTTTGTCTCTCTTTACATTTTACTGTCTATTGCATGCGAGAAAGATTTTCTATAACGAACTTGTAAATCAACCATTTTGCATCTATGATGTTTTGACATAGAACTTTCTTGAAATAGTGTCTGCCTCGTGGAAAATTGCCTTTGATGTGATCAAATACTTGAATTTGTTACCTAAAAATTTATTTCTTTATAAGCATATTTAAAATATTTTATTACCACAAATGCTCGTGGCATAGTGATGTTTCAGCTCTTGTCGCACGGGAGGTTCATGGTTCTTTTGGCTTATTGGATCTTGAGAAGCTTTTTTTGGGAAGCGTATTGCATACTGTACAGCCAATTGTTGCTTTCATCCATCCACATCTCCTTCGAGTAAAACAAAACTGCTATTGAAGCTGTGTTCTTTTCTTTTTTAATTTTACCAGTGTGCTCACCTGTCTGTATGCGTATATGTGTGCATGTGAGCTTGTCAGTTTGGAGTTCCATCCTAGTTGAATTTTCAGTTCTGGAAGTTGTCACAATTGTTTTGTTTTCTTTCGTGTTGATGCTGACTTTGGGTTGTTTTCCATTTAATGGCAGTATTTGCGACCCTTTAGTAGTGGCAGCATTGAAAGTCTGGGGAACCTTGATGATAATGCCATTACTAAGAGGAGGAAAATAAGTGCGGAGGACCTAGGTGGGGAAAGTATCAACCACAGTGAAAACGAGGATGCTTTCAATAATCATAGAAATACTAATAGTAATTTGTTGACTGATATGAGTTCTTGTCTTTTGTGGTTTAAATTAATTCCTTTGTAAGGTGTTGGGATCTGTATAGCAAGTTACATGTGTCTTGTGATTTATTATGTGAGGTAAACTTTCAAAAAGTATTTGTTTTGTCCTCTGTAGGAGTGGATACAAATCTTAATGGAGGTCCTATTCTTTCATTGGTTAAGCTGACAAGGAGTGGTTTGCTTCTATTTACCTTCCCTAGAGACACTCCTGCTGACACTGTTGGCATTGTTTCAAATATCATGGAGTCTCAGGAGTCTGGGATTTCGAGATCAGTGCTGTAAGCTGCTCATTTGCCCTATTCTCATGTATTCTGGTTAACAAAACATACCATTTACTATTAGCGTTTGCTAGATGGTAACTTTGTGGAAAATTTCCATTGAATCAGTATCTATTTGAGTAATTTCTAGAAGGCATGGGAAAATTAATAGGATTTTAATTTTTAGCTTTTTATTTTCCTTTTATTATTTGTTATTGACCATAAAAATAATGTTCATCTAGACAACTAGTCACATTCATGTCTGCAAAGAGATAACCCCATGGGGCTAAGAAACGCCTAAAACAGTAGGTACTTTTGTGAAGTTAGAGGCAAAAAGCAATCTGATACATGTTCTTTTGGTACCTCATTTCTCACTCTCAGAGAGGCATCTTCTGAGCAAAGGTGAAACATCCTTGCTGTTAAATTCAAAATATTTAAATACAAATGTTATTAGGTTAGTCATGGTAAGCTTCTTACTTTTGGTACTAGGGTACATTGTTACAATCAGATTCACGATTTTCATCTGTGGAGTTCCTTTTAGCATAGCACCATGTGAAAAAGGTTCTTTGGATTACAAAACTTTTCTTGTAAAACTAGAATAACTGATTGTCATATTTCGAGCATGTCTTAGTTGCCTCCTTACATTTAAATGGGATTCAGTGAGTTTCACTTTGGATTTTGGTACCTTGATCAATGTCATCCTAAGCGTGATCAGAAGCAAAAATAAAATTCAATGCATCTTTTGGTGTTAGTCTGTATTTCAACATTTGTTTCTAGTGAATTTCTTCAGTGATTTTTTGTCCATTTTATTTTTTGTCTTACCCTTTTATTTGACTGCTTATATCTGAGTTCACTTTGGACTTTTTTAAGGCACAAGTTAAGATGAGAGGTTGTGAAGGCAGAGAGAAAATGCATAATTGTCAAGGGAGGTGTTACTAATTTGAAATTCTAGTTGTTGCCAGAATGCGCAGTTGTGAGTATTAATTTGTTGAATTGTGTTTGTGATGGTGTTAGGAATACTATGGGCCTAGAAGTTTCAAAAATTTAGCGAACATAAAAAATTGAGAAATATCCCCAAAATACAAAGAGAAATAATGTGATACTTATTTTTAACAACAATGGAAATTTTGTCACTAGTAGCTTCTCACTTGACCGCTACTCATCTTGGCATTATCTTTAACAGCAAGGTTGCATTTGAGGAGGGACTTTTTGTCTTATGGATTAAGGAGGGAAGCAAGGGAGTCACATGTCTTGAAATTTTCTAGGGTGAGTGATTAGACCTTTTATTAGTTTACTTTACTCTAGTAACACAATTGTTTAAGTTGATAAGTAAATTTGCATGGAAAGAGCTTTTGAGGAGAGTAAGATCCTTGAGGTGTTGAGAGTTCTAAATATGGATAAGGCCTTGAGCCCTGATAAAATTTCCTTTGCTTTCTTTTAGACTTGTTGGAGGTTCCCAAAAAAGACATCATGAGTGTCTGACATGAATTCAATGCTCGAACAAAAGTCTGGAATAACCTCAATCACGTTTATTGTCCTTCCTAAGAAAGCAGGAGGTCTGGAGACAATAAGTATTTTTCTGCTGTCTGTCCCGTAGGTGGTGTTCACAAAATAGGTTAAAAGGTTTTGATAAAGAGGTTGGAAATCGTTTGGGGCAAGGTTATATCAAAGACAATGCTAGTGTATAGTTCCTGATCCAAGTTGTAAATAGGATTTAGAGGAGGCTTAAGATCTTGAAATTGTGGGCTTTTGCTGTGTTTTGAAACGTGATTTTTAGGAGAAATGTTGCTAATGAATTGCTTATTGCATTTCCATAATTTTCTTCTTTAGCTGATTATACTTTCTTCAATTGCTCCAGTGGCTTGTGAGAAGAGTCTTATCTGCATGCCTTTTGTAGTGTTATGGAGCCACTAGGTAGAATGTTGTTTGCCATAAGGAATAGGAGCTACTTTCAGGCTTTTTGGTAAGGTCTATGAAAAATAATGAGCTTTTGTTGTTTATCTTATATTTGCAAATGCTGCCTTGATCTTCTGTAAGATAAATCCAGACTACTTCTATTACTTGATTCTTATGCTTTGAGTTGATGTTAGGGTTGAAAGTTGGCATGGCTAAAGTAGATATAGTCCCCGATGGTGCCAGAGCCTTGTGATGGTTTGGTTGTATCCTTAGGTGTAGTGTTTCTTGTGATGGTTTGGTTGGAGGTTTTTCTCAAAGACAAAAACCTATTTAGCTTGGGATCATCAAGACGACAGAATGACATTTGCCTATTTGGAAATGGTATTATTTATCTAGGGGTGCAAAAATCACAGTTTGCTGACTTAGTTCTTTTTTGTCCTCTCCACCCTTGCTGTTGTCAATTGCATTTGGAAACTCCATTGAGGCTCCTGGCCTGACAAAGTCAATGTTAATTTGACTTGCATTTCATAATCTAGGAGTTAGGAACTTGATCTTTTTCAGAAAATTGGTTGTGATGTTTTGTTCTAGAGAGAAAGGCTTTTTGAACATTGTTGGAGTATGTTTAAATCTAGCATTTCAGGGAGTATATGTTTCTAATGAGATTTTTGGGTTGTACATGGTTGCCTAAACCATGAAAATGGGGTTGTGGGAGAGCAATACAAGCGTCGTGCTGTTAGGCGCGTGACCCCTGCTCAACAATGGTCACCGAGATATGCAATCCATCCGAACTACTGCCAACAAAGAGAAGGGTGGGTGGGTATAGACTTTCTGGTCTAGAGGTGGGACCCGAAGTGTTGGAGAAAGGAATAGAAAAGCTAGCATTCTCAATTGAAGCTTCTGCCGATGGTATATAAGATCATTCATATGCTTGAAGAAGATGTCCTTTTGTTATATTTTGGACTATCTTCTTTTAAGTAGAAGTAGAAGGCGCCCTTTGCTTTGCCCCAAACTTCAGAAAAAGTAAAAAAGTATGGATTAAGTAAGAAAAAGTACATAAGTAGTGAGAAAGAAAAACTTGGTTATGGGAACCAAAAGAAAGGGAAAGGCTGAATGGAATTGAAGGCATAGTCTCAATAAAAAGAATTGAACACCAACCAGGTGGATTTTGATAGAGTGGGTGTGGGAAAATATGGACTGGGAGCAGTTTTTCAAACTTGTTATTTAAGGTGGGGGACTGTTCCGGGATCATTTTTTGGGGTGATGCATCATGTAAGAATCAGTTCTTAATGTAGCTTTTCCAGAGTGCTTTATTATATCTCATTATGAGGAGGTTATGATTGTGGATAACTTACAATACGTTACTGACATATTACAGTGGAGCATGACGTAGATCAAGTAAGATATGTAATGTATTCGGTTGCCTCATGTTTTAACCTTGTGTATCCTACTCAATTAAGAACGAGGCTGTGGACACATCAGGCCAGAATCCTGCTAAAAGGAGGTTTTTGAGGTCAAATCTTTTTTACAATGAGTTAATCTTTTTCTTCGAGTTTCCTGTTACTCAAAAGAACAATTGAAGGAATAAGGCTCCTCTTATAGTGGTCCTCTTTCTTTGGCTTTAAGAAAGAATCTTATCATAGACTATATAAGAGAATAACGTTTTAGGGTGGTGAATTTGATGTTGTAAGTGCAAGAAGAGCAACAAACTATTGATCACCTTTTGCTCCGACTGTGAAGAGTGAGAAAGTTGTAAGTCTTGATTTTTGGGTTTTTTGGATACTGTAGATTATGCCACAAAGGTGATGCGTCTGTTTGACTTGTAGATTATGCCACAAAGGGTGATGCATTTGTGGAGAGGTCGCTCAGGAAGAATGTCATTGTCTTTGCTGGTGTATTTTGTTTTATTTTTTGGTTGTGGGGAGGAGGGGGGGGGGGGGGGGGGGTGGGGGTTGGGGGAGGGGGTGGTTACTGATACTTCTAATGCCGAAAGATTATGAGGACTATATTAGTTTTCAAAGATTATACTATCCGCATCCCTAGGTAGTTGCCCAAATTAGGTTCAGCATTCCAACCTTTCAGTCTCTAGAGCTGTGTTCTACTTCTTTTTCTTAGTTTGGTGTCTATGTTATAAATTTCCTATGGATTTAGGTTGTACTCTGCATTTTTTATAATATAGGATTACAAGTAAAATAAACTGTTGCCTTTATTTCACTGAAACCTAGAGTGTCTACCTTTTGCTGTAAAGGTGTGCTGGAAAGACCCTGTTCTCTAGTCATTATAAATCTTGGCTATCACGAAAATATGTCTGAGGCTTCCCTTGTACCTTGAAAATGGAATTGGTTTGCAAGTGTTTGGATGGTATGCTTGTGTTGGCAGCTCCAAACCCCCCATGCTTTCCTTTCTCTTCCCCATTGTTTACATATTGATGCTTTTCCTTTCAATTGTAGTATTCAACTGTGAAGGCTATTGATTAAGACCTTATATAGGATATAGCAGCTTAAAGGGTCAACTGGGTTCTTCCGTGTTTTGCCATTAGGCTTTCCACTTTAATTGATGTATATCTGGCCTGGAAAATTAGTCTATGGGAATAAATCAAATTCTGACAGGTACATAAAGCTCGAGCTATCTGTGAGGCTCAAGGACACTCAGGGAATAGGTTCAGGCTTTACTGAATCGCTGGATAGCATACTAAATGCCCCGGGGGGTATAGTATCTGGTCTGCTTCATGTTTAAGAGTGTTGTCTGGGCTTTATCGCTTCCTCCCTTTTTTGGATAAGCTGTAAAGTTAATGACAAGAATGCCCAGAAAAGAGAGGCACAACCCTAGTACAGCAGACCAGATAACATAAATCGGTACTCTTTCACTTCCTCTCTTTTCAAGATAAGCTGTAAAATTCACGACAATAATGCCCACAAAAAAGGGAGGCACAACCCTAGTATAGCAACAACCCAAGCAATGCACTTACATAGGATGAAAATGAGCATAAAGCCGAGTAAGTAGAAAGTCTAAAGTAAATCATCAATAAAATCCAAAATGACATCAAATTTCTACAGCCTCAGAAAATCAAAGGGGATAGAGAGTCTATTGTGCCACCTCAGAAAGGTGAGGAATGTTATATATCATATTCCAGATGTTAAATTTTCATGTACTTGGTACTGGTACATTAATAAGTCTATTACATTTTGCAAGATCATAAACTTATATATGAATAAACTCTCTTCCTGATTTTCATTTTTGTGTTGGTTATGATCTTTTTGCTTGCTTTGATATTGCTGAAAATTTATGTCTTTGGTGCAGTTGGTGTCATCGCATTTTTCCTGTTCAAGCAACCTGTAGTTTGAATGAAAAGGAACTGGAAGCGGTGGTGTCAAAGCTTGTTCTTCAGTTCATGAATGATAAGCAGCACGAAATTGCACATCCTGTAAAGGTAAATGTTTATCTATGGGCAGTGCAGATTATTTATTATGCACCAAGTTATTATAAGAAATCAATTTGTAGCATGCCTATTTTTCAAGCTTAATATTGTTCAAATAAATTATGAATCCTTCTTTGCATAGCCTACTATAATTTTTGAACCCTCTTTTTCTTTTTTATTTTAAGATCATTATTAGGATTGTGTCCATCTTTCTAGATGTACTGGGAAGGAAGAAAGGAAAAAGTTTCGATTGAGTATGAAGGATAAAATTGTATTGATAGAACTAAGTTACAGTTGCTTCTAAGGTTTAACTCTTAAATTCATTCCTGGTTTCTTGGGTTGTTTCACTACTTTACTTTGTTTCTTTATGCCAGGATATTCATTGATCAAAAAAGTGATTGTTAACCTAGTAGCTTGCTTTGCTTTCCCTACTCCTGGCTGATTCTCCATTTTGTTAGATGTTTGTGACTACTGAATTACATGTTGCCAGATGAAGTCAGCACCTGGACTCAGTTTAGATGCTCTTTTACGCCTTCTTTTTTCATGAAAAGGAAAAGATTAAAAATTTGTATAGAAGTAAAAAGTATGAGCAGCCAATACTTTCTTCACATGAATTTTAATTTGAACCTTGTAGTTTGCTGTTGGGTATAACAGAAGAGGAATTGAGGAGGCTCAGATGAAGAATTTGAAAGAGCCAAATGGCTCTCATGCATTTGCGTTGTTGGACCGTGACAAATGCTTTGCTGTTGTGGCTGCTGCAGTCAAAAGTGCTGTACCGGATTCAGTTGTAGACCTCAAAAGTCCTGAGGTAAAACAGCTATTATCATTTCTCACTTGTTTACGAGCATTTTCCTTTCTCCTGAGACTTCTAGGCTTTACCCAATATTTATGGCCAAATGCAGCTTTCCGTTCTTGTTGAGTTTCTACCACTCTTTGGAGTACCCAATGGATCATTAGTGGTTGCAGTCTCGGTTCTTCCACAAAATCTGGTCAACACAAAGCCACGACTCTCTGTCAGGGCTCTGGTTTCCGATACCAAAGTGAAGGGTGGCAAGCATTCGAATACTAAAGTGAAGGAGGGCAAGCATTCAAAAGATCATGTGGCTCAGACTTCGTGACTTTTTTCTCTGATTAGGCTCAGAATTAAGATTGTATCTATGTGTTTGTATTAGCTTTTTTTATAATCATGTAAGATTGCTTAATTGGTCCATGCGTTGGTTTTGGTTGTTCTTCTGACTACTTTTTAGGTAGTTAGGGATCGTTGAACCGTTGCAGTCAGTTTCTGATAATGTATAACAGCCAACTGGATGGGTGTCGGAGTTACTGAAACACAGCAATCGGTGCATGCAATTGATTGCACCACTCGCATATTGTCCAAGTTTTGGAACCCCAAAAATCCAAGAAATGGATGATCATGTAAGATTTTGGCCATGAAACAAAACTTATCTTTCGTCGTGAATGGCCGACTTCCTGTCTCGTTTGCCACGAGGAGAGAAGTGTGGGCACAAGTGTCACTTTGTGAAGTTTTGGGGGATCGAAGCATTGGAAGTGGGCTAAGTTTTTATTTGCAAAGGCGAGGGACACGGGGGCTTTGAGTTGAAGCAGTTTTGCTGGATTATTTTCAGTGATTGTCTAAGCTTAGAGAGGGGATACACGAGGTCGTTCTTTGGGTGAACAAGCAACAGTAGCCGATAGCCTTAGAATCACAGCCAAAGTGGTCTCTGGAACAGTTGAAAACCTGTCTGCTTACTTTTGAAAATCAATGTCGTAGTTATTACGTCTAGTTTCTTATTTTTGTTGTGTCATAACATAAAAAAATTATTTATCCTTGAATAGCATCTATTGGATATTTTAACAAAATGATATACTTTGAGAAGGACAAACTTGTTAATTTTAAAGCTAATTGGGCTTCTTTTTTTCTGTTCCCCCTTTTTTTGTGTGTTAATCATGTACTCTTTCAATGATGGCTAGTCTAGACAAATGATTGGAAAACTATTTGAAATATATAGATACAATTGTTCATCATGCATGTTCCAAAAGAAAAAAGGGTTACTGACATTGAAACAAAGCAAAAAGCAAAAAAACATCCAAGAACCCATAACACCTTGCACCACCCCAACACTCCCTCAGTTCACGATAGAGAATCTTTTCTAGATCCCACCATTATAGAAGTGTTGTTTGAGTCTTTCAACATCTCACGCTGGCATGAGTAACATTGCTTATGCTATCAATATTACATACTTCAATCATAGTCTATCGGCAATTTATGATATGCATTTTTCATTTTCTTGCCACAAACACCCCCTCACATAGAATTTCTCAAATATGCTTCGTTATGCTTTGATGATGGATGGTCGGATATCACATTGATTATTACTTTATTATAAGTTTTTGTATCTTTCTTGACTCCAACCTTATCTCCCAGAGCATATTTGATTTCTAATTCGCAAGCATATGGTGTGATAATATATCCACACTTTATCCCACAGCAAATCTTGTCATCCATGTTCATACAAAACATGTAGAAATTGACTACCACCTCATTTGGGAATGTGTTCACAAACGACAGCTCTCCATTTATTTTATAGTATCTAATGATCAACAAACATACACTTTCATTTTAAGGGACTTTCCTCTACGAGGTTTAACATTGATAGAAGACAAACTCACAATTTGTCTTGACCCATCAGCTTGTAAGGTTTATTAAATGATAAAACTCCTGCCACCTGAGTACCGCCACATCAGGATTCCCATGTGGCTGTTACTAATCCAAGTGTGATGACCATATTAACAATCAACGCCATGTCGGTCTTAACGTCAACCACGCATCAGATGCTTCTTTGTCTTACTCGCGTGCGCCATTCACCTATCATCGGCGTCTCAATCCTTCTCCGACCAAAAACTGAAATCACTCACCGGAATTAATCATTGATCATGGTTACTAAATTCAAGCTCACGAACTCTTCTTCGAGGCAGAATGACACCACTCAAGGAAAGCTTTTCATCATTCAAATTCGTCAAACTTTCCCTCTACAAAACAAAGGAAATCTCCAACAATCAACACAATGGAAAGAAAATCAAGCTCAAATGTACAAATAGTATTTCCTTATTTTTGCTTCAAACCGTGTCTATAAACTGTAAACATCTCACTCTAAACTGTATTAATTAAATAATCAAATTCTTGCTAATACATTCGGTTTTATGGGTTATCGTCTTCTATCTCATAATAGAAATAATAATGGCAAGCGTAGGTTTATATCAACGGTTGAAGTTAAAAATTAAAAAAAAAAGGCACTACA
This sequence comes from Casuarina cunninghamiana, assembly GCA_028551485.1. Taxonomy (NCBI): domain Eukaryota; kingdom Viridiplantae; phylum Streptophyta; class Magnoliopsida; order Fagales; family Casuarinaceae; genus Casuarina; species Casuarina cunninghamiana. Next base: position 13,472,486 of record CM052371.1, read on the forward strand.
TATATCAAAGATTGAGCAGTAGGAAACGGATGATATACTATGAAATTTGGAATTTCTTCTTCAACTAGAGCTTGAGTGAATTCGTTAATATTCTTGCAGATTTTAAGAGAAACATTACATTTGCTGTGGAAAATCTTGTTTTTGAGTGTATTTTGGGCAAAAGTTTTTTTTTTACTTTTACCAAATAAAATTTTAATATATAACATTATCAATACATGTTAATTAGGGAAATTACCCTTATGATGAGACCAAGAACAACATTAAACCAAATCAAATATGATTTTTTTCAAGTCTGCAAGTATGTTAAAATATACAAATCTTTAGTTGTTTTGTAGATATTTTTAACAGCATAAAATCTATATCTCATAAGTTGTTTAGTAGTTTCAAGATTTATACATTCAAAACTGGCAATATGTCCAAAGATTTGCATTATAAATTGTGGGAAGTAGAGTTCTTACCTAAAAGAATGACAAAATCCAGCAATTATCTTGAAGAGTTAAGTATCAATCAACGTCTTTCATTTGCGTCCCGTCGTAAGGATGATATTTCCTTTGCATTAAAAGAACTCAGCATCGGAGGGTGTGACAATTTAGAGTTGTTTACCGAAAGAATGATAAATTCCTGCAGCCGTCTGCAGATGTTATAGATAAGCTACTATTCTGCCTAGTGTCACAGTTTCAATACAAGCTAGTATACGAATTTCTATTGCTTAAAATCATAGATCTTCTAGCAAACTCAGTGCAAAAAATTCTCTATGAAAATAGAGAATTAAGCAAATTTTATAGTTATGTAGAAAGTCAAAGTAAGAAAACTACGATAGTTGGTAAATATTTACCACCAAAGTGTAGATATACCGGTTTTTATCTCTATCTACAGATGCTGGTTAATCATTCATAAGTGAGTTTCTGACTCCTAAATATGTTTAATATGATTAGCTAGTAACGGATGGATGAAGATTTCACTCTTTTCAATGAACATAGCGTTGAAACTAGCCATGGATATTGGTCACACTCGTAACCCTCACGGTATAAGAGTTGATATAACTTGAATCTTCTAGAAATGTTAGATGGACTATCCTTTGCATTTCCCTCTAAATTTGATCTCATTTGGCAGTTGAGGGGATGGGTTCTATTAAGAGAGACAAGTTGATTGAGCTACCGGATATTGATATGCAATGGCAAATTCATTAGGCATCTGATGAGCAAAGGCGTGGAGTCCAAATCTACATGGGTCTTCTTTATCCTTTCAAGGTCTTATGGGATTAGTAACTTGGACTAAATATGAGTTACAAAGAGTTGTACCGTTTTCGTTTCAATTTTTGTTCACCCTTGAAAGTAGTCGTGATGTTTATGCTTGCTTTTCTTCTTGGTCGAAAGTTTTAAGCGGACTGCTCTGTCTTCAACTTCTAGATGTTGATACATATGCTCGATAGCAAAACCAGGGTGAATATTTAGGCCACTGTTGACCTGGATGTTGTTGCAAAGACTGCACTTAACCAACTTCGTTAAGGAAGAATGTGATCAGGTTTTCCTCCATTATCTCTGTAATTCCATTCAGATGCTTGGGCGCACAAGATTTCAAAGCATGGAATCACTTGATAGGAGACACTAGATATGCATAACAGGATGGAGACTCCAGTAAATCACATGATGTAGAATTGTTCCGTCTATTTGATAGCTACATCTAGATAATCTGGCATGCTTTGGATGCACTCATATTGATCATGGCACATCTATTTGGACATATTTTCAGGACATATTTTCTACAGAGAGGAGAGAACAGTTTCTGCAACCCATATAGTTGATAGACTAAAGATGTGGGTAACACATTTGGCATACACTCAAGATGGAAAGCTGAGGAGGGAAGGAGTTATCACAGGTCAATGAACTGAAGAATTCAGCTAATCTGTTTTCAGTGGTTGAAGCCTGGCTCCGCGCTGAAACCAAGAATGAGAAGAAGAAACCCATCAACCGTCCTGCTCAAGACCAGAAGACCTCTCCTTTTGGTTCTGACTATTCATTTTGGGACCTTCTGACCAAACCATGCAAGCGGCTCTCCAGAGTTTCAAGGTTCATGTAATCCTCCTATGACAGGATGATTTGCAAGTATTAGACAAGGAAATAAATATTGCCACTTAAGATGTTGAAAAACCCAAGAAAAGTCAGAGAAAGTGAACCATCTTCAGTTAGAGGAAAACAATAATCACAGAAGAAACTAAAAAATAAAAAAGTAACTAAATAAATAAAGAAAATAAAAGAAAAGAGAGAAAGGGCTCCATGACCTTGAAAAACAGTGAAGACAACCAATTGCTTAAATAAAGAAGGGCAAAAGAACTGAAAAAAAAAAAAAAACCTTTGTACTAGAATGTCGTAATAAAGCCTCCTCTAAACCTTTCACAACATCCTTTAGCTTCCTCATTTCATGGTCATTTAGAGGCGGATGCTGTCTCTCCCGCTGCAATAAGACCGCATAGCTGTCAACAAAATAACACATTTCTCAGGATTCAGTAATCAAAAAATTACACACATCAAAAAAGCAGCTTATTCATCAATATTAAGGATCAGTTACATCACCAGCATAAAATACGTGTTTGACAAATATAAGAATGATATCGGCAACCGTGCAAGAGCCATCCGAAGCAGTTTGCAGACAATCAAGTCCCACCCCATCCTCTCTCTCTTTTTCTTTTTTCTTTTGGTTAAATTATTAAATTATTATCATTATTATTTTGATAATTAAAATTTTTACTTCCTACTCGTGTGAAAAAATAAGAAAATAGGGCAAAAAAATAAAGGATCAACTTCAAATACAGCGTTTAACAACAGCGGCTGCATATATAAGGTGGCTGAGATCACTGAATTACTGTCCATGCATTCAAGCATACCGAGATACTACCATATACGCATGTTCCAGCTGAAACAGAACAAGATTCAAGAGTCAAGCTTTAGAGTATCGCTTACAAATTCCAACTGTAGGCCAAGGCAACTCCGTTCCAAGACACAAAAGGCATACCATGTAACACAGATCACAATCACTAAGAATGAAAAAGGTAAATTAAGGAATAGTATACGTATGCTTGCAACTGCATATAAATTCCAATCAGGGTTTTTGTTCAAAATTAACGGTAGAAAGATTAAAAATCAACATTATCATCCTCTTTTCTATTTTGACAAGCAAACCATCTTATCAACAAACTGAAAAAGAAAAAGAAAAATACTCATTACCACCACTGCACTTACTCAGGACACAACCCAGCGCATAGGAAAGCCACCCTACACAAGAAAATAAAAATAGAACAGCAAGGACGCGACCAAGAAAGTGGAGTCTGGTCTTACATCTTCTCTCGCATATAGCAACGTGCTCTGATCATCTCCCCCTCCGCACAGAAAAAGCCGGCGAAGCCATTCAAGTCGTCGCCTTTCCCCCCGTTAGAGGTCATTCCTCCACGCTGACCAACAAACAAGAATCGTATTTCGGACCATCAATAACTTCGAAATAAATGAGAATTCAGAGGAAATGAAGGAGGCGGGTGCGAATTGTAAGCCCGGATACGGAATCGAATCGATCGATGAGCTGAGACGAAACCTCAAGAACGAACCTGAGGGTAGAAGTCGCAGCGATCGGGTGGAATCGGTCGACGAGTTCCGAAGTTAGAAACACGACGATCCGCCATTATGGTTGCAGCGGTCCAGATGATTGAGTTGGGATTTAGCGAAGCACAATGAATAGAATTCAGCTTGAAAGAAATGGAAAAGATACAATTGGTGGGATTACTTTGAGGGAACCAAAGACTTCTTTCTGCTTTACATCAAAACTTTTCTAGCAGCAGGTTTAAACTTCTCCATCGAGTGTCTTGCCTATTTATAACTATTGACAGACTGTGATTAGGAACTAATTAACTAATTCCTTAACAACTCTATAAACAGAACTCTTTGAAAATCACAATTAGTTAACTTTGTCACCTCACATAATTGACAGTTAGGCTGCTGACATGTTACTCATAAGGTGACGTTGCTACTGCAACTTTCAGGACCTCTGCCGTGGTCCGATGAGATTAAAGGAGAGAGGTATGAAGGAAGTCGGAGGAAAAGAGAGAGCAGGGATTTTGAGGTGCAGGTAATTCGAAAGGGGAAAAGGGTGGTGGGAAGAAGAGTAAGCCAAATAAGAAGGCAGCACTTGCACTAATGCAATGCCGTGGCAACAGGGGATTGGGTAATACAGCCTATAATTACGATCATGAGACTTGGAGTATTCCCTTTTACCAAATCATTTTAATGTTTTAGTGGGAATAACATAAATTTTATCCCTAAACATGCCAAATTCTCATCTCAAATTGACTTAAAACATTCATGAATCACTAAGTTGTTAGAAATAAACTAGTAATAAGAATAATAACTCACGCCTAACAAATCATGCAATAATTAACATTATACTAAACCACATGATGTGAATGTGCTCCGTTGTGTTAAAATTGATACAAAGTAATACACAAAGTTTCTTATGCGGAAATAAGTATATGCATATTATTCTTGGAACAATATCATATGTGCTTGAATAATCTCATTACTGTTATTATTCCACGTCCATAACACCATGGGATATTATCACTATCTTTTGCATATAATATCTTGACATCATGTCAATAAAAGATACATTAAAACAATATTGAAAAGAAAAAGAAGCAATACACTACATCAAAGATAAAGATAAGTAAATATATTACAATGAGCAATTCTTGAGAATATATTTTCTTGTCAGACCATTTAATCAATTTTCACATTTTCAATCACTCATTTCACTTTCCTTTTTATATCAATTTCTAGATGCCAAAGGTCTTTATCAATCAATCATGTTTTCTTGTGATCACAGTGTTTCCAGTCACGAATGCAAAAACAAATCCAACAGCATACCCAATTACAACTATCTCCCAAGCAAAATCAAAAGGAGATTCAAATTGTTGATTTTCCTTAAAGAGAGAAGATGGAGATGGCAATGCAACCAAATTCTAACATTTCTTGCTCAATGGTCTTCCACACAAATCTACCAAAAAATGAATTGCTATCAAATACATCAAATTGTTGCCCTTTTGGTATACATCTTTGGGGATTATTCTGAGAAACATTGAAGAATTTCAAGAACTAAGTTGTATTAGCTCGCTCCTGTGGAATTTCTCTAGACAATTCATTTTGAAAAAGGTCCAATGATTCCAACTTAATTAAGTCTCTTGAAGCTTGTGGGATGTGCCATTAAGAATGTTATAAGAAAGATTGAGTGAATGACATCCCTTCAAACTTTTAATGCCTCCAGGGATTGCTCCAAAAAAATTATTACTTGACATATCAATGGCTGTGAATAATTGCGAATAATTTTGGAACCTTGTTATAGAATTTATTCTAACATTTGACTTTTATTGTTATAGTTATAGAATAGGTGTACCCAACAGGATGTTGCAAATAAAGAGACCTTGAGAATACCTCAAAAGTTGAGTACACTTGAATGTATAACAAACGATGTTTAGTGTCAAATCTTAAAAACTTTTGATTGCCAAAAAGATCAAGTGGTAGCTTCCCAGTGAAATGGTTATTGAAGATGTCAATGATATGCAAGTTTGGGAATGAAGATTCATGCTTAGAAGTCCTTATTAGGCCATTGAATTCATTTAAACTCAAAATCAGAACCTCTAGATTTGGAAGATTTTCCAACCAATAGGGAAATATACCATTGAATTGATTATTACTAAGATCTAGGGCCTTTAGCATTGTACACTTTGCCAATGATCTTGGTAACTATCTTGGAATTTGTTTTGGCTAAGATTAGAATAGTCAACTGGCTTCCACTTGTTCAAGATTGTGGAATGCTTCGTGAGAGTTTGTTCCTTCATAGAACAAGTACTGATAGATAATCACTGAAGTTGTTCAAGCATGCAGGAAGTGATCCGCTAAAGTTGTTATATGAGAAATTAAGGACTTGAAGAGATCTCAAATTGCAAATTACTTTTGGAACATTTCCAATCAATAAATTATTTGAAACATAATATTGGAAGGTTGAGACACTTGGAATGGGAAGTGAACCTTGAAGCAAACTAGAGCTAAGGTCTATAGCGACCAAATGAATCCGGGGAAGAATATTTGATTGTTGAGCAAAGCCCATGAGAAAATTATCGGAAAGGTTAATAACTTCCAAATTCGGAAATTTAGAGGAGAAGCATTGACATTGGTTTTGTTAAAAGGAATGGCTAATTGATTATAGGATAGAGATAAGGAAATTAAATGTTGAAGCTTAAAGAGCTTGTCAAACTCCACAGTGCCAGTAAAGTGGTTCATTAAGACAAAGACTTTCAAGATTCTTGAGGTTAAAGGTTGAATTTGGAATACGACCATTAAAGTTGTTGTAGGAAAGCGACAAAAATGTTAATTATGTGGGGTTGAAAAGCTGAATAGGTATTTTACGGATAAAATGATTTTTACAAAGGAAAAGGATTGTCAATTTTGTCAAATTTACAAGATTAAAAAGAATGGATCTGTTAGTTGATTTTTTGCAAGACGCAGAAAAGAGAGTTGGTTCAAATTTACAATTGAAGATCCCTCTCCCATGAAAGTATTGTTTCTAAGCCAAAGATCAATGAGACTTGTGAGGTTCCTAAGTGAAGATGAACTTTACTAGTGAAATTGTTATTGGAAAGCCAAAAGACATTTGAGATTTTTGAGGTTTCCAAGTGAAGATGAGACTTTTTCCATGAAAGTATTATTTGAAAGCCGAAGATCAAAGAGAATCACGAAGTTCCCAAGTGAAGATGGAACCTTACCATTGAAATTATGATTTGGCATCCAAAGATATATAAGATTTTTTAGGTTTCCAAGTAAAGATGAGACTCCCCACTGAAGTTGTTATCCGAAAGCCCAAGATAAATACAAGTTGTGAGATTGACAAATGAAGATGGAATGGATCCTAATAATTTGCAGTCATGGGCATCCAACATAGTCAAGTAGCTAAGGCTTCCAATTGAAGCCGGTAGCTCACCAAAGAAACTCATGACTTGGAGTTCCAACATCTCAAGCCGATTGCTCCATGTGAACTCTGGCAAATAACCAATTAGAAATTCATTGTAACACACATCAAGAAACTAGAGATTCGGTCACTTAAAAATGTTGACAGGAAATTTCCCGTGCAATCCATTGTTAGCAATATGGAAAGATGGAAAAGAAGAAAGTTTGCCAAGATAGTAGGTGTTACAAAGTTCACTCTCACCCCACTCAAATCAAGCTCCTAATTAAACTTTTCAAATTTGGCCTTTTGAGTTCCAAAAAATGTTCTCCGAAATCATCATCATTAGAACCCAAATGAAGGACTAATAGCTATGACAATTAGGAAATTTCTAGTGGGACTTGACCAAAAAACATAAAAGTAGTGAGTTGAGATAAGTTAGTCTTGAAAGATTACATACTTGGGTTGGGATAGGAAAAAAGTTAAAAGTGATTATAAGCAGGCTTAAGGCTTTTAAGGTGGAAAAGTTGGAAAAGGTTCTTGTTGGAGTCAAAGGAGCCATAGAGATAGCTACTACTAAGATCAAGTCCAATCACATGACCAAAATTGTTGTCACACTCCACACCATCCCATGACCAGCAATCTATGCTTTCCCCTTCAAATGTCCATGACGCAACCTTTGGGTAAGTTAAAGGATTAAGAGAAACATTCTTGTTTATGATGAAGTTCTCCTTGAATTGTCAAAATGAAGTTCTCATTTTCATGGCACCAACATTGCACAAAATGATTTCATTTGTTATTGTGTTTAATGCTTTTAGGTGATTATTTATTACTTAAATGATTTGATTTGCATATTTGGAACTGAAAGAAGATGATATACAATTGCTTCTTTAATATATAACCATAAATTAAATATATATAAACATATACCATATTGTTTGTTTGACTTTCAATAATAAGATAGCTAAAAGATTCATTTTAAACTAAGAATATCCATAGATCCTAATTCACTTTGTTTATTTCAATTCACATTGAAATACAATAAATTAATAAATTAAGTAGGTTATTATACCTAGACATGGATAGTAAATAAATTAAGGACTTCTACCATCACATAAGTATTATCATTTTTGTAGGCATGGACTATCAAAATTCATATATAATAATTATGGTAAAACCAGACACTCTAACATATTTATTGTATTAAATCTACTCATTTAAGTTTAGTTATTTTTAGTTATAAAATTCTACTACAAAGAATATTACTTTAATCTATCATCAATTATTTTCATTTGTTAGATAAAATTTAAGGTTAACTCACTATTAGTATTTATTTAATCTAGTATTCACCAATCTTTATGAGACAATACACTTTCTCATTATTGTATTACTTATTTAATATGTTCACTTGCATATATAATTTTCACAAACATTAAGGCTTTGGAGGTGGAAAAGATTGAAAAGGTTGCTATTAGGGTTAAAGGAACCATAGAGATAGATACTAATAAGATAAGTCCGATCACATTACCAAAGTGGAATCACATGAACAATGTTGTTGTCACACTCCACACCATCCCATGAGTAGCAATCTGTACTTTTCCCTTCAAATGTCCATAATGCAACCTTTGCGTAAGCCAGAAGATTAAGAGAAGCATTCTTGTTTATGATGAAGTTCTCCTTGAATTGCCACAATGCATAGCCTTCATTTTTATGGCACCAACATTGCACAAAATGAGAAGAATGACTCAAAATAAGAAGGAATAGATATAGTAAGAAAAATAGGTGTATTGAGGAAGAAAAAGGAAGGGGGAAACCCATAATGTCCTCTTACATTTTCATGTGACACTCTTAGATATTATGGGAGTGAAGCTAGAAGCAATAATTTATAGATTGGATAGAAATCCCTATGCACTTGATGTTAAAGTGCAACACATGCTTGACTGCATTGGCTACAAGCTTACAAATGAGTCCATTTTTCTTACTGTTAGACTCACTTGTAGTTAAGTTGCTTATGTGAGTCTTGGGGATCTTATATAAGATGTAATGTGTAGTCTTATAAGAAGCAATTACAATTTATGCTTACTCATTAATTCTTTTGAAATTTGTTAGATGTGAAGATTGGACAAAATGCCTCCAATCTAAATAAAAAGCTGGAAGGATAAGAGATGAGATCATATTTTGTTTGTATCGTTTTTAGGTGGAGCTCTTTTTTATAAAAGTACAAATTTTGGGACATGTGAGTGCTTCTGTTGCATGACATATAAAGGAACAACCAACTTTAATATATTTTTTCTCCAAATCGTTGTAGTAAAGTTCATATGAAATGTTTATTTCAAGTTACGGACATTCAACTGTATCACTTGTACCTTTAAAGCCTTTTAATTGTTGTACTGTTAAAGTAGGAAATTCAATAACTTTCATGGATATATTGAAAGAGCCCCAAAAGATTGCTTTTACATGTTTTACATATCAGCGTTGTAAAAATCAGATTGCCACCATCCCTAAAAACCTACAAATAGGCAATGTCCTAGAAGAAAGGGAAGCTCTCCAGGCCATATATCCAGACAGAAATATAGCAGCAACATCAAGAGACTTTTGGCAAACCAATGCTAAATAATAAGATCATTTATAAGTTCATATCGAATACTAAAGAATATGCTCAAAGCCATGATCAGAAGAGTTTATTTTGTAGCTATTGATTTATGGAGCAAAATCCTTGAACACAATGAAGAGCGATAGGTACTCCTATTGGGAATCCCAAGAAAGTGCCACTAATCTGGCTTCTTAATCAATAACTCAGCTGCCCATTGTTTTTGATGCTGATAAGCTTAGCTCAAACTCAGCAAGTAGCATTTGTCTCAGTTCTAGAATCTATAAAAAAAATTGACATTGACTGATGGACAACATTGGTCATCGTTTTTAACATTCATTCTTCAAGAGACTGTTCCATTTGTTCTAACTCATAGTTACTTTTGAGACTTTTATGTGTGTTGATTGGGATATGTGTGTTGATTTGAGAGATCAAAATATTCTTTTTCTTCTTCTTTAGGTTTCATATCGACATTCCTTGATCAAGTCAAATTGTCATGATAACTCTCAAAAAAGAATGGTCCATCAAAATTCATGATAACTTCAAAAAGGAATGATCAATATTCGGAAATAAAACTCATAATAACTCCAAAAAAGATACAAGCTTAGTGTCACAACTTTGACATGTGCTTGACAGTAAGCCGGTGCAACCTTACAAACACAGTGGAGTAGACACGTACCCTAAAAGTCCATTTTTCTTACTGTCAGTCTCACTTGTAGTCAAGCTGTTTGCATATGTCTATCTAATATTGGATGAAGTGGGTACCCTCGCAAGAAGTAATTATAGTTTGTCATTCTTTTGAGATTTGTTAGGCGTGATGATTGAACAGGATGCCTCCAATCCTATTGGAGATTGTCCCACATCGATTTTCCATAGCCATCTTAATGACTTTATTAGTAGCAGTATCTCTACTCCTTAGGGAGATAAGTCCGCTTCTTATATGGTATTAGAGCAGGTTTGGTGGGTTGTGCCATGTGATTGGTCTTCCTTATGCAAGGGGGTGTTAGAGATTGTCTCACATTGAAAGCGTGAAAATGGACCCTTGATCTTATAAGTGATGAGATTTTTCCACCTAATGCCTTAAAATTTTGAGATGAACCTTCACACTCTAATGTAGTATCAGAGTAGGTTTGGTTACAGGGGATCCCGATGGTGGCCCTCCTTTGCCTAATTAGTCCCTGTTGTCGTGATTACTGTCTAGGTGTGGGTGTATCTCAACATAATCTCCAACACTCTCCTGCTAGGCAAGGGAGGGCTACCATCAGGACCACCCAGGACCAAATTTACTCCAATACCATATTAGAGTATGAAAGCCCATTTCAAAACCTTAAGACATTAGGTAGGGAAATCCATCACTTATAAGCTCAATGGTCCCTTTTTACATTTTCAATGTAGGGCAACACTCATCTTTAACACTCCCCCTCACTTGTATGCTCACATAAGCATTATAAGTGGACTGAAGCTCAACTTTGAGGCGTAAGAGATTACGAAGCGAAGGCCTATCCCTGGCTCCGATACCATATAAGAATCGGATATATCTTCCCAAAAGGTCTTGTAAGGTGTAAGGATACCGCAACTAATAAAGCCGTTAACACAGCCATGGGAAATTGATGTGAGACAATCTCCAACAAATCCAATAAAGAACTATAGAGATCATAGATGAGTTCATAATTTGTTTGCGCCATTTTTGGCTAGAACTCTTCTTTATAGAAGTAAAACTATAAGCATTCACATGAATGGAGGTGTAGCTAAAAGCCATAACTTATAGATTGGATTGAACCACCATAAACTAGATGCTAAAGCATAGCACGAGCTTTGACTTTCATGCAGCCACAAGCTTACAAGCGCAATGGAGTCACCCAAAAGTTAAGTGTCTTTCTTCTATGACTCCCTTGAAGTCAAGTTGTTTGCATGAGTCAGGGGATGTTAGATAAGATGAAATGGTAGTCCTATAAGATACTGTTCTAGTTAGTTCTTATTTTTAATGTTGTCAGGCCATCAGATAAACATGGAGGATTGGTAAAGCTGGATTTGATAAGGCTCAAACGTGATGAATCACGGATCCTGGCTTAACTAATGGAAAGAAAAATAAAGATGAACACAGTTCAAAGAGGAGAAGTAGACCCTTGCAACTCAAAAGGAGACGCAAACCTTGTTTATGCATTCTCATCTGATTCCTTAATCCCCGAGTACAAAAGACTCTCTCCTATATATCCTATCCCATCTCTTACAACACATTAAAGTCACAACAAACGAATGATGTGGAGAAAAGTCATTAGGCTCGTTATATACTTCACTGATACTTTGAGATTTTTAAGCATGTTGATTGGATACGGTGCATCCAATTCAAACGAATAGATGGAAAGTTCAGAGATCAAGTTAAATGTCAACACAGTCCACTTCCCTTATTCGTTAGGCCCCTAGAGTGTTCAATATTAAGGAAGAAAAAGAAAAGGAGTAAAAGTCATGATAACTCCACAAAGATACAAGTCTAGTGTCATAGTTCCAATACAATCTCGTGTACGAATTTCGATTGCCCAAAAGCATAGACCTTCCCAGAAGATCAGTACAAAAGTCTTCGAAAATGAAGAATAAAGTGATTTACAGCTCTGTAACAAGTCGAAGTAAGAAAACTATGATAGCTGGTAAATGTTTACCACCAAAGTAAGATATACCGGTTTTATCTCTATCTACAGACACTAGTTAATCATTCATAAGTGAGTTTCTGATTCCTAAATATGTTAAAATGATTAGTCATGGACTTTGATCACACTCGTAAACCTCACGCTATTAACTGTTAATGTAACTTTGACTTTTTCGGAAAAAGTTAAAAGTGAAATGTTACGTGAGGATTTTTCCAATACGTGTGATATAAAAAAGAATGACCTTTAGGGTAGAAACATCAGCACTTTGAGTGTAGAAACATCGCTAGTGAGAAAAAAAAGCTACAGATCTCATCTCAGAAGGAATTCCAGGACATCTCACCTCAGAAAGCATCCGCTATATGCTATTGTCCCTTGATGTTAATAAGCCCATTCTCTCCTCAAAAGCTAGCTTTATGAGGTGAAAAGACACACTCATATTTAATTAGGTATATTCACTTACATCTTAATAATGTAAAACTAAATATTTACACTATAACATGTTTCCTCACCTTAATAGTTTGACATTAATTATCTTGTGGTATCACTTTTTAAATGAACTCTAGGCCTCTCCATATCTATAATAATACTATAATTTGAACTTTAATACCTTATTAATAAGTTCATTCTCACTTCAAGAATTAGTTTATAAAATAGAAGAACATACTCATATTTAACCAAATATATATACTTATACCTTAACAATGTTGAGATTGAATAATCACACCATAATACTCGAGCCCTGTGCAAAGACTTCACTTGTTCGGAGTCATTCCATTAGTGTGCTCCCTTATGTAGCTCTGCTTTGGAGATACTTCTCACCACAGACACCCTCTCACATAAAATTTCTCACATCTGTTTCACGTATACTTTGATGCTGGATGGGGAGGATATCGCGATGATTATTGGAGCTAATGAAAGCAAAAAAATTGCTACTTGCTCAAGCATCAAATTCAAGGGCCTTGCCAATACCATAGCCAAGTGTATCTAAATTGAAGAGCTCCTCAAAGACTTCCACATAATTCCACCACAATCCCCAAGCATATGGTGCTATAATATATTCATACTCTACCTCATAGTGAATCCTGTCATCCATGTTCATACAAATCACGTAGAAATCAACTACCAATTCATTTGGAAATCTGTTCACAAACGACAGCTCTTCATTCATTTTATACTATTTGTTGATCAACTAACAGACATTTTCATTTTAAGGGACTCTCCTCCAGGTTTAACGAAATAAAAGACATGTTTACAATTTGTTTTAACCCATCAGCTTGTAAGGTTTTATTAAATGATAAAACTCCTGCCACCTGAGTACCGCCACATCAGGATTCCCACGTGGCTGTTATTAATCCAAGTATGAAGGCCACTTTAACAATCAACGCCATGTCCCCTTGAAGTCAACCACGCATCAGATGCTTCTTCGTCTTCCTCGCGTGAGCCATTCACCTACCATCGGCGTTTCGATCTTTCTCCGACCAAAAAATGAAATCACTAACAAGCCTAAACTCGAGAGAATATGTTTGTTCTTTGGCTCACAATTCTTCATGATTCAAAAGCTTAATATTTCTATGGATGAAAATGAATAGATTTTTGAAATTTTGTTGTTTCCATTAAGTCTCTTAAATAATATGACATATATTTACAAATAAACATAAACTTCGATATTCTTATTTTATTAAACATCTTATATCCCAACATGAGCCAAAAAATGGAAAAAGCCCAAAAAAAAACAAAATAGACATATTGCAAATGACACAAGACATTCTAATTCCAAGAGTAACTCTTAATATCTGCATTTAATGTCACCCACTCTTACAGCCAAATACAAATAGAAAATGAAATAAAAAAGTACTCTCATGTATTTATATCATAACTCAAGGCATACATAAAGTTTTTATGCATAGATCTAACTTTCTTGTCTTTGATCCCATGACAATTACCCTGAAAGTACCAACACAATTCAACATGTAAGACAAAGTTGATTTACACAAATTATGCAACAAGGGAAGTAGAATAAGGTATCTTATGGTGAACAATAAAAACAAGTAATGAATTGGTTATCACAAACCTAAAATTGCAGAGAAATGTTTAAAAGTCCTTTCTAACTTTCAAAAATGGGTTCACATGAATGTGCATTAAGTATATTCAAAAGTGTGTGTATTTGTGTTCAAGAGGAAATAGCTAATAAGAGATTGAAAATGTTTTGCTAATGTCAGAGCTTACTAACCTTGGATGTGACACTTAATGCTTTGTCTTCATGTGCCTTTCATAGCATCCAGTCAAACATGTTGCAATAGCTAGGCCTTTAAATTTCTTTTCCCCAACACAACACAGTATGCAATTTTTCTGGTTAAGCAAATGTGTAAGTTCATGATGATTCTTGCATTTTGGATTTCTACGGAAGCACTTAATAAGACGGTTTATGAGACAATCCTCCATCTCTACAAACATTGATTTGCCTTTACAGATTTCCACTATAATTTCAAGGCAATGGTGGTTGTAATTTCCATTTTTTAGAAAGGTGTCAAAGCTAGTAGGAAATAACATGGGAGTGGAAAAGAAAGGGCTAGGGTCATTGGCATGTGCTTTGGTACTTACAAGGATTAGCAACTCCATCATCACTTCTATAAGTTTGCTTGTGGATTCTATAGCCATCAAATTCAAGCTTTTTCTTCAAAATTTCTCCTTTCTCATTGTTTAACAAAAAGGATACCAATATAAAGTGGTCCTCTAATATTTCTTACAATTTTATAGCTTGAAAGCATTCTAAATGAAATAGAATTTAAAAATATTAGTTTAAGATCATTGGCTATTGGAAGTGTGACAATATACTACTAAAGTTGTCTTAACCTTTCAACTAATGCTTTGGCTCAAGAAGAATGAATTTACAAGAGTTTTCTAACAAATTAATACTTGACTCCTATAAGAAGTCCAACATACAAGAAATATTAGTTTGAAAGAATATGTGATGAACTTTGATATAATTTTAACAATGTATTAGTCCTCTACATCCAATCAAGTTTTATATCAATAGATGATATATGTATGTAGGAGTGAATTACAAAGAAGTGAGATCTCAAAACATGGCATTTCATAGAAAGGGAAATGAATTAAAAAAAAATAAGCAATTGTATTATACCAATTATGAAGAGGTAACTTAATCAACAAAAATAAAACACCATGAGAACTAGAATCAATTAAATAAAATCAAAAGGTAATGAGATTAGGGGAAAAGGAAAAGAACCTATTAATTCATTAAGTAGTTATAAAGTGATTGGAAAGTTAATTAGTGAAAACCAAGTTAATAATTTTCACACAAGCTTGGAAAATTCTTATATTAACCTTTGTTCCTTTGAACTGCCAATGATCAAATTGTACATTGCATAACTTGTTAGGTGGTAAATTAAGTCTAAGAGATTTTTATCTTGTGGAGCTTTTTCATATTGGAATAGATTCATGAACTTCAAGTGAAATCTTGTTGACTAGTGATTGCTTTTTTATAGTTGTCTCAAAATTGTTTTTGAGGCACATCAAACAAGACCCTACATCTACATCCACGAAGTCACTCCCTCTACCTTTTAGCATTCACGTATCGCATTCTTGATCCAACAAAAGTTGTTGCTTAAAAGTTTTAAGTAGTATAATTCACATATTACCTCTTCTTGGTTTCAATTTATTAGGTTATAAGTTTAGTATAGTAATAGGCCATGTGCTGGCATTTGAATACTAGATTTGTTTAACTGGAGAATGAAAAACCTTTTTGGAAAAATTGAATGCTGTATGCAATTAGATTGGCTTGTAGGACATGGTTGTGTTTTATTAGGTCTTTATCAAGTCCATGTCTAAGCCACTTGTCAAAGATGGTTTGATCATTTGTCTTCCTTTCTCATGGAACTTGGCTTTCAATGCTTAGCCTTCAATTCATCATTATTTGTCTATCAATTTGGTTAAATACAAATGTGGCTACTCCTTTGTGTAGATGACTTGGTGATCACTAGAAACTCACATACAATAATTTCACACCTTGTCACTCTACTTAACAATGAATTTTCACTTAATGATCTTGGACCTTTTACATTACTTCCTTGTTGTCCATGTAACTTAAGATACAACTAGTTTTCATCTATCACAATACCAATATATTCTCCACTTACTTCATTAGGCTAGTATGATAGCCTGTAATCCACTTCCCACATTGATGCCTAAAAAACCACAAAAGATCAAGAATAACACTTAACCATATTCACAGCCTTCTACTTTTTGTTGTCTTGTTGGCTCTTTTTAATACTTTACACTCACCGTGCTTGATCCCCAATATCCTATCAACTGCCTATGTTAAGCAATGTAACAACTTACAATCCAACACTATCACAACTTGAAATGGGCCCTACACTACCTTCATGGCATTGTTACCTTTAATCTTCATATTCATGCACATATTACCCTCAATCTATATGGGTTCAGTGATGCTAATTGGCCAAGATGCACAGCTATCAAATGATCCAAAACTAGTTTTTATTTCTTCCTCGAAGCTAATTGCATCTTTTGGTGTGCAAAAAGACAACCAACGGTCTCCCTGTGCCAAAGCTTAATATCGTTCATGAGCATCAATTGTAGCGAAAGCTACTTGGATCTGCCAAGCATTAGTCGCTCCTCACATGGTGACCAACCCAAGACAACCATCAACCTCGATTCAAACTCATCCTATGCAAACCAAAGGTCTAGTTGAAATTGGGAAGCCTAACCCAAATTATGCTTTCATGGCACAACTCTCAATACCACGAACTCCCATTACAATTGTTGAGACACTTTAGAATTCCAAATGGTGTACTGCACTTCATTAAAATCAAACATGGACCCTTGTTCCTAGGGAAAGAGCTGTAGATGTCATAGTTGAGGAAATTACTTTTGCCATCTTTTTAGATTCTCCTTACTTCTTGTATAAATACACATTATTCTTTTATTATATTCATCACCTTCATAATAGAATTAACTACGTTGAGCAGTAGGATCCTTCTAGTTTTACTAAATTCTTGCGTTTTCTATAAGAAAGACAAAGTGACATAAAGAAAACAAATCGAGATGCATTTATTCATGTTCATGTTAATTCAAATGTACCGTTTAAAACTTCGGGAGAATAAAAAAAAAAAAACAAACAAACAAACAAATCAAGAGAGTACATTCCTATGCAAACGTATTGTTTTGAAGTTTTGGAGGAATTAAAGAAAACAAGTGAGATAAATTCATTCCTATTCAAGCTAATTCAAATGCACCGTTTTTTGAATGAAGAAACTAAATGCAGCATACCGTTCAGAAAATAAAATACTTAAAGCAATGTATTATTTTGAAAATAAAGTATTTAAAGCAACGTATTGTCTTGGAAATAAAGGATTTAAAATAGCACGCCTTTTCTAGAAATGAAGAAGTGAAATGTAGCACACCGTTATTGGAAAGGAGAAGCCTTCCTGTCGAAAACGCCTTCCCGTCACTAGAGTAAATATCGCAGTCATTTAAGAAAAAGAGCTCGCCGAGGAGAAATTCCAAATGCCCTCGCCGAAATCTAGCTTATCTGCTGCCATATTTTGATGCGCAGTAAAGGTCACTTTAACGCGCATCAAATGTTCCAATCTTTATTCAAATTGTGATCCCGTATGTTTTTGTATTGAGTTGAGAAAATTTATTGTTCAAAATTGGTGTCATTCTACTGTTGTATTGTATGTTATAGACAGATTGATGACAACTCGTGGGATTGAGGAATTTGGATGCAAGAATTAAGAGAGGAAGACTCTTTTAATTGAAACTTGGTTACGATAGAAAACAACTCATACAACAGTTTTGTTGAGAGGACAAATGGCGTAGGAGCCATTTGGAGGCTTGAATCACTTAAATTTTAGAAAAGAGATGGTTTTCTTTGTGCGATTTTGCCTCCCTTCTTTGTCTCTCTTTCTCTTCTTCTCTCTTACGTTTGCTGTGCAATGCTTTGATTTTAATTTCTTCAACGGTCACTTGCAGCAAAACAGAACGGTAACAAAGTATGTGATTCCAGTTTTTATATGCTATTATGAGTGGCTGTTTTTGGTGTGTGAATCGAAGAAGAGGAAAAACATGTAGAAAAGAGAACGCTGATGAAAAGTGCAAATGAAAAAGTGGTCTAATCTTGATTTAATCTCGCGATTTTTTTTTTTTTCACTTTATCCTGTTTGTCTACAATTATCTTTGATATATTATTTTGACAGCAAGTAGTGATAGTTTGAGGATGACTTGTGTTGAAACGCCTAACGCCTAGTGGAATTTTTGGGGATATTGTGTTACTGTTAATATACCCTCAATATCTGAAAGGATTGATTTTATGGGGAACATATGTGTTTTGATCTAAAGATAACATTAAGAATCATAAATTTGTGTTTAATTGGAAAACCCTAGACTTGGAAAATTGTGGGGGTTTTATTCTAGCACATATCTTAAACTTATAAGCATACTTTTGTGCTAAGATTGAAGAGATTGGCTTGTAGTTATTACCTTGATGCAAATGTGCTGGTTTGTCAATCAAATACTTTAGCTCTTCCTCACGTTTTGAAGGAAAATTGGTAAGAATACTTGTCAAGTGATTTTAGCACTGTGTTTGAACTGTATGACACTTATGCTAAGTGAATCCTTTATTGAGATATCCCCTTGAATACATTATGACTTGTGTGCTATTTCAACTCCAAATGTCTTGTTGCACACGGTTTGATTTAAAGACACATGCTCTTGTATTTAAAACACATTATTTGTAAATTATGTGTATTGCAAATTATTTGTATTGCTTTGTGAGGGATTTAAACTAAATTTGTAATTATTTGTAATCCCTTGTAATAAACTAATTTTTCTTGTGAAAAAAATAATCACTTAAATTTTTGTGTTGCTTGAACTGCTTCTTTATTTTCATTTTAGCAACTGTAATTTTGAATTTAATAAAGTGCTTGATTAAATGAATATTAACTGAATAATTAATTTCTATTCACATATACATGTTATCAACATCATAAAAAAGTTTGTTTCATAAGTATATTACCATTTGTTATATTTCTGTTGAATTACATTGTCAGCCTATTTGCCTAAGTTCGATTTGGTTGATTTAAAATCATATTATTTAAAAATCTAGGACAACCCGACCAACCTCTACCACAAACAACCCTAGTATGATTCATGCATCCTGTTTGGCTTTCACTGGTTGTTGCACCACAATGAACTTGTTACATCGTCACCAGAACGGCTGACCAGATTTCAAGTTCTTTATAGTCAAACTTGGTATTAGGCTATTACCGTGAGGCATTCCAGGTCTCTTTATATATAGAAGAAACTGTCGAGTCAATAGAAGTTTTAACAATTTAGAGTCCAATTCATAAACTAAACTAGAACTCATGCGGATGAACGAAAAAAAGAAAAAGAAAAAAACTACAAAGAACGAAGAAATATAGAAAATGCAAGAAGGGAAGATGACCTAAGAGATGACTTTTACAACAAAATCAGTTACCACATAGAGCTATAGATAGATCTAAGTTAATGCTATGCTTTCCAGAAGAAGTAGAGCAGTCTTTGTAGTTAGACCTCGAGTGTGATGAGACTGCCTCGCTGATCTCGCTCGTCGAAGATGCATTACTTTTCTGGGGGCAGGGATGAGGCAATGAGAGCGCTAATGACAACTCACAGCCACCATCCTCTCGTGCATTTCCCCTTCCATTGCTCTCCCCTTTACAAGTTCCCCCTGACAAGTGCTTTTGGTGCTCTATGCAGCGTACCTGTTAAACACCAAAAAGGGCAGAGAAACAGGTGTAAGTTAAGACATTAACTTGCTTGAAGGAGTATATTTAGATATATTACTTCCTCCAAAAGACAATTCTGGTAAAGTCCTACACTATTCAGTGTTGAACTTAAAACCTTTTGATATTAGTCATCATTCATTTAGAAACATCTTGATTTCAAACAATAACTACTCTCAACCGAAAACAAACACAATAACATACTCAATATTTGAAAACTCAGTTTTATTAATAATAATAATGCACTCAGTGATGAATATAAAACCTTTTAATTTCAGACAACACAAGCTCTTTACTCAATATTTTGAAGACCCATTTTTATTAATGGTAACAATCAACGTCGGCTAACTTTCCATTAGCCAACTTCAAATGTGTCTCATTTCTTATACTGGTGTCGGAGGAACAAAAGCTCAAGTTTAGATGTGACAGTGAAACGTGACATGGAAATCCGTGTAAAATAATTCCCAAAAAATCACAGCCATGAACCAAAGGAATGTTGCTGGGAGCGAGAGCGTCTGCGACATGCCTAGTCATTAGATCTCTCTCAACCAAGCACCTCGAAGGAAAGAAAAGGAGGAAACGGGAAAAGAAAGAAAAGAAAGGATTTCAAATCGACTGTAGCTTTGTCCTGTCTGTTACGGATCTGGAATACAAGTTTGCATAGGCACTGTCAAAGACCAAAGACGTCTCATTACACGTAGAAAAGCCGAGATATACTCTCTACCCAAAAGCCGTGAAGAGAATGCTGTGTGACAATACAAGTGACGCTGTTGACCTAAAAAGCATGGATATTCCATGCTTCCACTGGCCATAGGAGCATTGTCAGAAACATAAAGAAAGGATCTGTCTGGGTTGAGATTTGAAACCAAAAACCAATATTACACTCAATCCATTCAAAAAGCTGCCAAAAAGGAAGGAAGCACACAAACAGATAAAAAAAGAGAGGAGAATTTTGGGAGGTACCTTGCGGACATCAGGCTCCTGTGTTGCATATTTGAAAGGGTTAAGGTCGTAAAGATCTCGTGGCAGAAAGAAGGCTGTGGATTGAGGCTGGGTCTGCCATCTTGAACTACCACAACCATCCTTTAATCCCGTACGCTCAGACATGGCCCGCAGATAATCATCAAAAGGGTACGGATTCGGGACTGCCTCACTTATTCTTTGGCTGCAGTGCAGGCTTTCAGAGTTTGAACTCATCGTCTCTACTCTTGCTCTGGCCGAGAACCAACACAATAAAGAACTTAAATAAACGAAAAGGAAGTTAAAAAAGTAAATATGGTGTTGTTCTCCTTCGCTCTTTCACCACATCACTGACATGATATTTGAAAAGAGTCTACCCACAGGACTATAAAAGTTTTAGCTAGCTTACCTTTTGGGGGGAAGAGGGCCATAGCTGAACTGAGAAACTGATTCCTTCTCGATGGGTCTTGAAGGGGGGTGAAAACCCGCATCATGCACTTCATCGACGCACCCATCATCATTCTCCTCGAAAGATTGTCTTTGCTGGGTGGAATTCCTATCTGTCGCAGGACAGACACCAACATATACGTATGAAGCAAACAACAAAAAGTTAAGGTAAATGGGTCCTAGCCTTTTGATTTTAAAAATCTATTTGAGAACTTCATTAGAAATGCCAATACTGGAAGATCTTAGCAGATGAGGGTACTCTTTTATTACCCGTCTGTTTTGGTATCAACTAAATAAGGGAATAATAAATGAGGTCGAGTAACCACTACCAAAAGACGAATTATATAAGGGAAGACCCTGAAATACGATACCTTGGTACCAATAGAAGAAAATCTCAAGGGTAGTCCAAGTAGAACAATTGTAATTACAATGGGATCCGGAGTTAATAACGCAGGACAATGTAGTTTTTGAAGGAGACAAGGAGTTTAGAAGCTATCGTAGCAATAAGCACGGCAAATTACTTCCTTTAACGCTACATATTTCTCGGAAAGAAGAAGGGGGAGAGGGAGGATTAGAAAGCTTGGATGGATACCTTGTCTGCCCATGTCGCCCCTCATGCTTCTATACATCTGTTGGGAAAAAAGTAAACTACGTAAACAAACGAAAAGAAGAAATGTTGAGGTTGTTTCAACTTGAAATATGAGAGCCTGAAACTCTGAAAAAGCACCTGAAGATGGCTCTTGACGTGCGAGATGGTTAGTCCTTTGACATCCATTAATTGAAGGACAAGTTTGGGCGTAGCCTCTGCAAGAAAACAAATGTTGAAGACATGAGGGAAAGAAACCACGGCGCCGAAAAGGAAAAGCGAACAAGACGCGAGAGAGGGAGAGAGAGAAAGAGAGAGTTACTGTGCTGGCCACCGAGCCTCTCAATGGCATGAACAAAACATCGATGAAGCTCAGGAGTCCATCTTAAACGAGGCACCTTTGACCTTACATACTGCCTTACCGCTCCATTTCTACCACAACTCATTTTATCTCAGTGATCTTGAAACCTGCTGTTTCTCCTAGAACCCTCTGAATCAAAATGGACACTCCAATTTCCGCGTCTACGCAAGCTTCGACCGCTTGGCTTTCTCCTAGATCGCCCTGGAAAACCCCTTTCTTCACCTTTTCTTCCACCCAAAAATTAAAACAGCTTCTTCGCTTGGTTAAACTTCTCAAAGAAGGCTTCCATTGTATGTCACACAGCGTCGGAGCCGTTTAGACTGTTTCGATTCACAATCACCAATATATCTTGCACCGGCAGGTCTTGAGAAGCAAGAAGAAACAGTGAGCAAATAGCAGAGAGAGAGAGGATCAGAGGAGAAAGAATAAAAAAGGAAGCTGAGTCTGAGAGAGGGCCTGTATATTCCTTAAAGGGTTCTGAAAATACCTGCTGTCTGCTTCTGCTACCTTCTGATTCTAGCCCCCTGCTTGCACTGCAAAAGAAATATATTGGGCACTTGTAGTAGAAGAAAATGTAAAAGGGCAGAATCCTCTCTCAAATTATATATATCACGAGCTCCTGCAACCCTGATCCTGTCTATCCACCCAAAATCATTACCCCCCAGTCTACAGACCCAAAACTGCCATGTTTTGACCTTTGTCTCTCTCTCGCTCTCTCCCCCTAAAGACTATCACCTATCGTACGCCAACGTCGCTATGATCACCAAAAAAGCCCATGAGATTATTCTGAAGATATTAAAACCTGTCTGGGGCCACCCATTCAACCCTTGCGCCAAACTGGGTGCCCATATCCTCAAAAAGACAGCTTTGCCCTCACGTATGATTAGATCCCCCACCAACCCTGATTTTGTTCCAATCTGCTTAAACACATACTTTTTCATTATTTCCACACTCTCTTAATCTTGGTTATATGCTTGTTACACTAATTATGCCTCACCACGTGGCTCCCATGGTCTTTTGAAATGGTCAAAAGCTAAACCCCGGTGCCCTTGGGATGCCTGGGGACTACCCGGTGCTTTCCCGTCAAACTAAAGCAACGAGAAAGTCAACCGTTACATGCAGAGGCCAAAGTTGTATTCCATGACAGCCGAACCAGACAAGCTGCAAAAAGGACAGCTTTTGCTGCTCTCGATCCACACCGTCCACTTAGCCTGCGGGGTTCCCCAGGTAGATTAACGGTCAGATGCGTAGGAAAGACGAGCACGTAAAGTGGGACAGGATTAGATAATTAACAGTTTCCGTACGTGGAATTTTGGAATGCGATTAGAATTCTCTACGGATGGTTGGACTGTTTGTGAAAGGCTCTACAGTCGCTCGTAGGCTCGTAGAGACGGTGCCGACTCTTGAAAATGCATAGCTCCGGTACGACCTCCTCAACACAAGCTATCTCCACTAGTCAGATGCCATTACAGTAACCCTTTTGGAATATGATTGAGTTCATACCCAACTAAACTTTTCAAGCCTCTATTAAATGTCCTCTTAGTTCATACGAAAGCGATTATAAGGGTGGAAGGAGTCAGATTTCCCACATCGAAACTTCTTAGAAACTTAACAAGAATCCTTTTGTTTTTTCCACTTGGAGGATGCTGTTGACATTGAGAGTTCCTTTTGTAGTTGGCTCTGAATGAGAAACTCCCTGCAACCATTGGTTTTCCATTTTTAATGAGAAAACTCTTTGTAAACAATGCTTGTACTCACTGAAATTACAAGCTGGGAATGGAACTCTTGGTGGGACCGAAAGCTTTTTGTTTTCTCTCAGCTTAGGCTGGGGAATTTCTTGCTAGTTCTCCATTAATGGTTTACCACTTTTTTCCTGGTATTTAATTTTCTGACACATTGGTCAAACCCCAATTTAATGGTGAAACCCTTTTTTCCTGCTGCTTGTAGATTACGAATGAAAATTGACGTTTGTTCTTTCTCTCTAGTTTCTAGGACGTACACAAGGGGAAGGAACTTTTCAAAAGAAGGAAAAGAGTCATGGCTCACCTATCCGGGATGCCAAAAGGTCTCGACTTCCAAATTGAACGAGTTTGTGGGGTATTTATTAAAAAGGCAAAAAAGGAGCTAAGATGACTTCATGTGCTAGTCCTATAACCCCCAAGTGCATAAAATGACTTATACAATAAACAAGTTTCTTCTTTTTTCCCTTTACTTGTGCTCATTAATTTTTTCTTGTAACATGTGAACAAGGTCGTACATGGCAAACTGCGAATTTGTCTTCTGCATCAACACTAAACCCAATGCAAAACCATCTCAGCAACTCTTCACCAACCGCTAACTGTCACACCCGACTGAAAATAGAAACCACCCCCATTTTTATGGCAACATGTTTTTTCTCTTTCAATGCCAACAAGGTACCTGGCTTGATTACTGAACTTTGAATATGTGGTGAAAAATCTGTGGCAATACGTTCACATGACCCATTGCCACAGATTCAATGAGTAATTACAAAATTTATCTTTTTTTTTTTAAAAAAAGAAGGTATCTCTTGATCAAGCGTGACGCAAGATCTTCTCTTTAAAGTAAGTTAATTGTTTTATCTACACAAGGAGACTGACGTTCAACGGTACTCCAACCAAACAAGATCCTATGAGACAAATACCTAGAATTTAGCATTTTATATTTCGAAATAAAATATGATTATTCACGAAGGTTGAAAAGTGGATATTTAAAATGTAAATATTAAAATGAAAATGATGCCTCGTGCTGGGTGCTCCCTCGACAAAGCGCATTTAGTGAATAGCAGCTACAGTTACTAGGTACAGCCATCGTTTCTGAAGACAATCCAGATCGCCTGTCGCAGGGAATTATCATCCGTTCTGTGCCTGCCTCTGGTTAATTTCCTCGGGATACGCGCCCCCATCTGTATGTGGCCTCACGCGCATTTATTATGCCAAAACTTTTGTGTTCCACTGTGTGCGGGTACATGCTTTTTATCCCGCCCTCGCCTCTGCAGCGTCCGCCACGCTCCCCCTGGTGGCAGGGACACGGGCTGATCTGATGCTGATCCTCCCGTACAGGGCTGCCCACTGGGGTCGGCATATAGACTGTTAGGTCTGGCTTGGCTGGAGTGTCGTACGATCATTGACAACACATGCACTCTGAAAAATGTATGACGCACTTTCCGTAAAATAACAGCTCTGCTCATTGCTTGGCCCTCAAAAAGAACAAGGAATAGAATGCATCGTTGCATTTTACTTAGCTGTTCATCACTTCTGTTATAATTTCCTATTTTCTACGTGAGAATTTAATTATTTTTCCTTCATTTCAAAAATAATTTTTTTAAAAAAAATACACACCCATACACATATCTAGTATCAAGATTAAGAGATATCATAGAAAATAAAGTTTGGTTTGAACTGCTCGAGGAGTTCGCAATTTGTTGAATTTTTCTCAATATTATATTGTAATCTCAAAACTAATGCTATGATTTACTATTTTAAAACTACTATGGAAGGAGTCGTTCTCGTTGAGAAAATCTTTAGTAAAACCTTTTGGTGAAGGTTGAAAATGCTGGGTAATCGACCATTCTTCACTAGATCATAGATCTAGTACTAACATTGAGATGATAGTCATACTTGTGTGTAGTAATAGCATATAGATCGGTAGTAAGTTCCAGCTAGGGTTTTTTAATAGAGAACCGAAGCTAATTTGTGCTTTTAGGGTAAGCGATCCTAAATATATTTATGCTGTTTGTCCTTTGTTAAGCACTATTTTTCTCAAGAGTTGAGAAAATTGTATCTTGTGTAAGATTGTAATATCTTGCGTAAATCATGTGTGATTCAAATAGTGAAAAATGAATTTTGTTAGCTGAAATTATTAAAAGAGGATGGACAAATGCATAAAGAAAATTGTGAACTTACCACTTTAAATATTGTTTTCTGTATTGCTATTCAAACTCATTCAGTATTGAATTAACACAATGAACTAGGAAATTAGTCTAAAATCTAAATAAGTTAAATAAAAATAAATTATAATTAATTCAACCTCCTTCTTGGATTGCCTAACAAAATCAACAAATCCTCCAAAGGAACTCAGTAATTGTGACAATCTTTCTCACACATATTCTATTGTATGGTTGTCCACCAAGTAATTTTTATAAGTAAAAATTAATTCATGAATATATTTTAAGGTCCGTATAGGATTAAAAAGCCATGTTGAACAAAAATTGAATACAAAAGTTAACCAATAATTGAAAAGAACATAGGAACTCTATGATTGAGTCACAAACTTAATTAGATCATATGAGGTGTATAGAGTAAGAAATATACTCTAAATCAACTTAAATTTGAAATCAAACTCCTAACTATAATACTTATAGGGGTTAATATCTAATTGAATTTTATTCGTCTAGGTGTTTAAGATTCATTATCTTTCAACTCTTTTTGAAGATTAGGGTAACTTGTATACATAAAAAGTTTTTTTTTTATAACTAATTCATTCCAAAATTGTTAGATATATTATCTAGCGGGTTGTGCACTCTTTTTTGGTTTTCCCATCTCCACATAATCGTTGAAACAGTGATGAAAAGTCAAGATTACTAAAGTTGGGAGAAGAAGATATGTAAACGTCTACCTTTTTTTTTTTCATTTTTTTTTTGTTTAGCAAATGGGGGTGTGAATTAGTTGAGTGTTGAACTTTGGACCTCTCATGTGACATGAGCTACTAACTAAATCACATGTCAACCATGAACATGTACGTTTATTTGACAAGTGCATGATTGTCATGAAATTTCAAACTATTTTGATTTATGATGTAAAAAAAGTTTTAAAATACATTTTTCGAGTGTTGTTTGAATTTATTAAATCCTTCGATTACTTTGAACTGCTAATAGATTGCCTTTACTAAGGCTTTCTTCTATTTTCTTTTCCCTAATGCATCTAAGTCCTGTAAGTTAACTAACATTGCCCATACAAATCGTTGGCATTACATTTGTTTATAGAGTGGTTAGGTGTACTATGCACATTCATCTATGCAATGCCTTATTGGTTAGA
This sequence comes from Casuarina cunninghamiana, assembly GCA_028551485.1. Taxonomy (NCBI): domain Eukaryota; kingdom Viridiplantae; phylum Streptophyta; class Magnoliopsida; order Fagales; family Casuarinaceae; genus Casuarina; species Casuarina cunninghamiana. Next base: position 13,499,918 of record CM052371.1, read on the forward strand.
TTTGTATGATTCCTTTATGCATATTGCATATTGGCAATGTAGAAATCATCACTAATGATTAGAAAAAGGTTGTGCATAAAAATATTTTCTATTAAGTATTTTAGAGCTCGGAAAAAGGATATATACATGAAGCCGTAGGTAGTCCCGCATTCAAAAACATGTGGTATAAAAAATATGGAATACAAAGTTTTACAAGTGCATTATGCTAAATGTTTATAAATGAGTACGATGGTAAGTTAGCATTCAAATAAGTTAATTTGTGAAAGAAAACATCAAACTATAAGGGAAATGAATAAGAAAGAGGAATGTGGTTTAATTTTTGTTTTTTTATTTTTTTTAATTTATACACTCTTGAGATGTTGAACTTAAGATTTTTTTATTTTAGAACGTTGCTACTCATATTGATCAATAGAAAGGTACTTTTATGACAAGTATATCATGGATGTGATTTTAAGAAGATGCCAGCTCATTCACAAGCAAAAGAACAAGAAGGACATGAGAGCCAACTTCGTTTATTTATTCACTTCTTTTCATCTTTATTCTCATCTTTTGGTGTTCGAACTTTCAACCAAATTCCACACCAAATCAGAGACATGTACAACAACCAGCACTTCTATAGGCATTAGAGTATATTATTGTAGGAAATCCTTGAAGGATCCCAAGTATCCGATGGCACGAAAAGTGATTCAAGGATTGAATGTATGTACGCATTTCATTTCACATTGCTTTATCCTTTTAGGTTAGATTATCTGATGTTGTCTCTCTCTTTTCTATGTCGTCGTTGCTTCCTTCTCTGCTTTTCCTTTCAACCACCCACCCTTGGCTTATCCCTAACTGCTACCACTACAAGGCTGTGCTTCTAGATGTAAAGTTTCTTGATTACTCTAGCTGTTCGTTACTGGTCTTATGCAAGTGCTAATGATGGGTATTGGGGAAGTAGAGTGCGGTCGTCGATGAGTGGTTTATAGGTGGTTTTATAAAGGCTCATGTCAGGTAGGTTTTATTTGCGGGGAGAGTTATGGTTGCTTCTGCGATGGGTTAGCTCAAGACCCAATAATTCAGACAGTTGAAATTGGTGGTTTGAAAATCAAAGTTCCATTTTTAAAAGCTAAACACACGTTTTTCTTCTTTAGTTCTGAAATGCCCAAATCTCAGGGAAAGCGTTGATCCGTTTGATGGGATGCGGAGGATATGGTCCTAGCCAAGAAAAGTTTATAAGGGCACTCCTCCAAAAGAGACAAGGTTCCCTAGGGAGCCTGAAACTGCAGAGTTGCATGGAGGGAGGGAGGAACAATACACAATCTATCTGTTTGTGGCAGAGTGTGGCAATGATGAAGCTGCAGAGAATGATGGAAATTCCTGCAGAAGGAATAATGAATACACAGAAGAGTCCAACGCCATCTGATGAAGCTGGTTGCAGAGCAGTAGGGGAACCAAGGTTAAAAAGGAAAACAACAGTAGAAAATATTAAATACAAGTTAGGCGGCTTCGAGGACGCCGGTATTTTTGCGTGTGCAGGTGATGCACTCTTGTGGTTACTAATTTCCTCGAAAAGTGCGAGGCTTTCACTCTCAAGATCTCTGCATATGGATCTGAAAAAAACAATGGATATATTGAAAGAATGCAAAGCAAGAGGGAATTCCAAGGTCATCTGGATCTGAAAACACCAAAAGGGAATGAATGATGTTAAGCTGCCCATCGTTGAACTTGTCCATCTTCTCACTCTTATTTGACTGACGGACTGACTGACCGACTGACCGATTTAGAGAGAGAGGGAGAGGACAAGAGAGAGTTGTTGAATAATATGTTTCTTGTTTTACCTTTTGTCACGATAAGTCTCGTCAATCGGCGTGCAGAAGAAAAGATGTGACGTAGACTACGTATGTACGAGACCTATCTCACTGCTTTGCCTGAAACCGCTTCTATTAATTTATATTCATTCCGAGGACCACAGAGAATAAAATACAGTACATCCAGCTTCTCAGCTGCCTCTGTACATCGTTTCCTGTTCTTTTTTTTTTTTTTTTAACTCCTACATATTTATTTGGCTGACAACAGTTTGGGTGATTATTCTGTAGGTGATCAAACTTTAATATTTACCAATCAGAATCAGTTTTCTACCCTTTTTACTCATCGGAATTATGAAATAATTAATCACTTCTATTGATTATTTTAAGATAACCTTGCATGGCGGTTATTAGAAGATTTAAGGATCTAATTTAAAAGTTAGTTTAGAAGTTAGAGGGATATTTCAACGACATATTCAAGAGTTGAAAGAACACTTTTTTTATTTAATTTTAACCATCAAAGACTATATATACAATGGACATGACGAAAGTTCAACATTAAGTATACAATTTTTTATTATGAAACTTAAATGAAGAAAGTATTTCTATAATCTTTAAACTAACTTTTAATTTGAGCTTTTAAACTTTTTAAACTAATATTAAAGTATAGGTTGACTTTGCTTCATGGTATGCAATCTAAACTCCAATGTCACTAAGTGTACAAAGGCATATGTGCAGAATAAAGGTCTCATGTTGAGCATGCAATATTTTGTAATGAAATTTAAATGAAAGAAATATCACTCAAACTTTTGAGTTGACTTTTAGATTAAGCTTTTGAGGGTTCTATCACTAGCCAATGACTATGCACATCCATTTCGTTATTCATTTCATTCTCTTTCTAATTAAGAAGGTAAAAATTGAGTTATATTTTTTTCTTCTCTAAAGATAGTTTGCATTTACGTTGGAAGTGAATATGCTTTTCAATAATATTTTTATTTATTTTCTAAACGAAATTACACTAACATAAAATTTTAAAAGAAATTTTCTTTAAGAAAATAACTGAATTTTCTAATATCTTATGAAGAATATAAATAATTAACTAGAGTAGAAAAAACTTCACCATAAAATATAAAACAAAAGTTCAAATCCGTCAAGAGTTATTTGTATTTCTGTCAATGATTTATATTAATTGTTACATTATATGATCGTGAAGTTTTTCTAAACTATTTTTTCAATTGAGTTTATAATCTTTCCACATAGATATATATTGTAGTAATTGGAGAAAAACAAACAAGTCAAAACTATTTCTCTATATCCACTTCAACATTCATAGATTTTGCTTTAATGCTAGGTGCTACAAACTATTTATAGCAAAAACTTGTCTAGAGTTTTTTTTTTAATTTTTATCAATGTTTTCACAAAAACAAAAATCACTGGCTTTTTCCTTTTTGTTTTGAAAATTATTAAAAATATGATATAATGATGCTTTCTGGAGCATTAATGTTTATCTCTAAGGCAAGTTGAGGTAGGGCATATACTTTTTGTTTTTTGGGTCAAGCGAAGTAGGGGGAAAGGGTGTTTGGAACCCTGGTCATTTGGTTGAGGTGTTGGCTACCAACTTAGCTAGCAGGTGATGGACAACATGGAAAGATGTCTTGAAGGCCTTCTAATTTTTTACAATGGGACATGCCTAAGGAAATCAACGTTACATATCTAATTTTAATCCTAAACGTTCCTAATTTCATTGAAGTACCGTTAAAGACCAATCTCATGTTATTAGTGTGTGTGTGACAAAACTTCTACACAACAAGTTAACATCCATCATCTTAAATATTATTCAAAACTCAATCCCTTATAAAAGGATGAAGGATAACGTATAATATTCTTTTGGCTTATTAGCTCTTATACAAACACCACAAAGATAAAGATAGTCGTAGGTTTGCACTAAATGTTGATATTATGAAGACATGATTTTTGTCTTCAAGCAATAATTAAAGTATTCTACTTGATTTTGCCAGGGTGATGACTTGTGTGAAGTGTAAAAGTATTCTAAATCTTTGGCGTATGTGTAATAGGAAACTTGTTAACCTACTTCCCAAGTGGTGGACTTAGATGGCGGAACTACCATCTCCATACCTATCTGTGATTGTTATAGAGACATTATTAGTTGCTTGAATGATTCTTTAATTGTTGTAGGACTTGGATATTATAGAGACATATTAGTCGCTTAGGAACGTATAACACATTTTATTTTTCTAATGACTTGTTGCTTTTCAGCATAGGGGATAAAAGCTCTATCCAGACCCTCATGATAGGCTTCCAACAGTTCTAATTAATGTCTAGTCTCTAACCTACCCGAATTTACAGTATCATAATCATTTTTAATGTGGGCCCAAATTGTGGAACTTTCATCACAGCATCGAGATACTCCATAAGAGATTGTCGCTAAGTATCTAGTGGTTCCTTTATCATCTAAAATTGAAGAATCATGATTGTACATTTCTGGTAGAGAGGATCATTACAAAAATAGAGGGACTATAAGTTTTTTACATCACAGGCGAAGAGTCTCATTGATAACGACTATCTTATTTTCATGCAAACATATTAGACATTTCTATTTGTTTTAGTAAAACATTGAAGCAAATAAACCAAGTGATAAGAAGATCCTTATGTCAAGTCTAGTGTTGAAGATGTATATTGCAAAAGTTTCTTGCAACCAAATTTGTGTTAGCAAAGTTGAAAGAGGACTTGGTATTTAAAGAGTTAAGCACTAAAACAAAATTGCACATAGTAAAGTCTATATGGTTGTGGTGGTTGGACTCATATGTTATCAATTTAGAGTCTTCAAGAGCTGGGGAATGACTCTTGGACCTAGAGAAAGATCATTAAATTTTGGCCTATGATTGCAAGAAGAATAAAATGGATATCATGAAATGGAAAGTCACTCTCTCTAGGATGATTATTAGCTACAAAGGACCTATTAGTAGTAGAATTAGAGAACAAACCATCCTTATGAAATTCCAAGAGATGCAAAAGTTTCAATGATAGTGAGAAATCAAAATTGGTACTTGTCTATTAATAGGAGGTGTTGATGACATATGCCCACAAGTAACATCAACTATATGCTAAAGCTTAATTATTTGAGAGAAGATAAACTTATTTGGATGACATCAACATGCAAAAGGTTTTTGATCAACTCTATATGGAAAACAATCAATGATAGTGCGACTAACAACCCAAAATTGATTGGTTGCACTTTTTTGGAGGCTTTAGATGTAAAATTTACTATTTTATGTGATATCTCTAATAAATCTTGAGACTAATTTTTTTGTGCAAAAGAGAAAAGCTTTTAAGTAAGTATATTTAAATCTATACCTCTTTTGTTTATGTTATTTAAAATGAAAAAAATAGTAGGATCTTAAGGAATATTATTAACTTTAAATCTATCACTTTTAAAACTATGAGTGATTTATAAGAGATAGATTTTCTAGTGTAAGAACAATATAGAAAACAATTGAAAACTTATATATTTAATGTATTTGGAAACATTAGGAGACCGTATTTGATTTAGTATGATGTTATAAATGGTCTTATTATAGGGGTTTGTTGTTAATCTTATCTTCTATTAATAATCATTATATATTTGAATTACTTAGTAAAAATACAAATTTGGATAGTTGCATGCATTACTGTCCAATGTCGCCTATCTGTCAATGTTGCCAATGTTTCTTGTCACAACTTGCAAAAATTCACCCTACAAACCGCATGCAAACGATGCCTTCATAATTTCAAAGCAGTGCAGCAATTTTTAGCAATCGAACTATCATCATTTCATTGAATGGTCAGATAGAAGTTTTCTCCGCCGAGATGTTTTCGTTGAGTTGAATATTCCAAACCAACTTGGGTCATTCAATACAAAAGTTTTGATAAATATTCCCAAAAGGGGTTTATCAAACGGCACACTAGGATTGGAATAGTGTACCTAACATGGCAAGTCATGTTAAACAGCTATTTCCAGGATCACCGATCAAATAATTCTTCCTGGTTACCTTTTCATGTGAGGAGTCTATTTCTTCGCTGACTTTCTCATTTGTGTAACATAGCTTTTGGGTATATCTTTTGCCCCGTAGTCATGGGCAATCATCTTTTCTCGGCAAGTAGACGGACATCCTACCACGTGACCTTTTCCCATCATAATAGAACCTGCTACCCTAAAGGGGCATCTGTATTTGTAATCATCTTTGACATTCGTTGCCAAAGCCATGTTTGTCAAAAAGATGGTCTTGCATGCACGAACGCTGCCCTATTTTTCTATCCTACATTCTCAAGGTCACCTAATACATTTCAATGACAGAAACCTTGAGAGAGACACTCCAATCCAGGCAATAATGCACAATTTCACGCCTCTTTTTGTCCATAGCTTTTCATGTTTAGAGATAACCCACGATAAAAAGCAATCCAGCATATGCTTTGACGAGACACTTGAATCCAGGCAAAAGCACATAATTCCAAGCCACTTTTCGCCCGTTGCTTTCCTAAGCTACTGTTAACCCAAAATTCAGGGTTATCACATATACAACTACAGCTTAATTACCTAGATTTACTCAAATGGGGAAAAGTAAAATAATTCTGACCAGTGCCTTGTCCTCTTGTCTTGCTAATTCAACTGGTGCACCGTGATTATAGAGCGAGATAAACGAACTTTGAAATACATTTGGAGTTGGTGCTTTGTGCACACTTAACCAAAAAAAAGAAAAGTCTTCAAAGAGTTTTGAATCTCTATCGTTTCCTTGAATTTACTTCTTTCTGTCTACGATCGCCATATGGAACGAGAAGGCAGGTTGGTAAAGAAGTTGTGTTTGAGATAGTTTTTTGTTCTCATGAGCCAGGGAATGAGCAATGATTGAAGAATGGTTTCTTCGTCCAGAAAGATACTGTTCCACCATCTTGACTTTTCCTTCTCGAGGCAATGAATTAGGTAGAAAGCTTGAAAATAATGCGTTGCTTTTTCTCCTATTGGTTGGCCGTTTTTGGCCGCGCAAACTCGGGGAAGCTGTTGAAACTAGAGACTTCTGTCAAGTTTGACATGGTGTTTGCTGCAGTGAGGTTTCTTTATTTTGGGTGTGGAACTTCAAAACTCAATATGCAATATGTATTCTTGAATGTGATTATGATAAAGCTTTCCACTTTTCTGAGCTGTATAAGGTAAGAGCATGGCCTGTCGATAAATCACATCAGACAATGACCCTGTCCGTACAGATTGATTTATGGATTTGTTACACATCCTCAAAAATCTAGCATGAAATGATAGATGATTTTTTTTTTCCTTATAAAAAAACACCTATTTACATATTTGGTGTTAAGTCTAAAATCAATTAGTTTTAGACAATACTTAGCTTCCAATTGAACTAACGATATAGTGGTTTCTTTTATTATATGATTGAGAACAATGTTCATGCATGGATGGGAAATCACTTTTGTGGCTTAAGTCTGAATGATCCATAGAAGTGCTACAACAAAAGTCCACATTCACGAACTCCGTCAAATTTCGCCATAAGTGCAGAAATGGAAAAGGAAAGGCGGTCTTTTTGAAATTCCTGTGATTCTTGGACTTCCCTTCGGCCTTCTGCTACTCTTCAATCTGAACACACAATAAATAATGAGGTAGGTACCCACCATCGAGACTTATACAAACATACCCTAATAAACAAAAGTTTACCCACACATGCTTTGAGTCAAGGATTGGAAACCTTAAGGATGTATTGCATGACAATCATCAAAGTTACTTTATTTATATTCTTCCCTCATGACGACGATATATTAATATGTGTATGTATCTTGAAGGGAATTACATATTTAATTCTTGAGACTTGCCAATTTACCAACCCTATCCTTAATATAATAAAAAATCTTAAATTTCCATAAATTAAGTTACCTACTTTTTGTCGACTGTTTCACAAAAGCTATTAGATCAGCAAATATATATGTTATACTATCATTAATAGTAAATTGATGTATGACATGACTGATGATTCAATCTATTAGATGATAATAACTTTATTCTTGAAGTGAAAAAAAAAATTAAAATAGAAAGAATATAATGAAGACTCACCAAATTTCAGAAAGTTGGACGACTAGTTTGTCCAGAGAGTGCTACCATATGACACAGAATTAAATGAGGATTGGTCTCTCTTAAAGTTGGGTAATTGGTTATCTTTGATAATAGAATGTCATCTTTTCAAGTGGTAAAAGATTATTTTTCATCTTCATTTTTTAGCAATTATCGTGAAATGGTGGAAACCATTTTACACAAATAACTTATTTAAAAAGTTATATAAGGTACTTTTGATATTTACCTGATGATAGATTTTATTGGAGACAAAAGTCTTACATAAGAAAGATATGATTTATAGATAATGTTTATAAAAAACATTCTCTTAATCTATGAGTTAACTTTTAGACCTATTTTTAATATAGTATTAGATATACCTTGTGTGTGAATATTCATTCCATTTCTTTTAACCTTGAAATCAAAGTATATTCAGTATACATGAGAATGACGAAGATAAAAGTTTCACTTAGATAAGAGACAATTTTTTAGTAATGTTTAAATATAAAAATTATCTTTTTAACTTATAAGTTAACTTTTAAGTTAGAATTTATTTTTTTAATAATTTAATAAAATTACAAACTACGAGAGCCACATAGCATAATTTTTCAGACAAATTTGTTAGTTTTCCAAGGAGAGAGTAGATAACATTCAAGACTTTTCGATCCTATCTTTCCTTCATTTTATGCGCATGAAAAGTGGGGCTGGAATGAAGAGTATTTTGGGGGATCAAACTACTGGTGTGTGTGACCAAAGAGGTCTAATCCGGGGAATATGATGATCGAGGAAGTAGGGCCACACTTGTTTGACTTATGTTTCCATCCTTGTAGATTGGAATTAGGTGGATTGAATAATTGTGAAGGAAGATTGCCTTTTGTTTGGATCTGCTTGGATTATACAAGAATATATCATTGAGTTCTCTTTAAGTAAAACTCATGCACGTAAGGGAACAGAACACCTGTCAAATTAGTCACAATACTGATTTCCTAAGGTAACAAGTGGCTCGTTATTTTCTTTCCTTTTGTTTGGTGAAGCAGTGAATCTGAATTGCTTCAAGTTGCACCGACTTCTTAAGTTTCCTCTGCGACAAATTTCAAACGGGTTAGGTATATTTGCCGATCTTTTGGGTTTCCGAAGACTTTACACAATCAGCTGGGTATGGTCTACTAATTAATGCTACCAAATTCGTATCTGTTCAAGTCAAATTATTAGAAACACGTAATCGTATTCACCAGGAATCCAAATACATCTTAAGTCAGTTAATCTCCTCATCTGGTTTTGCTTTTCCCGCATTAATTACAAGGCTACTCTCAAGAAAGTGATCAAAGAAATTCATTCCAGCTTTTCTAACTTCCATCCCTTTTTTTTTTTTTTTTTTTTGTTCACTTTGTATATGCAAGTTGATGAACGGTGTTGATTCTGTGGTTTAAAATTTAATTGATTAATCCCATTTTTCACATTGAGTAATGTGAATTTTCACTTACCATTTTTATATCAACCACAATATAGAAGATAGTTAAGGAAAGAAGTCTGGCTTTTTGAACTTAGGCTGATAGCCTAGTGACAAAGCTATTGTTGCTTGACCTTGGGTGCTTGAATCATCCCTCCTAGGGAATTAGTGTTCTCTTGAACGTGGGGTGACAAAGGTGATAGAATTTCAAAATGTCTTCGGAAGCATCACAGGTCAACGGCCCACCAAGCTTCTGTTCCGACAGGAAGAGAGAAATGAGGGAAAAAGAAAGGGGAAACGGTCCATTTGTACATCAAGACACAAGGTGGGTTGAATTTGGGTATAAAGTTGCTAATCACAAACCTAATTGGAGAAGACAGAGCAAAACAATTGGCGTTGCAAATTTTCAAGAAAAGAGGTAAGAGGCGCTTCTTCACCGGCTCTTGCTTTCCAGGTCTTGAGGGAGTAGAAGGTAGACTGCCCCAATCATAACCACCTTGTTGAGGGAATAATAGTTGCTTATTCAGACATGGCTGAGAGTAAACTTTTAACCAACTTATCACCACGATAGTCAAACCTTGAAGCCGACATCCTCCGAAAAGTCAATTTTAATTCAGGGTTGTACACAAACACAAATTTCAACTGATTGTAATCAACAAGTTTTCTGCAAATCACGTGCAAATGGTCTTTTAGGTAGAGCAGGCAATTATGATGCCTAGACTAGACCATGTGAATTAACTTGTATTGTTGCACGGGGTGGCAAAAGCAGCATCGAATCCTTTGCTAAACTCAAAACCAAATAATATTAGGAATTACAGCTAAGAAAGGGTAACAAAAAAAAAAAATAAAGAAAAGAAGGTACCATTCATGTCAATTTTCAAAAAATTTCAATTCTACATAAGAAACATAAACAATCACAGAAATGTAAAAGCTAAAAATTTATTTAACTAAAATACTCATATTGTGTGCTTCAACCACTTCACTAAAGACTTAAGTTTGAAGGCTAATTTTTAATATATTTTATTTGAATATTATTTCAAACTTGGGCCCTATAAGGCTAGAATAAACCTTTTACTATAAATGAGGGTGGAGGCCAATCTCTATCCTCTTGTTTGTTGGGATAGGAGTCATCTCTACCTCTTTTACACACTCCTACTTGTAGTTTGTTAGTAATTTTATACCTCTCGAGATATAATTAAGGCTCAAAGGAAATGATTGAGAAGAGCATCTATTTTGTCATTAAGCTACAAATAACTTTGGCGACTAACTGATTTAACAGACATTTCAATTAATTTGGACAAAGAGATTATCAAGAAAATGATATTTAAGCCGATTAGATCCGTAGTAAGTCTTTTCTTTACCTTTTTTTTTTTTTTTGGTTCTGAGCTTTAGGACATGCAAGTTGCAGTGATGTGGATGGTTAAGAATTACCCCGTAGTTTGGCAATGGTTCACTTTCATAACAGAAAACTTAAATGTTAGTGCCTTCGTATTGCGTTCCTTTGAAAGGGGCAAGAGTCGAAAGGTCTGAGGAAACGCAGGCCAACAAATGAAGGACTCGCACTCCCAACCAACGACACGATTCATGATCATCTCAGATAAAACAAGGATTCCTCTAATTGGTAAAATTTGATGACTTTAAGCAGAAGTCCCCTCCATTCCTTAGTCTGAACGGAGAATTAAGTCATGCCAAGACGATGCAATAACAAGCTCAAGCACACCGTTACCTCTTCAGTCACCGAAGAAAAGGACATAAAAGAGGGGCCAAAAAATATCATACATGTCGTTGTTACTGAGGAAATTTTTATTCCGTATGTTGACAGAGTTGCTAACTCGCAAAGAACAGGAATGAAATGGAAGGAGTCAAGTCTCTCATACTTGTCAAAGGACATCAAGTTTCAAACAACTTCCCATCAATAGAAGAGAAAAACATCTGGGCATCCACATCTGAGCAATTTTTACATGCCTGTCCGAAATTAGAGCTAGTGTTAAGTGCAGCAAAAATAATGATAAAGGAAAACGTAGAACCACAGGAGAAAAACTAACAAGAAACTACTTAATCAGAAAAACAACTTTTCATAACAGGCCAGGATTGAAAAAATGAGGCATCACCTCTCTATCGAAAGCAAATAAGCGGAACGGTCACCTAACTTGGCAAAACCTCCAGAAAGTGAAAGTTCAGAAGTAAGAGAGATGCGCAAGTCTTTTCTTCTTACCTTCGAGAAAGTATCCAAGCAAAACAATCATCTCAAATTGTGTTGCTCCACTAACATGGACCTTGGACCATTGATTCCAAAGTCCACAAGAGCCTTCAAACAATAGGAATCTCACATTTCAACTCTTTCCGACTGTTTAATTAAGAGACGAAATTCTTGCCAAAAAGCTCAGAAGTATGGCATAAATAGAATGTAAAAGCTGAGCATTACAAGGTTCTAATAAGGTAATTTCTTATTAGTAGCCCGGCGGATGAAATGAAAGAGGGCATTCAGACCTCATTAAGTGTTTATCTGTTCATTGAGTTCCTTTACCAAACTATGTTCAGAACTAATTCACCTCAAAATATAAATCCATGAAGATTTATTATTCTATTCCTGAAATGGCTTTCAGGAAACTCTAGTTAAGTATAAAAGTAAAAGTTCATTTGTATCTAAGCCCCAAAACTATACGTGGTTTTATCATTTACCCACAAATTCTAGTTTCTGTCATTTTTTAAGCATGGACTGCCTGAACTGTTTCCTCAAAATGGAACTAAAAACTCCTTTATGTGTTCCCCTAGCCCTTTTCCGATTAGATCTTTTACGACATCTAGTATCTTTCTAGTTTCTTATCTGAAAAGCAACAGAAAACACCTTGAGGAAAATCCTTTCACCACACGCAACACGTACACTGATAGTGACTATTAAATAGCTGTCACTTGCTTAGTAATAGGGAGGACAGGTCTCTTTCTCACTCCAACATTATGCAACCGTGTAACCACTTCTATTGTACCATTAGGTAAAGAGAAAGGCCTATGGCACTTGTCCGTTAAGGTAGGTCACTCGGATGGTACAGTGAATACGTGCTTTTCGTTGAAGAGTTAAATATCAAAGTCATTCACCATCCCAGTATTGTCACTACGATCGCAGAAATCAAGACATCCAATTTTTCACCAAGCTCAGGTAACAAAAGCTATAATGTTTAACACTCTTATCATAGGGTGATGCCTTCCATATGACTTTCAGAGTGTAATTCACAGAAGTGAAGATAATATGCAATTACAATAGTCCTGCTGCAGGACTGGTTCTCTTAATTTACCTCCTAGGTAATTTCACCATAAATCAAGAATCTCTTTCAAATATCAAACTCTTGCAACCAACAAAATCACCTACATCACTCTATCTATCTATCAACGTCACATTTTTATGATTCTACATTTCAGATTTTGGTCTTATAATAACATGGAGAAGGGCAAGCATAGCAATAGAGATGAGAGATTTATTGAGAAGGGCAATTCATCAGTTACTTCAGCAATGGAATGCTCTATAAAGTATGTAGAGGGGAATTCATGGATGTCATCCAACACGGCATCATGAACAGATGAATGCTGATTATAGAGCTTGCTGAGCATATCGGGGCCAGCTTGATTGGCATACACAAGAACATGGGCAAGAGTTATTACCTCCAATGAGTGACATGCAAGAGGCTCTTCTTTTTTTTTTTTTTTGTCAATTCATATATATATATATATATATATATATATATTTAAATGTCCTTTCGTAAATAGCCTATCAGACAGTGAGACAAGCACTGCATATGTTAAAAGCACATGAGGGTGTGACTAAACACTTCTTACACACTAAAGCAACTGCATCGAATCAGATGCACCAAAAGTACAAAACCTTCCTGCTTTTTAAAGATGTGATAGACACTAAAAATTGCACTTCTTTATCGCTTTGAACTAAAAGAAACCAAATTCCCCTAATAATATCGATTTAGGGAAACTGCCGTTATTACGCATGCCTAGGGGCAAATAGATTGAGCAAATATGCTTCTTACCAACCAAACAAAATGCATAAAATTTAAATTCATCTATTGCAGTCTTGCATTATTTTTCAGTGAACCGTGAAGTGCTAAAGAACAAACCTTTTTGAGTGTCTTTTTTTTTTTTGAAATATAATTCCTTCAACAATACTGCTGGATCAAAAACCAATTAAAAGTAATTGTTAACAAGTGATGTCAACTTTATATTTCAGCACAATCCCAGCAGACAAGCATGTGGACCATTTATAGGTCTATGGTATATACCTACGCAAAGAAAAGTCAAAAGTAGTATATAATACCATCCGTTCTGATCCCCTCCCCATTTCTAGGAAAAGTTCTTTTGATTTGATTTTGTGACAAAAAAGAAAATGATTTTTCAAAGTTTAGTGAGTTCTAAGTAGCCAGTAGCTCTATACTAAATACTACTGCACTTTTCGTGACTTCAGAGTGTGGTGATTACAACAGCGTGGTTATCAAGGATTCAAAATCCTGCATGCTAATCTACCTGATATAAGTAACGACAAACTTAAACGATATGTATCTTAGGCATGCGTTTGCACTTTGAGAGCAAGAAAAAAAACTTTTTCTTTTTCCCCTTTCTGTAGATGTGTTTTTCTTTTCAACCCAATTCTAAAAATAAAGGGATTTGTTAAATAACGGCCTAGGCTTTCTCAACAAGGACTTCAGGCTTAAGATCCAGGTTGCATTTCCTCCTAGAATTCTAGAACTTTCACCCTTTATCCACAAGACTTCAGACTTAAATTCACTCAAATTGTGCCTTAAAGTAACTCATATCATAAACAAGCTGATCAGAAACATCACAATGACGATTAATTTGATGGCAACTTGAATGAAGATCTAAATTCACTTGAGAAATTGCACAACAAAATTTGTGGTTTACTCTCAATTTGGGTAAAACATAGGCATTGTACAATTAAATGGTGATTAAGATTTGCATTGGGTGAGAATTTACAAACTAGCATAACCCAATAACTACAGATAGTGTTGACTGATAAATATGGTGTTAATTAATAAGCGTAAGCCCAACACAAATAACAAAAAATGTCTCACTCCACTTTTAACCTCACAAATTGTAAAAAATGCCAACGTGCTTTGTTTAATATGACTATGCACAATGTTGATTAGACATTCGTCATAGTTAAGGAAGAAAATCTGCTCTTTGATGGCTTTGAGATGCTCCACCTTGATGTTTCTCCAGAATCTTACTAAAGATAGCTGGTTCCATTAACACCCCTAACTATCTAGCAGAGGCCTGACTAACACCTACAACAAATCAAGACATTGAGGGCTTATTCAGGGCTTACCGCAGGTTCTTGATGTCAATTTGATTCTATTGGTATCCTTAGTCGAGCAAAGACAGAATTGGGCGTCCAAAGATTGAGGTTTGGCTTTGAGGAGGGGGTTTGGTGTCCAAAAGGGATGGGAACACTGTCCATTTCAGTCAAAACCGTATCACTGTTCTGTTTCTTTCTTAAAACAAGGTCATCCTTTATGCTTTCTCCTAAAACAACACCAGCACATAGAAGAAGTTCCCAAGCCACACAAACACAGAACTGTCCAATAGGTGGTGCAATTGAAGTGGGTCTACTAGGTATTTTTCAATGCTTACCACTTCTAGGAGTTAATTAGCTTGTTTCAGGCAGCAGGTTGCAGTTGAACGGGTCCAACTGCCTGATCCAATCTGATTTTAAAAACCTGCAGTTGTTGCAAGTTAAAACCAGCTCTAAATTTTGTTCATTTATTTTTCTTCAAAAATCTTCTCTCAAAATGTGTTGTTGCACCGATGTAGTAAAAAATGGGGAAATCTATTTTGTTTTTTTTAAAAAAAAAATGCAATGGCTAACTAAACAACACAACTTAACATGCTTCTTTAAAACAGAGAAAGTGGACTGATCTGAGTGAAGCTTTTAGCTATTCAAGCTCACTGCAATCAAATGAAATCCTACTTGAGCTTGGCTCATCTGGTTAAGGTTAATTGATCAAAGAGGGACAGCATTGTTCAAACAAAATTCATGATTTACAGCCAAAACATGTTGGGTACCAACACTATTGCCCATCTCTCAATCTAGCATAAGGATACATCAGAAAAAAAGCTTGAGCTACAAAGATTAGGATTACTAAGTCCCTTTCATGCAAACATACAATTCCAAGGATTTTACAGCCTCTGTCACAACTACTTGTAGGTGATACCTTCTGCAACAACTTAAGAGACTATGGACAAAGCAAAGAATTCAGTACCTAATCTCCAACATGTCTTTTCAAAACAAAATCCTTGTAAGTTTCAATTAAAACTATCATTTGGACTCAGGCAAATAAATGATCCTATTTCATCCGGCAAAAATCCATGGAAAATAACTTATACCGATTGTGCCCATCTCTTCCCTCAACTAGCATTCCACTTCCAACTGTCAAGACCACTCTTATTTATTTTCTATTTTGCTCGCTTCTTTCAAGATCTGTGGCACCAGTGATTGGTCTCTAAATCCAGTCAACCTGAGTAAAGCATTTCGTGACAGGTGCTAGCTGTGGGAAGTGTGCTGCTGACTAAATCTTTCGTTCCCTTCATCTTCTTTTTCAGGGTCCTTCTCCCTGGGCGTTGCCTTAGTATCAGAGACTACACATGGCTTCAGAAGTTCACTATTGGCATTCTCTTACGCTTTGTACTTACAAGAGTGCTCCCACCACATGATTCTCAGCTATCCAGTCCGCTCCAGTGGCCTCCATTGGATCCCATCAGAACAGAGAACCAATTCATAGCCCTAAATTTTGATTTCTTTTTAATTTGCAGAACTTAAAGCATAAGGGTCCACGAACCAAATCCCCCAGATTTCCACAACTGAACTCTATAATGCCTATCTTCTATAAAAGTCCGGACCACGCATTACCTAGCCATTGAGAACTTACCGATATATAAACCTGAAAATCTTCATGAATCAAAACCTTTCTCGACCATTGACCAAATAAGAGAAAAAAGAAAAAAAGAAAAAAAGAAAAAACCTATTCAACAGTAAATCACCAACACAAATTCCATCGATAATGCAAAAACCTATCCATCAATAAGATGGCCAAATAAAACCCCCAGTATTTCTACAAGCAAAACCTAGATCATACAAAACCGGAAAATAAAGCCAAAGAAAAAGTCAATCAAAATGGAAAATCAAACTCACAAAACAATAAAATTAAAAGGGTAAAAAGGCGTAGAATCCAGATTCACTAACCCGTTCAGATTTGAACGTCTAGGAAGCATTGGCGGTGTTGGGAATAAGAGGAAGACGTTGCTTCTGCTGCTGCTTCAACTTGGCCTCTTCCTCACGGATCTTCTGCATCTTTAGCATCCGCTCCATGACAAGTTCGTACTCGCATTTCTCGTAGGAGTGGCGCTCATTCTCGCACTTCCAGGGGAGGTAGAGCTCGGCCTGCCTGCACTTGTTAAGAGGGATTAGCAGATGGGCGCACTGGTCTCTGTAAGCAAGAGGGACCCTGGCCTCCACCATCTCAGCCTGGGTCGCTATCATCTTCTTCGACGATCCTTCCACTTCCATGGCTTCGCGAAATGGCTTCGCTTCGCTTAGGGAACTCTCTCGGCGTCTCTGAGAGCTAGGAATGACTGATGGATTCGTTACAGGCCTTTGCGAATAGGGTGTACCCTCGCTGGTGGTGTTTTGGGCTTGGTTTTGATTGGCTACGTTAATTGTGATCTGTCCACGATTTAGGCTTTTGTTATACCACCATGCCCAAAAACATGGGCCCTTGGTTACTTTATCTTATTTCCTTCCCTAAGGATGGGCAAGGAAAGCAACAATTTGTAGGCAGTTTTATTTATAAGAAAATGGTATCGGTGAATATATTAGTTCGTCCTTTTAAGAATTTACTTCTGTTTAGGAATTAGAAAACAAGATGTTACAAATAGTTTACAAAATCTAACTGATCATATTAGCTTAGGAATAAGAAAATCTAATGTTTGAAAATTAAGGCTAAAAAAAAAAAAAAACAATGTATAGACTCGTAATACCCCAGTCATCCGAGTTCTTGGGTACCGCATCACCAGAAGAGTACCCAACCTTACCCTCAAGGTGGCTTATACAATATGGTTATGATTCCTAACAAGTTAGCGAGTAACCATGTATACTGGTGAGAAAAGTCTCACGTCATGGAGAAAATAGAGTAAATGGGTTTATAAATGTGAAGGTGAACTTTGCTATGAATTAGTTTTTAAAGAAGGTAGAGATCTAAGAACATTACAATTGGTATCAAAACTCAAGGTATCTGCTGTTGGTAGTTTACATATGCAATGGTTTGTTGAAGGCCAAAGAGTTCATGTAATTGTAGTAGTTAGCAAGTGCATCTCAAATTTTAGCAAAGAACACTAGAGTGCAGTAAAATAGATCTTAAGACATCTCTAAGGCACTTCTACTTTAAAATTTTAATTTGAAAGTGAAATTTAATTCTTATTGTACATACAAATTTAGACATGGTGGGGGAGGAATAAATATTTGGAATCTCCCTCATTGGGTTGGAAGGGGAGATTTGTTGAGCCACTCTAGCTTAATTTATGCCTTTTTGAAATTTAATGTTCCTTTAAGGTGTTGATTGTCCTAATCTCAAAACAAGATAAAAAAGGCTATGGTTGTAAAAAAGAAAAGAGAGAGAAAAGAAAAGAGAACAAATTTTCATAAGAATTAAAAGCTCTATGTAGTAGTCATATAAATTGTTGATTAAGGTTGATTTGTAGTTCAATTGAGCTAACAATAAGTTTGTGTATAATTGTTCTTTATTGTGAATGATTGGGTTGTTGTTTGAAGCTTTTCATACCAACAAATTGTGATCAATTTTCTAGGTGATATTCTTTAACTTTTCTTGGTTAGGTTAAAGTTCAAAACTTGTTCTTTATTATAAATCGTAGAACTACAAATCAACCTTAACTACTGGATAATTACTAGAATCATTCTTCACTATTGGTGTTGTTGGGATCTTGATTGGATTGTATGGCTAAAGTATTATATATTGAAGATTTAAGTAGATTCCATGATTGGTCTAGTGGTTTTTTTCCTTTCATTTAGGGAGTTTTCCATTTAAGAATTCTTGTGTTTGTTCATGAAATTTTAAATGTAAGAAAATATGTTGAACAAGTAATATAATAATAAAAAAAGTATTATCTCATAGAGATTGGTGATTACTAAATTAACTAAGTATTAACAATGAACTAATCCTAAAATTTATCTAGTAAATCAATAGAAAGTTGATGATGAATTAAAACTCAAAATTTTTAAAACAAAAATTCAAGACTAAATGAAATTAAATCTAAGTAATAAAGATTAATATGAGAAATATGTTAGAGTATCTTATTTCACCATAACTACTAAATATGAATTTTCATAGTTTATGCATGCAAGAATGATAATACTTATGTGATGGTGGAACTTCCTAATTTATTTACTATCATATATTTAGGTATATAGTAAACCTACTCCATTTATTAATTCACCATATTTCTATATGAATTGAAATAAATATAGTATATTAGGATTTATGAACATTCCTAGTTAGCAATAGTCAAAATAATAGTTTCTACAATATATTGTAGAAATTCTTATGAAAATAAAAATATGAAGAATAATATGAAAAACAATATAAAGAACAATATGAAGAGCAATATGAAGAACAATATGAAAAGAGTAATTTGTATTTCTTGAATTATCCTTGAGTAAACTCTAACTACCTTTTTATAGTGGTTGGAAAAACAAATGTAAATCATCTTTTAATGATGATGATCAATACAAAATTGATTATGAAAACCAAAGACATGAAGAACCTTAAGACCTTTTAGATTTTGAGCAAAACATTTCATCAATAGAGTTGATGATTCTTTATATTTTTCATTGAAATAAAGAGATTGTTTTCTTCTAATTTAAATGCTTCTTATTTCACCTTCAATCATTTTGTATAACTGTCAAATGAAGGAGATAAAGATTTGTTCTCTCGCGAGCATGAGGAAGAAGATGACGTGCATGAGGTACATGCATGTGTCTTTATGTTATCTGTGAGTTGCCTTGGTAGAATGGCGTGTGTGGTACACGCGCCTGCTTTATTTTCAATAACCATTGCTTCTACTTCAAATATGGCCGACGTATTGAATTTCAATTTTTGTTGATTTTTGGTTTTTGATTTAGATGTGGTTGGTGAGATTTTCAATTTAGTTGGCAGTTCCATTTCTGTTTGTATTTCTAACATCGGTAAGCTAATGTGTCAGTCCATACCGTGAGCTTGTTTTGAAGTAGTTGAAAATGGGTCGGATGATAGGCCTTTTGTAAATATATTAGATGTTTGATCCATAGAAGAAATAAAATGCACATAGAGTTTCTTTGTTTTGATTCTCTTACGAATAAAATGAAAATCAACCTCAACATGTTTGGTTCTTACACGGAAAACAAGATTAATAGTTAGATAGAGTGCTGATAAATTATCACACCATAGCGTGGGAGGACTAGATTGGTTGACATGAAGATCATGTAATAGAGCTTCTATCCAAATAAGTTCTGCATGAGTATTAGTAAGACATTTTAGCTCAGCTTCTGTACTAGAGCGAGCAACAGTCTTTTGTTTTCTAAAACTCTAAGAAATTAAATTTGTTCCAAGAAAAATACAAAATCCTCCAATTGATTTGCGATCATCACGATCACCAACACATCCAGCATCTAAATATGCATAGAGATTATAATTTGATGATTTTGTTATTTGAATACCAGATCTAGGGGTATTAACTAGAAATACGTTTAACAAATGCCTAATGAGTAAAAGTAGGGGCATGCATGTATTGACATGTAGTGTTTACAACATAGCAAATATCAGGATGTGTAATTGTTAAATATTGAAGAGATCCAACAATACTACAGTAATGTGTGGGATTTGAGTAGGGTTCACCATTATTTATAGATGGTGGATGATTTTTCGTGCATGGTGTAGACACCCTCAGGCTTCATTCATTTCGGCTCGAAAAAGTATTTCATGAGAAAATTTTGGTTAATGAAGCAAAAGACTATTTGTAGAATATTTAGCTTCAATTCCCAAAAAATAATGTAAGTTACCTAAGTCCTTAATATCAAATTTAGTCTTGAGTTGTTCAAGGATTTTTGACAATGGTGTGGTAGAACTTCCTATAAAAATAATATCATCAACATACATAAGGAGAAATGCATTGTATGTTTTCTATGTAATACCAATAATGAAGAGTTTGCTTGGGAAATTTTGAACCCAATATGTTAAAGAAATTGAGTAAGACGATGATTCCAAGCTTGTGGAGCTTGTTTTAGTCCATACAAGGACCGTTTTAGTCAACAAACAAATTCTAGTTTAGTAGAGTCAATGAACCCTTGTGGTTGAGTTATATATACTTCTTCGTCTAGTATTCCATGTAAGAAGACATCTTTGACATCAAGTTGTTTGATAGTCTATCCTTTAGTATATGCCAAAGCAATGATAATTCTTACTGTAACTAGCTTAGCAATAGGACTAAAGGTATCATGATAATCAATACTGGGTCGTTGATGAAATCCTTTAGCAACCAATCTTGCTTTATATTGTTCTAGGTGTCATCAGATTTTTGCTTAACTTTATATACCCATTTACATCCTATAAGAATAATGTTTTGAGGTAAAAGGACAAGTTCCCAAGTGTGATTTTTTAACAATGCATTATATTCTTCAACCATAGCAGCATGCCAATTAGGATCTTTTGATGCTTCTGTATAGTTTTTAAGTTCAATAAAATGATAAGCAAAGGTTGTTAGAGCATATGTATGATCATGCAATAAAGTGCGTTTGGATATTTTACCTCTGTTTAGTTGTGTAACCATGGAATGGTTCTTAGTGGAGGATTGCGGGAGCTCATGATCTGCACTTGTTGTGTTGTTTTTTGTAGTATTTTATGAAGTAATTTCAGTAGAAAGATGTGGTATTATCATATTGATAACTTCATTTGGTGTATTTATGTGTTGAAAAGGAAATGCATTTTCATCAAATATATATAAATTGTTTTTGCTTGTAAACAAAGACAATGATAGCCTTTATATCCTATAGGATAGCCCATAAAAACATAGGGTTTTGAGTGTATAGGAAGTTTATGTTCAGCATAAGGTCTTAAATAAGGAAATACCAAACACCTTAGAATCCATAAATGGGATATGCTAGCTTGTTGATGAAACAATTTTTCCCATGTGGTTGTGTTGGCTATCATTGAGCTTGGTAAATGATTAATAATATGCATTGCACTTTCAAAGATAAAATCCTAATATTGAAGTGGTATATGGGCATGATTCATCATTGATAATCCAGATTCAGTGATATGTCGATGTTTTCTTTCAGCAATCCCATTTTGAAATGGCGTATATGGACTTGATATGTGTTGATAAATACCTTTATTAGATAAAAGAGTTTTAAAGTCTTTAGAAGTAAATTCAGTAGCTCTATCACATTGAATAGTTTTTATGGTAGTTTGAAGTTGACTTTCGATGAATGTTTGAAATTTTTTAAAGATTTGAAGAAATTTATCTATAGTTTTCATGGAATAGAGCCATGTAAATTTGGAATAGTCATCAACAAAACAAATATAATATCTATTCCCTTGTGATGATGTAATTGGTGCTAGGCCCCCATATATCAAAATGGACTAAGTCCAAAGGGGTGTTGGAAATATTTTTGTGTAGATAAATGTGATTGTTGTCGAATTTTATTGATGCTATAAGCTGTACAAGACGATGAAAATTGTCCAGTAAACTAAATATTGAAAAGTTTCAGTAATCTTATTACATTTGCATAATTAAGATGGCCTAATCTATAATGCTAGGCCATTACATTTATTATAGAAATATGAAAAGACTTTGGTGATTGTTGAAGAGCACTCAAGTTGATACGATAAAGCCCATTTTTAACTGGTCCTTGGAGTAAGATCCATCTATTGTCAAACTTTGTACATGACAAAAATTAGAAAAAATAAGAAAATGCAATTGTTATCTTTGGTAAACTTTAAAACAGATAACAAATGTTTTATTATATTAGGCACAATAAGTACATCAAAAACATTGATATGAGTAGGGGTTAATAAAGTAACTTTGTGGATTATTGGAAGTGTCATTCCATCTCCTATAGTAACAGCTTGATTTCCATAATAATTGAGCAGTTGCATAATATCATAAGCATCTGGCGAGATATGATGTGTAGCGCTAGAATCAGGGAACCAGTCACTTTTAGGAGAGGCTTGATATGGTTGTTGTTGAGCCTTTTTAACAATATTAGCCTGAATATTTTGGGGGTCGTGAAAGTTATTGTTAGGCCCATAATTGGAAGGAGCATACCTATAATGACATTGGTGTGCCAGATGTCATGGTTTGCAATAGATTTGACAAAGAACATTGTGCCGAGGTTTGTTGCTATAACGAGAATAAAGGTATGTCCTGGATTGGAGATATTAGTGGATCATCCTCCTAGATTAGCAGAAGATGGGGAAAAATGTTGAGTAGCCAAGATGGGAGCAGGACTAGTGGCAAAAGCAGCTGCAGTTGGCGAGCCTTAGGTAGCCATTTCAATGTGAGCTTCCTAGGTAAGAAGTAACCCATGTAGATCTTTGTGAGGAAGAGATGAAGTACAGGTATGAATAGCAATAACAGTGGCAAGAGGTGCATAGAGGGTGCTAAGACCTCAAAAAACATGACCAGTAACTTGCTTAGAATTGTGAGCCATAAATTTAGATGATAAGGCCTACCATATCTCTATAGAGTTTTTGCACTGCCTAGTAGTGGTCACAATAATGTCACTATAAGTGCAAAAAATCCAGCCAAGAGCAATATGATCCTTAATTATCCAATCTTGGTAAGTTGGATTGGAGTTATGAGTGATATTGCCTTGTTCATCAGTTTTGGTAAGAAACTCGTCAAGACAAGGAAATGAGCTATTAATAACAGCAAGTAATCCATTTGCTTAAAGGAAAGGCTCAATTCAAGCTTTCTAAACAAGAAAATTAGGACCTTTGAGTTACACACCAATGGTAGGAAGAGGACCTGGATTGGGCAGTAGAAGAGCATGAGTAGCAACATGAATGTGATTGACATTGGAAGCCATCTGCAAAAGAAAAGAAAAGAAAAAAAAAGCTTTCACCAAAAGACTAAACTGATACCAAGTTAAAATAATAGTTTCTACAATACATTGTAGAAATTCTTATAAAAATTAAAACATGAAGAACAATATGAAGAACAATATGAAAAGAGTAATTTGTATTTCTTGAATATCCTTGAGTAAACTCAACTACCTTTTTATAGTGGTTGGAAAGACAAACGCAAATCATTTCTTAATAATGATGATCAATACAAAATTGATTATGAAAACTGAAGACATGAAGAACCCTAAGACCTTTTAGATTTTGAGTGGAATATTTCATCAATAGAGTTAATGATTCTTTTTATTTTTCATTGAAATAAAGAGATTGTTTTCTTTTGATTTAAACGCCTCTTATTTCACCTTCAATCATTTTGTATAACTGTCAAATGAAGGAGATGAAGATTTGTTCTCTCACAAGCGTGAGGAAGAAGATGACGCGTGTGAGGTGCATGCACGTGTCTTTATGTTATCCGTGAGTTGCCTTGGTAGAATGGCATGTGTGGTACACGCGCTTGCTTTATCTTCAATAACTATTGCTTCTACTTCAGATATGGCCAACGTATTGAATTTCAGTTTTTGTTGATTTTCAGTTTTTGATTTAGATGTGGTTGGTGAGATTTTTGGTTTAGTTGGCATTTCGTTTCTATTTGTATTTCTAACAACAATAAATCTTTCGACCATCTTATTACCAAAAGTTACACAAATAACATGATAGATGTCTATTCATATTTAATTCATGGTTATATATTATAAGAAGTAGCTGCATATAATCTCCTTTTAGTATCAAATATATAAATTAGATCATTTAAGTGGTAGCTAATCACTTAAAAGCATTAAACACAATAATATATATCTCACATAAATAAACTATTTTGCAAAAGATAGAAACTTATAAAATTTCCATCATTATAATTAGGCTACATTGTCGCTCTCATAAAAGAAATTAAAACGTAATGAAATAATAAACCAAAACAATGGTAGAAATTAAACAAAACATCTTAAATGAAAAATAGGAAAGTTGTCATCACACTATCTTCTCTTCAAGAATTCTTTACTAAATTCCTACAAATCAAACCAAAATCAAGAATTGTATAAAGTAAAGGTAAGCTATCGCACCTTTCCTTTTTTTTTTTTTGGTTTTTGTTTTTCTGTCTTGATTCTGGCAACACACCCTGTTCTACTTTTATTCTTTTGTGCGGCACACCATCACAGTTAATGTTTTCTCCCTTTTTATTGTGTTGTGCAACATGCCTTATTCTTCTCTCCTCGCAATGCATGCTTTTCCTTTTTCTTTTAACTCTTTTGTCCTTCTATTTTGTCCTTTTGTGCCCTTTTTGTTTGTCTTCTTATGCTTTCTATTTTGGTATCTTATCCTTCTTTGAGTAGCTTGAATCAAACATGGAATGATAAAAGGATTCCATTCTTGAGCAAATATTGTAATTCTTTCTTTCTTTCTTTCTTTCTTTTTTTTCATTGTAGAAATTAAATACTATGCCCCACACAATCATTATTTTCAATTTCTTCCCATGCTCCATTCTTCATCTTAACTTTTATTCAACTTAAATAAACTTGTATCGTAAAAGCCAACATGTTCATGGGTGTGTGACAATAAAATAAGTTGTTTACGGCTTAAGGGTATAAATATGTGGGTGTCATTAAAAAAAGTTGGATAAGAATCAAGGCTTCACGAGGTGACTATTGATAAATAAACAAGGTTGGCTTGAATCATTTTCTTAGTTAGATCTAGCCTAGGATTTCACCTTTAAGAGAAAATCAAACAAATTTTAAGATCTAGATGAGATCCAAGAAAATCACATACTTTACATGAATGTTCTTTAAAGACACACATAATTTCAAAAATTAAGGACTTTTAGTGTTTAATAGATAGATTAACATAGTTAAAGTTACACTTAACTCACACCACAATTGTAGGTCTAAACAAAATTTATACCTCCCTAATAATTGCTAAGAATTCACAAAAAGAGATGCAATCATGACATAAGAAAAAAATTTCAAATCAAATTTAGCATAAAATACAAAATTTCTTTTTCCACCCCCAAACTTGAATGAAACATTTTCCTCAATGCAAAAAGAAAGAAAACAAAAATAAAGGTGAAATAGGAATGAGAAAACTACTCTAATTGTAGGTCATATCTATGTAGAGCTACGATGAGAATGTGATGACAAAACTTCCAATGAAAAGATGAATAAAAATGCTTGGGTTGCTTCCTAAGAAGTGCTTGCTTTATAGTTGTTAACTAAACTATCTTCAATGTTACTATTTAAGAAGGATGAAGCTTAATGGTAGTCTTTTGCATGTTGACTCCTTCAAAATAGGGCTTTAAAAATTGACCATTCACCTTAAATATGCCTTGGGTGTCATTTGCAACTTCTATTGCTCCATATGGGAATACCTTTGTGATTATGAAAGGGCTAGGCCTTTAAGATCATAACTTACCTGGAAACAATCTAAGACAAGAATTATAAAGTAATACTTTTTGGCCAATCTCAATTTTTTTTTTTTTAATACATGTTTGTCATGCCATCTTTTTGTCTACTCCTTGTATGTTTTGGCGTTTTCATAGGCCTTATCTCGTAATTTCCTAATTCATTCAGTTGTAATAATCTAGTTTCAACTGTAGACTACATGTCAAAGTTTAAAAATTTTAATGCCTAATATACTTTATGCTCTAATTCTACTAGTAGATGACAAGCTTTCCCAAACATTAGTATAAAAGGAGACATTCCAATTTAGTGTTTTGAATGCTATTTTATAGGCCCAAAGTGTATTATTAAGTTTTATTGACCAATCTTTCCTTAAGGCATTCACAGTTTTTTCCAGTTGATATCTTAACTTGATCGCTAATCTAAGGGTGATAAGGAGTTGTAATTTTATGGGTAACTACATACTTACCAAAAAATGCTTTAAATTGTTTGTTGAAAATATTTGTACCTCTATCTCTTATGATTGCCCTAGGAGTGCCAAATTGGGTAAAAATATTTTTTTTTAAGAATTTAATCATAACCTTAGCATCATTTGTTATCAATGTTACCATTTTTACCCACCTAAACACATATTCAACAGTCACCAAAATATACATATTTCCATAAGAAGGTGTAAAGGGTCCTATGAAATCAATACCCCAAATGCAAAATAATTCAAACACAACAATGTTTTTCAAAAGCATCTCATGTTTCCTAGAAATATTTCTAATTCTTTGATATTGATCACATGTGACTACATATGAATATGCATCTCTAAAAAGTGTGGGCCAATAAAATCTAAACTATAAAACCTTGGTTACAATTTTAGTGGCACCAAAATGACCACATGCCTTTCTAGCATGATAATGGTGTAGGATGCTGACCATCTTTTCTTCTGGAATACATCTCCTTATAATATGATCTACACATACTTTAAACAAAAAAGGTCCTTCCCAAAAGTAATGTTTAATGTCAAAAAAGAATTTTTTTCCTTTATTGATATGACATTTTAGGAGAAAGAACATTACTACCAAATAATTTGCAAAATTAGTATACTAAGGAATTTTCATGGATTGGAGCACAAAATTTTTTTTGTCAGGGAACTTTTCCATAATTAGTTAGTGTTATTCCTCCATATTTTGAATTTTAGACAAATAATCTGCAACTAGTTTTTTAGTCACTTTCTTATCCTTGATTTTCAAATCAAACTCTTGTAGCCATAGAATCCACCTAGTCAACCTAGGTTTTGACTTTTTCCTTTAAAGTAGATGCTTAAGAATAGAGAGGTCAAAATAAATGATAACTTTAGAACCAATCAAATAAGAACAAAATTTATCAAAAGCAAATACCACTACGAAAAGTTTTTTTTTTCTTTTTTCTTTTTCTATTGTTGAATAATTTAACATGATAAGGTTCAATTAGCATAGTAAATGGTTTGAAAAACTCCATTCTTCCTTTGTCCTAAAATAGCTTCTACTATAGAATCACTTGCATCACACATTAGCTTAAAAGGTAAGTCCTATTTTGGTGTTGCCATCATTGGTGCTGATATTAACTTTTCTTATAGAGTGTTAAAGGCTGTAAGCATTCATTAGGAAAGTTAAATTTCACATCTTTAATCAACAAACTTAAAAGGGGTCTAACAATTTTAGAAAAATCTTTCATGAACTACTTATAGAATCCTACATGCCCCAAAAATCCTTTTACAAGTTTCACTAATGTTGGTGGGGGCAATTTTGTAATGATCTCCACTTTAGCTTGATTAACCTCTAAGTCTTTTTTGGACATCTTATGCTCGAGAACTATTCCTTCTTGCGCCATAAAATGACACTTTTCCTAATTCAAAACAAGGTTAGTCTTTTCACACCTTTGTAAGAACTTTGCCAGATTATTTAAACAAAGGTCAAATGATGAGCCAAATATAAAAAAATATCCATGAAAATCTCAATGAATTTTTCTACCATATTAGAAAAAATGGCCATCATGCCTCTAAAAAGTTGCTAGTACATTACAAAGATTAAAGGGCATTCTTCTAAAAGCAAAGGAACCATAAGGACAAATGAAAGTGGTTTTCTCTTGATCTTCTGGTGCAATGGCAATCTAATTATACCCTGAATACCCATTAAGGAAGCAATAAAATTCATGTCTTGTAAGTCTTTCTAATATTTAATCAATAAATGGCCAAGGTAAATGATTTTTTCTCATAGCATCATTCAAATTTCTATAATCTATACATACATGCCATCCAATAAGTGTCCTAATTGGAATTAATTCATTATTATCATTTCTTTGGCACAACTTGCACAAGACTTATCTAAGGACTATCTGGGATGGGATAAATGATCGCTACATCAAGCAGTTTGATTACCTCATCCTTCATCACTTATTGCATCTTTGGGTTCAAATGCTTCTGAAGTTAAACAATAGCTTTATACTGCTCCTCCATTAAAATCTTATGCATGCATATTAAAGGACTAATTCCCTTGATATAAGCTATTTTCCATCCAATCGCTCTTTTATGCTCTCTTAACACCCTAAGTGGTTTCTCTTCCATTGATTCTATCAAAAAAGATGATATAATTATTGGCAAAGTAGAATTTTCACTTCACCCAATCCTAATTTCCTCAAAATTGATTAATACTAGCCCCTAAATCACATAATGCCTTATCAAAGTGAGAATCTCTAATAGTATAAGGAATTGTAAAACTATCTAAATATTGTAATTTTGAAGGTAGTTTGTTTTGTAAAATGATTGAGCATTCTTCAATCAACTTCATAGTTTTATAATCTTCCAGCTTCTTTTTGTTTTTCAATATTTCTTTAAGAAATTTTGTATAATTGGGCATTTAAGCCAATGCATATGCAAAAGGAATGTTAATATGTGGTTTTTTAAATACATCAAGGAATTTAGAAAAGTGCTTATCTATCTTATGTTGCTAGAGTCTGGAAATGGAACTGGAGGCATATAAGGCTTAGGATTATCAAGGAATAGTGTTCTCTTGGTTGCCTTAAGTTGTGTGCTAACATCCTCATCCCTATCTTTGGCACTCCTTTTCAACATCATTTTTTCCCACTTGCTTACCATTTCTCAGGATTATTGCCTTTGCATCTTCTATAGGATTCTTCTTTGTGTTGCTAGGCAAAGAATCTTATTGCCTTCTTGAGAACATATTGGTCAGCTGACTCATTTGCACCTCTAAATTTCTAATTGAAGCTTTTTGGTTTTGAAATCTCACTTCAGTACTCTTGAAAAAGCTCTATGTAGTGTTGGTAAGGTTGGTGACAATGGCTTTTAAAGTAGGCTTTGCCTCTTCTATTTGCTTGAATCTTGGTGGTAGTCTCATTGCATTTAAGTTACTCCATGAAAATTTAGGTGGTTATGTCATCCCAGATTGTAAGTGTTTGAGTATAAACTATTTTGCAACTTGCTTGAACTTCTAACAAGATTAGCATTTTGATTATGTGGAGCAGAAGTGTTGCCTACTTAACATTTTATACCTGCATGTTCTCCATCACAATGATCACATGACTAAGGCATTTGGGCTATCTATCTTTTTCTTCAGTTTTTTAAAGTATGCATACATTACAATGAAAGCATCTACTTTATGAACTCCACTTGCTTTCTGCATGTGTAGGCTTTCAATTTGCCACTAATAACTATTAAGTGTCATTGTTATTCACCTTTTCTAGCATCTTGTTATTCAAAGTCTCTTTTGCAATTGCATTAAGCATAAAACAAAGATTTGTACTAGACTAATTATAGAAATTTTGTACCTGTAATCATATGGGTAATTCATGATGTGGACATCTCCTCAAAAGGTCCTTAAATCTTTTCCAAGCTTCATACAATGATTCATTCTCCATATGCTAAAAGTTTGCTAAAGGAAAAAACTTACCAAGAAAATTTTGAGCCAAATCATCCCATGTGGTGATTGATCCTACAAGAAGAGAAGAAGGCCAACATTTAGCTTTATCTTGAAGAGAAAATGGAAATAAGTTTTAACCTAAAATGGAAATAAGCCAACATTTATGACTCTATTGTATTTGATCATGTCACAAATTTCAAGGAAAGCCTCAATATGAGCATCTAGATCATCACTTGATAGCCCATTAAATTGCACCAAGTGTTGGAGCATCTAAATGAGTGATGGCTTGATTTCAAAGTTATTTGCCTAAATTGCAAGCCTCTTGATGCTTGATGTAACACCATGAACTATTAGTGCAACATAGTCTTTTAAAAGTTTGTGTGGATCATCATGGTCTACTATACTTCTAACTTGACTTTTTTGTTCTCTTAGTTGCTTCATTGACTTATGAGTGTGTGTTCAATTTCTAGACCAAGATCAACAAGTTGTCCTCCTTGGTTGTGGGTCATACATGTCTACAACACCTTTGAATAGTAGCAACTCAACAATTTTTTTTTTTTTTGCAAGGAAAAAAAGTAATAGTAAAACAAAATAAAAATAAAATCTAACAAAAAATGATTCTTTTCTTCAAACATTTAAAAAAAATATTTTTTAAAGAAAATAAAAGCTAGATTAAACTTAGAATTGTTTGATATTAGTATTAATTAGCAATAAACAACCAATCCTTGGCAATGGTGCCAAAAAATTATTCATTAAGTTTTAAATATAAGTGAATATGTCAAACAAGCAATATAATGATAAAAAAGTATTGTCCCACAGAGATTGATGATTACTAAACTAATTAAGTACTAACAATGAACTAATTCTAAAATTTATCTAATAAATCAAAAGAAAGTTGATGATGAATTAAAATTCAAAATTTCGAAAAAAAAAATTCAAGACTAAATAAGATGAAATCTAAGTAAGAAAGATTAATATGAGAAATATGTTAGAGCATTTGATTTCACCATAACTACTAAATATGAATTTTCATTGTTTATACCTGCAAGAATGATAATACTTATATGATGGCAGAACTTTCTAATTTATTTACAATCTTATATTTAAGTATAGTAAACCTACTCTATTTGTTAATTCATTATATTTCTATATGAATTGAAATAAATAAACAACTATGAACATTATATTTCATTATATTTCTATATGAATTGAAATAAATCTATGAACATTCTTGGTTTACAATAAATTTTTAATCATCTTATTACCAAAAGCCACACAAACAATATGGTATATGTTTGTCCATATTTAATTTATACTTATATATTATAAGAAGCAACTACATATCATCTCTTTTTAATCTCAAATATACAAATATGATCATTTAAGTGGTAGTTAATCACTTAAAAGCATTAAGTATAATAATATATACCTTACATAAATAAATTATCTTGCAAAGCATAGAAACATATAAAATTCACATTATCATAGTTAGGCTACATTGTTGCTCTAACAAAAGGAAATTAAAAACCAAAATAATGGTAGAAATTAAACAAAATATCTAAAATGAAAAATAGATAAGTTGTCACCACATTGTTTTGTCTTCAAGAATTTTTTGCAAAATTCTTACAAATCAAACTAAAATCAAGAATTATATAAAGTAAAGGTAAGTTATTGTGTCTCTTTTTTTTTTTTTTTTTTTTGGTTTCTCTTTTTCTCTCTTGATTCTAGTGGCACACCCTTTTCTCACTCCCTTCTCCTTTTTATTCTCTTATGAGACACACCACTACAATTCACATTTTCTCCCTTTAATTCTTTTATGCAGCATGCCTTATTCTTCTCTCCTCACAATGCACGCTTCTCCTTCTTTTGACCTTCTTGTCTCTTTATTTTGTATGTTTGTGCCCCTTTTGTTTGTCTTCTTATGTCTTTCTATTTTAGTAGCTTGTGTAATGGACTTGGAGAAAAATTCATTCGGCACTCAACTCTTGGCTCGAAATTGAGTCAACCTTGAACCAGGATCACCTTGATGGACAAACTTTAAAGAGAAAATAAGGAAAGCTAAGGAACAGTAGGAATGGTGAGATTAGGAAGATTTCATGTGAATTGAATGAGAAAGGGAGCCAAAAGGTTCCCCTTAAATAGGAATTTGCCTTCTCTCAAGAATTCAATGTTGCATTGGTTTCACATTTATAGCGAAATCATAGATGTGTGGACATTACTTAGAATTTGAATTAGGTTCATCAAATTGAGATACTTGTAATTCTTAACCGTAGAAATTTGCATTAAGATTAACATTAAAATCATAAGTAGCAAAGTAATGTTTCCCTATTAAAATGATCCATTGCAATCTAGAAGATTTAAATACAAGGAATGAAAAAAGGAAATACAATGGGCACCACCTACGTGAACAACCTAACAACAAGGACTACATAGCTCAGTTTGTTGGCCTGTATTGTTAGTCCAACACATACCTGTATTTGCTCAACCATTTTGTTAGCATGTATTGCTAGTTTAGAACATTCTCCCCCACCTAACTTAGGGATGACCTTGTTGTCAAGAGGTGATTGGGGCTAGACTCGTTGACCTCAGTTCATTAGCCCACAATGCCAATTTAAAAGACCCACTTGTATAGCACAGTCCATTTGCTAAAATGGCATATAGAAGTCCAACTCGTACTCAAACAGGCATGAACATCGGCTTGTACTATCAGTATGACACATTCTCCCCCACTTAATTTAGTAACATTTACGTCATCACTAAATAACAATTGGTGAATTCTCTAGAATTGTTAAAGATCTTTAGACTTTGGTACTACCCCACTCTTGGGTAATCCATTCCATTTCATCGCAAGTTGTCATCTCGAAGGAACTCTCTTCTTCTGAAAGGCTTGATTAAGTAGAATTGTTTCCTTACCTTTCTATATTCTTTCCTTCAATTGCATTAGAGAAAGGACTTTTTGTGCATGACCCTTAGTCTTCATGGTTGATCATGCATGACATATCTCCTACAAGGATACATAAACGACTATGTGTAAGATAAATAAAAGTATGAGCTACATGTAGAAAGTCTAACCCAATGATCAACTTGTAGTCATCCAGTGACATTACTGTGAGGTCCATTTTTTTGTTCCATTTCCTAATGTGTAAACTCACTCCATAGGCAATTCCACATATTGGCTTACTGTCTTTAATGATCCCACATCCTTTATTGAGATACCTAATCTCTTGGCTTCTCCGAGTGTGATGAAGTTGTGAGTAGCACCTAAATCTAACATAGCTTCCATCTCTTTACCATTAATTGCAAGTTTAATATACACCAAAGATTTTGCAACTAATTTAGGATTCTTACCTTCCATTGAATTAAGTAATTGGAAAATTGCCACATGTCCATCTTCTTCAAGACTCTTGCTTGGCACTGGCTCTTTCTACATAACATGTAAAGGGTCATTTTCTCGGACACTCTTTCATATAATATGGTCCCTTACAAATAAAATAACAAGGATCACCTTGTCTCTTGTCACCATCGTGATAGAAGGATGGTCTAGTACCCCCATTGCGATTTAATTAGGTTGACTCCTTTATTCTCTTTCCAAACTATTGATTTGAAAAGGTGGGTTGAATGAGGTTTCATTTTGCCTACAATCTGTCAAGGACTTAACAATTAAGATAACATAACTTAAACTTAGTCACATCACACTTTTCAATCTTGCCCTTCGCCCACCTTTGGAGGCCACTCACGAAGAATAAAAGGGTCTTCTCAAGAACATCCTTGAGGTATAGTGTTGCATTAGTAAATGCTTACACATATGCTTGCAAAGTAGTTGTATGTCTCAAGTCCTTTAGTGTCTTGTGAGTCCTTTTGTCTACATTCTTGGGAAGGAATTACTTCTTTAGTTTTGTCTTAAAGGCCTTATAGGTTTTGATCTGGTCCTCCTTATTCTCCATCTCTTAGCACCTTTTACACCACCATACATTAGCATTCTAAGTAAGATAATAAGAGGCAATCTGTACTTTATCAAACTTGTCAATAATGCGATCCATATCGAAATATTGCTCTGTATGCCATAAGAAGTCTTCTACTTTTGTTGCATCTCGTTTCCCACCATAGCTCATTGGCTTAGGGATGTCTCCATGAGTGACAACAACAATAGTAAGTTTGTCTTGGAGTTTTTCCATAACTCTTTCCAACTCAACCACTCATTCCTTAGTGTGAAAAACATAACTCTCTAGTGCACTGACTTTTTCCTCCATGGCCACAATTGGGTCAACTTATGACTTCTTTCTCCTCCCTTACCTTTCAAGTTGTGTTTTCACCATACCTTTGCTTGCCATTTCAATAGTTCAGCCTACCTCAAAAGTCATGCTCTAATACCATTTGTAACAAACTTGGAGAGAAATCCCTCTAGCACTT
Source organism: Casuarina cunninghamiana (assembly GCA_028551485.1). Classification (NCBI taxonomy): domain Eukaryota; kingdom Viridiplantae; phylum Streptophyta; class Magnoliopsida; order Fagales; family Casuarinaceae; genus Casuarina; species Casuarina cunninghamiana. The sequence continues at coordinate 13,534,212 of CM052371.1, forward strand.
AACTCTTGGCTTAAAACTAAGTCAATCTTGAATAGGATCACCCTAAAAGACTAACTTTAAAGAGTAAATAAGGAGAGTTAAGGAACAATAGGAGTGGTGAGACTAGGAAGAGTTCAGGTACATTGAATGAGAAAGGGAGCCGAGAGGTTCCCTTTATATATAAGTTTGTCTTCTCCTGAGAGTTCAGTATTGTATTGATTATACGTTTATAGTGGAATCATAAATGTATGGACATTACTTAGAATTTGAACTAGGTTTATCGAATTGGGACACTTGTAATTCTTAACAGTAGAAATTTGCATTAAGACTAACGTTACAATTATAAATATGGAATCATAATAGTAATCTTATTCAATATCAGAGTCGTTACAATCATAATTAGCCAAGTAACGTTTCCTTCATTAAAGAGATTTGTTATAATCTAGAACATTCAAAAAGGAAATACAATGGCACCACTGAAGTGAACACCTTAACAAGGGAAACTAAGCAAGCTAGACCCATATTGCACAACTTAGTTTGTTGGCCTGTAATATCAGTCGAACATACATATGTCTAAATCGTATTTGCTCAGCCATTTTGTCAGCTTGTATTGCCAAACCAGAACAATTATCCTTCTTGTGTCTCACAAAAATGCATTATTTGTTTTCTAAAATAATCAAAATAACTATAAAAAATAGAGTTATCAATGTTGATTGTGGTGTTTAAATCTTTTATTTAGTTCAAGTTACTTCCATTGCTTATGTAATAGGTTCATTCAAATTGGAAAAGCATAGACCTTTTCCCCAACATGGGTGGAGAATAGGTGGGAAAAACAAAGAGTCGATGCCAAATGTGTGTAGAGGTTGTGTTAGGTTAAAGCAATGAAACACAACTTGATGTGTAATGGATGAGATTGTAAAGAAAAGTTCCACATTGGGTGGAGAAGTTATTGGATATGGATTAACCCAATAAAGGATTTTTTTTTTGGGTGTTGGGTTTATTTATTTCTTTTATTTTTGTTATGTAGAGATAATGAAAGATAAAAAATAAAAAAAAAAAGTACATAGGAATTATGCAGGTGGTTTGGCTAAATACTTAAACCTATGTACATATCTTTTTACCAATAGTAAGAGAGCCTTTTTACTAAAATATAAGATTTTTACAATCAATTTTAGTACACTTTAATCCTTTGTTCAAGGAACACAAGGATTCACAATTTACTCCATAATCACATGGCCTAACATGGCTTAACAATTTACAATACAGTAAGCAACCTTTTAATCAAGGGCTTTGCATACCAAACAATTTACTCCCACACTTAGTATTCTAGGCCACACATGGCCTTTTAAGCAACAACAGGCTATACAATTCAACTTAACAATACAATAATAAAAAATGTCACTTGAAGTTAATTAGAGATGATGCAATAACTTGATGTAATTAATACACTACCATAATTAGAGTAGAACTAGCAATAGCCTAAAATGGTGAATGTTGCTTTTTAAAAACCAAAGAAACAATATGATTAGCACATATAATATTCAAGCAAAATGTGAACTGATTCAATCAAGATTTCAACAAGTAATGCACTTATTCATCAATCACTTTAACACATTTGGAGTTATAAAGCAACCAACGATAAGGATTTTTTAGACTAAAGCAATGTTATTGAAAAATGCTATGTAGTAGTAATAGAATGCCTTTTTGCTCGAAGATAATTGATAACTCTATTTTTATAGAGTTTTTTAGACTATTTTAGGATATAAATAATACAAGTTTTATAAGATAACATTTAAGTTTTCATATATTTATTTAAATTTATGTTATTTATGTAGCAAACCCCAAAAGAGTATGATAAGCAAAGGAAAAGAAAGCTACAAGCAAGGCACATGAGGAATAAAAGAAAAAGAAAAGAGAATAAAAGCAAGGGAATGTGTAAAGTAGAATAAAGAAGACAAAGGACAAAAAAGTCAAAAGAGAGAGGAAAAGAAAAGAAAAAGAAGAGAAAGGAGAGGCGTGAAAGGTTACCTCTACTTCATACTATTCTTGATTTTGGTTTGATTGGTAGGAATTTTGTAAATAATTCTTGAAGAAAAGACAGTGTAGTGACAACTTTCTTATTTTTCATTTAAGATGTTTTGCTTCTATCATTGTTTTAGTTTGTTATTTCATTATGTTTGAAAGTTCTTTTGTTAGAGCGAAGATGTAGCCTAACTATGATGATATAAATTTTATAAGTTTCTATGCTTTACAAGATATTTTATGTATGTGAGATATATATTATTATGCTTAATGCTTTTAAGTGATTGGCTACCATTTAAATGATTTGATGTGCATGTTTGAGACTGAGAGATAATAATATGCAGTTGCTTCTTATAATATATAACCATGAATTAAATATGGATAGACATGTACCATGTTGTTTGTGTGGATTTTGGTAAAAAGATGATCGAAAGATTTATTGTAAACCAAGAATGTTCATAGATTCTAATGCATTTGGTTTGTTTCAATTCACATATAGAGATATAGTAAATAAACAAACCAAATAGGCTTACTATACCTAGACGTAGGATAGTAAATAATTTAAGAAGTTTCACTATTACATAGGTATTATCATTTTTATAGGCATAAACTATGAAAATTCATATCTAGTAGTTATGGTGAAATTGAATGCTATAACATATTTCTCGTATTAATTTTTTTTACTTGGATTCAATTTCAATTAGTCTTGAATTTTTGTTTTGAAAATTTTGAATTTTAATTCATCATCAACTATCTTTTGATTTGTTAGATAAATTTTAGGATTAATTCATTGTTAGTACTTAATTAATCTAGTATTTATCAATCTCCGTGGGATGATACTTTTCTTATCATTATATTACTTTTTTGACATGTTCACTTACATTTAAAATTCACCGAACAATAGTATATGTTATGAAGAATTTTCAAGAGTAATCATCATAATCAAAACCCCAAAATCTCTTTATAGACAAGAATAACAAATATTTTATCATTGGATTATCTCCCCCATTTCCTTACAGAACATGCCATTTTAGTAAAATATAGGTCTTTAATTTTTGGAAATTAGACAGATGGATAGCAGCAACAATGACAACAAATAAATACCCAATTTGCAAAACCCTAGCTTTCAAGAACAATCCTTTTTAGCAATATATGGGACTTTAATATATTCAAACTGGGCATAAATAGCACCGTTAGTGAGAGCATGCAAAGACCTAATTTTTGCAACCTTAATTTTTCATTTGTGGAACAAAAATGAGATTTTAAAAGGGGTAAAGAATTTCTTACCAAATTTGATCGAATCCTTTTGGATCAAATTTGATCAAAGTTCACATCTTTCATCAAAATCTTTTCTCACTTACTCTCACCAAAACATGCAGCAAGAGAAGGGTTTGCTTTCCTTCTTAAGCAATAGAGATGAGAGAAATATCCTCTCTCTCCCTTTTTTTCTGTCCATCTCTCTTTTTCTTTCTCATTTATACTTGCCCATAAATGGGCTTGCCACCTCACCATTTGAAATGGTGCATTTAGCTTAATGACCCTTCCTTTTGTTTTGGTTTGCTTATATAATCCCATCTTATTCTTTTAAGATTATGGCATTTGGTATTCAATGAAGCATAATCACATAGGAACAAGCTCATGATTTCTTTATATACAAAGCCACATATGATTATAGAACTTAGTACCTAATGAAGTACAATCACATATAAATTTGCAAGTTATGCATCATATCAACTATGCACACCAATAGTTCCTTCATAAAGATTTTCTTAAACACATTTTTGTATGTAGGAACTATGTGTCTCAAAAAATAATCATTAATTTGATTATTTGTTCTACATATGTTCTACAATTAATATTGCCATAAGAATTATTAAAATAAATCATATATATATAACTACATATCTTTTCAAGTATTGTTAATATTAAAATATATTCAACAATCTCCCCCTTTTTAATGGGAACAAAGTCTTATATGAAAAACTATTTCTCATTTGGTTCATTCATCACACCATAAACAATTTTCTTTTAAAATCTAGTATTTGGATTCACTGATTCACGTACAATCACATTGCATTGAATGTAATGTCTTGTGCCAATTTTTGAAAAACCAAAAATAGTTCTTTGGGTCATAAAAATAGTTATTTCTCCCCCTTTTTGTCAACATAAAAAGAACAGACATAGAAGAATAAAACATAAGTCTAAATGAATCATGTCTACTTCTAGCTCCACCAACAAAGACAAAATTGTAAATAACGAAGAAACTAATACGGAAAAATTTGATAAGCAACCAACAATTCAGAAATACCAAAAGCCAACTAGACCTATTTTTTCATGAAAACAAATTTACACTCTTAAAAAAGAAAAACTGATTGAATATAAGAGAAAGAGATATTTAAAACTACAATTCTTACAAAATAAAAAAAACTCTTGTCCCAGAGTTCAATTAATAAGCATAAAAAAAGTACAATTACAAACATATAGGTTTTGCACCAGTTAGTTCTAAGCCTTTGACAATTAAGGGATTAGTAGGGTAAGGGAAATAGTAAATTGTAACAATATTATGTAGAAGGGAAATGGCACTGCAGCCGTTAATGAGCTTGCAAAAGCATTTTCCTTAGTTGCTAGGTAGAAAAGTACAATTTCAACACCCTTATTGAGTGACAATATCAATCTTACTAAATAATTTCATAACCCTAGGTTATATTGTGTGACGTATGCATATGCGTTGTCTTTTCAATAAGAACTCTCTAGGCAATCTCTACTTTGTAGTTACTAAACAAACTATTGGCTATTAAAGGGATCCCCAATAGCATTCCAAGTTAAGCAATGAAAATTGTTTATCCGAGTCTCCCTCAATTTCCCTACAGAATGTGAAAGTTATGGTTCTAACAAACTCAAAATCCTTCCTAAACCATCCAAAGCCAACGTCAATGCCATAGAACAAACTTACGCAATCCATGCAAACAACACTCTCGCTAACAAAGTTTGCAATTTTGTTTTATTATGATAGCGAAGAGGCTCATTTTTAAGATTTGTGAACAAATTGCTGCATCTTTAAAAATTGATTTTAAGAAAAAATTCTAACAAAATAAAGTTATTTGGAGTGTAGATGGTAAATAAGGGAGGATTTCTTCCAAAAAATATGACTGAACACTATTGCATTTGTAGTATCCTATAATTATGATAAAAGATTATCTAAAATTTGAATATTAAATGCTGTGGGAAATGTTTGAGTGTGCTCTTATCTATTAATAGTTTTTGGTTCACACTACTAGTTCTCATGAATGGTTGTCAAAAAGCGCTTGTAACTAATCATGTGCCTATATAATTAGCTGAGCTATGCTCTTACACAATCAAGGCTCGAACACCAAGATTGTAGACATGGGGAAGTCGTCATTTAAGTTGGCTTTCTTGGTTGTGCTGTTGGTTATCATCTCCTGTAAGAAACTCTCTTTATTTTGTATGAATATATAAATTTTAGTTGTAAACATTTGAAGTACACAAGTTTATGAGCATACACCACCATTTACAAATTTCACTTTAAGTGTGAATAGATCAAAGAACGGACTGTTCGAGTTTCACATAACAAGACATTAGCATAGGATGCTTTTATATTTCTAAACTAACGTGTTTTCTCACATATAATTTCCCTTATTTTTGTCAACAATATATATGTACCAATAGTTTTGTTCTGAAATTGTTTGTAGTTTTGGTCAATCGAATTATGTGTGATTGTTGTTATAAAGTATTTATATATTCTCTTTCTATAATTATTTTGTGTTAGTACAAGAAGATATGCTAAAAAAAATATAAAAAATATTTCAGATTTTGTAAATTTATTTGAGAACATTCTTTAGGATAATATGTATATATGTAACTCCCTGTGTGCTGATTTACAAAATGGATTTCTTTAACTGTTTTAGAAAACATATGTGTTGACCGCAGGTTTCCTATTCCAAGCAGCTGCAAGAAACGTAGTAACGTTTCCTTGCTTTGGTAGGCACTCTTGCCTCCATCCAGACAGATGTTTGTGCATAGAGTCTCATTGTCTCTGTCACCATGACGAAGATCCCCTTGCAAAAGCCTTCATCAATCACCTAAAAGGGCAGAAAGAAATTGGGCATTGAATTACTGAAGAAGAGGAGTGAAACACTCAATGTGTTTATCCTAGAATGTTGCACTTCTTGGGAAGTCATGTTATTTGCCTTAACCAATTAATAAAATGAGTTTGTATCATCAAATCTACTGTTGCTTTACCAATTATTATCATGAAGTTTCCATTCTGGATTGCAGGTTCGATTACGGTTAAAAGACATGGAAAGCTGAACACCAAGGTTTTGATCGAAGCCAAAGAAAAACATTGGACAATTAAGTCTGGTTGCCCAACTAGAGAAATTGTAGGGCCAAACATGGCAAACCGAATCGATTAGAACTCCTACGGGTAAAAGCTACAACAAAGTAACAAATATGTTGCAGCTTTGTGTTATGTGCCTGACAAGAGAAACATGCAACTAGCCCTTGGAGAGAGTGATTGGCTTCCATTTGAGAGCAACTAAGAGAATTTAGATAGAAAATGGAACTATTGGAATATCGGGATTTGGGTTCATTGACGGAAAACTAAAACCACTTTTTTCATTGAGATAAAAGCACCTCTTAATTTCTTGAATTACAAAAGCTCCCTCTCCAAGGATCGGGTTGGCCTTATATTAGCACCCTGTTTCGCGGTGGCTTTACGGTAAACTCTTCGCCTAGTACACGGCATATTATCACGCAATAGCTCCCTAACTCCAGCAAAAAGCCAAGTACACGTAACACTTAACTCATGCTACCCATGCGTGGCTCCTATTCCCTACTACTCTTAACATATGGCATTAATGCCTCGCTTCTCTAACTGCCTCCTACTACCCCATTAAGCTCGTTTGCTTCCGAAAGGGGCCTGCTGACACTTTTCGTTTTAACACTACTCATGTCAATGACTCAATAGACTACTATGACCACTTGATGGATTATCATTGAACCATTTTAATCCATTGCACTCGAAACCTCAGCTATTAGCTCAAATATCTTACACCATTATGTTCCACATTTTCAACTTGAAGTGGATGACTTTGTTTGGGAGTCAATCTTTTAGGCATCGTTTCATGCCAACATATATTAAAGTTTGAATTCAAAGGAGCTTCCTCTTCTTGTGTTGACGTTTCATTTCGTCTTGAAAACACAATAACCTTTCTAAAATTTGAGAAATGAGTATATCTAAGGTTGTTCCATACAATTTCCATGAACGAATGAATAAATAAGGAAAACTGGCTTTGATTCATATCATGAAAAATAGTAATAAAAGACTGTTTTGGTGTAAATTTCGCCTCAAGAAAGAACTGAACCAAGCTTTGTAGTAATCCCAATAACTGTAGGAGAGTGGATTAAAAGTTTGTTAGAATTCTTTACTTGCTTTGAGTCTAATCCTGATATGGTATCAAATTCCGGCAGTACAAATGATATCTTCTAATGCATTTTTTCAATTTTTTTATTGACTTGCTAAGTCTGTTCTAGGAGTGCACCCCGTTACTAGGCCCCACAAGATAGTAAAGTCATTCGTTTAGCTTCTACGATGTACGGAGATTAGTTAAAAATTGTTAAAACTTGAGTCTAAATGACTCATGTCTACTTCTTGCTCTACCAACAAAGCCAGAATTGTAAATAATGAAGAAACTAATAGGAAAACTTTGATAATCAACTGAAAATTAAGAAATACCAAAAGCCAACTAGACCAATTTTTCATGATAGTAAAAAAGAAAAACTAATTTAATACGGGAGAAAGTGATATTTAAAACTACGATTCTTACAAAATAATAAAACTCTTGTCCTAGAGTTCACTTTATAAGCATAAAAAAAAGGAAGTACAATTAATAACATACAGGTTTTGTACAAGTTATTACTAAACCTTTGACAATAGAAGGATTAGCCACCTCAATCTTGTTTTCCTTTAAAGAATGTCTTGAGAAGGTATCCTTTAATGGTAACCTCATTCACCTTACTCTCGGCCTTCAACAAATCATACTAGGGCTTTGAATTTTTTTCCCCCCATTTCGCCTCTTAGGTACATGCATGGGTTTAGTAGGCTAAGGGAAATGGCATTGCAGCCATTAATGAGCTTGCAAAAGGATATTTCTAAGTCTTTAGGTAGAAAAGCACAATCTAAACAACTTATTGAACGTCAATATCAATCTTACTAAATAATTTCGTAATCCTAGATTAGATGTTGTGATGTATGCATATGTATTGTCTTTTCAATAAGAACTCTCTAGGCAATCTCTACTTTGTAGTTACTAAACAGACTATTGGCTATTAAAGGGATCCCCAATAGCATTCCAAGTTAAGCAATGAAAGTTGTTTGCCCAAATCTCTCTCAATTTTGCTACAAAATATGAAATTTATTGTTCTAACAAATTCAAAATCCTTCCTAAACCATCCAAATCCAACATCAATGCCATAGAACGAACTTATGCACATCAATTAAAACAAAATTGTTATGAAGTTTGCAATTTGTTTCATTATGATAGCCAAGGGGCTCGTTTTAAAGATTTGTGAATAAATTTCTCCATATTTATAAATTGATTTTAAGAAAAAAATTCAAACAAAATGATAGCTAAGGGTTTCATTTTCAAGAATTGTTGGCAAATCGCTCCATCGTTGTAAATTGATTTTATGAAAACAATTCTAACAAAATGAAATTATTGGGAGTGAAGAGAGTACGTAGGGGAGGATCTAATGTAAAAAATATGACCAAGAAGTTCGTTTTTGATGACTCAAATCAAAGTTAAAAAAAAAAAAAAGCAACATAATATATAAATGCAGATATAATAAAATATAAGTCATTACTTTTAACTTATGATTACAAAACGCTGTTTGAATTTATAGTATCCTATGATGATGATGAAAGATTATCTAAATTTTAATTATTAAATGCTGTCAAAATTAGTTAGTGTGCACTTATCTATTAATAAGTTTTTTGGTTCACATGACCGGTTCTTGCAAATGGTTGTCAAAAACGTTTCTAACCAATTGTGTATCTACATAATCAGCTGAGCTACAATAATCATCGTTTGAACACCAAGACTATAGACATGGAGAAGTCATCGTTTAAGTTGGCTTTCTTGGTTGTGCTCTTGGTTATTACCTCTTAAAGAACTCTCTTTATTTTGTATGAATATGTAAGTTTTATTCATAAACATTTGAAGTGCATAAGTTTTTTAGAATGACCCAGTCTTTAAAAACTTGAATTTGAGTGCCAAAAGATCGAAGCAAGTAGCATCCAAGTTTCACATAACAAAATATTAGCATAGGATGATTTTTGTAATTCAAAACTAAGGTGTTCTCTCACATACAATTTCTCTTATTGTTGTCAACAATATTGATGTACCAATAGTTTTGTTAAATCATCTTTACTTTTCTACAATCCATATTATATATGATTGTTGGTAAAAAGTATTTTTTATATTCTCTTTCTATCAAGTATTTTGTGTAGGTACAAGAAGAAAATGTTTCATATTACTTAATTTTATTTGAAAACAATCTCTAGGATAATATATATGTATATACGTAACTCCCTATGTGCTGATTTACAAAAAAGATTTCTTCAACTGTTTTAAAGAACATATGTGGTGGCTTCAGTTTCCTGTTCCAAGCAGATGCTTCAGTTTCCTGTTCCAAGCAGATGCAAGAAACGTTGTAATAATTACCTGCTTTCCTAGGCATTCTTGCCCCCATCCAGACAGATGTTTGTGCATAGAGTTTCATTGTGTTTGTCACCAAGATGAAATTCCCTTGCAAAAGCCTTCATCAATCACCTAAAAGGGCGGGAAGAAATTGGGCAGTGAATTATAGTGCAAGAGGAATGAACCTTCCAATGGGTTTATCCTAAAATGTTCCACTTCTTGGGAAGTCTTGTTATTTTCCTTAACCAATTAATAAAATGAATTAGTATCATCGAATCTACTCTCGCTTTGCCAAATATTATCATGAAATCTCCTTTCTAGATTGCAGGTTCGAATAAGGTTAAAAAACATGGAATGCTGAACACCATGATTTTGATCAAAGTCAAAGAAAAACATTGGACCATTAAATCTGAATGCAAAACTAGACGAATCCCAGTACCAAATATGATGAATCAAATCAAATAGAAGTCCTACGGCAAAAAGCTACATCAAAGTACCAAATATGTCTCAGCTTTGTGTTACATGAATGACTAGAGGAACACGTAACTGGCCCTTTCGAGGGATTAATTAGCATCCATTTGAGAACAACTAAGAGAATTAAGAGAAAAAATGGAACTATTTGGATATTAGGATTTGGGTTCACTGACGGGAATCCGAAACCCTTGTTTTTATTGAGGTGCAAACACAGCCTTTTTTTTTTTCGATTGATAAAACTCCCTTTCTAGAGATCGCGTTGGCCTTATAGAGCCCCTCGTTTCACCGTCCCTATACAGCAACCTCTTCCCGTAATACACGACACAGTATGACCCAATATCTACCTAACTACAGCAAAAGCATAGTACACGTACTCCTTAATAATTGGCCGCCATGCCTGGCTCCCATTCCTCACTTCTCTAACTGGCTCGTGCTCCTCGATTAAGATTGTTTGCTTCCAAAATGGTCGTGCTGACACTTTCGGTTTTAACACTACTTATGTCAATGACCGTTACGGGTTTGGGCTCATGGGTCTAACCTAGTGTTAGTCAAGTCAGTTTAATTTAAGATTTCTTAAGATTAGTTAAGTTAGTTTAGGATTCTTGGAAATGTCAATAGATAAGATTACATTTACTTAGATAAGTTAAATTAGTTTAGGATTCTATGTCTTGTTCGTATAAAAAGACATGATCCTAAAGGAGGAGTAGTCTAGATTGTTGGTTTGGATATTTCTTTTATTTTTTATAATTTAGTTTGTTTTATCCTTCCTTATGGTTTGGGTGTTCTCATTTGAGCCATATTCAATGGTTTGGGGGTTCCCATCAGAGCCCCAATTTATCCCTTGTGAGGGAATCATCCACTATTCCTCACAAGTAATGATCTCATTAGACACAAAATGGTATCAATGACTCAATAGACTAGTATGAACACTGATGGATTAACATTGAACCATCTAAATCCGTTGTGCTTGAAACCTTAGCTATTAGCTTAATTATCTTATACCATTTTGCTCCAAATTTTCAACTTGAAGTGGGAAACTTTGTTTGGAAGTCAACCTTTTAGGCATTGTTTTTTTGCCAACATATATGAAAGGTTAAACGTAGGGAAGAAGCTTAATAATTCCAAGAAGCTTCCTCTTCTTGTGTTCGGTTGGCATTTTGCCTAGAGAAAACCATAACCTTCTAAAATTTGAGAAATGAGTATTTCTAATGTTGGTCCATAACAATTCCATCAAGGAATGAATAAATAGGGAAAATTGGCTTTGATTCGTGTCTTAAAAAATAATAGTAAAAAATGGTTTCGGTGTAAATTTCACCTTAAGGAAGAATTGAACCAAGCTTGGTGGTAATCCCAATAATTGTAAGAGAGTGGATGAAATGTTTGAAAGAATTCTTTACTTACTTTGTGTTTAATCCCGTATAATATCAAATGCATTCACTACAAATGATATATTCTAATGCATTTTTTCAATTTTTGATTGATTTTCTAGGTCCGTTACTAAGTCCCATAAGATAGTAAAGTCATTAGTTTAGCTTCTATGATGTAGGCAAATTGGTAAAAGATTGTTGAAACATGAGTGTAAATGAATCGTGTATACTTCTAGCTAGTTTAAAAATGGTAAGACATAGGAAAAGCTAGAAGGCTTAATAAAGGATAGAAAAGAAGGTTATCTTTCATAAAAGTGGCAACTCGTACCTCATGAAGGTAGCAACTAGAGAGTTTTGCTTTGTGTAGTAGATAGTAGCTGAGAGAGAATTGAATATATTACCTTGAGTGCTAAGAATAGTTGTATAAGAGTTGTGAGTGAATCTTATAATTAATACATCTACATTATTTTAAAGAAACCTAATATGCAGAGAAAGAATTGGTGTTATGCTAGGGATGAGGGATGTAGGATACTATGTTAATCTGAACTTCAATAAATCTTATGTCTTGTGTGTGTTTATAGTTTAGTTTATGTATTTATGTGTTCATACAAAAAGTTGTTTCCATCAAAGGAAAGACATTGTGACTATTAGAAGACAAAACAATGAGTTTTGATTTTGCTCACTCACATGTCATATTAGCATAGGTTGTAATGCAAATGGTAGAAAATGGGGAAAAACTTGACCCTTCATTCTCAATTGTCTCCCAATATCACATAGCTCTTTGCTTCATATATATCCCTCATTTCTACCATGAAAACCTACCACTTTCAAAGCCAAACTATAAAAAAAAAACATTGGCATGCAACCAAGAGACCATCTCAATTATTAAAAGACTCAAAAATCTAAATTAAAACTTAGTTTAAGCTTCACTATAAAGGATTGCATACTCAATGTAAGACTTTTGTCTTGCACACACACCCCTACACACTAGTCAACATTAGGCTCAAAGTCGCACAGGGTGGAGTAGGTTCATCCTAAGCACTAATATTATGGTAGAAGATTCAAAGGTCTAACTTAAAAGTTAGTTTAAAAGTTAAAGGAACAATTCTTTTGTTAAACTTTACTGACAAATAAAATGGAAGGCTTAGTTATGTGTATAAGTTGCAAATTGAAATTTTTTTCCTATGTTCATTATGAGTAATACTTATAGGAATAGTCTTGTAATCATTGTAATACTTCTAGTGTACTATATTGTGATTATTTAAGGATTTGGGTGAGTTATTAACTTAAAATCAAGAAGGAAGAAAATTTTAAGGCTTTGAGCACAAAAATCTAATTTGAAAATTTATAATAAACATCTTAGGCTTATTGGTGAGGTAAACTCATACTTGATTTAATGCAAATATGGTGGTGGGATTGAGCAAGCTTTGTACGGGGTTATAAAGGAGTTGTCATTTTTTATAGGTTTTGGGACTTTTTTCTATGAAAAAGGTTGTGTTTAGGTAAGAAGATGAAAAAGAATGAAAATAAAAAATGACCAAAATACACTATAAGACCTAAAGGTGGCACTACTAGTTAAGTAGATGCTTCACTACCAATTTTAGGTAAAAACTGGATAAAGGAATCACACATTGAAAATAACTAAGGCTTTTCTATTTCTCTATGGAAAACAAGTCTACTTACAACTAAAATGATGCTCCATTTAAATAGGAAACTAGACTTAACCCTAAGGACCCTAACAAATTAAGAATTCCAAAAATTAAGGAAATTTTAGGCAAATTAGGATCGTGACAAATAAGGAATCTCAGAAAAATCATGGATCTAACAAGTATAAAACACCTAAATAAATCAGGGATCTAAAAATTTAAGGAAAATCTAACAAAAGGAAATAATCTTAAACAATAAAGAAATCCTAGAAAATTAAGGACTCAATAACTATTTAGGAAACCCCCAACATTAATTATGAAAACCTAAGTCATCTTAGAGATTTTGGAAAATATTCATGAGATCCTTCTCAACCTTGCCCTTCCTAGACCCATTGGATTAGGTTATGGCCCAAACAAGTATTGATTAACATGTTCAACATATAAGCTAGGCCAATAGCTTGAGCTAATGTAGTTACTCTTGCATCAATCTCCCCGGGTTGATTAGGATTTGCCCTTAAATCCTTAACCTTAGCATCTTCCAAATAAGGGGATAGGTCACCCACATTGGATGTGGCTAAAACTCTTTCATAGTCACTTGGCAAATTGATCTCGTATGCATTATCCCTAATCCTAAAAATCACTTCAAAAGGCCTATCGCCTTTAGGGGCTAACTTGTTCTTTCTCTTGGATAGAAATCAATCATTTTCACAAATGTAACCAAACTAAGTCCCCTGGTTGAAATTGAAAGGGCTTTCAGTGCTTATTGGCTTTCCTCTTATAAGACTCATTAGCTCTTTCTATTTGAGATTGAACAATCTCATGAAGCTTTTTCATTGCTTTGGCCTTCTCATTTATATCCATAATAACTTGAGTATCAAGCAACATAAAGGTTAGTTCAATAGGAGTAATTGGATTAATTCCATAAATTACCTCAAATGGAGAATGCCTAGTTGTAGAATAACTCAGCATGAGCAAGCTTCACCTCCCCATCCTTTAGATTTCTATTTATCATGGTGCACAAAAGAGTTCCCAATGTCGATTAGTCACCTCAATTTGGCCATCAGTTTGGGGATGGTGAGAAATGCTAAATAAAAGCTTGGTGCCAAGTTTTCCACACAAAGTTCTCCAAAAGTGACTTAGAGACTTAGTATCTTGATTAGACACAATAATCCTTGGTATTCCATGCAATATTAAAATCTCCTTGAAAAACAAATCAATAACATTAAATGCATCATTGGTCTTATGGTATAAGGTGAAATGTGTCATTTTAAAGACTCTTGGTCAAAACTTCTATAGAGGGCATCAATCCAGGAAAATGGCCCACAAGTCCAGAAACCAAGACCTCCATTACCAACTCCTTCAACCAACTAAAATAAGACTGTGGGAAGAAGTTCTCAATGGTTTGTCTATAGTCTCAAATGACCAAGGAGATTTAGTTAGGTTAGAAAATGATATTTCCTTAGACGACATGGAAGGTAGTTTGCAACCTAATACCTCTAATATACATAGTACTTCTAAACTGGATGTATCTGCATATTAAAATTTTAATGAATAATATGCTAATATGGATTATAAGTGGGCTACGCCCTTAAGGGAAATTGGATTTCCTTAAGGAGTCTAAGAAACTATAATGTTCTTAATAGCTATACTAGAGTCGAAGCATTGAAGTAAGTCATTTTTGTCTCTAACGTAGAAACCAAGTTTTGAATCCTATCTACATTATAACCCCTAGAATTCTCACACACGGATCACATGGAAACCAGAAATAGAAGTATCTCTTATTACTTATTCTCAACAAAACATCATTGTGGAGTGCCAATTGATGCGAAGAAATTTCTTCACATTATTGTCTATGTTGGTATGGATTATATTAGGCGTTGAAGCTTATGGAAATAATTAATCAATTTTTAGACTACTAACACTCAGTGGATTCTTGGAGGTGATTTTAATACAATTCTAAGCCCAGATGAAAAACAAGGGGGCCTTCCTTACTTATGCAACACTATGGAAGATTTTTAACAATTTGTTTGCAATGTGGATATGAGTGATTATGGTTTTGTGGCTCTCCTTTACTAGGTCCAATATTTTTCAAGGTGCTCAGAGAGAGTGCCTAAAATTTGACAAAATGTTGTGCAACATAAAAGCTACAGCTTTATTTCCAACCTTGAAAGTACAATACTTGCCATATTTATTATCAAACCATGCTTTGTTTCTACTCTCTTTGGGAAGGCTGCATTTCAGCAGATCGAATCTTTTAAATTTCAAAGACAATTATGATTGCTCCTTTAACTCTGAAACTTGTAGCTTAGGATTTGAATGATCACTTAAAGGCCCCTCCATGGACTCGCCTTCATTTTAGCTGCTCACAAGTTAAAAAATCACTTATCTTTTGGGCCAAGCAAAATAGAATTGTTACATATAAAAAGATTACAAAACTTATGAAGATTGTTCAAGTGATGGAGCAACAATTCTTAAAGCACCATGTCAAGGTGATTGGAATGACATGGTATTTCAAGAACTACAAACAACACAAGATCCATTTATAAAGAACATTATGGAGGAAGAAAGCAAGCTATGAGATAAAGCAAGAATCAAATGGATACAAGAAAGGGATATAAATTCTGCTTACTTTCATGCTTATATCAAGGAGAGGTGGCAGTAATCAAAGTTAAATTTTGTACTCCCTAATGGCTATTACATGGATAGTGCAAACACATTAGGCTCTATGGCACTCAATTTCTATATAGAGTTGCTAACTTTTCCATTGGTGTCATAGCTCATTTACCCTTTCAAATACTTGCTAAAAAAGTAAAACTCAATCTAGTATGCTAAGTTATGTTCCTAATATGATAATAGATTATCACAATGCTCATTTACCCATGTTATCACAATGCTATGTTATGCTTTTTCTATAGTGCGAGCAAATTAAGGAGGCTATAAGGAATTTAGATTTAGATAGTGCTCTTGGCCTAGATGGCTTTGTTGGTTACTTTTATTTAATTACACAAGACATTGTTAAGTCAGATATCATTGCTTCCACGAAAGGATTTATTTAGGGGTTGTCAGCTTTTACCCAACTTAACTTTTACTATGCTAGCTTTGATTCCAAAAGTTTAGCAACCTACTAGCTGTTGGGTTTTATGGCCTAACAAGAAGGGGGGGTTGAATTGTTATTGTACCGAATGCCCCTTTTTCTATTTTTAATATCTAATAATAATAACTTTAACAACTTGTATAATAATATGCAATCAAACAGGAATATGTAATCAAGGAAAGAACAAGAAAATAAACACCAAATTTACCACAGTGGTTCGGCACTCTATCTTAAAGTCCTACGTCCACCCTCTTCTCCTTCAATCAAACTGATTGAAGTCCCCTTTACTCAATCTAATTAGGAGAACACATTCTCCCTAATCCAACTAATCCCTTCTCGAAGGAATTACTACATCCGAATACAAATAGTGATCAAAAGATCATGTACAATAGCAAATCCCCAAATAATATGTGAATGTATGGGATATTGCTAATCAAAGGAGCTACTCAAACAAATATATCAAGATACAAAGCTCCTAATACGAAATCCCCAAATTGATGAAATTAGGGTTTCGGATTTTCCTCAAGATTTATGTGCAGAGAATGTTTATAAGTGAAATCAGCACATAAATAATGTTATACAAGCTATAATTGATGATATTATCAAAGATTGAACAAAATAATCGAATATCACCGAGAGCTCGTAAACCACGAAATGATGTATAATCTCGAATTAGATGGTAAGTAAGCTGAGCAGATTATCTTCACAAAGAAAAATACTTCAAATAGATGTTTCTCGTCAGTCCTCACCTTCACGAACACATCTCCCTTAAATAGAAGCAAATCTAGGGTTTTCTATTTGAGTCAAACCTGAACCATAGCCTTCTATTCGTTGGGAATAGTAGACTGTCCATCAAATCAACTTCATTTCACCCTTTTGATTCAAAATCCGACCGTTCTGACAACCTATCTCCTCCATATTCATCCCCTTGAAGCTTCAGTGCTTGAGAGAGACGAAGGCAGCGTCGGGGTGAAAATGACGCGGCTAGGGCTTGACCCCTCGAGAGATAAGCGTCTCTTATGTGCCCTTAAGTGAGATGACGTCGTAGCCAGCAAGCGTATCAAGGAAGGTTCTGGTGTGATCAAGACGACACCGTAATGGAGACCTCTGATGATGACCAATGCGATACCGTACTGGAAACGGGATCATGCGGGCTGACGTGAACTTGGGCCGCACCTATGTTCTCACAATCCAACAGCCACAGTCTAGTCCAATAATACTATATATTCAGCATGTATACCCGGTCCAATATCAACATGGTCCAATATCAATACATTTATAATGTATTGCATATATTGAATTTAAGCTCATATATTGTTCCTACAATTTCACCAAACCAAGTATCATATTCCTAAAATATATTAAAGTATACTTCATATTTCTTGGGGAAATATTTAAGTAAACAATATATTGAAATAATCAACATATATTTGAATATATATATAACAAACTCATAAAAGTATATTTTATGAGAGAATGTAGGAACCTGGTTACTTTATAATATCATTAATTGATATTATAATTTGTACACCTTTTACTTCCTATAATTTTGCTTTTTGCACATTTAGAAAAACATATTTGGAGAATTGATATTTTCAAGAAAATATTTTTAGTCACAACAAAACCCTATTTTCCAACACTAGCTTCTTGAATTTGAGGCCTATAAGCTTATGCAATTTTTGGTATAAAATTTTGGCTAAGATTCACAAGATTAGCAAGCATTCATCTTCATATTATTTCACCAAAGCCACCAAGTTTTGTCAAGTATAGATCATTTAAGAAAATATTACTTTGTCTCACAAGATGGTACATGAGATCAATAGATCAGTTCCTAGGGGAAATGTCACAATTAAGCTTAGTACATCTAAAGCATATGATTGTTTGGAATGGATTTTTTTTGCCATAAGTCATGTTGCAGTTTGGTTTTTCACCACTTTGGGTCGATAGGATTTTTTAGTGTATATTGATCAAATAATTGATTTTCTATTTAGTTGCAAGGAAAGAAGTTTGGCTTCTTCAAATCTACTCAAGGTTTATGCCAAAGGGATCCCTTATTCTTAAGCTTATTCATTACTAGTTTAACAAGCTTTCAATAGGAAGCTATAACATCTAATGCATTCAAGAGCAATTGGCATTTATAAAGGTATGAAAACCTTTGGATCTATCTCTCATTTTCTTTATGATGATTGTATAATGGTCTCTATGAATGAAAGAAAGCATTCCATGTCTTCATTTATAAACCTTATCCGAGAATACGAGCCGAATAGTGGGATGGTAAATGTGAGGAAGTGTAATTTCATGATATCAAAGAAAGTCGCCCATACAAGAAGCATCACATCAAGAACATGCTAGGAAGATCATGCTTAATGAGGAGCTAGACAAGTTAATCTTTGAACTTGCTCCTAATGGATGCTTTTCTACTTCATTAGTGTATGAGAATATGAGCATACATTGAGAGAAGCCAACTTTGAGCAAGTTTATTTGGAACACTCATTCACCTATAAAGCTTGGTTTTTCATGTGGTAGTTTATGTATAATGGCTTCCTAATGGATTCTAATGTGCAGGGTCATGCTTTCTCATTGGCGTCCAAACATGAAAGATTTCACTCTCAATCTAAAGCCATTAATCACTCATTTTGTTAAAGGGAGTTGGCTAGTGGCTTATGGCAATATTTTTGCTCTATTGTTAATGTTTCGATAAGATGAGATTCAATGTTAAATCTTATCATGGACTAGTTCCAAGAAGTTATGCATCCTTTTGAGCAAGATTAACAATTGCTCTTGTGGCATATTTAGTTGGCCCAAAACAACAAGCTATATTCAAAACAATGGTTTTATATATTACTTTGGATTGGAGTGGTTCAGTAAGATGTTTAAATAATGATAGCAAACTACAATGGGACTAAACTTCCACCATGATAGACTGTCTTTAGTTACAAGCTTTACAAGTTTTCATTTACAATCTATCACCAACAAAGAGTCAAATGGAATGATGGTAGTTCCCTATAATAGTGTCATTAAAATTTAATACAAATGGTTCATGTGTTAGTGGTGTAGGTGTGGGGGAGGAGTTGTTCATGATTCAAATGGTAATGTACACCTACCATATGTAGTTAATCTGGGTAATGTTATTAGTGCTATGGCAAAGGTTTTTGCCTTATTGTAAGGCTTAAAGCTTTGTCAACAACATGGAATAATTCTATTAGAGATTGAAGTTGATTCTCAATTTATGATTCAATGTCTCAAATGGGAATACTTTGCTCCTTTAAAGTTAGCATGTGTGTCAATGCTTTAATGATATTCATCAAATGTTCAAATGTCACACATTTTTGGGGAAGGAAATTATCTTGTTGATGGGTTGGCAAATTTTAATCACTTTATTTTAGACCTACAAGTATTTTCTACTAGGTCATTACCAAACATATGAAGAAGATCACATAGGAAGATCAATTAGGTCTAGAGTACTATAGGCCTCCATGAAAAATTATTTACTATTATATTTTTTTTACCAAATATTTGTAATGTTGCCTTTCAATGAGGACAATGTGCTTGTGCTAGTCTTTGATATTTGTTTCTTTCTTTCTTGAAATGTCATGCACTAATCTCTTAGGTTTATGTTTTTAAGGGTTAGGTTCTCTGTCCTACCCATATATCCTTTTTAGAAGTGTAATTAGTAGGCCTACTACATTTTCAATATAAATGATCAAGGTTTCAATCCTTTTTTCTAAATAAAAAGAAAAAGGATGAAATGAGGCAAAAAACCCTTTACTTTTTCAAGATAGTCTAGTTGATTGGGAATCACAAAATCCTTTCATCGAAGTTCTTGACAAATTGAGAAATATGAATATAAAATACTCTAAGATGAAAATAAAATGCCAACAAGTAATCTATGAAAAGGTTCAATTCATAAATGATGATGTTGTAATTGAACAATTGGTAATTCTTTTATGATGATATATAATTCTTCACCTTTTACCAAAAAAAAAAAAAAAGGTTTAATTCAAGAGTAAATTACTAACCTAGAAAGTATTATGGGTGCCAAAATTAGAAATAACAATCTAATGTGCAAAATTGACAAATCAAACAAAGTAGCTAAAAAGTCTATAGATAGGGTTAAAAATTTGGATAAAATGATTGATACACAACAAGGAGTATATAAAGTAAATTTGAATAGGATACATACCAGAAAATGAATAGTCGTATCATAATGGACCTCATAATTTAACAAGCCTAAAAAGTGTACACATTACACCTTTATACAAATCGATGGATCCTATCATTTTATACTCATTTATAGAATCTCAAGAATCGAGTTTATACAACATTTCATTCCAATTATACAACTTCTCATTCGTTGAAGCATGACTATTAACTCTAAGTCTTTTAGAGAAGTGGAAAGGACACATGAAGCGGAGGAAGTGCCTTTCATTTCCAGTTCATTGTAACGTGTACAATAAGTGGCATGGCCATAGGGAGCGGAAAAGGTGATTATTCATTTCTCGTTCATTGTACGATGTCTTCTAGAGAAATGGAAGGGACAAAGTGAGTGGAAAGGGTGCTTGTTCATTTTCTGAACATTGCATGAGGTTGGCGGCCTTTCTTTTTTTTTTTTGGAAAAGAAAAAAAAGCGGGGAACCCCATGCCATTTATTAATAAAGCCATTGATATGTCTAAAATTCCCCCATAACTTTATGGCATTGTCATACAAAAAAATGGAAGCCATGAAAGAGGAGCTCAAAGATCCTAAAGTAAATACACAAGACACATGAGGTTTGCAATGGTGTTAACAAAGCTTTTAAATTCGGACTTAGTGCTAGAGTAGGAAATAGTGTGTTGTTTGTAGAAATTGCAAAAGATAACACTTGACCTAATGAAGATGCAAAAACCACTTACAGATTGGAAATGTACATGATTATTAGCCCAACCAACATTAGAGAAGGCATGGAGATCTATGTTGGGCTACAAGTAAAGAAGATATCATGTTGAAGTGTATCAATGAAAAAAAATAAAGAACTCATTTCATGGCTTACTAGCAAATAGTAGGCAAAACATTGTATTGATACACACTATTTATTAAGTATGCGATGTTCAATCAAGTAAAGTTAGATACTATAAGTTACTAGTTGTTGATGGTGTCGTAGTAAAGAGTGGGATTAGGTAGTAAATCACCCCAAACGTCTGGAAGTCAGGGACTTAGAAGTACAATGTGTGAAGACTGATTTGGCAGTACCCATTGTGACTTTTATTGGGATTTGGAATTTTTTGTATAATTAGAAAGGTGTTGGACTTTCTTTATGCTAATTTGTATACAAAATGGTGGCTCTTAGCTATAAAATTAATGGACAAGTTTATAAAGAAGCCCAAACATATAAGCATGTGAAGAAGCCCAAGCAATAAACAGGCTCGGTCCAGAATTTCAACTCAAACTCAAGCCTAGTTGTGTGGCCTAGCTCCTAGCTTAACTCAAATGTTCGTGGGTGGTCCAGCTATTAATTTAGCTCTATAAGTATGTAAGTACCTTAAGTAAGTGGAGTTTGAATTAAGTAGTGACTTAACATTTTTTTTCATTTTTTTATTGTTAATTCACTAGTGTGTTCTATGTCAATTTGTTTGCAATTGTTGTTTTACAATTGCATAAAATGAATAAAAAATCAAGTTTTATATATATAAAAAATAAAATAACACAAATGTGAAAGAGAGAGATAAAATTGAACACAATTTCTGTATGTGGTAATGACTCATCTTGAGTCTATGTTCATCTTTTTCTTAATTAACCTGATTAATGTCCTATCTATTAATATAGGAGAGAAAACTACTCTTGAAATTCAATACATGACGTATGCAATCAGCAAACAATTCCTTACAACCCAAGTAAGTTACAATCACAATGACAACACACTTTGTGACAATTGGTTTTTGCGGCTTATAAACAATTCAAGTACCATGCACCCAATACAAAGAGTTTTCTCTTTGCAAGAGAAAACAAATCAAATACAAGATAATACAAATGTAAATACATGTTGAGAATAATTTTCCTTGATACAAACTAGATACAAAATAATATATAATTTGTTCTTTATTTAGCTAGAGCATTCTACAAGTATTTGGATATCTCCCGAAGAATTGCTCTTCAATCAACTTTCTTAGCCAACAAATACTATGATCGTTATGTAACTGCACAAACACCACGCTATCACATATGCTCTCAAAAGTAAGGTGTTGGCACAAGAACATATGCGTTTAATGCAAACAACACACCTGATTTGAATGTAGTCAAATATATTTCTCAATCAAGGATTCAGTTAGCACAATAAGGGATTAATAGAGTATAAAAGTCCTGGAATCACTTCTTAAATAGAGTAAAAGTAAACATACCAACCCGTGAGTAGGAGTGACAACAATTAACACATATAGCATCACAAATAGATATAAACACATCAAGGTGACTACAAGGATTTAATCTTGACAATCTAAGCACAAATAATGTTTCTAGACATAATAAAAGTGCTAGGATTAAAGACCCCAATTTATGAAAGTTAGGGTTTCAAGAATGTATAGCTTTCAATACAATGATCTAGATGTATAGCTTTGAAAGTCTAAGTAAATGTATATTTGAGTCTAAGATACAATAGAGCAATCAAAGAGTAATATATTCTAATATGAACAGCAGGTCGAGATCGCAGTAAAGAGTACGAGCATTGACAGCACAATTGCAGTGAGAAGGTGAAGAGATCAAACTAAAAAAAAATTGTTTTACAAACGTTCTTGATTTTTTAGCACGAGGAATTTTTTGCAGTAAGCTTTTCGTTTCTGGTTGTTTCACACTTTTTGTTCGTCTAACTACTAGAACAAAAAATTAGAACACCTTTTAGCTTCTAGCCGTTATCTGGTTTTTGCCGGTTCAATTATGAGAAACATCAGCCTCATATGACCTCACCATCACACGCTGTACCCTCAGAAGGGGCGATGCACAAAGGGAAAAGTGAATTTCACTTAAAAACAGAATTGGGCCTGCCTTCGTTCTCGGGCTTGGGTCATTTCTAACGAGCAGCAAGCCCACTTAAGAAGAAATGAAAAATGGATTACATAATTATCAGTCTCATTTTAGCCCAACTATATCTGTGAGGGAAGAAAAAGATATTCTCATACAAGGCATTAACATAATATTTAATGTGATTATTATATAACCAATGTAGAAATGGCTGATGTGTAGCCTCTACAAATACAACCGTTTGAAGTGACTCGTGGAGCAGCATGATTCTGTACAGCTACTTTTTTGTTTCTTTAACGTGTGTAATTGTGAAGGTGGAAACAGCAGTAGCACTCTTGTAAATTTCTTGTTATTGGGTTATTACAAGATGCAATTCCCTTCAAACATCTGTTCTAATGCCTTATACTATGAATTCCGCAAGTTCCATTTATGTACATTAAGAAGCCTAATGTTCTCATTCCCTTCAATTGAAACCATATGATTTGTTAATACGAAGTTGTAACATTGTTGGATAATGAAATTAAATTTCAGTCAACAAATATTTCCTACCCTTTAGATCAATTTCCTATTTGTGCTTATTGATATCACCAACGAAGTGAGTTGCTGGCTTCTTGTTGGGGTTCAGGTAAGATATAATTAATTAAAGAAAGAGGCTTCTGTTGATAGATGAGCCACCAGCTTAATTGTCGATACGAAGTAGACGTAAAGAGTGAAACGTGTGTCGGAATAAAAGAAGCAACCTTTTAAAGAGTGCCACTCATCTTTTGTTTACAGCATATAAATCCCTTATATAGTAACAGAGGGGTGCAAATAAGCATTCTAGGAATGAAATGGAGCCAGATAACCATATGCACAATAATGGGCGGCTGTTATCAGCAAAGAGGTTAGCTACACTGATAAAGATTGACATACTTGCAAATTTATGTAGTATGCAAAAATGCTAAAATTTTGTCAGGTTAATGGGCAAAGTTGCAGTCATAACTGGTGGCGCAAGAGGAATAGGAGCTGCGACAGCGAAACTATTTGCACAAAATGGGGCCTATGTTGTAATTGCTGACATACTCGACGAGCTGGGAGCGACCTTGGCTGATTCAATACAAGGCCGCTACATACACTGCGACGTGGCGAAGGAAGCCGATGTGGAATCGGCTATTGAGCTAGCACTCACTTGGAAAGGCAGCCTAGACATCATGTTCAACAACGCAGGCATCGCAGGCCCGGGTGGAAGCATCACAAATCTGGACATGGACCAAGTTAAGTACCTGCTTTCTGTGAATGTGCATGGGATTTTACATGGAATGAAATACGCTGCACAAGCCATGATCAAAGGCCGAAAAGGAGGGAGCATCATATGCACGTCGAGCTCGGCAGCCATCATGGGAGGCCTCGGAGGACACGCCTACACCTTGTCAAAGGAGGCAATCATTGGACTGATGAGAAGCGCTGCCTGTGAGTTGGGGGTGCATGGAATTCGTGTGAACTGCATTTCTCCACATGGGGTTCCATCCGAGATGCTTGTTAGTGCCTACAGACATTTCCTGGGGAAGATTGATTTGAGGCCCGAAGAAGTTAGTAGGATTGTGGGTGAGAGGGGGAGTTTACTGCGTGGGAGAGGCGCATGCACGGAGGACGTTGCTCAAGCTGCGCTTTTCCTGGCGAGTGGGGATGCTGGATTCATTACAGCACATAATCTTGTCCTTGATGGCGGATATACTTCAGCTACCAGTAACATGAGTTTCATCTACCAATGTAAAGACAAATGAAATCACAAATAACGGACCACCTACTATTGGGATTGCTATAAATACGATTAAAACATGAGTAATAAGTCTCATATTATTATGGAAGTTATTGAAAATTTTGCTTCTAAGATAATGAGTTTCATTATCTCTTGAGTAATTTTTAAGTTGCATAATGAGCCTTTTAATATAGTATTGGAGTTAAAATTTCCTATAACACCTTTATAGGCTTCTATTGACTATGTCCCTATCCATTGTTGTTAAGTATTAAAAATCTGGTTTATAAGATAATAAGTTCCACTACCTTTTGCATCAATTTTTGAGTTAAATGACAGGCCGTTTAACATATATCAATTCATAATAGAAACTCTTCTTTGAGAACATACAATTTGGAAGTATTGTGAAGTGTTCATGTACAAGTCGTTTATACTTTAATTATGAAGAGTCAAATCTTAAGAAATAATTTAAAGCCAAATTAAAAACCTTAAGGGGAGTGAATAGACTTTCCAATACATATTTCCTAATTAAAAAAAAAATAAAGAACACATTCAGCAAAATTTAATTTACAATAGTCCAAATGTTAGTGGAGTAGGTAAAAAATGATGCACTTTCCACTTTTCAAAACAAAATCATTCCAAACCTCTTTAAGCTTTAAATTTGGTTAGTGGTGTACTTAATTTTTTCTTTAATCTTTGTCCATAACGACTCTCCATGGATGAACTATTCAATTTTTAAAGCTCTAGTTTAAAATTGAGTTTGACATGGAGTATAAGTAAGTTAACAATATCAGTTAAACAAGGAAACCTTTTAAAAATAAAACTATAATAAGGTGATGATTAAAAACGAGTATGGAGCTAGCATCCCACATTCTTGCTTAAGAAATGGTCATAGTATATACTAGGTAAGCTAACTGCCAATGTAGCCCTCAATCATAAGAAAGCCTGGCCAATTGCGAATAGCTATATCATTAAAAGAATGGGTGGATTCCTTGGGACATTTATTCTACTCATTTGTGCAGCCACCATATATGTTCTTCTCACTATTGCTATTGTACAAGGCAATCCAATTCTTTAGTTTAATGTTAAAAATGCATACCTACATAGGAAATTAGATGAAGTTGTGTACATGGACAATCTCTTGAATTCCTAGACCCCTCGCAACTAAATGTTGTCTATCTCTTTCGTCATGTTCTTTATAGGCTCATGCAAACTCTACGGGCATGGTTAAAAAAATTTAGTGAATTCCTGATCAATTTTGATTTTTATTGTAGCTAGTAGGACGCATCTTTATTAATTTACATACCAAATGGTGCAGCCATCCTTGTTGTTTTTCATAGGTGTCCTTTTGATCACAAGAAGCTTTAAATGCTATGTATCAGTTAGTCCATGTTCTGGGTAACACTTTCTCGTGAAAAGTTTTAGGCCACTACATTTCTTTTAGGAATAAAAGTCAATGATGGTATCCTATTATCTCAATGCCAATATGCAAGTCAAATACTCCGATCTTGGAGAGAAGGTGCCAATGTTGATTGCTACATAGCGCTTTTGTGAACATGTTTGTTGGCTACTCCTTGGTGGATATGTGATGTATCACAATAATGCCTTATTGCAATTTTTCTCTAACATAATGGTAGTCAACTTCAATATGCTTGGTTCTTTCATGAAAAATTGGGTTTGCAACAATTTTCTATGTTGTTTCATTATCATAGAATAATAATGCTAGTTGTTAAAGATAAAAACCAAAATCTCAAAGTAATCCCATGATCCACACTATCTCACAAGTCATAACCTACATAGCTTGATACTTTGCTTTTGCTGATGAAAGAAAGACAATCGCTTGCTTCTTCAATTGCCAAGATATTAGGGAGTCTCCAAGCATTATACAAAATGTCGTGGTTGATCTATGTGTCATAGGACAAGTGCTATAGTCAAATCACAAAAGGCTTTGAGCTCTAACTTAGATGATGAGGAAAACATGAGTCTAAGGCCTAGACAACTCTTAAGATATTTGATTACTTTTATAGCTGCTACCGTGTGTGATTAGTTTGATACATGCATGAATTGACTAAGCAATTGTATTAAGAAGGTAATATCAAGCTTGGTGAGTGTTAAGTAGATTAATTTGCCAACAAGTCTCTAATAGGTGGATGGATCATCAAGTGGCAGATCATGACTCTGTTCCTTCAAACTAGCATCATATTCAACACTTGTGAACTTTTTATTCTGCTCCATAGGAATAATCAAGGTTTTAGAACCTACTAGTCTAGCTTCAAAAATAAGCTCTAGAGTATACTTTTGTTGACTAAGGGGAAATTCCATGTGGTGATCACACAATCTCAATGCCAAGGAAGAACTTGGATTGTCCAAGGTCTTTCATGAGAAAATAGAGTTCAAGTAGTCTTTAAAGTTTGAGATAGTGGCCTAATTATTCGTTGTTATCAAGATGTCATCAACATAGTTAGAGATTTGGAAAGCAGTAGTTGAGGGAAATATAGTTGGAGATAGGCAAAGTAGGGGAGATATAATCAATAGTCTGAATAAGAGGCTTGGTAGGACGACTGGATTGACAGGTGGCCAGTAAGGGAGAAGGGATGGTGTTTGGAATAGTGGATGAAGGAGGCTCAAGTGTAGGAGCAATAAGGTCAGGAGGGAGATCAAATGTGGAAGCAGGGAACTTGGTGGAGGATCAAGGATAATCGGCTTATTAATTGGTAAAAATGAAGGAGAGTAGGATTCCATAAGCAGTATAATAGGAGTCGATAAGCGAGCAAGACTATTAGAGGGTGACTGGAAAGCCTGCAAAGTGAAAGAAAAAACATCCTCCCGAAAAATGACATCACAACTAACAAAATTTTTTTCCAATGGTCAAATCATAAAGCTTATAGCCCGTCTAATATGAGGGATAACCAACAAAGACACAACAAAGAGCTCAAGGACTGAATTTGTCACAAACACCTAAAGTGGTTATGAAACAGTGGAAACCAAAAACACAAAGGTGATAAAAAATGAGGTTTACCAAATAAACACTCATATGGGGTGACCCCACCCAAAGGAAAGGAAGGAAGGTGATTTATAAGGTAAGTGATAATAAGGATGCATTTGCCCTAAAAATAAGGTGAAAGACTAGCTTGGAAAAGTAAGCCACGAGTGACATCCAAGATATGACAATGTTTACATTCAACCACTCCATGTTGTTAGGGAGCGTAAAAGTATGAGCTTTCATGAAGAATGCCCTTAAAGCAAAAAAATGAGGAACATTCAACAGAAAAAAAATTCAATGTCGTTATCAAAGCAAAGACGTTTGATAGGAGAACTAAATTGAGTTTGAACCATGGAGATAAATGTTTGAATTTTGGAAAACACTTGACTCTTGAATTAGAGAAGAAAAATCCAAGTAGCATGAGAAAATTGGCAACTATGGTTAAAAAATAACGAGTGCCATCATGGGTGGGATGTTTGTGGGGCCCCCAAACATTCATGTGGACTGGTTCAAAAATGGATATTGTGGTTATGTTACTCAAAGAAAAAATGGCACGCATTTGTTTAGCAAATGAACATATATCACAAGAAAAATGAGTCGGGCAAGAAATAACATGACCATCCGCAAAATATGATTTTAAAGAAGAATAATCAAGCCTTTTAAGCCAAATAGAATAATTATTATTAGAAAAAATTGAATCACAAGCATGAAGCTGCTTGGTGTTACAAGAGAAATGCAGAATGGAAGACAAATAATTAGAAAAAAAAAACATAATGAAAAGACTTTGGAATGATACGACAAAGAAAGTAAAGTACCCCTTTAGCCTTGCCAAGCTTGATCAGCACCCCAGTTATACGGTCTTATAGAGTTGGCAATTGGATCAGAAGGCCCTATTTGATTGAGAAGCGCCACCAATATCTACTACTGATTTGAGGTTAAATTTAGTCCAACAGAGCTACCAAAAACACTTCCAAGAGTAGGAGAAATGGGGCCTAATAAACCCAGACTAGGGTAAGGTGGTGGAGATGAGCTGCTATAAAAGGAAGGCTTGCTATGAGCATAAAGAGCATGAGGGTGCTATGGCCCAAAACCCAATGGGTTAGGCTATACAATAGCATCAACACTAGTATGATGGGTCACAAGCCCAAAGCTAGAGGGCTTGCGTTTAGAGCTATCACATTGTTTGGGCCTCCAACATGGTGGGTACCCAACAGGTAAAAAGCAAGACTCTTTGACATGTACAGCCTTTTTACAATGAGAGTAGTGGGCTTCGGAGCTCGAATGAGAGTCAGACCTAAGAGAACTAGACCTGCAAGAGGAGCTACCAAACTCACCTAGCCCACTTGGCATGCCTAGCTTGTTGAGGCAACATGGTGTATGGTCAGAGAAGGAAGCCCCTAACTAGACAAGTCATTGCCGCCACCATTGTGGAGGCAATCTTTGATCTTGCAAGAATAACCACCGTAGGAGCAATGCACAAATGGTTACTAAGCATCAAGATCTCCCCACAGGTCACACAATCAGACAATATAAGCCCATTAAATCATCATTGGTGCAACCTTCAGTGAGTTTCAGATCGACGATGGCCTATTTGAGGCCATACCCTTAGGTCTCGGAGATTTTCTTGAACGAGTTGTGGAGAAGAGACCAAACCTCAGCGACCATCTTCTTGTGAGAAACCAAGCTTTCCAAAGACAAATTGACCAAATTGATAAGCCAAGTCTTGATTATAGCATGACATTGGTCCCAACATTGCACGGCATTATTGTCTCCCTTCGGTCAAGGCAAAGTGCCAATGAGAAAACCCAATCTATTCTGAGCAAGGAAGATAGTGCGGATTTGATTTGCCCACAGGTGATAATTTCTTTCTTCAATTAATTGGCAAGAAACAATGCTACCAATTTGCAAATCAGCAGCAGTAAGGAGGTAAGGATCATGATTTAGGATGGAATTGGAACTTTCGGTGATGGTATGAGTAGAATTAGCCATGGTACAATAACTAGGGTTTGGGTGGCAATTTCATGAATACGAAAAGGGGGCAAGGGCAAAATGGGAATTGTAATTGAAAGTAGCATCGACTTGGGGAAGGTAAAAAAGTAGGTTGATGGGTTAGACCGAAAAGTGGTTTAGTGAATTAATTGGGTAAAAAAAATTGCAAGTAGGAATTCCTCACCACTTGAGTGAATGGCTAAAAAGGTTGGCGGAAACGAAAAACAAAATCATAAGAACAACATGGCTTTGGATACCATATCATAAAAGAGAACACAACAAGTGGGAATTTTGGAATATTATTGATGTTGTAGTGCATCAACTATACAACTTTATAGTTCTTATATACATGGAAAGTGCAATTATTGCAATATATTTACATTAAACCTTAAATCGTAGTATTCGTTATTATTAGCAAAGCATTAGTCCCATTAACAATATCACAACCAAAACCTAAAACAACTTTGTTTGACAATCTCTTTACTCTTGTTTAATCTTACAATGCACGACAAAATCAAACACTTGAACATGAATTACTATTTTATTAGAAAAAAATATTGCATGGGGATTTCTTTGACAATCTCTTTACTCTTGTTTAATCTTACAATGCACGACAAAATCAAACACTTGAACATGAATTACTGTTTTATTAGAAAAAAATATTGCATGGGGATTTCTTTGACAATCTCTTTACTCTTGTTTAATCTTACAATGCACGACAAAATCAAACACTTGAACATGAATTACTATTTTATTAGAAAAAAATATTGCATGGGGATTTCTTTGACAATCTCTTTACTCTTGTTTAATCTTACAATGCACGACAAAATCAAACACTTGAACATTAATTACTATTTTATTAGAAAAAAATATTGCATGGGGATTTATAGTCACATGCATGTATTCTCTTGAAATCTACTTGTTGATATTCTTACAAAGGCCTTGCCCTTCATCTCAAACAAACTTGTACTAATAACTCCGAAGTTTGAGTGCAAATCTTGACCAACCTACTCAATAACCACCACCCTTGCGACACAAAGGAACGAAGCATAGAGTTCCACAAACGAACTTATAGGCTCATTACAATTGTAGTATTTAAGTGCCTATAAATAGGTGTTTGTACATTTTTTTTTGGTTGTTGAGTACTACATAGGAATTCCCGCAGAAGTTTTCTCCACCCTTTCCTCGTTTTCGATTGTAACGCTTGTTCTTCACGCCGACCGTTCCATTGGTTGACATACTTTATTGAGAGTTTTCTTTTTCTTTTATCAAAATATTTTTATTACTTTTTGATGACAATAGATTAAAAGAATATTTTAAGTTATTAAACAAAATTTAATAGAAATTCTAAATTATAAAAAAATAAGATGGAGAAATTTTAAGAATTTATTGAAAGAAGAAGAGAATTAAATAAACATAAAAAAAAAAGACTTTCAACAAAATGCCGAAAGATTACCCTGAAAGTAGATGATCGAGACCGATGAGATACTTGGACCGAATATAAAGAATTGTTTTTCCTTTCTCAATTAAAAATTAACTCAAGCAATGGATCTCTTTTGGACACGTCAGCACGAAGGAAATTCGGGGAGCTTTGCATTAACCAAAGTGTGTGTTGGGGGGACCCACAATCCCAGTCCGTTTCATGTGATCAAACTCTCTCGCTTTCCATTTGTATTGGACGATACTTCACGCACTGACATTGTCGACCAAATCAGGAAGGCGTCGCTGACAAATATGCGCCGATCTTCGTCGCCGGTCACCGTGAATGATAGGCCCGCAGCGACTGCGTTACCACCGGAGGCCATTCTCCCCGGCGACTGCTTTCTTTCCAGCGAGCAGTGATCGCTCCCGCGCTGCACCGACAATGCCGCCGGAAAAACCCGCCGTTCTCCTCCTCCGCCGCTTTGTTTTCCTCGCTGCCGTCTCCCTTTCCTTCTTCATTGTCCTCAGAGCCTCTGAGTCCCTCCGGTTCCCCACTCGTTTCTCCTCCTTCTCCGCAGGTTTCTCCTTTGGCTCCGAAGATTCCTCTCCGGTTCGTTCACTTCCTCACTGTCTTTAATTAGTTAATTATATGGTTTTTACGTAATTATATTTTTAAATTCCTATTCATTTATGAATATTCTGTTTCTAATCTGGCTATTGGTCTCGACGTGATGGAAGGAATTTAGAGACAACTTTTGGGTTAATCAAACTGAATGAGGAGAGCATGCCATGTTCTCTCCCTGTGCGTGAGTGCCTGTAGAAATATATTAGAGGATAGATAACTCCCTATGTACGATAAAAACGATGAGGTAAATGCTTGCAAACGAAACGCAGGTGGTTTGTTGGTTTTCAATTAAGAGGCTGCGGAAGTTTAGATTTTGAGCACCACTCTGTAAATCTACTTCGTAGTGGCAATTGAAGTAGATAAATCAGTTCGTTTCGATCGGCATGGTTGAGTTTGTAGATGACTTAGTTCGTGCACAAGTATGAGGTTCCTGGGGCAGTTCACATGTCTTACAGTTCGAAACAAACATTGGTTGGTTTTACAGCACTTATTTTGTGGAAGAGCATTGTTTATATAGCAAAAATGTTTCTTTTTCTCGTTTCTTTTGTGCGTTTGACTCTAAACCGTTTCTTTTGTGCCAATTACATACACATACCGGATCTCTAAGAAAGTGCATCTTCTGCTCGCGGAGGTGCTGTGAAAATGAAAGCAATTCTGTGTTTTACTTTTGCAGTTAAGTGTTTGACTTCATTTGCTTCGGAGCAGTTGATTGAATAGTTTTTTCTCTGATGTTGAAACAATTGTAGGTTAGTGATGGAAATAAGCTTGAAAAGGTTTTGAAGACTGCTGCCATGGAGGACAGGACTGTTATATTAACAACTCTAAATGAAGCATGGGCAGCTCCAAATTCAGTGCTTGATCTCTTTCTCGAGAGCTTTAGAGTTGGAGAAGGAACACGTAGGCTTTTGAATCATTTAGTGATCATTGCTTTGGATCAAAGGGCATTTGAGCGGTGTCTGGTTGTACATACCCACTGCTTTTCTCTTGTGAGTGAAGGAGTTGATTTTCGTCAGGAGGCCTACTTTATGACCCCTAGTTACTTGAAGATGATGTGGAGAAGGGTTGATTTCCTCCGCTCCGTTCTTGAGATGGGCTACAACTTTGTTTTCACGGTAATCTCTTCTTTGTGATATATGCACAGTAGCAAGTGCACAACCACTCATCTCCAAAACTAATTACATTAACTTGTAAACCTCGTCTGAGATTAGGCCATCACTGAATAACCATCCTATCAGATAAGTGATAGGGAGTAACCGATGAAAGCTACCCTTTGGATTTTGATACTGAAGAAACTAAAGGTTGAGTTAATCTGTTATTTGGTTTGATTGGGAATTTGCAAGGTGTATATAATGAAGTGGAGAGTACAATACATATATCTGGTTTGATGAGGCTATATGTAACAGGGTAGTCTGCAGAGTGTTAGTGCCACATTGCTTGAACCAAAGATAAGAAGAGAGCTGGCTGTGTAGTTGGAATTGATGTCATTTAGTCGTCCAATAAGCAAAAGCAATCTGGGGATTAAACTTTTGGTGAATCATTACGTAAGATAGCCAGGGATTTGGGGAGAAAGAATAGAGATTTGTTTATGGGTTTCCTGTTTATATTTTTTTTGCTTGGATGACTATTCTGGAGAAACTATTATTATTTATTGTTTTACAGAAGCGGATATAAAAATATATATTCTTGAAGAGACGATTTATTTGTGTGCGAAGTAGTTGTGAATGTTAGTGAAGGAATTAGTCTAGCCACATTCCTTGGGCACTTAATATGTCTTTGATTTCTTCTGGTGTAAATCAACAGATAGGAACTTCTTTATTGCAGAAGGTTCTGACCACGTCTGAGTTCTTCCTTGGGCACTTAAATGTCTTTGATTTCTCCTGGGGTAAAATCAACCGTGGAAATTTTTTATTGCAAAAGGTTCTGGCTATGTCTGAATTCTTCTCTTAGAAAACCCTCCAAGCAGTGGCATCTCGTTGTCCACTTTCCCTTCTTTATGATTCAATCCCTATCAGAATTTGTTAAGACATTGTTGCTTTATATGATCTCATGGCGTCTAGACATATCCTGGGTCATTTGAGATTTCCCGAAGACAATGCACCTTCCATTTTATGGCCAGAGTGGGGAGTAACAATGTTGCCAATTTTTTGAATACTAAAAGCTTAAAAAATTCTTTATGAGTTTGTGTATGCAACTCCAAGAGGCACCTGTATTCACAACAGTTAAGTTGTGGAGAAAATGTTCGCATGCATGTGAAAATATAATGTTGTTTTAAGCTTCTGTTATTGAAATTTACAGTCAATAATATTGTTGACATGCACATTCAAAGTCAAGGTTGGCATGTTTCATTGCAGGATTTTAGTTACTTTGCTTGTCTCTGTGTCTGTTTACCAGATTCTGTTTTTAGGAAAATTGTTTCTTGAGAAATGAAAAAATAAAAAAAAAAAGTGAACTTTTGTAAAAGTAGTAGCAGCACTTGACTGAAGTTAGTAACTATCAAACTTTTAACTGATGTATGAGGTCCATAGGGCTGAAGTTGAAACTTTTAAACCTATAAATATGAACAATTCGTAAAGCATCGTATAATATTCTCTTTAGCTTGATTTTTAAGATGGAAAATTGATTTGATTATTTATAAATCAACCTGACGAAAGGCTGCAGATCAGTACTCTATTGTGTTTTTGGTGCCATTTCTGTACATCAATAATAGCATGCACAAATTTAGGAGCGGTTCTATCTGTCAGTCACATTGCAAATTATTAGGTGGCGTTATGTGACAGTTGCTCAAGAAAATGTTGTTTGCACAGCTAGTCAATAAACTTGGATACTTTTATCTGTATTACCTGTTATTTTTCTTATCTATATCCAATCGGTTTGTGAGAAATTCTTCAATCCAAGGGCTTTTCGGTTGGTTTTTTTCTCCAGGATGCTGATGTCATGTGGTTTAGGGACCCATTTCCACGGTTTTATTCAGACGCAGATTTTCAGATAGCATGTGATAAGTTCATAGGGAACCCTGATGATGCAGAGAACAGACCCAATGGAGGGTTTAACTATGTAAAGTCAAATAACCGGTCCATAGAGTTCTACAAATTCTGGTACTCTTCCCATGAAACCTATCCTGAATACCATGATCAGGACGTGCTAAATATTATCAAGTATCATCCATTCCTCCTGGATATTGAACTGAAGATGAAATTCTTAGACACTGCTTACTTTGGTGGGTTTTGTGAACCCAGCAAGGATTTAAATCTAGTATGTACAATGCATGCGAATTGTTGTTTTGGCCTAGACAACAAGCTTCACGATCTCAGAATTATGCTCCAGGATTGGAAGGAATATATGTCCTTGTCACCAAGTTTGAAGAGATTGTCAATGTTATCGTGGGCGGTTCCTCAGCATTGCAGGTATAATGGACATATCTTTATGTGTTGGTTTCTTAGTGCTTAACATATTATGAATTTTCAGTTAAAGGTCTGTTTGTTAAAGTCTTGTGAAAATTGAATAGTATTTTGAGATCATAGATGAAAATGTTTAATACATGATTTTTTTTTTCCTTTTTAACCTGGAAAGATTTTTAAAAGTATATAAAACAAAAATAAAATTTGTTAAAGTCTTGTTAAAACTGAAAAAGTATTTTGAGATCATAGATGAAAATGTTTAATCCGTGATTTTTTTTTTTAAAAAAACCTGGAAAGAGTTTTAACAATATATAAAACAAAAATAAAAGCAGCATTAGAAAAAATGTTAGAAACTGACCTTTATGGGTGATGGGATGTCTCACCAAAGATTCGTGGCTCTTTACCTCATCCCTTTGGGGAGGTGCATGTGAAGGGTGGGTCTTTACCTCTTAGCACTTCCTTTTGGTCGGAGATCTCCACTCTGTAGAGGAAGATGTCTGTTCACACTTCAAAAATGATAACTTTCTCCACGCCCCCCACCCCCTGCCTCTCCCTCTTGACAGAGGACGGCCTGACCTACAGCTCAATGAAAGGCACAAGCCAGAGGGGCTTGCTCTTCATCTCTCTTTTGAGGGTGGAGATCAAACTCGGAGAGAAGATCCACCTTTCAGTGTGGGTGACTTCTCTCCCTAGAGGTCACAGCTTTTGCTATTTTTTTATGTAAATTTCATTGTTTTTAGTTTCTTCATAAGTAACGAGGGTAGTATTTATTTTGAAAGCAGCGTGCACTTTCAAATACTTGCAAAATTGGGGAAAGCTCTTTAATAGCCTTCATTTGGGGTTTTTTCTTTTATGGAAAATGTTCTATGATTTATATAGAAAAGTGTCTTAATAGTGAGGATCAGACTCATTTGGTAGTTTCCGTTTTCTTATTCCTTGAAGTAAAAATAATTTTTGAAACCTTTACCAAAAAGATAATTTACTTTTATATAGCTTCTTACTTTAGCTACTTCCATTCCAGAACTACTTCTCACAAGCATTCTGATTCCCCGACGAATGACCTTCAAGAGGAATGGCAAGATTGACTTGAATTGAATGGATGCTCAGAATATCTCTGCCTTCGTGTGAATTTGTAGAGGTACCAGAGGTTGGTGTATCTCAGGGATGTATTATGATATATATTGATAGGATGTAAATGACCTTGATTTTCACCAATGCTCAATGGGAGGAAACTTTAGGAGGTGCAATTTAAAGAAATAGATATGTGAAGAGAAACACCAAAGGATCAAGAAGTAGGGGTTATACCAAAATTGCTGTATTGGTAGGGAGTGGTGAGAATTGAACCAAAAGAAACCACGGCCTTTGGTGGTCTTCTCAGAGTGGTAGGACGATGGTGATTGCCCACAAAGACTCTTTGGAATTTTTCATGTGCCACTTTCATGGAGGACCTTGTGGTTAACCTTTATATTTTTTATATTTCTCCTGTTAGGAACTCCAGTTGCTTCCCTTATAAAACTTGGTTTGCATTTCGATACCATTTCCATTCAAGTCTATAGATATTTTATTGATATATGAAGAGACAGAAGAATTTTCCTTGGCTCTTAGAAGTCGAACCTCCAGCAGATCACCTTGCTCTTCTTTCCTCAGTATAGAATCCTCAAGTCCTATCATTTGGTATCTAATCTACTGCTTTCCTATTGTGTTTTCCTGCTTTCATTTTTATTCTATTAGAAAAAGACACCCATCATAGCGTAACCTGCTTAGAAGCAATATACTGTTTTATTCAAACAAGACAGCACATGGCCTCTCACTACTCATATAACTGGAGAACATTGGTGGTCACCAGATGCAGAGAGCTGCGGCCTGAAGCAATGCTACTGGAGAAGAGGATATCCTTGGTTGCAAGGAGTCTATTTTGGTTAAAGGATTTTCTTTTCCTTTTAGCTAAAGTTAGGGGGTTTGGGTACGTGGTTTGGATACTCTTGTCCTGATTAGCAATATATCTAGATTTGTTCTGTCGTTAGAGAATTAGTCGACTGAATTCTTGGTTGCTGGAATGCATTGTTCTCTGTCCAGTTTGAGTAATTACAGTAGATTTGTTTTAAAATGTAGTACATCTGTTCAATTAATCTTTTCCTTTACTCGTGCATGTCCTTTGCACGTACAAGGAGCGAAAATAAGAACATCATTTGATATGGTAAAATATGCCATGGCCGTTGGTTTCAGCAACACGAGAATACTTAGTACTGAGTAACTGGGACGTTGAACTTCTATGAGCTACTGGGGAATATCATAGTGATTCCATAGGTCAAGCCTAAAAGTATCTAAGAGAATGGCTTTTGGATCAGCTGATGACCACGTCCCACAAGCAAGCAAATAATACAAGAGAAAAAACCTTGGAATAGGGTTTTGAAGCGTAGTTTTGGATCACTGGGGACCTCGGACCATTTTAATGATCAATACATTCTGAGGACGCCAGAAAATAAACGCTGCAAGAAAAATGTTTAATAGCCAAAATAGTGGGTACTTATAGCCAAAATTGACGGAATAGTATGATTGCGGTAATTATAGTAAAACATAATTTTCGCTTGGTTCAATGGTAAAGCCATAAGAGACTCCCAACTTACCAAGCCAATGGGTCGTAAAACACCTTCCCATCCCTTATGCGTGTTTGAATTTAAAAAAAAAAATAGTAAAACATGCAAAAAATAAAAGATAAAGATAGTCAGCCTTTCCGAGTTCGTTAAATGACAAACTAGATATTTCTCTAGGAGAAATATTCACTCTACATCTGTTTTGGATCGTTGCTTTGCATAACTTAATAATTGAGTTGAATAATGATAGAAAGAGAAGTATTTCTCTAGGAGAACTACTCAATCTTGAATGATGATAGAGATTCAAGATCAATAAGTAATGCTTCATTCAACAACTTACAAGATTAACCAGTAATGCTTCACTAGTAAATTACAATCTCTTGAATTTTATTGCAAGTCATAAGCAGCGTATGATATTCTAACAAAACTACACGAAAGAAAGTACCTATTAGAGAAATAGTGTTTGTTAAAAATTCAAATGGCATGCCATGCCATGTTAGTCGACACATTAGCATTAGCTATCCTTCCTTTGTGAAAGAATTGAAGGTTGAAAAGACCAACAAAGGGTTGTTGGAAAATACAAAAAGGAGAAGAACGGCAAAAACATGAAACCTAATTGATTTTAATGATAAAAATTCTCAATTAAAGTCGATTCTATACATGATTTTTACATTTAACAAGTCAATTGAAACATGGAAAGGAAAATGCAATTAATTACAAACAAATTAGGCAAGAATTGTTGTGAATTTTTAATTATCAATGTCTAGGGTTTTGTAGGGCAAGTGAGGAAGAATTGGATCACATTGCATGCTTCAACATGGGTTGCAGGATGATTCATACATGTCACATGTGTGTGTTACACGCACCTTAGGGTGAGAAGCATTCTTCTACTCTAACATGCCCGGGCAAGCTAAAAGGGCAAATTGAACTATAAGCTTGGAGCAAAGAGTGCAAAAGCAGTACAAAAGAAAGACCTTTGGTGAAGATGTCAACTAGTTGATCCATGGTAGAAATAAATTGCAAGTGGAGTTGACTGCGAGCAAGACTTTCCTGGACAAAGCGAAAATTAATCTCAATGTGTTTAGTGAAAGCATAAGAGACTGGATTCACCGTTAGGTAAAAGGCCAATAGATTATCACACCAAAGTGTCAAAGGATATGGGGGAAGAGTCTAAAGATCATGTAAGAGATATTCAATCTACATGAGTTTTGCAGTGTTGTTAACAAAAGATTTGTAATTAGCCTCAGTACTAGAACAAACAATTGTCCATTGTTTACAAAAACTCTAGGATAAGATTGCAATTGACAAAGATGCAAAAACCTCTAACAAAGTAGCATTCATCTCGATTATCTACCCAACGAGCATCAAAGAAGGCATGGAGGTAGTAGACAAATTGCAAGTGAGGAAGAGACCAAGATGGGGAGTAACGACCAAATAAGGGAGAAAGCACTTGACAACTTGTCAATGAGTAGTTGTTGAATGGTGAAGACAAGGCTATACCAAGGTGTATGAAGAGTGAACAGAAAGGTATCAGCTACAAAAATGATAAAACCAAGGGAGTGAGGAATATGCTAAGATAATGATACTAGGCATGGAGAGCTTATTTCAACCCATAGAGAGAGTAGTAAAGTTGGCAAACATGAGAAGGGGCGAGTAAGATCCACAAACCTAAAAGGTTGTACAATGTAAACAACTTTGAAAAAATGATGGAGGAAGGCATTAGAGATTTCAAGTTGAGAAATAGGCTAACCCTAAGAGTAAGCAAGAGAGATAACTGTGTGGACGGTGACTAGTTGGGCAACTAGAGTGAAAGTCATAGTGAAATCAATGCCTTCTTGCTGGTGAAAACCTTTTGCAACTAGATGAGCATTGTAGCACTTGAGAGACCCATATGCATGTAACTTAACTTTGTAGACCCATTTGTAGTCAATAGGATGGGCTTTAGCAAGGGGAGGGACTAAAGATTAGGTGTCATTTTGGATCAAGGTAGTATATTTAGCAACCATGGCTTCCTACTAATGAGGGTCATGAACAACTTAGGAAAAACAAGTGGGTTTGAAGGGAAATGTTAGTAGAGGTAGTAAGAGTAAATGTATGATCATAGGTTAAGGTATGACAAGAGATGGATGGTGCCATCATGGAACTAGGTGATAAGGTAAGGAGAAAGGGTAGGAGGAGATGGAGAAGGGCTAGGAGAGGAGGGAGTAGACTTAGAAGACTCAAGACTAGTGGGGTCTAAGTGGGCAAAAGGATCAGGCAGTGGGAGTGGAGGTGAGGGAAAAGGGTAAAAGGGTGGTAAGAGGAATAAAGGCAAGCAAGGGAGGGTTCATGGGGGTAGAGGTAAGGGGTAAGGAGTAGGCGAGGTATGTAAGGAAAAAACATCCTCATGAAAAACTACATCAATAATTGTAAAGAATTTTTTAAAGGCTAAGTAGTAACATTGATAGTCGTGATAGCTAAGAGAGTAGCCTAAGAAAATGTCAGCACAAAAGTGTGGAGCAAGCTTATGAGAAGCATATGGCCAAAGGTAAGGAAACACTGTACAACCAAATACAAGTAAGTAAAAGACATAAGGAAGGTGATGAAACAAAACCTACCAAGGAGATAGGTTGCCAAGTACTGAGGTTAGTAGCCAATTGATCAAAAAATATAGTCATCTCAAAGGTAAAGTCCCAAAAATGAGTAGGAACAGCAGCCTAAGTGAAAAGTGCAACACTAGTCTCGATGATGTGGCAATGTTTACATTCTACAATACCATTCTAGAAGGGTGAATGGGGACAAGAGATACACTGATGAATACCATGCTATTGAAGATAGGCACGAAAGGTGGAGGAGAGAAACTCC
Organism: Casuarina cunninghamiana; assembly: GCA_028551485.1. Classification (NCBI taxonomy): domain Eukaryota; kingdom Viridiplantae; phylum Streptophyta; class Magnoliopsida; order Fagales; family Casuarinaceae; genus Casuarina; species Casuarina cunninghamiana. The sequence continues at coordinate 13,575,093 of CM052371.1, forward strand.
AAAGTGCCATCACATTGAATAGCCTTAAGCTATATTGAAGTTGAGTCTTGAAAAATTTGTAAAACATAATAAAAATATCAAGAAATTGGGAATGAGTGGAGAAATGATAAAGCCAATAAATCATGAGAAATCATCTATGAAACAAATATAGTATTTATTGTTGCTCATTGATACTAAAGGAGAAGGACCTCAAACATCAAAATGAACTAACTAAAAGGGTGCAAAGGACCTAGGTGCAATAAGGGGATAAGACTGGCAATGACTCTTACTAAGAGCATAAGTTGTATAAGGGATAAATGACAAAAAAAAAAAAAAAAGTATTATTAGACTTCAAAAGATGAATGAGAGATCAAAGGAGGGATGACCAAGCTGATGAAGCCAAAGGAGAAAAGGACTAAAGCGGATGGTAGTGAAAGCATGAGGGAAGGCAAGGTGCCAAGAGAGAAGACTCGATGGAAACCACAATCATGGGTGCCATGGAGGATGATTTGCCTTATATGATAACAGAGAGGAAAAGCGCATTTTCCGCATTATGTCTAGAGGCCTACAAGCATAGGCCCATGTAGGACCTAAGTTGGGCCTGCATTGGTGCATATTGTGTGCTCATGTATAACCCAGTCTAGGATGGTCTAGAGTGGGTGTGCAATGACCTACCATGCGAAGGCCTAAAGAATGTGGTGAACACAATGGCATATGGCACGACAAAGCTTTGGAGATGGTCGTAGCATCCTTTATAAGTGAGTAGCAACCTGTGAATGCCTCATGGCTAAAAGGTTTAGTGGTGGATTTAATGGTAGAGATTAACATGACCAAATTATTGAACTCCTCCCCTAAACCACAGAAGACTTGTGATTGGTACTCATCATCAAAAAGTTTCTCACTGATGGCACCAAGTTGGTTAAGGAGATCCTTGACTTAAGAGAGGAACTCCATCACCAATCAAGTCCCTTTTGTGATTAATTAAAGCTCCATTATGATGGTCGAGGATTGAGCATAGGATTATGCCATGTAGGCATGTTTCAAAAATGCTTAGGCTTCCATTGATGATGTCATATCCATGAGTTGGGTGATGATGGCATTGGTGGAAGTCGCCATAAGCCAACTGAGCATTGCTTGATCGTGGATGAGCAAGGTAGAAAAGTCAAGGTTTGGTTAGGTCAAGCCATCGAGGTTTTTGTGGTTTTCGGTAGGGTGAGTTCCAAGCCATCTAGAATAGGAAGGAGATTCTAGGAACCTAGGAATGACAAAAGGTGGGTGTGCCGGATGATGTAGTTGGAACCATCAAAGCAATCAAAGGAGGTGGGGGAAGGCATTGTCGGTGATGAGGAAGGAGAAATTGAAAGGGTAGGAGTAAAGGAAGAATTGGGGGTTTCAGATTTGGTGGTCATAAGGTTTGGTTAAGGGGCATTAATTGGTGGCTCTAATGATACCATGAAAGAATTAAAGGTTGGAAGGATCAATAAAACCTTAGGGTTGCCAGAAAATATAAAGAGGAGAAGAACAATGGAGACACGAAATGCTAATTGATTTCAATGATGAAAATTCTCAATTCAATTCGATTTTGTACATGATTTTTACATTTAACAAATTAATTAAAACCTAGAAAGGAAAATAAAATTAATTACAAAAAAATTAGGCAAGAATAATTGTGAATTGCTAATTCTCAACCATTAGGGTTTCGCAAGTTGAGTAGGGAAGAACTAGGTTGTGTTGCAGGTTGATTTGTGGGTCATTGTTGGGTCGAGAAGGCTGACATGTAGCTAATGTATCACATGCGTGTGTTACACACACCTTAAGGTGAGAAGTGTTCTTATGCTCTAACATTCCATCCAACACTTACTTCCCACCTAAGTTTTCTTCATTGGTGTTGCCTTCTTTGTTGGAACTTGCCTCATGACGCCTACATTGAAGCCCATGCCTCTACTAGAACTCTCATGGCACCATACCTAAGCTACAACCTTTTCTACACTCATAGCATGGCACCCCTAACTTTGTAAACATTATCCTTTATAATAGAATAGGCTTAAGAAGTTGTCTTTGAAAATTATATAAAAGAACATTAAGAATGCTTGTAAATCATTGAGGAAGAAACAAAATTTCTAGAGCCCAATTCTTTTACCTTGTTTAATTCTCCAATTAATCCCTTTTTTCATCTCAAATTGTAAATTTCTAAACTACCCTACTATTAGGTTGTACAAATAATAAGAGTAGAGTAAGCAATTTAATGACTTCTTATTATATTTTACATTTGGAGATTCATTGATTTAGTAATCTACTAACTAACTATCCTCAGAGTTTCAATTCTAGATCAATAAAAACTTACTCACATTACTTCATTGGTAAATTTACGATCATTCTTCATTTTCTTTTTTGAGAAATCAACTGCCTTTTGCTTTTTCAACCCTACACTTGTGTCTTATACAAGTATATCTTGAGGAACTAATAAGATTGAAACTCAATCTTATACTAAGAAAAATGTAAAGATGAATGATAAGTCCGATAAAAATGGTTACCAATAATGCTCCAATAAGACCAGAAAAAACAATATCCATGGAAGAGCAAGAAAAAGCATCCAATAAGACAAAAAAAAAAAAAAACAATTTACATGGAAGAGCAAGAAAAGACATTCATCTTGTTAATTGTGTAAAAGTGAATATTGCAAGATGAACACTTTCAAATCATTTCTAGGTTAGGTTTATTATAAACTACTCTTGATAATTTATAGTAGAAAGCAAAATGTCATTAGGTAGATAGATTATATGTGATTATGCAATTTATAAGCACTTTGCTCAATAAATACCTAATAATCTTTTCTTGATAAACCAAAATATAAGCCACCAAATCCAAAAATACCCATTGTTGTCATACTAAGTCTCTATTGAAATCAAATAAATTGAAGTTTTAAGGCAAAAACAATTGATGAAAGCAATAATAAGATGACATCTACAAACAATATGGTCCATGGGTAGATCTTGCTATAAACTATGACATATATGATCGTTCATATTATTTTACTTAGTTACATACAATATCCTAACAATAAGACTAGATATAGTACAACATTAATGCATATATAGGTACCAAAAATATTGTCGTTATAGGAATCAAATTTTACCTATATATTTACATAATATTTTCCTATAATCTCTATAATTATGTACATTCCATATTTAGATTAGAGTTTAAGTCTATAAGTAGACTCCATATTGTAAAGTTGATTATTATAACTGATAACTCTATTTTTATAGAGTTATTTTACCTATTTTAGGCATAAATAACTTCAATGCTTGTGAGCAAATATTTAAATTCCTTTTTATTTACTAAACTTTCCTTTGTTTAGGTAACATAAGGAGATATGGAGAAAAAGGATGAGCATGGAGAACTTGATACTTATTATGACAAATATGGTCAGAATATCAAGATCAAGAGAGTCAAGATGGGCTTGGGTTTTGGATGATTGTTATTACATTTTCTATTGTTGTTAGGTTTTTTAAATAATTAGAAAACTTAATCTTGTTAGGAGTTCAAAGCTCAATTAATATAGGAGTTCAAAGCTCAATTAATATAGGAGTTCAAAATCTAATTGTTTTGGGTATCCAAAATGCATTTTTACTAGGATAAGAAAAAGGTGTAAACCCTAAGATGATTGAATTAAATATGGATATACATATACCATATTGTTTGTGTGGCTTTTAGTAATAAGATGATTGAAAGATTATTGTAAATTGAGGATGTTCATGGATCTTAATGCACTTTATTTATTTCAATTCATATAAAGATATAGTGAATTAATAAATGGAGTAGGTTTGTTCTACCTAGACATAGGATAATAAATAAATTAGGAGGTTTTGCCATCACATGAGTATTATCATTCTTATAGGCATAGACCATGGATATTCATATTTAGTAGTTATGATGAAATCAGATGCTCTAGTGTATTTCTTGTATTGAATTTTCTTAAATTTAGTTGTTTAATATATCCTTTATCATTTTACTTTGTTAGATAAATTTTAGGAGTTATTCAGTGTTAGTAATTAGTTGGTCTAGTATTCACCAATCTCTACGAGATGATACTTTTTCACATCATTATATTACATGTTCAACATGTTCACTAGTATGTAAGATTTTACTGAACAAGTTTTTGGCACCGTTACCATGGATTGGTTGTTTATTGCTAATTACTATTTATACTGAATAGCTTCTAAGTTTAATTTAGCTTTTGTTACTTTTATTTTATTTTGTTTTGTTTTGTTGCAAAAATAAATAAATTTCCTTGTGAAGTTGCTATTACTAAAAGATTAAGTACCAAGGATGGGGGGAAATGATGGTACACATAGACTTTTGAAAGACTATGTTGCATTAACATTTTAGAATGCCACCTCAAGTATTAAAAGGCCTACAACTTAGGCAAACCACTTTGAGATCGAGCCAACACATGAAATAGATGTCTTCACTGAAATATGTGCATAATTAGAAGTGCTCAATAAGAAGAGAGATAGCCAAAGTGCTCTAGTCAGAGGATTCAAAATGGAGCATGTGATCCTTATGGTGGAGGACATGTGAGCATGGCATGTCAAATAGATAACCCCTTTGCTCAATATAATGAATATGCTAATTTTGTTGGGACTTTGAGCAAGTCACAAATTGATCCTTACTCCAACATGTATAATTTAATATGGCATAACCATAAAAAATTTCATAGAGTAGCCTAAATGTAATGAGACACCACTAACATTTAAGCAAATAGAAAAGGCGGAAGCCTAACATGGAGGACATAGTCAATAAGATGGCTAGCACCACATAAAGCTTTATAGAGAGTACTGAAGTGAGATTTTAGAACCAAGAAGCTTCATTTAGAAATTTGGAGGTTCAAATGGGTCAATTGGTCAATATGATCTGAGAGAGACAACAAGGTCCTTTGCTTAGTAACACGGAGAAAAAGCCTTAGAGACTGCAAGGGCAATAACCCTAACAAGTGGCAAGCAAGTGGGAGAAGATGATACTAAGAAGGAGATTTTCAAAGATACAACTAAGGATGTTAGCACATAACCCAGGGAGGCACTCATGAGGAAATTTTTTTAAGACAATCCTAAGCCCTATATGCCTCTGACTCCATCTCCTGAGAGATTGTAGCATCTTGAAATAAATAACTAGTTTTTGAAATTCCTTGATATATTGAAAAAACTACACATTAACATTTCTTTTGCAAATGCTTTAGCTCAAATGCCTAGTTATGCAAAGTTTTTAAAGGAGAAACTAGAAAACAAAAGGAAGTTAGAAGTATATGAGATAGTGAGATTGATTAAGGAGTGTCCAACCATCTTGCAACACAAGCTATCTCAAAAATTATTGGAGTTTCATCCTTCTTGAGCAACAACATCTAAGATAGTTTGGTTGACAACTATAAAGCAAGCGTTTCTCAATAAGCAACCCAAGCATTTTCATTATGTTTCTTAATGGGTTCAAAATTAATTTTTTATTTAAAAAATAAAAAATAAAAATCTTCTTAGAATATTTTCTTTGTCTTAACTATCTTCTTTGTTTTATCCAAGTCTTTCAAAAAAGCATAAGAAAATATGGACACATTCTGCAATAATGGTAGCTTTCTTGTGCCCTTTTCTCTATTTTTTTTTTCTACATTGAGGACAATGCTTCATTCAAGTTTGGTGGCGGGGAAAGAAATTTTGTATTTTGTACTAAATTTGATATGACAATTTTTCTTATGTCATGATTGCATCTCTTGTTGTGAATTCTTAGCAGTTCTTAGGAAGGTGTAATTTTTGTTCAAACTTGCAATTATGGTGTAAGTTATGTATAATTTTGATTATGTTGATATACTTATTGAGTAGTAAAAGTCTTTAATTTTTGAAATTATGTGTATTTTTAAAGAACATTCATTTGAAGTATGGGCTTAAATACATCCAATTAGTCTCCTCATTAACATTGGATGAGTCCAAGTTGATGGTGCAAATGGATCATGTGTTTGAAGAGATGAATTCTTAAATGTCAAACTAGGTCATGAACATTGGGAAACATTTTGTAAGTCTTTAACATCAAGAAGTGTGTGCAACTATTACAATCCAAACAATTTCTAGTCTAAAGATCAAATAGAAAACAATTCAAGGTTAGAATCAGTAATACTAACCTTGTTCGACCAAGAAATTGCCCATACACACCCACAAGTTCTAGCATTAACAATGGGACACTAAACCAACACAACCATCATTGGTAAGTTTGCAAAAACAACAATACAACAAAACCTAACCCCAACTTTATATGACACTACCATTTAACTACTAACAAGGTTTGGGCTTAATTTTTACCTAGCCCATTCATTCCTCAAACCCACTTGTTGGGAAGGCCTATAACAACTCCTCCCCCCTTATAAAAGACCTTGTCCTCAAGGTTAAGCTCAATTTGACATTCAATGTACTCCATCATCCACAACCTTTTCTAAAAGGGATGTCAATTAGATCCTCCTCTACTTCTTCACCCACGTATGTATTGGCATGAAGTTTTAATCGTGCAAAACTTAAGCCCCTTTTTTCTTTCTTTAATATCCCTAGGAGTCAACCTCCTTTCCTAATTGGAATGGTGAACACTCTTCCCTCCAACATGATCTAATGCTTGAATTTCTTTAGTAAGAAATACCTATTCTTCTTCATCCACATTTGTCATTTTTTCAAACAACTTGGCTAAATTCATTGCTTCACTCAGACATGTTGGTTTCCTAGCCTTGACCTATCATCTTAATGACTCCTTTAGTAACCTTAAGTAACAACCCATTTGCTGTCTATATGTTAAGTCTTCAGCTTTTACCAACACTTTCAAGAACTATTCCTCATATTCTTCTACCATTCCTTCTTTAAACACATCTAGCAAATCAATAAAAGAAATTTTCATACACAGCAAGGTCATACCTAGCTAATAAGGTTGTAGTCAACATTGGCCAAGTTAGGAATTGACCTCACAACTTCCTTTGGTACACCTTAAACCAATACCATGCAACGCCTTCAAAATGCCACAATGCAATTGATACCTTGTCTTCTTCTAGCATTTAATTGTATACAAAAAAATTATTGGCTTGACATATCCAAGTTGTGGGATTCTTCCCCCAGTTGAATCTTGGAAAATCAAATCTCACTACATTACCCTTTGCTATCCACAAGATGGACCTCCTCGTTCATTTTGCTTAGCAACTTGATCAGCCTTTTCTTCATCTTCTTCTTCTCTTTCCTTTTCTTCTTCTTTTATTTTCTTTTGTTTTTCCTTCTCATTTCCCCTATCACACTTTGCCTTGAACCCAACTTTTCCTCCTTCCATCCTCGAGGCCCTTTAGTTTTCTACTTCGTCCCCTTCTCCAATGAAGCTTACATCTCCATCATCATATCCATGAGCCTATCAAGCTTCTTCCAAATTGGTGAGTTGCTTGGCCCACTCTACCTTAAACATTTGAGAAATTAGAATCAACCTTCACGAACTCACCTTTAGATTTCATTTTCTTCCCCCTGCCTTTTCTAACACTAGTCCCCTCTATTTTTTACTTTAGGCTCTCTCCTAAGTCCTCTTTTAGCTTGAAGCCGACCATGTTTTCCCTTTTTCTTTTTCCTTTTCTACCCGATGCCTCGTTTTGCTCTTCCTAGTTTGGATTTGACACTCCTTTTTTCCCATTCGTGTTTTGTAGTCATTCCTAGTTTTAGTTTTAGCTTCTTTTTCTTTTTTTTTTTTTTTTTTTTTTTCCTTTATCTAGGTTTCTCGCCATTCTTTACATTATCTTTTCCAGTGTCTACCCCATCGTTCTTTCCCTTTTCCCGTTCAAATCTAGCATTCACAACAGCAATCAATGTTTTCTATATTGAATCCATGAAATCAGTCATTTGATCTTTCCACTAGGCTTCCATTCAAGCTTCTATCTCCTGTGATCTGGCTTCCATTCGGGCTTCTCTTTCTTGCGATCTCTATTCCATCTCTTGCATCTAGTGTTTGAACCCAGCTTCTCCCTTCATCTCTCACCTAGCTTCAAGTCGGGAAACTAACTTTTCTTCCTCCTTGGTCAAAGGATCAGTGGCCATTGCTAGGTTTGATACCAGTTATTACAATTCAAATGATTTCTAGTCTAAATATCAAATAAAAAATAATTCAAGGTTATAATTGAGTAACACTGACCTTTTTCAACCAAAAAATCACCTACAACTCACCCACACAGTTCTAGCATCAATAATAGGGACACTGAAACCACATAGGTGTCACCAGTTAGTCTATAAAGACAACAATACAACAAAACCTAACCCCAACTTCATACGACACTACCATTGAACTACTAATAAGGTTTGGGCCTAATTCTGACCCAGCCCATTCATTCCTTAAACCCACTTGTTGGAAAGGCCTATAACAGCAACCTGACACAAGGTAAATCTAGCTCAATTATTGATAAAGGTTTAGCATTATCTGTTGATGTATCTTGGCCCAATAAAAAGGAGTCTTGCAAGTTTTGTCTTTCTAACATTGGAGGAAAAAGAAATGGCTAGTTTGGTGTCACATCATCATGTACTTGTTTGCAATAGAGAAGGGTCTTGCAAGATTTCTATTTGTGACATTGGAGAAAAATGAAGTGGGTTTTTCGGTGGCGCATCATGTACTTGTTGCAATGAAGGAGTTTGACAAGTAGACGTTGGAGGGCTTATGGCTAAAGCAGATAGACATAGCGGTACAGTTAAATTTTTTAGATTGGACCTATTCTGTGGGATACTTTTGAAGATTTCTTAAATCTTATGTAGAATCGTTGCACTGTTTTTCATTACTTTCGTGCCATCGAGAAGAATTTCTCATTGAATATAACGTTATCCAAAAAAAAACCCGGCCTGATGCTGATGGTAGCAATGGTAGCCTTTGTGATGTGGGCTATAACCAAGAAAATTACAGGGAGAAAATTGAATTCGTGTAGTGTGCTTCAAATAAGGATAAGAAGTACAACTGAAGGACCAAGGCATTAAGTAGTTAGGTTTTTTGTAATATATTTTTTCAAAAGGAGAACATCCTACTAGTGTACCAATAAGCGGCATGTTAATTGGAAACAATGCAATAGAGAAAGCTTCCAACCAAAGATTTTTAGGGACATATGACTGAGTTAAAAAGTCCTTCCAAGTTTTGTCACATGTCTATGTTTTCTCTTAACCAACTCATTTTGCTTAGGTGTGTAAGACATGAGAGTCATTGTAGAATGCCATGTTTCACCAAGTAATTTGTCATTTGTTGATTTACAAATTCTGCCCCATTGTTATATTGTAAGACTTTAATTGGAAGACCTAGTTGTTTCTCAATCATAGCACAAAAATGACAAACATTTTGATAAATCTATTTTTCTTCGTAAAGGATATAATTGTGTAAACCTATTATAGTCATCAATAAACAATGCATAATAAAACAAGTCCTAATTTTGAAAAAATTAGGGTCAATCCCTACAAGTTAAATGAATCTTTTAAAATGGGGTTGAGGCATGACTTTTTGACAAAGTGAAGAAAAGTATAGTACTCTTCTCTCCATGACAACCAGAGCAAAAGATAAATGAAGAACTCCTAGATATGTAAATCAACTACTCTTTTTTTTTTTTTTTTTTTGATGAATATGTGAGTTGATTCATCGAAGAATAAAGAAATACATAAGCTTAGGGGCATACCCCAGCATTACAATCATCTAGGAGAATATAGACTTTGAAATTCTCCAACTATGACTCAACAAAACATTAGCTTGAGAGAGTTTAAAATTTTTTCATTGGGATGGCCAAGCTATAGTGTCATACATCCCATTTGGCCCTTTATTGCCAAGATGATAAAAGGACAGATACCTTTGATGTTGGCAGTAGATATAATTTTCCTTTCTTAACCTTTTTGGCTAGAATGCTATTAATCTTCTTGTCCTTAATAAAGAAAGAATTTGGCTGAAATTCATTAATTACATGCAAGTTGTCTATTAATTGGGGAACTGAAAAAAGGTTTTTCTACAAATTTGGAGCTAAAATGATAGACTTGATAAGAAGTGAGCCATTGTTTAAAGATGAATTATCGATGAGTTGTAGGAACCAAGTTTCCATTACCTACCATGATTTTGTCCTATCTAGTATAGGAAAGAGATGATTCTAACTTATCGACATCGTTTAGCACATAGGCTTTGCTACAAAGTCCACTATGCCTCTTTCTTTTGGCTATTGATCTATGTGAAGATGGGCAAGGGCTACAGGAACTTACTGCTGCCAGTAACTACGTTTAGACCTTTTGTAGCACTACATAGCATAGTATCCATGTTTAGAGCAAATTTGACAAAAAATGGGGGTTGTATACCTTGAGATGATTATTTTGATGCAAGTTTTATGGCCTCTATTGAGGTTTTTACTACTAGTTTCTATTGTTTTGTGTAGCTCGAGCAAAGCCTTTGTCTTGTGAAGAGAAGTTACAGATTAAGTAACACCTCCTTTATTCTCACCTCGACCTCTTCCTTGTTAATTTCGTTGTATGACAAAAATATTGTTATCATTGTGAGCCTATGAATAGCTAATGGGCCATGACTCATACGCCTGGAGTTATGCAATGACATGTTCAAGTAGCGAAATAGGTGGCTTGAGCATAGTCTACTTAAAGGATTCATACTCTTTCCCTAGGCTTTGAAGCAGTTAGAATTTCTTACCAAAGTTTAAGATTGGTTTCCCAATCGAACTCAGTTGGTCCAAAATCGCTTGGAAGTCGTTTAGATGGTCTACATGGGGTATCCATTTTGTAGGTTGTGTAGCTACAAGAGAAGAGTAAATTCTTGAGATTTTGATCTCTAAGCTTATCTCTTGACAAGAATTTTCCAAACCTTAAAGGCAATTTTAGCTTAAAATATATGGCATGGGAATTCCTTAGAGTGTCCTAATTAGCCATGATTTGACAAGGTTGTTGCTTTGCTCCCAGTATTCATAAGCTATGTCATCTTCTTCCTTACCGCCTCTATTTATTTTCTTGGCTAGGTTTGCCATTTCACTCGTGAGAGATCTCATGTGTTTTTGAATTTTGAAAAGGGATTTCATTTGTGTAACCCACAGGAGGTAATTCTTATCAATGCGCTTCACATTGACAAAGTTGGCTACACTGACATGATTAGGAAAAGGACAATGCGGTTTTTAACCCATTAAAACAGAGAATAGTTTGGGTACGGGAGAGAAGAAATAAATAGCCACAGTTGGCTCTGATACCAAACTGAAATTAAGGGAATGGAGACAAGAGTTTGATGCTGTAGTTGAAGAAGATTTTCCTTATAAAATAGAGTTAATTATAGAGAGTACAAGAAAACGCAGTTCAAGAAGATCCAGAGGAATACACGAGTTTGTATATTTGTATTGCCTCATCTATATTTGTATTGCTTCATGTCCTGTGTTATTTCTACAGATCCCATTGGTGGTTTATGTCTCGCGAGTATGAGAATGCAAAAGATATTGGAAGTGTGATGTCGGAAAGTCAATAGCGGAAGAGGCAACAAAATTCCTGCTTTTCCGCTCTCATTTCTGGAAGCACAGAGAATCAGGAAAGAGTTGAGTGTAGTATGTAGACCAGCCGAGTAAAATGGGTAGGCAAGTGAATTCAGAACACTACGCCTTCCTCAGAATAGCTATTCTCGTTAAGCATTCTCTTTTAGTTGGAGTGGCTTCTGATTTTATCCTCTATTTTTTTTTTCCTTTTTTCCTGCCGAACCACCTCCAATAACCTGAACAAATGTGTTCTAGAATTTTTTCTCCTTCATAATATTTTACCTTAAGAATCTCAATACAAATAACAACCTTATTTTTTATGTACTTCAATATTAAGGTAAAAAATTTGCCAAATGGTTTGAAGTACAATGAAATCTCCACTTACAGAAATATACGAGTAACTTTGGACGTATAGAAAATAATGAGAACCCATGCAGAACAAGAGACAAAAGATCGTTTAAATTTCCCTCAATGTAGATCTATATTAAAAGAAGAATCACTATAGATTCATTAGAAAATACTTTCACAAATGCGAGGAGAAGAGGTACTGAGCAAAATTGGCCAAGTCCTGAAGTGTGTGAGACACTTGCGAACTTTTCTCTCACCTAGATCACCTATGAGCCCAAAGAACGAAAAACAGAGGGATAAAGTAGAAAATATAGAAATCGATGTAATTCAACAAAATTAGGAATACATGGTACATACAACTTAGTCGGTATCAGTATCAGAGTCCAATTGCTTAGAGCTTACAAGAATACCTCGTTCCCAAATCTCAAGAGACCTGTTACATGCAGATTCAATGGACAATGGATCACTTTAACAGGAAATCCCTTATCCATAGAACACAAGACTACTGGAAAAGTGACAGTTGGAAAGCTATAGCAAATACATACCTTGTTCCATTGATATCAATACAAAGGAAGTCGCCTTGTCGCCATCCATCTTGAAAATGACCAAAAAAGACATCACCAGACTTTGAATAGAAACGACCTTCACCATTGGCCTTTCCCTTCCAAAAATTTGCAAACCATCTGTCCCCCGTATGAAAATAAAACCAACCCTGTAACAAGCCCAGAAATTTACATTTCTTAGGATAGCCATAACGGATTCTTTGAGGCACAAAATTTACTTATGCTGCTGATCTCCTGTAAAGATAAGGAAATATCTCTTTTTCATCACTAGGAATGAATAGAATGCATGGCTCGTAATGACTACTTCCAGTAACAACAAAAGCAAAAAGTGCAGTAGTTTGAATACATGGCCTGCAGACCACAATAAGAGACCAAGCCATATATCCTACCAGGAAATAGAAGGATAATAATGATAGAACATGTATGCTGTCAACTACATGTTCAGGAATAAATGTTCACAGGGGTGCTACTTTACCTAGAATTGCCGATAAAAATCCTAATGATTTATGCATTCAGCACCATTTAGGATGTATTTACAACTGACAGAATGGTTCAGGAAAATGTCAAGCAAGTAGTCCAGTAAGGGCCACTCTGAAAATTTCAAAAAGACAAAATAACTTGTCATCACCAAATCTTGCTCAATTCACTGTGATTAATTTGTTACCTCGTTGTCTCACATTTAGCTTTAATTAACATCTCATTACTGGTCATGTGAGTATCCAGTAAGGATGAAAGGCTACAAACCTGTGACATGATGTCTCAGGGTTTAAAAAATTTGTAACCTTATGTGGTAGGTTTAAATCCTGAGTATCATTGGATCCTAGTTGCTTTTTCAAGCAACTTAAAATTTTACCAAATACCACGCATACTATATAATTGAACTCAAGCCATATCAACATGTCCAGCTCATGTGAGTGAGCCCCATAAAGTAATCGAAACCACCTAATTGAAATTTTGTGGTGTTACCAAACAATTCTATTTTACAACCTCCATGATACAGTTTGGTTGTTTACCAACTTCAGATAATCTGATAGTAATGGCATCATATTCTCTAGCATTGAATCTGTGCCAAACATGCATTGACTATCAATAGACAGATTCCCCAGTTCCAAAGGAGGTAACAATCAGGCTTAATGTATGATAAATAAATAAGATATTTACATATAGAGATTCAGTTAAACAGGTCTCTCTTTCATGATCTAGAGATTCGTTTCAAAACATCATGTAATTTCAATCAAATATGAACACATGTCAAGCATTTAAATTCTGACCTTACTAATTGAAACCAGAAATGACCACCCCCCCCCTGCCCTCCCTTCTTCCAAAAAAAAAAAAAAAAGAAAAAAGAAAAAAATAAAAAACATAGCAAAACCTCGTTTAACAGGAATATCATTCCCAGTAGTGGAATAGAACTTATACTATAGGTCAGAAGGTCCTCTAAAGTCAGAAATCAACTGCATTTTCCAAAAGAGAGAAACAAACCTTCCCATGCATAACATCTTCCCTCCATGTTCCCTGGAACACATCCCCATTGCTGAAGTAGAATGTACCTAGGCCTGATCTCTTCCCATAGTGCCATATACCATCATATATGCTTCCATCTCCAAGAACCAGACGTCCCTGGGTAATTTGACTCATAAAATGAGATCCGTTCCCAATGCACAGACAAACATAACCAGAGTTACGTTTTTGTTGGGTTATGGAATTGTACCTTGCCTTCAGGAAGACCTCCTTCACATCTTCCCCTGTAAAACCCTCCCCTATATGGCATCTCTACAGTAGGACTCCACTTTTTCGGTGAATCTCTTTCAGACTCCTGTATGAAAACCACGCAGTCAGCTGAAAAATCATTATGTAGTTCTGGAGAGCATATGAACATTTTAAGTTCTAGATTGACGGATAGACTACATCATACTATGCTCATATCATCTTTAAGGTATATGGGAAATACTTTTATCACTTCCAGAGATTACAGCAATAGATAGTTAGAATATTGAGTTCCATAGTTGTCAATATACAGATTATACAAGTGGGGTTGTTCTGGAGGTGAATCACCAATCTCCCAGACCGACCCTGCCCTTTTTCTTTCTAATGCTGTATAAAACATGTACAACACATGACTAAAACAAAAGAACAGATCCGAAAATTCCCCCTACAGTCATTGGCATTAGGTTTTTTGGTTTCCAGATTTATCCTTTGACTTTCTGACATTGACAATAAAAATTATTTTAAAGGATTTTGAGTTCTGAGGTTCAACAAAAACAATTAAGACACAATGCCACCTTAAGACAGCTTTTCAGATGATTATATAGCAGGCCTTGCAACTTGAACAAAGCAAGCAGAAGAATTTTCATGAGCTTTAGATTACCAACATAGAGGCTGCACGAACAGATAGAACTCCTTCCTTCTTTGGAATATCCAAATCTTTTCCCTTAAATGAAGTGAAATTGTTATTACAAAAGTCCTTCACTGCTTCAATGCTGGCATCAGTCAATGCACTCCAGGAAGAAACACTGGAGTTAAAAACTGGTTCTTTGGCATCATCTTCAGCTTCTGGATCTAGGTTCTGCGTCATTATTGAGAGATTAACATTGTCCTTTAACTCCTCTGAAGGTCGTACACCAACTGGAAGGTGGAGGATGCTCAGGTTATCAAGCAATGGAGTAGTTCCAGTTTCAGCGGCTCTTTCTTTGGCCCACTCCTCCGAAATCTCATGTGCAGGCCCCAAGTTCCAACTCATGAGTGGCTCCCTTTGGAAAGCAGGAGTACCTAGAAAACGCATTTTGAAAATGATTACTCAAAAACAAAATAAAAATAAAAAATAAAAAAATTCATTGACTTAAATCAGATGCCAGATCATGTGTTCTAAAAAAAAGCCTGTGTAAGCACAACTCCATTAAACTGTCAGTTAGTGGTTCACATCTAAAAGTGATGAAGAATCCAAGCGCGTTACCTTCAGGAACTGAATCGTAAAATCTGGAAGACTTCGTCCTGGGTTCTGATACTACAACCTCACTTTCTTCAGTTTCATGATTATAATTCCTACAAAAGCCAAAGAATTCAAAGATGAGAAGACAAAAATATTAGATATTTAAATAATATGTGACATAAAGCGAAAGGGGAAAAATTAACCAAACCTTGAATCATAGAACTCATACTCATTGCTACTCCGCACTATTAGCAAATCTTCAGGGTACTTGTCATTATCTTCACCCAGCTTAGATATATCAGTGCCATTTGTTCCATCATGATAGACTCCTGGATCTCTCTCTTCACCGAGACTTGAAGTTTCATGTAAATGGTTTCTCTGAGTATCATTTAGTGATGGACGGGGTCTACTTAGAAGATCAAAAACAAAAGGAAAATGCTGGGCCAGTGTCAACAATATGCTGCTTTTCTGAGAGGACTGCTGCTTGATATCACTGGCAACCATATGAATCATGCCTCAGAATTTGGAAAGATAAGTAATAATCTGGGAAAATTTCAAGGTGTAACCTTGACTGAACAAGAGGACATTGTAATCATTGAATGAGGCACATATTGTTGTTATTAACACCAAATGAAAATTGTAGAATAGCCTGCCTTTCATGGGTAGATCATTTATTTGTCCATAAACAGAAAGAAATTTCACACATTCACTATTTTTTATGTACTAGGAGGGAAATGGAGTAAGCAGGAAGTAAATATCCAAGAACACCATTGAGTGACTCTAATTGCCATCTGGATATTCCCAGGCTCAAGGCCACAGGCAGAAATGTATTGGATTCCCCAGAAAATCTCCAAAACCACTTGCAAGGAGCCTCTACTATATTATACGGAAGGCACCATGACACATAACCCTTGTTATTGTCACTTTACTGGTCACAGAATATCCATCGCATGCTCTTCTCTAGGAGAACCATTTTGAACAGATTTAAAATAAGGAAATACAGTACGCCAGAAACTTATTTAATATGCAGATCACGAGATAAGTTCCCCACCTTGAGGTAGATAAAATAAGATTTAAAGAGGTAACCCCAAGCACTATGCATAGAGAATATCACAGGTAATTTACTGAATTTCTCATTATTATCATTTATCCTTGCAGTAAAATTTTCATTCATGGTAATCTCAAACCCTAACAAGTTGAAGAGAGGAATAACAAATCTCTAAGATGTAAACTCTGAAAAACTCCTATTAAGTTGGCATCTACATCTGTAAAAGGAAAAAATCATTTTATATTCCGTTAAGCATAATTGGTACTCAAAAGGACGGAAGCTAGACCCCGAGTACTACGTCTTCTACACCAGCCAATGTTGCTTTGGTAATGAACAGGAACTTAGACTACAAGCTCCCATCAGAAAAAGTGTTTCCACCGCATGATATTGAAAACTAGATGAACTAAAAGTATTTTGGATGAACCAGCACAAGCAATTACTCCAGAAAGGGAAGGCTTTTATCAATACTAATTGACCACGCTCAAGCCTTCAAATCCTCAAACAAACATGGTATCAGGTATGAAGTGTTTTTCCTTTCAAGTTTAACACGGACTAGTTTTTTTGGCTAATTGCTAATGAGAGCTACGAATGTTGGAGATATCAGCAATTTCTGGCCCGGGAAATTTGGCCCACAACCAGCAACTCCACTTACACTTCTCCAATCAATTATCAAAGCAGATAGACAAAGATATATAGGAAGAAAAGAGAAAGAAAACTTAAAAGAACAGATAAAGACTGAGAAAACTTCAAAGAAGAGACAAAACAAGTGAAATAAAAATCAATAGATTAATTGAATCAGCTATGCCCTAATATCAAGTTGACAACGGGTTGTTCAAAGAGCTTTGGCTCATGCAAGCACCCAGTTACCACAAGCTGAGCAAGACCCCATCAGCAACAACATTTACAACCAGAAAATAGACTTTCTATGTAGAGATTTATGAATGGTCCTCGCACATTCTCATTTTTTAGGATTTGGGATCTTGCAATGTTCCTTAAAAATCATAAATTTGGTTTAGGTCACCAGAATTTCAGTTCTCAAGCATTGACAGCCATCAAGGAAACAGCACAGCCTATTAAGGAACAACAATTAACACCACAAAACCAAGAATAAGACCTTGTTAGTATCCATTCTAATAAAAAATAAGATATCTCACCCTACTATAAGAACTGTTGTTAATAGCAGGTCAGGCTCCAGATTAGGTTCATGAATCATAGACAATAAAATGCTTCCAGTGTACTCTGTAGTTTGTCGGAAAGTACGCAGAAAGGCTTCGCTTCTATCAACAGAGCTTGAATTTGCAAGGACGCATATAACCATGCCTTTGAAATCCTAATACAAAAAAGGAAGCCATAAGAATAAGGGAACAAAATATTACAAAAAGATCACAGCAAAGGGGATTTGCGAGCTGTTTTAGGGCCCCCTTTCTTTTAGGCCCTTAAAGTTACATTAAGCACCATTTTTGAGCCTAAACTTTATAATTAAGGCAACATCAACTATCCATTGCTTATACATTTAATTTTGCTTACAGAATGAGCACATAACTCTCTCACTCTCTCTCTACTTCATCCCTCTCCCTAAGTAAATCCAAGTTGTGATAACCATCTGTAAAGTCAACTGAGATGGTTATCACAAATAACTTTATTTCCCATTCATTCGACTTTACAGGTGGTTATCACAAATAACTGTATTTCCCGTTCATTCCAGCCAATAAAAGATCAATTTCCAACAGTCAAAACTTGTCTAAAGTTGAAGCCCACTAATTTGTAACTTTAACACAACCCCCACACATACACAAACATTTTAATCTTTTAACTGATTTATTTTTTGATCTAGTTTTTGTGTTTATATCTAACAGTGCAATTGCCACCTTTGAGTTTCCGATTGCCTGTAATGATTATTGTCCATCAGTTCAATTGTATGTAATGCAAAGGGACCACTATTACAGTTCAGGAGAGAAGAACAACGGCTGTTCTTTGTTCTCTCATCAGCTTCTATTTCTTTATGCCAGTTGGTCTTAACATGAACTCACCCACTCCGTAATACCAAGACAATTAGGCCATTGTTTTTAGGATTTTGTGGGTATCAAACGACAAATTGAACTTTTGCCCTTTAATCTATCAATTAGAATTTTTATTTATTTTTAATTGTAATTAGCTTATGCCGTATTGAAACTAATCATACTGGAATTAGGTGATTATGGTAATAGGGTAAAGTTAGAGGGTGTCTAATCCTTTTCTGTCCTAAGACATTTTTCTTTTTCCTCTTTCTGTTCTCCCCATTAACCACTCACATCCATCATGTAAGTTGGGTGGGGCGGCACATCAGAAAGTTGGGTGAAATCCAAAATCAGCTGGTTCATTAGCTGCTTAGGGCCAGCAGGACATCCTGTTTCTGGCTGCAAAGCAACTGTTGGCTTCGTCATGGCTGAAATAACCCATCTTTCATCAAAACCCATTTGTAAACACACTCAACTTGATACAAATTGGTGAAATTCACCAAATTGATTGGTTCTGGGCACATCTTGTGATGATCTATTTTAAATTGCTAATACAGAAAATTTGCAATCTGATTAAAGTTGTTTTGTTTACTTCAATTGAATATAGTTGTGAGGATCTATTTTAAATTGGTATTACAGAAAATTTACAATCTGATTATAGTTCTTTTGTATAATTCAATGACTGCTGACCACCAAGTTACAGCAATTGGGGCACATGGAGGTAATTCTCAGGTATTGGGTATGCTCATCGGGTGTGTGAACTTAATTTGGAATAACACCTTATGACGCAAAAAGAAAGTATGAATGATGGAAGCTTTTGAGCATTTGATGTTAAAATGTTTGTTATTTTGTCACATAATGTGCAAAATTCATTTTTATGCAATTATGACAGCAAAAGGTGTCAATGAGAAATCCGAAAGCATGATGTTAGCTCCAGTAAGGGATTCCTATTGCCATGAATTCTGATGAAACGAACACTGTTACAATAGACTCCAAAGGGAAGACTGGCCTTCTCTACCAATCCTAGAAAGGAGACTCCATATCCCAAAGATATGGATGACAAAACATAATAACCCAGAGGTAATATGTTTGAAATGTATGTGAAAAATGGCACAACCAATTTATAATATGACAGGTTACCTACACACCTAGAATTGTTGCGAGTACTACTTTCTTCTGATATGTATATTCTTCAAAAGCATCATTACTATCTTATGTTTTCTACTACCGTATAAAAAAGGAATTGCATACTATTTCAAATTACTATTTTTTTTATTTTTTATTTTTTATGTTCCATGAGGTAGCATATATTTTATACAGAAACAGAAGTTTTCTAAAATAGATTGAAACCTAAAATTAGAAATTAATTGCTTCTACCTACTAAAGCAAAACTTATTAAACTTATCTTGGCTTCATTGAATTAATTCAGCAGTACCTCCATGTTAGAGATCTTGGCTTAGCATTGCTATTGAGGAACAAGTTACTACATTGAACATTTGGATTTGTTGGATATGGAAGATTGGAGGATGGACTTAAGAAATTAGTAGAATCAAGGTATTTAGGACCCCAATACCAGTACTCAGAGAATACACTTAAAAGTGTGTCGGAGTATAAGTTTGACTTGTGATGGTGGATTGGAATTTCAAGAATTTGTGAACTTGTAATTGATACTCTCTCACTTCTTGTAAGAACAAAAATGCATGCGGTGTTTCGATAATGTCTCATTTATAGCTGTAAGAACACAAATGCATCCGGTGTTTTGGTAATGACACATTTATAGCTTTAACCATGCCCATTATGAAGTTTGGACACGAAAAACTACCGTTGTAAGACCAGAAAGGAGGGTAACGAGAGAGAGAGAGAGATTTGAATGCCTCTATGTGAACAGATGCCCATTATAAAAAATGGTAATGATGAAAATGTTTGAGAAATTCTAATAGCAAAGAAAGCTATCAGCAGCAACCAGAACATGTCTATGACAACCAGTTTTTCTAACAAAATTTTGTTCGACATACCTTCACACCAACACCAAGGAAAGGGCAGTCATATAGAGATTGTGAAATTGAGGTTTTGGCATCGTAACCAGCTCCAAATCCAACCTTTGCTTCCTTATAGCTTTCCAGAATCTGTAAATGGTTGCAGTAGCCATAAAAGGTACCAGAAATTACAACTAGAAGGAAGAAGGATGTATCATATACAGGAATTTGGAGAATCATGCAGAAACTTGAAAGCTCCTCCCTAAGGGAACAACTCAGAAAAGAATATAGCGCGACAAAAAGATAACAGTTAGAACAACACATCTCAAAGAGGCAGGCAAGAAGGACCAAACCATGAATAATAAAGTAGTGTGATGAAATTGATTAATAATGAATCCAAAGGAGATGATCCTGCATAACTTACTTTAATAAGTTCTGAAACTTGGACTTCTTTCACCTTATTACTTGATGCTACATCTATAAGCTTTCTGTGCGTTTCCTGAAAGACATAATCAACTGACAGTAAGGCTAGCAAAATCTGAGAGCTAACCAGATGTGAGAGAAAATTAACTTACCGATATAAGGACAGATATGGCATTAATAGCCAATAAAACAGCATTATTTGCGGTCTTCACAGCCTCATCTAGTGTGACCAAGTCCTTTCTAAGTAGCTTGTCAGTGTCAATATCTGTTGTAAAAAGATACAAAATAATCATAAGCCATCTAGACATTGGCATTAGGGAAAGAATTCATCAACAGTATACTGTCAACTGGCCCCAAAAAGGGGGGGCCTAGACAAGAAAAAATGGGCAATTCTGTTACAAGTGAGAAGAATCTAACTTTTTATTTTTATTTCTATTTGATTGTTGTTATTATTATTTTGTCTTTTCTACAGAAGGCTATATCTGCCAAGTTCATTTGTGTGTCCATATCTAAAATCAATAAACTTGGGAACAACAAATTAATCCAAATTCTCTCTTGCGCCTTTCTTTGATATCTTCACTATATGTATCCTATATTTTAATAATCCGTTTTCACAAGTTCGATAGATATCTTAGGTTTTGTTGGACTGGATCAGAAGCTGACTGGCAAAATTGCTCTTAGTTTAGTGAAACTAGCCATTGGTCTTGGTCAAATTAGAGAGAAATATATGATCAAGTCTTTGCTTACCAAGAACTTGGTACCCAAGTTTGATTTTATTCTAAGCAAAAATTCTAGATAGAAAAGAAGCGTAGAATTTTCTGGAGGATAAACGATGAGGTATATTAGCTTCTTATGATGCCTGGGTACAGTGTGACATGATAGATGCATTTTCTCTTGATATCTTGCCCTCCTGCAAGTCTCTGGGAACTGATGCTGAAGAACCTGGTATGTCTAGCCTCCATAGTGCGCCCCCCTTCCGGGCCCCTCCTTCTCCCTCTTCTTGTCGCCCAACCAAACACCAAACCCAGTCTTTCTCTTTGCAGGCTGTTTAGCCTCCAACCAGTATTCCAGTCCACAAACACAATTATAACCGAAACTTTTCTCACATTTTGGCATTTACTTTATTGTCTAGCCTAAAATCCATATTATCCTAGTGGTTCTGCTGAAGTAAACATACTGCATTAGATTTGGTTTTAGAGAACTCGTATATATATTAGTTCTCAGTTCGTGATGCACCACAAATCCAGACTATTTTTCACCATGCCCTTCCATCCAACCCAAAGCATCAAGAGTGGGCGAAGATTAGCAATCTGCTACAATACGTTTACTTACTAGAGAGCCCCAAGGTGGGAGTTTGTGAAACGTCCTATTTTTACATAGAGGGGAAGGAAGAGGGATAGATGAAAGTCGTTAGATGAGGCATATCTCAGATGGGAGGAGTGTGCGCATGGAGTTTTTGCTATCAAGGATGTGAGAGAGAGAGAGAGTGAGAGAGAGAGAGAATAGTTGGCTTGCCTTACCATTAGAGATTAACTCAGAATAACACAAATTTCCATCTAGACTAAAGGTCATATTGGCTGTGGAAATATTTTCTCCAACGACTGTGAACAGTCATTAACATTAGCCCAATAAAGTCAATAATCTCAATTATTTATCGCTTAGTACATGAACATCTTCTAATCGCTTAGCACTAAGAGATACATTAATGAAAGAAATCCAATCAAATGTACCAGATAAAAGAATTAATAAAAGAAAGTATCCACTTTTAGAAGTTATTTTGTAGGTTCGATTGCAACAATTCAGGTGAAGAGCTGACTCCAAGGTAATAATTAAAGAGCATGATATGTGACATAAGTGTCTACAGGTACATACCTCTAAGCCATGCCTGACGTACATCTCAATTGACAGCAGGCAATTTACCATTTAAAACATATATGAAACTTTCCCCTATAAGTAAAGTTTTACAAGGACCAATGTATTAACTGATATTCAGTGCCAAGCCAGAAGAGGCATGCTGCTTCCAGCACCACGAATACAGAATAATTAATGGTAATTTTTCTTTTCAGCCCCTTCGTGCATCTATTTCATTCTAAAGTGGACATTTTCCACAAAATCAGCAAACAAAGTTCTATAAAATCACTTACCAATAAACAAATTTGTATGTTCCCGAACTTTTTCTACCAAATGTTTGATCTGTAAAATAAGTTTACAGTTAAAATGCTGAGGCAAATGCATAGCCACACAACTTTAAGGGAACATACAAATTTGAATTGCCCAATAATTCTAAATGGTCAACTTAAAAGTGTCCATAACCTACAACAGAACATGAGCAAATGAAGCTTTGCAGTTAAGTTATGAAAAGAATAATCTAGCAACCTTCAAAGAATTCCAATTCATCCACCCACAGCAAATTATGAATTTGACGTTGCATTCAATATATCAACAAAACTTCAGTCTGATTGGTACTTTAGGGGTGGAAACCCCACCTGAAGCATTCGAATCTCTAGAGAGAACATTGTGTGCAGATGACCAGTAATGCAGGGACGCATTATCTTACATTCAGATAGGAATTGACAAATAAGTGTCAGCCTATCACATA
Source organism: Casuarina cunninghamiana (assembly GCA_028551485.1). Taxonomy (NCBI): domain Eukaryota; kingdom Viridiplantae; phylum Streptophyta; class Magnoliopsida; order Fagales; family Casuarinaceae; genus Casuarina; species Casuarina cunninghamiana. The sequence continues at coordinate 13,598,476 of CM052371.1, forward strand.
TCTCTGCTAGGTGCAATATCATGTTTCCTCTTTGTATGAACTTCCACAAAATTTCGGTAACCAAAAGTTACAAACAAAAAGAGGATAAAAATTCACAGAATCCTTTTCAATCACCATCAACAAAGATAATCAATGAAATTTCTCCCTCTGGGCAGAATCTCAAAAATTAACAAGAAGTAAGTCATGAGATTTGGAGGATCCTTCCCTAGAATAAGTGGAGAAAGTGTTTCATAACTCTTGGTTCCAGGTTACATTCTAACGTATAATTTTGTGAATAGTAGTACTTTCAGCTTCCGGCATATTTCTTTTCTTTGATGATAATATGGATAGTTATAACAGACAGCGTGGTCAACCTCGCTGGTTCAGAGTTCCAAATGTCTGTGGCAATTGAACTTGTTCTTGTTTCCTTTTCTTTTTTTTCCTTCTTATTTATATCTTCATGCAGAGACAACAACTCAAAAGACCCAGCCTTTCATTTATATGATTGCAATTGCCCCTCATTTTTAGGTATAAGACACAAGTCCAGATCGTAGAACTTACTATCATCAGAAAAATAAAAATTTTCTAGAACCCCTTACTAGTCGGCCTCCATTATAAGCCAATTAAGAAAAATGGCTATTTCAAAGACACCAACTCAACAGATCAACTTGGCTATCTCATTTTACTTAAAGCAAAAGCTCTAAACAAGAATCGAGAACTTTGACAAAATTTCTTGAGAAATGCACAGATCTTCAGGTGAAAACAAAAAAAAAAAAGCAGTCAAGTCAGTGAGAAAACATATCTAGGTCCTGCTAAAATCAAGTGAATTTGAGTTTACAACAGCTTCCAAAGTGAGCAAATTTCCACAACATTAAGTTTATCACTGGAGTAACATAATTCAGTCCACTATTTCATTACACAAAAAATTAATGCCAAACATCAATGGGAGCGACAAATATAGGCCAGCATACTCTATCACTAATATTTTTGTTTTGCAGGACAGGTTCTTCAAGTGACACTTCCAATTATGTTCTACCCACCACCTCCCTTTCAAGCCCTAAGACCTTTAGAGAAAACACAAACTTTCAGCCACAAATCATTCTATTTAGTCATGCAGAAGTTTGCCATTAAACAGGGGAACTGTTCAAGCAAATTGGTACCTTCTCAAACTAGGGAACTTCCTCGTAATCATGCAGAGCATAATGCAATTATGTATTAACAAACTAAATCCCAATTTAAACATTCTGAAATAAACCAGTGCAACTTTTAACTTAAAAAGATCTATTTTGCACTAAAAATATTTTTAAAAAAGGTAAAACACATAAGACAAAAAAATGCTGTTTCTTAATGGTTGCTACAAAATCCTATCTGTTGATATCTTTTGTTATATTAATGTAAAAGGAGCATGTAATATCATCATTCCCAAACAACTCTACCTCCTGTTGGCGCCTCCGTCCTTCAAAGCTAAAAGGCTTCAAAATAATCACAATGGTAAATCCATTTGCAGACTTTATTGTTCGAAGAATATCAACTGCTGCAATATGATCCAAGCCATATCCTGCACTAGCTACCTAGAGAAGACAAAATAAAGCAGGAAAGTATTTATTGGAAGTAAGTATTTGTATGCTGATGGTTATTGTTTAAAGGAAAATAAATGCAGAATTAGCCCAAAGATAGCCTAATAAATTGAAGAGTAATAGGTGAGGAATGTACAAACAAGGATAAAAGCTTTGGGAGAAAATTTCATGGATACTGGAGCTTCAAGAATCCTTGGAGTAAGATCTGCAAAAATAAGAGAGAGGAGCAACGAATAAGATGAATTGATCACACGGTGTCCAGAAAGCAAACACAAGTTCTATTAACAGATCCTGCCACCGGTTTTACATGCCAGTGTAATACCTTTTAAAGTCAGATTACTTAAACTAATAGACTTCTAGCATCCTCAGTTTTCTTTCAAAATGACAAGAAAAAGGAAGGAAGGAAGGAAGGAAGGAAGAAAGAAAGAAAGAAAGAAAGAAATGAGAGAGAGCTCTAAACTCTATTTTTGGAGTATCACTGGGATTTGACGGCAATGGAATCATTAGGTTTCGTAGTCAAGAATTGTTTTGGAGTGAACCTAGTTCTTCTAAGTGACGATCACAGTTTATTCATCAGAAAATATGTAGTACATCTAACCCTTTATTTTCAACTAACTTTTTCAGTTGTGTCACTGTCTCACAATTTTCATCTATGCAAGCAATTCTCGTGAAGACAATTTAGAACTTTGCTCTGAAAATTTCCAGAGCAAACAGAATACTAGAAGAACAAGAAATGGAGTCTCTCTCAATACATGGTCAACCACCTTGAAAGAAGTCAAAATTTGATTAATGATTATTGATTATCTTGAAGAACGAAGCATGTAAGCATTAGTGTTCACTTTTCTCTTCACTGCACACTGTTACTGTTGCATTGATGAACAGTCCTTTAAACTTCTCTTATCATGCAGAATCACAACCCAAATCATATCCCATCTCTTATACATTGGAAGATCCTAAAACCCCTAAAGTTTCCACAACCTTTTACCATCAAACCAGCCTTAGTCTCCCAAACACAGCCCATTGGCCAATAAGTACTTTCTCAGAGACACAACGCCCTGTTACCACTATATACTATAAGTTCAAACCCTATTTCATTCTATAAACCCTAAACCTTTCCCTGTCCAACCAAATCCTATAAAAATAATTTTTCCTCTCCTACGTGGACCACAAATAAATAGATGACTGAGATCTCTCCTACTTCATACTGTTTATATTAACTCTCTAGGCCGTGGAACACTAGCCTTAAACTTAACTTTATCCCCCTTGATTTGATCCAAACCCTTCCTCTCTAAACTTTAATGATGAAGGGTCGGTGGATGTTTTTGAATGTTTAAAAACATCCATCATTCAAAAATGACAGACTCTCTCCACCAAGTTTCACGACCCCTCCTCTTTAACCGATGGTCAAGTACCCAAGGAACAGATCTCAAACAGAATATAAGAACGTATTTCCAGTGAGTTAGAAAAATGCCTAGGAAAGCACTAGCACCTTCAATTCCAAGAAACAGCGGAGAGTACCCAAGTCCTTAGTTTGAAGTCCCTGACCTAAATATCTTTTTAAATCAGCAATACCTGCTGTGTGACTCCCAGAAATGATAACATCATCCATATGATGATCAAGACGATAGTTGCAGTGAAGAGTGACAAACAAAAACAGAGTGATTAGAACTAGAGTGTAGGAAGCCCTACCCAAATCACCCTCCAAACTATTATTTCTATTTTTTTATTTTCTTCTATAATTTCATTGTAGGTAAAGTTGTAATCATATAAATATTCTATCAAGAAAATGACAAGAATTATTATGGAAGGATGATTTTTTCATAGAGGCATAGTATCAAGATTAATAAGTCATTTGAAAACCAATATGAACCTATTTGCCACAAGGCCAAATCAGTAGTACAGAATTAGGAGTTCTAATTCTTAACTAAATGATCAAACTCACCTTTTCCATTAGACTAAGCTCTTAAGACAGTTGTAATTTGTATTCCTATTAGGGTAAAGCTCCCAACTTTGAATTATAACTTTACTTCTTCTTACATTTATAAAAACTAAAATATCTTACTTTGGGCCTACATATAAGATGAATTATTGACCAAATGATCAGACAAACTCTTTCCTATTAGCGTAGACGTTTAGAACAATTACTAGTACAACATCATAAATGGAGTTACAGACACAAACTAGGTAGCCACATAACAAAACATAACATCAAGAAAAATTAAATATAATATGAGCGCTAAGTGATACATTCCAACAAATGGCCTATACTCTAGAAGCTTTTTGGAGAAAGAAAAAGTATGATACAATTCAAAGATTGAGGTACAAACTTGATGAAAGAAATAACCTTGCTTGAGGATCCTTTGTTGTAAGTGCACCTTTGTTGAATCTTTCGTGAGAATACTCCTACAAAAAGTTGATCATGATGGCTATCTCACATACAAAAGTTAAAGTATAGCTGTTCTAGGATAAGGATTGATCCTAGCCCACGTAAAAAATATCATAGCAGATAACTTGATGAAATGCTTGCTTTTATGTTTTATAAGAATGAAAAGCACAAACGGTAGCAAACCACGTCAGTGGAGAACCTCAAAAAATGGAGAAGAAGAAGAGATCCTAATGTTTATATCATCCAAGAGAGAAAATAGGTGAGTGAGCAAAAGCTTAAAGATGAAGACATCACGTCAAAAAGAAATCAAGGAAGACATCTTTCAGCCAAGGCATAAACAGTTCAATAGCCCCAGACAACATAAATTTCTTTCATAAAGACATGCTTCCAATTTGGCACCAACCCAAAAACAAAAAAAAATCTTTCCACATCAATGATTGTTTTCCCCTCAAAATCAGATGGTTAGCATCTTGACAATCAATTTTAGTATAACTAAACATAAAAATCACTGTTTCTTATGCATTAAATATGTGAGACAATACCCTCCAGATTTTCAAACAAAACCTGATTAAGCAATCTTAAAGCAGTCTTTATCCACACCTACTAGGCATACCATACCTCATCCAATATTTTTTTCCAAGCATTCACCAAAATTGTGCAAATTTATCAGAAATTGTAGCACTTTGCAAACATATCAACCATAGCATTTTTTTGTAAACACATAAAAAGATGCAAACCAAAGTAATCACATTGATCATCCGAGATTATATCCAATTTTAATATATTAGTGTATTTTTTTAAGTTACATAAATGGCAAAAGAATCTACAAATTGTAAAAAAGAAGAAGCAAATGGCTCAACACCACCCCTTTCTTGGGCCACCGATTAGATCTCTCAAAGACTAATGGCTCAAACTAAAACTCCACCAATCCAATCAAACTCAAACTTAGCACTCAGAAATGAATAAACCTTGCGGGTGTAACCATACTCACTCTTTTCCAGCACTTTTAGAGGTCATCATTTAAGCTCCTGTTTTATGGCACTGAAAAAGTGTGAGCAAGTTGCAGTAAAAAACAGATGAGTTAGTTGGCACCGGATTGACAAGGGAGGATGGGGTTTGCAGCATCGGAGTATGACTCTGGTGAGATCTATGTCGGTAGGAATGAGTCCAACGGTAACGGGTAGCAACAAGTGGAGAACAGTCGCCACGGTGTGGTTATTCATTCAGGTATAAGGAGAGAAATTCCAGAAAAAATATTTGCGTCAAAAAGGGGAAAAAAATATTCTCCCAAAAAAAAAAAGGGTGGCATGGTATAGTTTACGGCGACTAGGTTTTCCAAGCACAAACAAACACCAAAAATACTAGAAACCTTTTGGTAAAGATATCTACATCGAAAAAGGACTAAAACATAGGATTCACGTCAAGCTCTATCTTCGTTGTTGCATAAGGCAAAAAAACACCATTATTACACCCAAAAACAACCCTGAAATTCAGGGGAGGATTCGTATGGAGCAGTATAACCCATGCATCTCAACATTCCAATGGAATTGCAAATGACACTTCGGCAAATAAGAAAGAATCGCATTAAACCTTAATAATCTGTAGCGCTCACTAAACAACATAGTCAAGAATCAAGCAGCAACAGTGCGCTAACAAATTATAGCATTTCACAACCACGGCCCATTAGCAACTCAATTTCTATTCATTCTAAAATCAATAAAAGCAAAAGCAGAAAGAAGGTTTTCTTGGAATTACCAAAACCGCATGGACGACGACTTGAAGGGCGAGCCCAAACAGAAATCAAGAACCGCGTCTTTCCTACTGCCAATGCCGATAACATCAACAGCATCGGAGTCTCCCCAAATATCTTCCCCATTACCTTCACTGTCATCAAATCCATTCAATGAATAATCTCTGCCCGAGTTCATTGTAATTCGCAGAACCGGCTTCGAAGCGCTTCCATGCTTCAGTCTCAACCCAAAGTTTGCCAAACCTCCATAGAAGACACGCTTGGAGGACTGGACAAACAAGTAGGCCCGAGACGCCGACGGGAAACTCGTGAACACGGGAAGCTCCATGGAAATGGACATCAGTATGGGAAAAGTCTTAGCCTGCGGACTCTCAATTTGGGTACACAGAGTATCGAAGGCAGAGAAGCAGCTGGTTTGAACATGGAGAGGCAATCCAAATTTAGCTGATGGAACTAATGCCGTGATGAACGCGGGGGAAACCGGGAGTGTGGCTCGTTTAGTGATTAGACTTTGCTGGATAGATGACAGCTTTCGCAGGGAATGAAAACCAAACTATTTATAAGAATAGGAAAAAAAAAGAAAAAAAGAATCCATATGTGGAGCATTTCACCATCAAGTAATATTAATATTGGTTAGATTAAATTTATTTCTGTAGCGAATTGATCGAACATTTAACTTTTTTACTTTTTTCAGAGATTAAGATACTAAGATTATAAGACCTAAATTTCAATCCAAAAATTAACTTAGAGGTAAAAAATAATAATAACAATTTTAAACAATTTTTCAACACATGTCTTATAATATAGAACAATTCCTATTGTTAACACACCCTCTTACTATGATATACAAAAATTGTCATCAATTGTGACAAACAGTGAACTTACCGAGGTGCTAAGGAAGAGACCTATGATTAATATTAGTTAAGAGAGAAATTTAGGTTGTGATATCATATTAAAATATTAAGAGTAAAAGGCTTAAAACTAACATAAAAGCTAACTTAAAAGTCAGATAAAATTTCTTTAATTTAAACGATTCTTCAAGTGCATATCTTAGCAATGTATGACAATATATACTATTAATATGCTTGCTATTTGTTTGATACCAATAATGGAAGACCTTTGACTTCAACAAGGACTGAAAAAATCATTAGTGATACATTTTTAGAATTTTATTTAGACTACAAAACGTTTTATACCATCTTTTTTGTTCTAGTCAAATCAAATATCGAATGTTAATATGCTAATTTATAGTGTTCGCGTTATTTCAGAATTTCTTTGATAAATACATTCTTGAAGCAACAACTTCGTTCCACTTATCTAATCAGTTGTTATAATAGTTTTCAAAAATATTCCTTAGAATGAATACTTAGGAAGCACGGATTATTTATGCACAGTGTTTTTATTTACTATTATTTATGCAAGCACGGATTACAGATGTAGACGTCAATTATGGTACGATCTAGAAAATTTACAGGCAGCACACATACCATGGATCCTTGGAGGAGACTTTAATTCAATTCTTCATCAAGATGAGAAACGAGGAGGACAGTTGTACTCACGGGTAGCAAGTGCTGAATTCCAGAATTTTATATGCCAACAAGGGCTCCAAGATTGTGGGTATTTGGGTTCTCCTTTCACGTGGTCAAATAATGTTCAAGGGAATAGAAGGATATGGGCGAGATTGGATAGAATATTATGTAATTTGGAAGCTGCAACAATTTTTCCTACTTTGAAAGTGAAGCATTTAACTAGAATTCTTTCTGATCACAATCCTCTATTATTATCATTGAGAACGAAAGTTCAAGGAGTTAGATCTTTTAAGTTCCAAAGGCAGTGGTTGGAATCTTCATCAATCATGCCAATCATCACACAACAATGGTCAGGGAATTCAACAGAGCCCCCATGGATAAGTCTTCATTTGTGTTGCATACAAGTTAAGAAAGCGTTGAGTGAATGAGTGAAGTTAAATAGTGGTAACAGGGAGTAGAGGATTGATAACTCTATTTTTATAGAGTTATTTGACCTATTTTTAGGCAATAAGCAATGCAATGCTTATGAGAAAATATTTGAATTCCTCTTTATTTACCTAAATTTATCTTGTTTTTGTAGCACAAGGAGGCAAGGAGAAAAGGAATGAACATGGAGAACCTGATGCTTATTGTGTGGCAAAATCGTAATATCAAGATCAAAAGAGTCAAGATGGGCTTGGGCTTTGGATGATTGTTATTAGATTTTCTATTGTTCTTGGGTTTTCTATTTATTTAGAAAACCCAGTCATGTTAGGAATTCAAATCCTAATTAATTTAGAAGTTCAAAACCCAATTGTTTTAGGTCTCTAAAACCCAATTGTTTTAGGTCTCTAAAACCCAATTCTACTAGGATAGGAGATAGGTCTAAATCCAAACCCTATTTAAGAGAAGAGAATAGGCAAAAGAAGGAGGAGGAGAAAATTGAGCACAACTCAAGAAAGAGGCCAAGAATTCAAGGTTTTCTTGAAGAGAAGACAAAAAGGGTGACAGACTTCTTGTTCTTGGATTCAAGATGCCTTCTTTATTTCTTATTACTATTATTCCTCATTATTTCTTTATGTTTTAGTTTATTTTTGTTAGAGCTATGATGTAACCTAATTATGATGGCATGAATCTTATGATTATTATGTTTTGCAAGATATTTTGTTTATGTGAAGTTACATATTACGGAGTTTAATGCTTTTAGGTGATTAGCTACCACTTAGATGACTTGATTTGCATGTTAGAGACCGACAGGAAATAGCATGCAGTTGCTTCTTGTAATATGCAACCATAAATTAAATATGGATAGACATATACCATATTATTTGTGTGGCTTTTGGTGTAAACTGGGAATATTCATAGATCCTAATGCATTTGGTTTGTTTCAACTCACATATAGAGATATAGTGAATTAATGAACTAAGTAGGTTTGCTATACCTAGACATAGGATAGTAAATAAATTAGGAAGTTCCGCCATCACATAGATATTATCCCTCTTGCAAGCATAAATAATCAATATTAATACCTAGTAATTATGGTGAAATCATATGCTCTAACATATTTCTTGTATTTAGTTTTCTTAGATTTAGTTAGTTAATCGATCATCTATCAAATTGGTTTGTTAGATAAATTCTAGGAGTTATTCACCGTTAGTAATTAGTTGGTCTAGTAATCACCAATCTTTGTGGGACGATATCTTTCTTATCATTATATTACTTGTTCGACATGTTCACTTGCATATAAATTTCACCGAACAAGTTTTTGGCGCCGTTGCCGGGGATTGGTTGTTTTACTACTGATTAATATTAATACCAAATAATTTCTAGGTTTAATCTAGCTTTTATTTTCTTTTAAGAAAAAATCGTTTTTTTTAATTCTTGAAAAAAATCGTTTCTTTTAATTCTTGAAAAACAAAAAAAAATCATTTCTTTTAATTCTCGAAAAACAAAAAAAAAATCGTTTCTTTTTAATTCTTGAAAAAAAAATCGTTTCTTTTAATTCTTGAAAAAAAAATCGTTTCTTTTAATTCTTGAAAAAAAAATTCGTTTCTTTTAATTCTTGAAAAAAAAAATCATTTTTTTTAGTTGTTGAAAAAAAAAAAGAAAAAAAAAATCATTTTTTTGTTTTATTTTTATTTCGCTTTATTTTTTTTTCTTGAAAAAAAAAGAAGAAAAAAAAAAGTCTTTGTTAAGTTGCTATTATAAAAAGATTAAGCAATAAGGATGGAAAGATATGATGGTACACATAGACTTTTACAAGACTATGCTGCACCAACATTTTGGAATGCTACATCAAACATTAGACTTGCAAATCAAGCAAACTACTTTGAGATCAAGCCTGTGCTCATCAAGATGCTTCAAAACTCCGTGCAATATAGTGGGCTACCAAATGAGGATCCAAAAGCTCACATTGAAGCATTCCTTGAATTCTGTGACATGATTGGAGATCATGGAGTTACAGAGAATGTTATCAGGTTAAGGCTATTTCCATTTTCTCTTAGAGGTACAGCTAAAAATTGGTTCTCTTCTCTTTCTGCAGGATCAATTACTACATGGGATGATTTAGCTCAAAAGTTTCTTAGCAAGTTCTTTCCTTTCGCAAGATCTACAAAAATGCGTAATGACATTTTCACTTTTGAGCAGATAGATAATGAATCATTGTATGAAGCTTGGGAAAGATTCAAGGAACTTATGAGGAGATGTCCAGATCATGGACTACCCATTTGGTTACAAGTACAAACTTTCTATGATGGGTGTAGTACAAATCTTCGTTTTGTAATTGATACAGCTGCAGGAGGGGATTTGCACAGCAAAACAGCAGAAGAAGCATATAACCTTTTGGAGGAAATGTCAGCCAATAGCTATCAATGGTCTACTGAGAGGCTACCAATGCATCAAGCAAGTGGAGTCCATGAAGTAGATATCTTCACCATAATGTCTACACAATTGGAAGTGCTCAATGAGAAGATAGACAACCTAAATACTCCAGTTGTGAGACATCAAAGTAGATCATATGAATTTTATGGTGGAGAACATGAGAGCACGAAATGTCAAGTAGGTAACCCTTATCCTCATTATAATGATTATGCTAATTTTGTTGGGATTTCTAACAGGTCACAAAGTGATTATTACTCCAACACGTACAATCCGGGATGGCACAACCATCAAACGTTTTCATGGAGTAACCCAAAAGAGATGAGACCGCAACCAACATTTGGACAAACAGAATAGGTGAAGCCTAATTTAGAGGACATGTTCACTAAGATGATGCAAAATGATGAAGAGAGATTCCAAAGACAAGAAGCATCAATCAAAAGATTAGAGGCGCAAATGGGTCAATTGATTAACATGATCTCAGAGAATCAAGAAGGTCTTTTGCCTAGCAATGTGGAGAAAAACCCTATAGATACCACAGAGGCAATAACTGTAACATGTGGCAAGCAAATGGGAGAAGTTGATGTTGACAAGGAGAGTCTCAAAGATAATGATAAAGATGTCAGCATACAACTTAAGGAGGCACCTAGGAGCAAGCTTGTTCTAGAAAATCCAATACCCTTTATGCCTCTAGCTCCATCTCCCCTGAGATTCCAGCAACATGAAAGAGATAAGCAATTTTTGGAATTCCTTGATATATCTTTAAAATTGCACATTAACACTCCTTTTGCAGATGCTCCAGTTCAATTGATCAATTATGCACAACTTTTGAAAGAGATACTAGAGAACAAAAGGAAGCTGGAAATATATGAGACAGTAGCGTTGATTGCAGAATGCTCAACCATTATGCAACATAAGCTGTCTCCGAAACTGTTGGAATTTCATCCTCCTTGAGCAACAACATCCAAGATAGTTTGGCTGAAAACTATAAAGCAAGCGCTTCTTGGGAGGCAACCCAAGCATTTTCATTTTAGTCTTTTGCTAGAAGTTTTGTCACCACCATCTCCTCAGAGCTCTACGTGGATATAACCTACAATCAAGGGAGTTTTCTCATTCCTATTTCTTATTTATTATTGCTTTCTTTTGTTTTTGCATTGAGGACAATGCTTCATTCAAGTTTGGGGGTAGGAAAAGAACCTTTGTGCTAAATCTAATTGAAATTTTTTTTTATGTCATGATTACATCCCTTGTTGTGAATTCTTGGTGATTCTTTGGAAGATATAGATTTTGTTCAAACCTGCAATTGTGGTGTGAGTTAAGTGTGATTCCAATTATGTTGATCCACCTACTGAGCACTAAAAGTCCTTCATTTTTGAAATTGTGTGTATCTCTAGAAAACATTCATATGAAGTATGTGATTTTCTTAAATCTCATCTGGATCTTAGAATTTGTTTGATTTCCTCTTGAGGCGAAATCCTAGGCTGCATCTAATTGAGAAAATGATTTAGGCCATTCTTTGGATCGTTTGAGCCTTTCAAGCCAACCCTATTTATTTATCCCCAGTCACCCCGCTGAGCCTTGATTTATATCCATTTTTTTTATTTTGACACCCACATATATATACCTTTGAGCCTTTGATAAATTATCTTTTCGTCCCGCACCCTTGAACATGTTGATTTTTAGGATATAAGTCTATTTGAGTGAAAGAGAAGTCGAGGGGAAGGATGTTATATGGGAAGGATATTGATTGCAATGATTATGTAGCATAATATGTTGCTTTTGTGAATGCAAAAAAAAAAAAAAAAAAAAAAGAAAAAAAGAAAAGAAAAGAAAAGGGAAATGCAACATCTGTCCAAGATTGGAATTTTCTTATTGATTATTGTCAAATCAAGCCACTCAAGGTTCAAAAATTGGCTTTTGCATAGTAGTTGGATATCATCAGCAAGATAATATTATAATGGTTACATTTCTAGTCCTACTACTTGCTTTATTATTGCAAGCATGATTGTGACTTTTGTGAGTGTCAAAATCCAAGTGAAATCAAGTATTTTTGGGAAGAAAGGAATGAGAGAAATGGTGATAGAAAGATCATTGGCAAAAAAAAAAAAAAAAAAAAAAAAAAAAAGTGACAAAAGCTCAGATTAGATCCTAGAAAGCGATGTGTTCATGGGTGAATTAAGCCTAAATGACTTTCATCTTACCCCTAGCCTAGCCTTACATTACAAGCTTATAAAGTCCTATTGATTCTTGGTTAGATGATTGACCTACATTAGTGGAGAGATGAATGAAAAGCAAACCTATGAGGTTTGGTTAAAGATTTTGAGAGATTGCATATTAATGTGGATCTACTTAGAGTGCATATAGTTGAAAAGATAAGGACTCACACACACACACATGTGGTTAACATAGTTAAGAGTCTATCTTATCTTATGAAACAATTGTGGTGTTTGGATGAAAGCTATATATTTCTTTGAATTGTTAAGTTGAGCAATTATGGGAGAATATCATGAAGGGGTTTTGTCTAAAACATATATTGTTTATTGCTTTTGCTAGAGGACTAGCAAAATGTTAAGTTTGGGGGTTTTGATAACTCTATTTTTATAGAGTTATTTGACCTATTTTTAGGCAATAAGCAATGCAATGCTTATGAGAAAATATTTGAATTCCTCTTTATTTACCTAAATTTATCTTGTTTTTGTAGCACAAGGAGGCAAGGAGAAAAGGAATGAACATGGAGAACCTGATGCTTATTGTGTGGCAAAATCGTAATATCAAGATCAAAAGAGTCAAGATGGGCTTGGGCTTTGGATGATTGTTATTAGATTTTCTATTGTTCTTGGGTTTTCTATTTATTTAGAAAACCCAGTCATGTTAGGAATTCAAATCCTAATTAATTTAGAAGTTCAAAACCCAATTGTTTTAGGTCTCTAAAACCCAATTGTTTTAGGTCTCTAAAACCCAATTCTACTAGGATAGGAGATAGGTCTAAATCCAAACCCTATTTAAGAGAAGAGAATAGGCAAAAGAAGGAGGAGGAGAAAATTGAGCACAACTCAAGAAAGAGGCCAAGAATTCAAGGTTTTCTTGAAGAGAAGACAAAAAGGGTGACAGACTTCTTGTTCTTGGATTCAAGATGCCTTCTTTATTTCTTATTACTATTATTCCTCATTATTTCTTTATGTTTTAGTTTATTTTTGTTAGAGCTATGATGTAACCTAATTATGATGGCATGAATCTTATGATTATTATGTTTTGCAAGATATTTTGTTTATGTGAAGTTACATATTACGGAGTTTAATGCTTTTAGGTGATTAGCTACCACTTAGATGACTTGATTTGCATGTTAGAGACCGACAGGAAATAGCATGCAGTTGCTTCTTGTAATATGCAACCATAAATTAAATATGGATAGACATATACCATATTATTTGTGTGGCTTTTGGTGTAAACTGGGAATATTCATAGATCCTAATGCATTTGGTTTGTTTCAACTCACATATAGAGATATAGTGAATTAATGAACTAAGTAGGTTTGCTATACCTAGACATAGGATAGTAAATAAATTAGGAAGTTCCGCCATCACATAGATATTATCCCTCTTGCAAGCATAAATAATCAATATTAATACCTAGTAATTATGGTGAAATCATATGCTCTAACATATTTCTTGTATTTAGTTTTCTTAGATTTAGTTAGTTAATCGATCATCTATCAAATTGGTTTGTTAGATAAATTCTAGGAGTTATTCACCGTTAGTAATTAGTTGGTCTAGTAATCACCAATCTTTGTGGGACGATATCTTTCTTATCATTATATTACTTGTTCGACATGTTCACTTGCATATAAATTTCACCGAACAAGGATAACAGATTTAACAGAGCAAGTGCAAGAATTGGAAACACAGTTGCAAGAAAATTGGTCAGCTATGGTTTTTCATGAACTTCAAGAGGCCCAAGAAAGTCTTATTCACAATTTGATGGAGGAAGAAGTTCAACTTCGGGATAAAGCTCGAGTTAGATGGCTTCAAGAGGGAGACAGAAACTCATCATACTTTCATGCTTGCATTCAAGAGAGGAGGCAACAATCAAGATTTAATTTTACATTACCAGATGGAACCCGAACAGATGATGTCGATATCCTAGGCCCATTGGCAGTGGAGTTTTATAAGGAGTTATTGATGCCCCTTACCTCACTGGCTAATAGAGAACCAATAGATCTCCTCAGCCATGTACCAAGACTGGTTACGGAGGAGCAAAATGAAATGCTTTGCCATGTTCCAGAATGGGATGAAATTCTACAAGCTATCAAGAACCTAGACCCTGATAGTGCACCAGGTCCAGATGGTTTTAATGGACACTTCTTCTTAGCAGCACAAGGGATAGTAAAGGAAGATTTGCAAGCAGCCATAACAGAGTTCTTTACAAAAGGCCAAATTCCAAGAAGCAGTACAGCAACGATGTTGGTATTAATTCCAAAGGTGCAACAACCAAGGAGTTTTTCAGATTTAAGACCAATTAGTTTATGCACATTTCGATACAAAATTCTGGCCAAGATTCTAAATGACAGGCTTGCTAAGGTACTCCCAAGTATTATTTCATTAGAACAATCTGGTTTTGTTAAGGACAGATCCATCCAAGAAAATATAGCATTGGCTCAAGAAATGGTACATGAAGTAGATAGATCAGTGGTAGGAGGCAATGTGATCATTAAACTTGATATGTCAAAGGCTTATGACAGGTTAGAGTGGCCGTTTTTATTACAAGTTTTACAGAGGTTTGGTTTCTCTCCGTTATGGATAGACATGATATATCGTTGTATCTCAAACAATTGGTTTTCCATCCAATTACAAGGAAAAAAATTTGGCTTCTTTAAATCCACCAGGGGACTTAGACAAGGGGATCCATTATCTCCAAGTTTATTTATTATTGCTCAAGAAGCATTTAGTCGAAATCTGATACACCTAATGCAGACTGGAAAGATTGGTAGATTTAAAGGTACGAATAACTTTGACTATGTTTCCCATTTACTTTATGCAGATGACATGATTGTCTTTTTGAATGGTCGAAAACGGTCAATACTGAATTTTATGGCTTTGTTGAAAGATTATGAATGTTCAAGTGGACAGATGGTAAATGTCAAGAAATGTAATTTCTTATTGGCAAAGAAAGCTCCTGCTTATAAGAAATATCACATTAAACAGTGGACAGGTTTCTCACCAACTGATCTACCAATGAAATATTTGGGGGTTCCACTCTTTAAAGGAAGAGCGAAGAGGATATACTTTGAAGAGCTATTGGCAAAGATTACTGGGAGAATCAACAATTGGAAAAATAGATTTTTATCTCATGGGGGAAAACTCGTTTTAATCAAAAGTGTTTTGTCCTCAGTCCCCATACATTGTTTGTCAGTCACTAAGGTTCCGAAATCATTCTTGAAAGAGATTAATAAAGCTATGGCGGACTTTTTATGGAGCAATAGGGAAGTTCATAGAGCACATTGGGTAGGTTGGGATAAAGTTTGTAGACCTTTGGATGAAGGGGGTTTAGGAATTAGAGATATGGCTACAGTGATGGATAGTTTACATGTGAAGATGGCGTGGAACTTTATTAAAGGTGAATCATTGTGGGCACAATTCATGAAGAGAAAATATGGCACAACGGTGGAAGTAATTCACCAACCCAAAAACATTACGGCTTCCTATTGTTGGGCTACTATGAGTGCCCATCTTCCCTTTGCTTTGCAACATAGTAGGTGGGTGGTAAATGATGGTTCAAGGTTTTTCTGGACAGACAAATGGCTAAAGGAGCTTCTATGGTTCCCATCCTGTGAAGATTATCATAAAAGTATTAAAGATGGCATATCAGATGCAAGTTTTTTAGAGAGGTTTTTGTCTCCAGAATAACAAGAACAAGCTCATCAAATCAATCTCACCAATGAGCCAGATACGTTAATTTTTGAGCTTACGTCCAATGGGTTGTTTTTTGTTGCATCTGTGTATGAACATCGACGGGTGCATGGCGAAAAGGTGGGTTGGAGCAAATTCATTTGGAATAAGTATTTACCTACTAAGATTGGCTTTTTTATGTGGCGGATGATGAACAATGGGTTTCCCACAGATACAAATGTACAAAGGCGAGGTGTTTTGCTAGCATCTAAATGTGTATGTTGTGCCCATCCTTAATATGAATCAATTGATCATCTTTTTTGCCAAGGAGAATTGGCTAGGAGATTATGGCAGCACTTTTGCAATATCTTACAAATATCAATCAGGAGAGACACAGTCTCCAATCTTCTTACTGATTGGTTTAAGGAGGCCAACGAATCTTCACAGGCAGGAATAATGATAGCATTGGTGGGTTGTTATATTATGTGGCGAATTTGGTTAGCAAGGAATAATGTTATCTATTCGGAAAAGGGAGTTCTCTTGCCAATGTTGATAGGAGGAGTGATTTCTGATGTTTGTCTTCTCATGGGATCCTTTAAAGGTACAAAATTTCCATCAGTGAGTGATTGTACACGGTTACAAGCTTTGCATATTCCCATTTCAGTCCCTTCCATTACAAGAGGACGAATGATTAGTTGGAATTGTCCTGCTATGGATTCTTTAAAGTTGAATACAGATGGATCTTGTATTAGTGGTGCATGCGCAGGAGGGGGAGCGGTGCAAGATTGGAAGGGAAGTGTGCTTATAGCGTATGCAGTTAATTTGGGCAATGGAGATAGTGCAAAAGCAGAGGTCCTAGCCTTACTTAAAGGTTTAGAAATATGCTATCAAAAGGGAATTGTGTTGTCAGAAATAGAAGTAGATTCTCAGTTTATGATTCAGTGCATCAAAGGAAACTACTCTATTCCTTGGCAATTGGCTTATGAGTTACGCAAATGTTCTAGTTATATTCCGTCCAATGTTCAAATATCTCATGTGTTTCGTGAAGCAAATTTTTTAGCTGATGGATTGGCAAATTTTGGACATTCATTGACATGATTGCAAGTTTTTACAACTCTTGGCTCTTTACCAAGTCAATGCAGAAAAATTTCATGGGAAGACCAACTAGGCCTAGAGCATTACAGGCCTCCTTAGACAATTACTTTCACTTTATGTTTAGTTTCAATGAGAAAATTAATTTATTTTTCGTTAATGGCTATGCAGTCATATTAATTGATTATGTTTTGATTTCCAAAAAGCTTTATACCTGTTCATTGGGTTTATGTACTAAAGGGTTAGGTATTATGCCCTGCCCTCTGTATTTTTCTAACAGGTTTGACACCTGAGTCTACCTGTGTTATCAATATAAATGATAAGGGTACCGTCCCTATTTCTTAAAAAAAAAAATAAAAAAAATGAATACTTAGGAAACAAAATATTAACCAATTCTTAAATATATTATAGCTTAAAAGGTTTGCTAAGATCCAAATTTTTTGAAACCAATACAACTTTAATTTTAAAACAGAAGGCTTCACAAAATATTGATTTGCAATCATTCTTGGTTGGCCATGCCTTTAAAGTTCATCTTCTTCTTTCATTGGCATGCACTTTTTATCTCTTTGATACGCTATTGTTATTTCTTTGGGGCAATCTGTTAAGAACAAGTGTACGAGGCAGAAGCAATGGTCACGTTGAAAGGTTCATTTGTATCTGTTGCGATTCTTAAGAACTACGAGGATCACTGGGGGCGGGATTTTTTTAGTTATTCATCCTCATCAACCAATGTGCTTGTTGCACTTAACTGTCGCGTAATCGTTTACCATGCTTCTGTTCAAGGAATCAGGGCAGGGGCTGGTCCTCCTGCGTGCTGTTGTCGTCTCTGTGAAGCTTTGCTGCTCTATGAATTACTTTAGGCTACGTCTTTCAATCGTCTGTTTTCTAAGCTGCTGCGTCTGAACTGCATTTGCTGGAAGAAGCGATTTTTCGCAGGAAAGAGGTAATCATTTTTTCTCCCAACTGGCATTTCATCTTGGAAGACATGCCGTTTTGTTGCTGATGTTTTGGCATATGGCCACGTGATTCACATATCTTACCGAGCTGTTACTACATGTGAATATTCCAGTTTACACCTAAAGTCACATAAATCATATGGTATATGTCTATCCATATTAACTTATAGTTGCACATTATATGAAGCAATTACATGTCATCTCCATCAGTCTCAAACATGCAAATCAAATCATTTAAGTAATAACTAATCACCTAAAAGCATTAAGCTTAGTAAAATGCAACTTCACAAAACTAAAAGATCTCACAAAACATCATAATCATACCATTTATATTTCATAATTAAGTTTCATTATAACTCTAACACAATAAACTAAAACATCATATTTACATGAATAAAAGTAGTACAGAAACTTGAATAAAGCATTCTATAAATTAAAAACATAAAAGTTGTCACCAAAGTATCTTCAATTTAGAGAAAGTTTGGACAAATCTGTACATCACGAAGTGGAGGAGGAGCTAGACAGAAATTAGGAAGAAAACGAGCAAAAACGTGTCATCACACGCCATCGCCACGCACTGATGCCACGCGCCGCTGCCATTCTCCACAAAAACCATAAAAAAATGTAGATTGAGGTCCTTGGGGTGTTGATATGCAAAGCAATTGCCCAAATCTGCCGTAGAAACACATAGATTTGATTAAAAAGTTTCAGAAGGCGTTTGCCATTCTTCACTGGAAAGTTTGGACAAATCTGCACCTTAGGAAGTGGAGGAGGAGCTAGATGGAAAATAGGAAGAAAATGAGCAAAAATGCGTCATCACGCGCCATCGCCACGCACTGTCATGTGCTGATGCCGCGTGCTGTTGCCGTTCTCCATGGAAACCACTGGAAAATGTAGATCGAGGTCCTTGGAGTGCTGATATGCAAAGAAATTGCCCAAATTTGTTGCAAAAATGCGTAGTTCTAATGGAAAAGGTTTAGACGGTTTTCACCATTCTTTGCCAAAAAACTGTTAGAAATCGCATGCAACTACCGCAAAGGAGCTAAAATTGTACTAGGATGGTAGATCTGCTTCCTCCTCACTGGAAAATTCAACATTCTGGCTAGAAAAGTGATCTCAAGTGCCAAAACGGGTCATGTTATCGCGTGACCGCCTTTCTATACACTTTCTAGTTGTTGGAGGAGACGAACGCAGATGGTGTTCTAGTTAGCGGTCGCACAACTGTCCCATGCCGGTGTTTATCCTCCTCTCTCTCTCTTTTTGCTCCAACCCGATTGTTTCTCTTTTTTCGACCAAAATCCCACACACCCATTTCACCCGATAATCGCTTCCTTTGTTTTGTTCCTTCTTTTGTCTTTTTTTCTCACGTGCTGCATATGCCCTTTTTCTTCTTGCATGTTTTCTTTCTTTTCTTGCTTCTTTTCCTTCATTTTTTACCTATTTTAGATTTGCTGCATGAAATAACAAAAGTTGTATAAATATAAATAAATGCAACTATAATTTAACAAATACTAGGTTATATATTACCTAAAATAATTATTATAATCCTATAAATATTAGAGTTATCATGACTTTTATGTGAACCACCCTTAAACCCATTAGTTATGTGAGAGCATAACAATCTAGCATCACAGATAGGTTTCAACATGTTCGAATCTAGGGGAGAAACTCATATTTATGACTTGGAGCAATGCCTCTAAGAGATGAACGAAATGATGTAGTAGATGTTTGCTACCTTTGATGCAAAAATCAAGTCTAACAACCAGGGTGACTAGGATACCTTAAGAGCCTCCATAAGTGAAAGCAAGATCAAGATGCTTGTTCCTTCTCTAGAGGATAATGTGAACTCCAAAGTCTAGCTGAATGTTCCAATGACGATGGAACGTTCCAATGACGATGGAACGTTCCAATGACGATGGAACGTTCCAATGACGATGGAACGTTCCAATGACGATGGAATTCCTACACTACATTTGGTATGGAGGGGGGCTTATGGGTTGGCCTAAGTACCTGAGCCTAAGTGGTTGTTACGACTTGTATAGGAGTGTTAAGATAATAAGGTAATGTCGTGGCTATTAACTATAGCTTTTGGCCTAATAGTAGCACGTGTCAATCGTAACAACCTCAATTAGAGATTCATGCTGATTTAAGGCTTATAAATCCCGTACTCTATTCACTGCTATAAGCATGGCTAAATATGTAAAGGTAAAGCCCAAGGAATACAAGGCTAGACTACCTTAGTTATGCATAGAAACCTCAGTGTTGTTTGCTTTGCCACTATATATAAACGCGATTCGACTTTGGCTAGCTCAACTAGCACACCTAGCCTTTCTAGACATATCAAGAAACTTACCCCCGCATAGATGATGGAACGAAGAATGAAGGGACTTTATGTTAATTATGATGAACACTTCTCATTGGCTCACAAACGTAGGAAGCTATTCTTCATAGATGGACTAGTGATCATCCCTATAGAGGACATAGACACTATAAAAGAGTGTTGGGTAGGGGGGGTTAGCGTGCCTTGTAAAGGTTTAAGATAAGGTACCTTAAATTTTGCTTAATGACATTTTGGGACTCATTGTCCTTTTATTACGCGTGCACTAAGTCACATAGGAGTAAATGGGCATGTCTTGAGCTTTCTTATAGACTTAGGCAACACCCATAACTTCCTAAATGTAGATCTTGCGAGGCATCTCAGGGTGGATATCCAAGTTAAAAAAGAAGTTAGCATGGTAATAGCCAAATGGTGAAATGTTAACTAGCTCTAGGTAATGCAAAATCTTTTGATTTGGTTGCAAGGTGTCTTATTTCATATCAACTTCCTCCTTTTAGCACTAGAAGGGTCCAATGCAATCTTAGGTGCCTAGTGGTTCTCCACCTTAGGTCTTATTCTCTTGCCTTAGCATGAAGTTTTCCCACAACAACCAATTTGTGGGACTAATGGGGTCAATAAACCCTCCCAACCAAATACTAGGAGTGGATGAGATACTTAAGGCAATCAAAAGACAAAAGCCAGGTACTACTCCAAATCTTGCCATCCTCACTCATACATGAGGGGAGGCTTAAAAAAAAATAGCCACATGTATGTCCATGGGCCTTGAGCATCTAATGTATTATACAAGAATTTGAAGAAGTCTTTACAAAACCTAAGGAAATTCTGTCGAACAAAATTCATTCATAGGATTTCACTAAAATCAGAAAGTGGGCCAATAGCAGTGCATCCATACCATTACCTTTGTTAGAAAATAAAGATTTTGTTATGACAAAATCTATTTGTGAATTATTTCTTGAAAAATATTTTTCATAGGTGCAAAAGAAAGTCATATAAAGTAAAACGTATACAAATTATAATATCAATCAATGATATTATAAAGTAGCAGGGTTCCTACATTTCTTAATATAATATCATTATATAATGCCCTTGAGAAAGGCCTTATTTAATATCATTATATAATGCCTTTGAGAAAAACCTTATTTAAATGATTTTAAATATATGGTTTATCATATTTGAGAAATATGATACTTGCTCTTGTTTGGATGAAGGTACTTGGTGATTAACTATAGCAAAACTATCTTGTTGAATCAAGATCATACAAGCTAAGTCACTAAGAGCTTCTTGGAGTAAATCATGGCTCTACTAAGAACCTATGTTCTTTGTGTTTACGACCTGCTTGTTATAAGCCTCACGGCCTGCTTGTTATCAGCCTCACGAGCTGATGTTATTATCTGAATGAAACTCACTGTTTCACTTAAAAAGTTTTTCTCTTAAGCTGTTTGCTCGACTATGATGCCCTAACCCTCAATTTTGAGCATATGGCGACTGAGAAAGAGAGAAAGGGAGAAGCCAAGCTTCTCAAGTGATCGAATCCTCAACATGAGGATTCTCAAGTAAAGCGATGTTAGAATGGTTGGATTTGTGATTAAGAATGGAGATGTGAAGCTGATTTGAAGGGTGATTTACTATTCCAACGAGCAAAAGGCTACATTTAAGGTTTGAATGTTTAAAACCCTAGCTCTACTTTATCTATTTAAGAAAAGTTGATCTTTGAAGAAGAGGTTAACGATTTATGAGCATCTAAATTTCTCTTTCTATCAAGAATCATCCTTTGAGCTCACCTAATTAATCATTCAATTTCGTTCACTCTCGGTGAATTACAAGGTTATGGTGATATTGTAATTAAATCGTTTATTCTTTGATTTTATCATCTATTGTACCTTGTATGACCTTGTTTATGTGCTAATTACATTTAAAATATATATTGAACATAAACATTGTAAGAAATCTGAAACCTTAATTTGTTCTAATTTAGGGGTTTCTTGATAGGAGCTTGGATATTCATTATTCATACTTGAATAGCTCTTTTTATTTTGGGGATTTGCTCTTGTACATGATCTTTTGATCATATCTTGTAACTATACTTAAGAATTCCTTTGAGGAGGAATTGGTTGGATTAGGGAGAACATTTTCTTCTAATCTGGTTTTAGTAAAAAAGACTTCAATCAGTTGGATTGAAGGAGAACGTAGGACTCAAGGATTGAGTGTTGAACCACCGTGGTAAATTTGGTGTTTCTTCTCTTCCCTTTATTGACTTGAATATTACTTGATGTTAATGCTAATTAATTTATTTACTTGATACTAGCTTGTTGTTTTATATGTTAAATAGCTTGTGAACTATTTGATGATAACTTGCTGCCTTATTGCAAATTAACGTGTCACTTGCTTAGAATTTGCTTGCTAGATGCTTGATTCAATTGTGTGATTTGAATGAGCACTTAGAGTTAAGTTAGATCAGAAAAATTGTCAAGTCTTAGCTTAAACAATTCAACCCCCTTTTCTTGTTAAGCCATAAAACCCAACAGTATGAACCAACAAAATTTGAATAAATATAGGTAAATACAAATATAATTTCAAAAATACTTATCATATATTGCCTAAAGTGGTCAAAATAACTCTATAAAAAATAAAGTTATAATTTGTCATGGGTGCAATCTCAAAAAAAGAAGGAACCAAGCCATAAATTAAACTGGAAAAGCCTAAATACAATTTGGAAGAAATGGTCTTAAAATGGTCACATGTAGAGGAAGAAGTTATAGGGAAAGAAAACCACAACATGAAAAGTAAATTAGGGAAAACCAACCTAACAAAAGGGGCTATAACTAAAGTAAAGGAAATTGCCACCTTAGAAACTACTAAGTCTTGCTTTACCATCTCATCCAATAACTACTCTAGTTGGAATCAACTCATTATTATCATTTCTTTAAATAGTCATATTTCCTTTCTTTGGCACAACTTGCATAAGACTACCTAACAATTGTCTAAATTGGGATAAATGATCCCTACACCAAGTAATTTGATTACTTCAAATTTCACCATTTCTTGCTTCTTTAGGTTCAAGTGCCTCTGAGGTTGAACAATGGTTTTGTGATGCTCCTCCATTAAAATCTTATGCATGCAAAGTGAAGGACTAATTCCTTGTATATCAGCTATCTTCCACCCAATTGATCTTTTATGTTCTTTCAACACGTTAAGCAGTTTCTCTTCCATCAATTTTGTCAAAGAGGATGATATAATTACTAGCAAAGTAGCAACTATATCTAAATAAACATATTTCAAATGAAAAGGTAATAGTTTGAGTTCAAAAGTTGGAGGCTCTTCAATTGATGGCTTTGGCTTTGTCATGAGTTGTCCCAACTCTTCAAACCTTGTTGTCTTTTGCTGTAGACATGGTGGATTTGCCTCCAAGAGATTTGCATACTCTTTTATCTCCTCACTTTTAATTTCTTTTCCTTTAAGTGAAACAAGTATGCTTCAAATGGATCACTGAAAGCTTCTTCCTAAAAGACCTTATTCATAAATGTATTAATTTTCTTAACCTTAAAGCAAGAACTATCATTAGAGGGGTGTTTCATAGCTGTAAAAGCATTAAAAGTAACAAAATTATCTTGAATTTTTAACATCAACTTCCTTTATTGTACATCAATCAAAACTCTTCATGTCGCTAGAAAAGTTTAACCTAAGATAAATGGTACCTTAAAGTCTTCCTCTATGTCTAATATTATAAAATTAGCAAGAAAGATTAACTTGTAAACTTTCACCAATACATTTTCTACAATACCCCTTAGATATTTGATTGGTTAATCAGCCAGTTATAAGGACACTATGGTTGCCTTCACTTCACCCAATCCTAATTTCTTAAAGACTAAAAAAGTCATTAGATTGATACTTGCTCCTAAATCATGTAATGCTTCATCAAAGTGAGAATCTCCAATAGTGCAAGGAATTATAAAACTCCTTGGATCTTTTAATTTTAAAGGTAGTTTGTTTTGTAAGATAGCTTAACACTCTTTAGTTAACTTCACCATTTTAGTCTCTTCCAACTTCCTTTTATTCTTTAATATTTCCTTCAGAAATTTTGCATAATTGGGCATTTAAGCCAATGCATCTACGAAAAGAATGTTAATATGCAATTCCTTGAATACATCAAGGAATTTAGAAAATTGCTTATCTATCTTATGTTATTGGAGTCTTTAAGGAAATGAAACTAGAGGAATATAAGGCTTGGGATTATTAAGGAATAGTGATCTCTTGGTTACCTCCTCAAGTTGCGTGCTAACATCCTCATCCTTATCCTCAACACTTTCCTTCTCAACGTCATCTTTTCCCACTTGCTTGTCATTTTTTAAGGTTATTGCCTTTGCATCTTCTCTAGGATTTTTCTTTATGTTGCTAGGCAAAGAACCTTGTTGTCTTCCTGAGATAATGTTCACCAATTGACCCATTTGCACCTCTAAATTTCTAATGAAACTTCTTGGTTTTGAAATCTTGTTTCTTGGTTCTGCAACTTCACTTCAGTACTATTCATAAAGTTCTATGTGATGCTAGCCATCTTGGTGACTAAGTCCTTTAAATTACACTTTGCCTCTTCTGGTTGCCTAAATCCTGGTGGTGGTCTCATTGCACTTGAGTTACTCCGTGAAAAATTTAGGTGGTTGCACCATTCTAGATTGTAAGTATTGAAATATAGATTATTTTACGACCTATTTGAACTTCCAACAAAATTAGCATTTTCACTACCTTGAGCAAAAGTGTTACCTACTTGACACTTTGTGCTCTCATGTCCTCCACCATAATAATCACATACTCTATTTTGAATCCTCATGATTGGAGCATTCAAGTTATCTATCTTTTTGTTGAGTTTACCAAATTATGCATACATTATAGTGAAAGAATCCACTTCATGAAATCCATTTACTTTCCCTACTAGTAGCCTCTCAATAGGCCAATGATAATTCATAGTCACCGTTTCCTTCAAAAGATCATATGCTTCTTCTAGTGTCTTATTATGCAAGACTCCTCCTATAGTTGCATCAAGCATAAAATAGAGATTTGTACTAGACCCATTATAAAACGTTTGCACCTATAAGCATGTGGCATGATGAGGACATCTTCTCAAAAGCTCCTTGAATCTTTCCTAAGCTTCATACAACAATTCATTGTCCATCTGCGCAAAAGCATAGATATCATTACGCATTTTGGCAAATTTCGTAGGAGGAAAGAACTTACCAAGAAACTTCTGAGCCAAATCATCCCATGTCCTGATTGATTTTGTAGGAAGAGAATAAATCAAATTTTTAGCTTTGTCCCTAAGAGAAAATGGAAATAGCATTAACTTGACAATATCATTTGTGACTCCATTGTATTTAATCATGTCACAAATTTTAAGGAAAGCTTCAATGTGAGAATTTGGATAATCATTTGGTAGCCCACTAAACTGCATTGAGTTTTGAAGCATCTAGATCAATGTTGACTTGATCTCAAAGTTATTTACTTGAATTGTAGGACTCTTAATGCTTGATGTGGCACATTGAATTGTTAGTGCAACATAGTCTTTTAGAAGTTTGTGTGGGTCATCATTGTCCACCATCCTACTTACTCAACTTTTCTATTCTCTTAGCTACTTTCATTGCCTTTTAAGGGTGTGTTTAATTTTTGGATCAAAATCAACAAGTTCTTCTTCTTGATTACGGGTCATAAATATCTAAAACACCGTTGAATAGTAGTAGCTTAACAACAAAATTCTTTTCTCTTTACAAGAAAAGAAAAGAATAAAATAAGGAAAGTAAAAGTAAAGGCTAGATGAAACTTAGAAGCAATTCAATTTTAATATTAATTAGCAATAAACAACCAATCCTCGGCACCGGCACCAAAAACTTGTTTGGTAAAATCTTATATGTAAGTGAACATGTTGAACAAGTAATATAATGGTAAGAATGAGTATCATTCCATAGAGATTGGTAATTACTAACCTAACTAATTACTAACAATGAACTAGCCCTACAATTTATCTAGCAAATCAATATAGTCAAAGATGTTCTAAAGTGATATTATACTAAAAATAGCCAAATTGAGATGAGTAAATTTAATGTGACAAATATGTTAAAGCATCTTATTTCACCATAATTATGAGGTATGAATTTCAATGCTTGCAAGAACGATAATGCCTATGTAACAATAGAATTTTCTAATTTATTTACTATCCTATATCTAAGTATAGCAAACCTATTCAATTTATCAATTTATTATATCTCTATATGTGAATTAAATAAATTAAGTCAATTAGGATTTATGAATATTTTCAATTTATATTGAAAGCTATACAAACAACATAGTATATGTCTATCCATATGTTCGGTAAAATTTTACATGCAAGTGTACATGTCGAACAAGTAATATAATGATAAGTATAGATATCGTCCCACGAAGACTAGTGTTTACTAAACTAACTAATTACTAATGGTGAATAGACTCTAAAGTTTATCTAGCAAATCAAAGTGGTAAAATGTGAATTTAATAACTAAATTTAATCTAAACTTGATAAATGAAATGTGCTAGAGCATTTGATTTCACCTAATTACTAGGTACAAATGTTGATCATTTATGCTAGCAAGATTAATTCTACTCATGTGATGGCAGAATCTCCTAACTTATTCACTATCCTATATCTAGGTATAGCGAACCTACTTAGCTCATTAACTCACTATAAGTCTACATATGAATTAAATAAGCTAAATGCATTAAGATTTGTGAATATTCCAGTTTACACTTAAAGCCACACAAATCATATGGTATATGTCTATCCATATTAATCTATGGTTTCATATTAGAAGAAGCAACTACATGTCATCTTCTATTGGTCTCAAACATGTAAATCATATCATTTAAGTGGTAGCTAATTACCTAAAAGCATTAAACTCCGTAACATGCAACTTCACATTTATAAAATATCTCACAAAACCTAAATAATCACATTCATACCATTGTAATCAAGTTCACCGTAGCTCTAACAAACTAAACAAAAACAAAATATTTACATAAACTAAATCAGTGCAAAAACATGAACAAAACATTCTGGAATTTAAAAACATTAAAGCTGTCACCAAATGTCTTCAAATCACAAAATAAATTGCATAAATCTACACATCATAGGGTGAAGAAGAAGCTACCTGAAGAATGGAAGAAAAACGAGCTAAAACGCGCCGTCACACGCTTTTGCACGCACCTCCACACGCTAGTGACACGCGCCGCCATCCGCCGCCTGCAGCCGATCTTCACAGAAACTTCCAGAAACGTAGATCGGGACGCCTAGGTTGCACATTTGTAAAAATATCACGCAAATCTACCACAGAAACGTGTAGATCTAACGAAATGGACAAAGTCAGCGTTCGCATTTCTTTGCCGGAAACCGCCATAAACGACCATGAATCTGGTACAGAAACGCCAGAAATTGCAGTGTAAAGCCAAATCTACTTTCAGATCATCAGAAAGCACCCAAAGTTGGCCGAAAAATGCTCTTTCAACTCTAGAGATGGGTTCTCGCTGGAAAAGACACCGGCGGTTGGCTGTCGCACGACCACCGCAATCTCTGCTGGACCCGCGCTGTCGCGCGGGGCCAAGTCCTAGCGAGTTCCCGCACCTCTCTCCGGTCACCTCTCTCTTCTCTTCGGTCCTTTTTCTATTTCTTCCCTTCTCTTCGGCCTACGATGATACGACCCCCTTTTCCACTTTTGTTAATCGGCCTCCCAATAGATGCCGGCAGACCTTATGTTCTCAACTTTGGCCTACTCTTTTCCTTTTTCGCATGATCCAAGACCCATTCCTCTTTCATTTACAAGCCCACACTTGATAAAAACCTCTATTTTTTAGCTTTCCTTCTCTTTTCTCATTTTCTTTTACTTTTGTGCTTCTTTTCTTCATTTTTCTTCTATTTTGGATTTGCTGCATAAAATAACAACAAATATATAAATAAAATTAAATACTAATATAATCTAATAAAAATTATATTAAATATTACCTAAAATAATCAAAATAACTCTATATAAAATAGAGTTATCAACACCCCCAAACTTAACGTTTTGCTTGTCCTTGAGCAAAAGCTCGAAACAACACATTATGACAAAAAAAAAAAAAATTACTCACAAAAAGCACAAGAAATTACACATAAAAAGCACTAAACAACATATTCTAACACCACCACCAACCATTCCATGATATTCCCAAATATACACCCCTAAACTTAAAATTTTGCTCATCCTCGATCAAAAGAACAAAACAACACATACAACCAATCCTTCAATGATGTTCTCCTATAATTGCTCAACTTAACAATTCAAAGAAAAAAACATAACTTTCATCCAAACAATGCAATTGGTTTATAAGGTAAGATAGACTCTTAATTAAGTCAACCATGTGTGTGTGTGTGTGTATGTAAATCTGCATTTTTTCTCAATTGCATGCATTCCAAATAGATCCACATTAATATGCAACCTCTCAAAATCTTTAACCAAATCTCATAAGTTTGCTTTTCATTCCTCTCTCCACTAATATAAGTTAATCATCTAACTAAGAATCAATAGGACTTTTATAAGCTTGTAATGTAAGGCTGGGCTAAGGGTAAGATGAAAGTCATTTAAGCTCAAATAACCCATGAACACATTACTTTCTAGGATCTCATCAAAACTCTAGCCCCTTTCTACCTTTTTACTCCATGAAGAAAATCTTTTTACCACCACTTATTCTTGTTCTTTCTTGTCTAATCATACCTTAACAATATCCAAGAGCCACAATCATGTGTGCAATGACAAAGCAAAAACAAAAGCATTTACACATATAGCCACCTCAATCCTCTCTTATCAATGATATTCAATAGTAATGCTCAAAGATCTCCTTTAGAGAACTATATGGCTTGAATCTAACAAAAGATAATAAGATTATTTCATCCTAAAGCAAATGCTTCTTCTTCTTTTTTTTCTTTTTTTTTTCCGTTTGCATTTGCATTTACAAATTGTACCACACACAATCATTGCAATCAACTTCTTCCCATACTACATCCTTCCCCTCGACTTCTCTTATGCTTAAATAAACTTGTATACGCTAGAAGTCCATATGTTCATGAGAATAGGACAATAGGACAAATTGATCAAAAGGCTAAGAGATATATGTGCAAGTGTCATTCAACAAAGTCAAGATAAGAACAAGGCTCAGCAAGGTGACTGGGAATAAGTAAAAAAGGTTAGCTTAAAAGGCTCAAATGATCCAAAGATGGCCTAAATCATTTTCTTAGGCAGATGCAACCTAAGATTTCGCCTCAAGAGGAAATCAAGCAAATTCTAAGATTCGGGTGAGATTCAAGAAATCACACACTTCACATAAATGTTCTCTAGAAATGCACACAATTTCAATAAAATGCAGACTTTTAGTGCTCAATAAGTGAATCAACATAATCAAAATCACACTTACATCATACCACAATTGCAAGTTTGAACAAAATCTACATCTCCCTAAGAATCGCCAAGAATTCAAAATAAAGAATCCAATCATAGAAATCATGGTCTATCACAAGAAAAAGATTTTACACAAAAAAATAGACTTTTTAACACAACAACATAACATAATATTTCCAGCACAACAAACACAACAAAAAGCACTTCTAATACACTCCCAACGTAACAATAGCTACCACAACACACAACCTTCAATACAACCTAACAAAAACAGCACACTTCCAACAATAACAGCAACATCTCCAAACTTAAATGAAGCATTCTCCTCAATGATAAAAGAAAATAAAGCAATAGTAAAACTCCCTTGATTGCAGGCTGTTAAAATGGAGCTGTGATGAGTATATGGTGATAGCTTCCTAACCAAAAGATTAACAAAATGATGTTTGGGTTGCCTTCTAAGAAGCGCTTGCTTTATAGTTTTCAGCCAAACTATCCTCCACATTGTTGCTCAAAGAGGATGGAACTCCAACAATTCAGGAGACAGCTTGTGTTGCATGACAATTGAGCATTCTGCAATCAACATTACTGTCTCATATACTTCGAGCTTCCTTTTTTCCTCCAGTATCTCTTTCAACAATTCTGCACAACTAGACATTTGAACTGGAGCCTCTGTAAAAGGAATGTTAATGTGCAATTTTAAAGATATATCAAGGAATTCCAAAAATTGTTTATCTTTTACACGTTGCTGGAATCTCTGTGGAGATAGAGCTGGAGGCATAAAGGACATAGGATTTTCTAAAACAAGCTTGCTCCTAGGTGCCTCCTCGAATTGTATGCTGACATCCTTATCTATTCCCTTGAAAATCTCCTTGTCAACATCAACTTCTACTACTTGTTTGCCACATGTTAGGGTTATTGCCTCTGCGGTATCTATAGGGCTTTTCTCCACATTGCTAGGCCAAGAACCCTCCTGATTCTCTGAGATCATATTGATAAGCTAACTCATCTGCACCTCTAATTGTTGGATTGAAGCTTCTTGTCTTTGAAAGCTTACTTCTTGATTCTGAAATTTTGCTTCAGTCCCTTCCGTAAAGTTTTGTGTGGTGCTAGCTAGCTCACTGATCATGTCCTCAAAGTTAGGTTTCACCTCTTCTGATTGCCTAAATGTTGGTTACGGTCTCATCTCACTTGGGTTATTCCATGCAAAAGATTGATGGTTGTGTCATCCCATATTATACGTGTTAGAGTAATAATCATTTTGTGACGTGCTAGGAATCCCAACAAAATTAGCATAATTATTATAATGAACATAAGGGTTACCTACTTGACATTTCGTGCTCTCATGTTCTCCACCACAAAATTCACATGATCTACTCTGATGTCTCACAACTAGAATACTTAGGTTGTCTATCTTCTTATCGAGCACTTCCAATTGCGCACACATTGTGGTGAAGATATCTACTTCATGGACTCCACTTGTTTAATGCATTGGTAGTCTCTCAGTAGACCATTAATAGTTATCAAATGCCATTTCCTCTAGAAAATTAAATGCCTCTTCTGGTGTTTTGCTATATAAGTCCCCTCCTGCAGCTATATTAATTACACAACGAAGATTCATACTACACCCATCATAGAAAGTTTGTACTTGTAGCCATGTGGGTAGTCCATGATGTGGACATCTTCTCAGAAGTTCCTTGAATCTTTCCCAAGCTTCATACAATAATTCATTATTCATCTGCTTAAAAGTGAAAATATCGTTACGCATTTTTGCAGATCTGGTGAAAGGAAAGAACTTACCAAGAAATTTCTGAGCCAAATCATCCCATGTAGTAATCAATCCTATAGGAAGTGAAGAGAACCAATTTTTAGCTGTATCTCTAAGAGAAAATGGAAATAGTTTTAACCTGATAACATCTTCTGTAACTCCATGATCTCCAATCATGTCAAAGAATTCAAGGAATGCTTCAATGTGAGCATTTGGATCCTTATTTGGTAGCCCACTATATTGCACAGATTTTTGAAGCATCTTGATGAGCACATGCTTGATCTCAAAGATGTTTGCCTGAATTGCAAGCCTCTGAAAGCTTGATGTGGCATTCCAAAATGATGGTGCATAATCTTTTAGAAGTCTACATGTACCATCATTGTTCTCCATCTTAATCTTTTCTCTACAACAAAACACAATATTAAAAGTGGAAATAAAATAAAAACAACAAAAGCTAGATTAAACTAAGAAGCTATTCAATATTAATATTAATCAATAGTAAACCAACCAATCCCCAGCAACGGCGCCAAAAACTTGTTCGGTAAAATTCTACATGCAAGTGTACATGTCCAACAAGTAATATAATGATAAGTACAGATATCGTCCCACGAAGACTGGTGTTTACTAAACTAACTAATTACTAATGGCGAATAGACTCTAAAGTTTATCTAGCAAATCAAAGTGATAAAATGTGAATTTAATAACTAAATTTAATCTAAACTTGATAAACGAAATGTGCTAGA
This sequence comes from Casuarina cunninghamiana, assembly GCA_028551485.1. Lineage (NCBI taxonomy): Eukaryota > Viridiplantae > Streptophyta > Magnoliopsida > Fagales > Casuarinaceae > Casuarina > Casuarina cunninghamiana. Next base: position 13,630,778 of record CM052371.1, read on the forward strand.
GCATTTGATTTCACCTAATTTTAAGTACAAATGTTGATCATTTATGCTTGCAAGATTAATTCTACTCATGTGATGGCAGAATCTCCTAACTTATTCACTATCCTATGTCTAGGTATAGCGAACCTACTTAGCTCATTAACTCACTATGAGTCTACATATGAATTAAATAAGCTAAATGCATTAAGATTTGTGAATATTCCAGTTTACACTTAAAGCCACACAAATCATATGGTATATGTCTATCCATATTAATCTATGGTTGCATATTAGAAGAAGCAACTACATGTCATCTCCTGTCAGTCTCAAACATGTAAATCATATCATTTAAGTGGTAGCTAATCACCTAAAAGCATTAAACTCCGTAACATGCAACTTCACATTCATAAAATATCTCACAAAGCCTAAATAATCACATTCATACCATTGTAATCAAGTTCATCGTACCTCTAACAAACTAAACTAAAACAACATAAACTAAATCAGTGCAAAAACGTGAACAAAACATTCTAGAATTTAAAAACATTAAAGCTGTCACTAAATGTCTTCAAATCACAAAATAAATTGCACAAATCTACACATCACAGGGTGAAGAAGAAGCTGTCTGAAGAACGGAAGAAAAACGAGCTGAAACATGCAGCCACGCACTTTCGCACGCGCCTCCACGTGCCGATGACACACGTCGCCGTCCACCGCCGTCCGCCGCTGTCCGCCGCCCACCGCCGATCTTCACAGAAACTTCCAGAAACGTAGATCGGGATGCCTAGGTTGCAGATCTGTAAAAATATCATGCAAATCTGCCACAAAAATGCATAGATCTAGCGGAATGGACAAAGTCAGCATTCACACTTCTTCGCCGAAAACCGCTGTAAACCGCCGTGAATCTGGTACAGAAACGCCAGAAATTGTAGTGTGAAGCCAAATCTGCTTTCAGATCGTCGAAAAGCACCCAAAGTTGGCCAAAAAACGCTCTTTTAACTCCAGAGATGGGTTCTCGCCGAAAAAGACACCAACGGTCAGCTGTCGCACGACCGCCGCAATCTCTGCTGGACCCATGCTGTCGCGCGCAGCCAAGTCCTGGCAAGTTCCCGCACCTCTCTCTGGTCACCGCTCTCCTCTCTTCGGTCCTTTTTCTATTTCTTCCCTTCTCTTCGGCCTACAATGATACGACCCCCTTTTCCACTTTTGTTAATCGGCCTCTAAAACCCAATAGATGCTGGCAGACCTCACGTTCTCACTTTTGGCCCACTCTTTTCCTTTTTCGCACGATCCAAGGCCCATTCCTCTCTCCTTTACAAGCCCGCACTTGATAAAAACTTCTCTTTTTAGCTTTCCTTCTCTTTTCTCATATTCTTTTACTTTTGTGCTTCTTTTCTTCATTTTTCTTCTATTTTGGATTTACTGCATAAAATAACAAAAAATATATAAATACAATTAAATACTAATATAATCTAATAAAAATTATATTAAATATTACCTAAAATAATCAAAATAACTCTATATAAAATAGAGTTATTACCATATTAATTTATGGTTGTACATTAAGCAATTGCATATCATCTTCTTTCACTCTTAAATATACACATCAGGTCATTTAAGTGGTAACTAATAATTTAAAAACATTGATTATAATAATATGCCACATTGTAGCTCTAACAAAGATAAATTAAAACATAGTGTCAGAACAAATAAGACCAATTCTAAAAATTAACAAAACATCTTAAATTAAAAACAATAAAGTTGTCACCACATTTTTTTCATCTCAAGAAAGTTTTGCGAAATTTTTGCACAATGAAAAAGCATCAAGAACTGTTAAGAGTGGAAAACACATTGTAATGTGCCGTCACGTGCCACCACATACACTGCCATACGCTACCCACGCGCCACCATGTGTTGCAAAGAAGCTCAAAAACCACTAGTGGGGAGCCTCAAGATGCCAATCTACTAAGAAATCATGCTAATCTACCACTAAAGTGTGTAGATTTGCCAAAAAAAGGGACCCAGACAAGGTTTGCCATCTTGCTTCATTGGAAGCTCACCATGGATGAACCCGAAACCCAAATCAGCCAAAAATAAGGTCAAATTGGCTGGGAAGTAGCACAGATCGACCAAAAATAAGAACATATCATCGAAGAACATCCTACTGTAATCAAAAATGGGTCACGTTGTTATGCGACCACCTTCTTGCATGGGTTCTAGTTGGCTTTTGCATGATTGCAACCCATTTCACCCTTTGTGTGTCATTTTGACCGCAAATCCAACCAAATTTCTGGCTTTCACCTTCCCCCCCCCCCCCCCCCCCCCTCTTTTTTTTTTATTTACCTTTCTTGTTGCCCATTCACTCAACAACCTTCTAAAGAATAGCCCTTTTTTCTTTTGATCTATTTTCTAATGTGATTTCCCCCCACACAACTAGCTATCATCTGCTTTTGTTGCTTTCTTTCTTTTCTTTCTTATGTGCTAGTTTGTTGCTTCTTTCCCTTCCTTTTCTTCTATTTTGGGTTCGCTATATGAACCAACAAAATTTAAATAAATATAGGTAAATACAAATATAATTGCAAAAATACTTATCATATATTGCCTAAAGTAGTCAAAATAACTCTATAAAAAATAGAGTTATAATTTTTTATGGGTGCATTCTTAAGAAAAGAAGGAACCAAGCCACAAATTAAACCGGAAAAGCCTAAATACAATTTGGAAGAAATGGTCTTAAAATGGTCACATGTAGAGGAAGAAGTTATAGGGGAAGAAAACCATAATATGAAAAGCAAATTAGGGAAAACCAACCTAACAAAAGGGGCTCTAAATAAAGGAAAGGAAATTGCCACCTTAGAAATTGCTAAGTCTTCCTTTACCATCTCATCTCCAACCCCTAGCCAGCTCCAACCTATCCCCTTCAAGCTATCACAAAGAGAATTTAAAAGAAAGAGGTTGCAAGGCCTTGGGATTGTAAAGAAGATATAATCTTTTTAAAAAACATTATATATTTCGCACATCACTTACCCTTATAATAATCTTAGAAGAGGTCCATAGGTCTACACATAAAGGCTATTATAAGTCTCTCCAAAAAGGATGAGTAGTCTTTTAATAGGAAGGAATGAAAAAATAGACTATTAGAAACTATAAGAATTGTCAAAAACAAAATAATGACAACATTACCCCCACATGGACCATTACAACCATTACCAATTCCAAAAAAGCTATGGCAGGACTTATCTATAGATTTTTTAATGAATTACCTTGCTATAAAGATAAGACATCTATCTTGGTTGTTGTAGGGATGTACCTTAGACGTTTCATAGGAAAAGAGCCAAAAAACAAGGTACATTATCTCTCATGGGTAGAATTTTGTTACAATACTAGTTATCATTTAGCCATCAAAAGATCCCATATGAAACAATTTTTGGAAAGCCAAACCCTACTCTCCTTTCCTACATTTTTGGTACCTCACAAGTGGAAGTGGTTGACAAAGCCCTTAAAGAATGGGACACCATGCTAGTAGAATTAAAAATGCAAATCCAACAAGCTTAGCGTAAGATGACAAAATATTATGATTTGAAAAAGTAAGATGTGTACTACAACATGGGTGACTAGGCATTTTTGCAACTTCATCCATACCAATAAACTTTTCTCATAATCCATAAGTCTTTTAAGCTTTCTTCCAAGTTTCATGGTCCTTATCAAACTGAGCCAAAAGTTGGTCTAGTGGCATATAAGCTTAGGCCACCTAACTCTGCTAAAATACATCATGTATTCCATGTCACCTACCTCAAACAATTCTTGGGAACTTTTACCAAGGTGGAAAAGTTAGTGCCCAGTCTCACAGATGGAGAAGAATCAAAGTAGCCAAATACATAGGCCATGCTTTAATACCTTATTCAAATAAAATCAAAGGCAAGTCCACATCCATTGGCAAGGACTTTCACTTGTAAATGTGACATAGAATCCTCTTGAGCAATTGGTGGAGCAATTTCCTTACTTAAGGCTTGAGGACAAGCTTGAAAATGATGGGGAAAGGTTGTCACATACCCCTAGACACCTCACTCCACAACTTCTCACAAGTAAGCACCAAACATGGGTGGCCTCATAAGGGTTTAATGCAACCATGCAATTAGAAGAAATGGCTTTAGCTTAGTCATGCAGAGTAAAAGAAATGAAGGCCAACAATAGGTTCTATGAACAATTACTAATGAAGGTGGTTTTTGTCCATTCCTATGCTTATGCCTAAGTATGTAGGTGTGTAACATATTGTAATACATTACATACTGCAAGAAAGGTTTGTTAGTATGGACGATCTCACATAAATACATAATCACCCAAATTGTAGTGCACATCTCACCTTTTCAAACTATAATATTTTTTCATCTTTTGTTGAGTCTATTGGATTTGCATTCTTAATTCTTCTAGCATGGTGCCCTATTCTTTGAAGGCTTTGTCAATTGCTTCCACCTAGGATGTACCAAGAATATAGGAAACGATAGTGGGAAGTTTGTTTTCCAAAACTATTTCATATGGTTTTTCTTTTCTTTTTTTTTTTAGAGGGGGGGTGTGGTGTGGAAATGACTAGTATTGTAACAAAATTTTTCCCAAGAAAGCCATTGTACCTAGTTTTTTTACTCATCCTATGAAACATCTAAAGTACATCTCTAGTGCGTGATTTACCACCTTGACTTGGCCATCAGTTTCAGGATGGTAAGAGGAGAAATAATTAATATTGGTACTAAGTAAGTATAAAAGTTCCTTCCAAAACAAACTTATAAAAATGGGTTCCTTATGACATGTTATGGATTTGGGCATGTCATAAATCTTTAAAATATGATCAAAGAAGACTTAAGCTATGCTTGAAGCGGTATAAGGATGATTTGATGGAATAAAGTGATTAAACTTAGATAAGCTGTCTACAACCACTAGGATAGATGTTTTACATTTAAAGCTAAGTAATCCATTAAAAGGTACATAAATAAGTCTTACCACACCTTTTTTGGAATTAGTAATAGTTGTAGTAGTTTAGGTGGGCCTTGTTGTCACTCTTTTAAATCTCACAATTTCCAATAAGTCTCAAGCATTCTTATTTTATTCATTCCTATTAAAAGATTGCTTATGCCATTTGACTTGTGATAGTCTTTGTGCATAGACCCATGGACCTCTTTTAAGATTGTGGGAATATGATGTGCCAAGTATATAATGTTTTTGAACAAGATTATACCATATTTCCAATCTTAAGGCCCCACAGGTTTTTTCTTTTGAATTCTCTCCATTATAGCTTGAAGATAAGGGTCAATTTAGTTTTCTTCCTAGATAGGTTGGAGCCAATTACGAGTTAGAGATGAGATGGAAAAGTAAAAGTTAACAATTGCTAAGGTGGTAATTTCCTTTCCCTTATTTGTAGCCTCTTTAGTGGGTTAGTTTTCCATAACTTCTTACTCTACATGTGACCATTTTGAGATTGTTTCTTCCATATTGTGGTTCGGCTTTTTCAATTCAATTTATGGCTCAATTCTTTTTGTTATTGAAAGTACATCCATGACAACATGAGTCCTCCCTTATGTGCATTGAATGTAAACGTCACATCCTACTAATTTAGCTAACCACCTTTGTTAGATTGGTATGGAAATTCATTAACTCCATAGGTATTACAAGCTTTGTTGGTCTATTTGTACAGTAAAATGATGTCCTAAAAGATAATGCTTCCATTTTTTAACCACAATCACAAGGCCATTAAATCTTTTTCATTTATTGACAATTTTAAGTGCTGCCCATGGAATTTTTTACTAAGGAATGCTATTAATTTCCCTTATTAGACTAGCACAACTCATATTCCTTCACCTGATGCATCACATCAAATAATAAAATGTTGAGAGAAATTTGGTAAAACCAAAAAGGGCAGCTTGACTTACTCCTTTTTGGGTTGCTCTAATGCTACTTTTGATACGTTTGTCAAATGAAAATTGTTCTTTTTTAGCATGTCAGTAAATGAGTTGCTTATGTTCCTAAAATTGTGGACAAATCTACAATAGTATCCTATTAACCTAAGAAAACTGCAAAGTTAGCATATACTATTAGGCTTTTTCCATTACATAATTGCTTGTTCCTTTTCCTCATCCACTCACACACTTTATTTAAAGACTACATGGCCAAGAAATTTCATCTCTAACTTGGCAAACTCACACTTGGATTCTATAAGAAAAAGACAGTGCTTCTTTAATAGTGAAAACACAATACATAAGTGCTCTAAATGGTCCACCCAATATTTATTATATATTAACATTATCATAAAAAAACACCAACATAAATTTTCTAAGATAAGGCTAAAATATTGTATTCATCAAGAGTTGAAAGGTTGAAATGGCATTGTTAAGTCCAAATGGCATCATTAGAAATTCATAATGGCCTTGGTGTTTATCAAATGTTGTTTTATGAATATCCTCTAAGTGCACCTTGACTTATATCCTCACTATAGATACAATTTGGAAAAAGTACTTGATCCATGAAGCTCATATAGAAATTCATCAATAGTTAGCATAGGAAAGCAATCTTTGATGTTATGACAATTGAAAGCATAATAATCAACACATAAGCACCATGACCCATCTCTCTTTTCTTTTTCTTTTTTAAATCAAAAAATTAAGGTAAAGAATGAACTTATGCCAGCATAGATCAACCTAATTGCATTGATTCACCTATCATGTTTTCTATTTTTTATCTTTTGAAAATAGGGGTAGTGATAAGGACGTAATACAATTGGTCTCTTTGGGTCCTTCAAGGGAATTTTGTGATCATGGCTTCGATTAGGGGGGATTCCTTTGGCATGGAGAAAAGATCCCTAAATTGGTGGAGCAATGTTTTCAAGGGCTATACAATAAGGTTGATGTGAGTCATAGTTTGCTCTATATTGTAGCATGTAAATTCTTCCCTTTAGTTGGTTATGGTCTTTCCACTATCTTCTATCAGAAATGTAATCATTTAAAACAACACTCCTTTCTCTTTGAGGAATTCTTTACATATTATTTTCCCTTCTACAAATTTCAATGGCTATTCTGCAAGCACATAAGACATCCATAGTGTTTGAATTTCACTATAAGTAGGAAGAAATCTTAGGTTATAGGATGCAATTAGACAACCATTGTGCCCTAAGGACAATATAAGTTCCTTATAATGGCAATAGAAATAGATTTTTAGAAAGCTTAATACCTTGCAATACAATCTCAAAGTTCATACATTGATTATCCTCCAAGTATTATGGTTTCCATTAGTGACCATGGCATTGATTCTCCTCCTATAATTGGGTTGCATGTTCAGTTTTAAGGCAAGCTCTTCATTGAGGAAGTTATGGGAACTTTTGATATCAACCAACATATGGATTTTTGCACTTAACAATCTATCTCCAATCCCTCACCATACTAGGTTGATAGTCAAGGCACATACCAATTTCCGTCTAGCATGCCACATAACCTACACCATGCTAGATATTTTGCAAGTAGCCTAGTTTCCAACCCTCATTTATGGAGGCACAAATAGGTCAAATCCCTAAACAATTGATTCTAGGGTTTCAATGTTAATGGGTTTCTTGATTGGTTTGCCTAAATGACAAACATTTCAAGCCTCACTTTCTGCCATTCTTAAGCTAGACACCTGTCATCATGTACTTAAGCATACTCATTGGGTAAAGGCTATAAGTAGAGAATCAATGGCCCTTGAGGCCAATCACATGTGGGATGTTGTTTCACTTCCATCAAGTTGTAGGTTATTTGATATTAGTGGATGTACAAGGTATAGTACTTTGCTAATGGCACAATGGAGAGATATGAGGCCCAACTTATGGCCAAAGGATATATCTAAAGAAAAGGCATTAACTATGACTAGACATCAACAAGCACCTAGCTAATGGTAAATAGGTGATGCCTAGGACCTCTTGGCCTAAAGTTTGACACCCCAAGTTGTGTGAGTGGGTGCATAAGTTATTTACAGAAAATACTATGAAAAGACCTTCTCTCCTATAGCCAAGATAGTGACTATTCATTCTATGATTAGTATAACAACAATTTAGTGCTAGTGTCTCCATAAGCTTGATGAGCAAAATACTTTCCTGCATGGTGATTTCTTGTAGGAAGTGTAAATAGAGCTTCCACTAGGCTTTTCATTTTGGGGGGAATTCAACTTGTCAACTTAGAAATGTTGGAAAAAGATATGTTTTTCTATGACAAATTTTGTTGTTAAATGTATATAAATTTTTTTCATATATTTATGTGCAAGATAGAATTAAAGGAAGTAAAAGGTGTGTAAATTATAATATTAATCAATGATATTAAAAAGTAGTTGGTTTCCTACATCCTAATATATTGCAACCTTATTCAAGTTCTAAATGGATAATTCTTGAACAAAAAGGAAAAGAGAAAATATTAGTTACAGGGTATTCATGTTAAAAAGCATGTAATGCTGGTTTTTATGTCATTGTAGGAAATTTATGCAAAAGTGATCCAACTTATATGATAAGCTCTTATGATGAGCTTATTCTAATATAAGCTTGATCTAAGAAGCTTAAGCTTGTAAGAAGTAAGCTGGTCCAAGCCTACGAGATGTAGGCTGATCCAAGCCTGCAACACATGAGCCTAGTACAACATTTAATTGAGAACGTGCCACAAGCTCACTGAAACAGCACCATTCAACTAAAGGTTGAATGCCCTAAATTTTTTTGCACAATTAGAAGCCCTAGCTTCTAACTTAATCGAGATAGCAAGAGAAGTTGTCCTTTCCGTAGCCAAACGTCCACTCTCCCAACGAGAAGAAATGAAAACATAAATGTTAAAATGGGCAATTGTGATGATTACGAGCTTGAATTGAAGTCTTGATAGTAGAAGGATAGAACCACTTTAGTCTCTCAATGGGAAGAAGTCTCTGATTTCATCAAGTTTGGCAGAAACCTCAAATCAACTTCTATTATTTGAATATTTTATAAAAGCTTCCATTCTACAGTTTAAGAAGAGTTCTTGCATGAGATTATTGAGAAATAAAAAGGAGAAATCAAGATTGCTCAAAGTGTTGTGAGTTTGTGAATATCTTTAGTGATATTCTTCAAAGATTATATTCTTGTGATTATATACTCTTATATACTCTTTTTATGTGCTGATTAAACTTTGATTATTATTTGCACAAAAAATCACTTGTAAATCTAAAACCCTAATTTGTTAAAATTTGGAGGTTTCATGATTAAAGCTTGAATTTGTACTTAATATCTTTAGCAAACTCACTTATAATCAATATTCCTCACAAACTATACATTATTTGGGGATTTGCTCTTATAACAATATTTAGACAACCTTTGATTGTAACCCTAAAGTTTTATAATTCCTTTGAGAAGGAATTGGAAGGATTAGGAGAATTTTATCTTCTAATTAGTGAGTAAAGTGGACTTCAACTAGTTAAATTGAAGGAAGAAGAAGGTGAATGTAGGTGTGAATGTCGAACCACCGTGGTAACTTTTGTGTTTATTCTTGTTGTCCATCATTGTTTGATTTTGTAGTTTATGTTAATAAGTGTTGGTGTGTTTGAGAAACTAAATAATAAGCATTGATAGTTAGACAACCAATTCAACCCTCCTCCCCCCTTTTCTTAGTTGGCCATCATATCTAATAAGAAAGCCATTATATAGGCTTAAGTAAGCATTAAGATAGTGGATTTTCAACTTTCTCATCATGACTATTCATTCTCCATCAACAACATCAAGTTGCTATTGTCATTCTACTATTTTATGTAAATAATATTCTTATCCCTAGGAATGATGATGTTGCTATTTTTTAGTTAAAAAAGTATTTTAACTCACACTTTCATATGAAAGATATGGGTCACTATAAATATTTCTTAGGCATTGAGGAATGTAGAAATTGTACTCAAAACGGTGCTAATAAGAAATCAATGAGTATTGGTATTTCCAAGTATGTTACTCAAAAGAATAGACATAAATGCCCAATCGATTGGAATTGAGAAAATTCTGTTCCTCTTGTTACAAACATACAATTCACGGGGAGATAAAGAAATATATCGAACCAATCCGATAATAAACAAAACAAAATCCCTCATTGAAATAGGATTTTTGGGGTAAGGAATAAACAAATCATGGAAAAATCCAAGCGACTTTATTTTAAATCCAAGCAATGATAGCCTGTTCATATGGAGGCATATTTCTTAGCTAGTGCAAGTATACATAAGAGTTGATATCTAAAGCAAGGTTTGCTGGCTCAAAGCATGCCATCACAACCATAGAGCAAAATCTAAAGTCAACAACTTTGGAATATGATAAAGGAGATCTGGATAAGAAACATGGTCCTCCTCTTGATAATGGTTCATCCATCATGAGACTTATTGGGAGGCTAAACTACTTGACTCACACAAGACCAAATCTTAGCTTTGTAGTTCAACACCTCAATTAGTTTTCTCATGCCCCTAAAAATTCTTAAATGGAGGTTGCTATGCAAGTATTGAGATATGTAAAGGAGTTATGCAACTTAGGATTATTCTTGCATTTATCATCCATTTTGGAACTAGTTGTATATTGTGTCCCATGTTTCAACATTGCATTACAATTTATTACATTTAGTTGGGCAATTCACTCATTTCTTGGACAACCCAAAAACAACCTACAATGTCTAGATCCTCCACAAAATTAGCAAATAAGGTCATGGGGTACACAGTATGTAAGATAATCTAGCTCATTGGTCTAACAAATCTTGATGTGTTTGTGCCTCATCCAGTTACCCTATATTATGGTAATGAGACAACTCATTTCTTGGACAACCAAGAGACAGCCTACAACATCCATTAGTATGATGACTAGGTTTTTGGCATGATAAGATTGGTGACATTATTCACATTCACTAAAAGGCTAGTTCAAGGAGACATTTTCAAGCCAAGTTAGGCTAAAAGTATGTGACTTAGCTTTTTCGATATTTTTCCGTTACATAATCCCAAAATAAAGAAGAAAAGAAATCTAGGTTTTGGCTTGTGCATGATTAATTAAAGTAAAATGAACATTTTATCAAAAATAAAAAAGGAAACTCATGCCTTAGTTTAGCAAGCTAAATTAAGGTCTATTGAATATTTTTCTTCGCATAAGGACTTTCCATAATGATTGCAAGCACTAAATTTGCAAGGTAAGTGATTAAAACCTCTAACTCATGCAAACTAAGTATATGTTATATTTGCACGATAGAGTTGTCTCGAGCCTAAAAATTTCTGATTTGCAGGAACAGAATAATTGAGAATGTGCACGGTTGGTTTCCGAAAAAATAGTAAAAAGAGGTTATATCCAAATGGACCTTCTGGTTTTATTCTTTATCAATTTCTTCATTGGATTTTACAAGTTAATGAAGTTAGTAGCTGGGTTTTCTAAGTTCTAAGCTTATTACTTCCGCACATTAATCATCTTAAAATCTGACAGCCTCTTTGAGACTTGTAACAAAAATGTGTCCCAAGAAAACAATGCCACATGTTAGATGTGTCATACGACGTCCAACATAAAGTGTAATCTAAAGCAATCTCTCATGCTGTGATAACGTTTAAGCCGTAGCCGCACCGGAGAATAGCTGCTGCTCTTTCAAAGAACGTGGCTTTGGTTTGCAGATTTTAAGGCGATTTAGTCAGCTGGTATTCGTGGGCCTCAAGAAAGTGTGAAGGATTTGAATCTTGGTCGTTTTCGCTTGCGGGACAACGTCATTGGGCGCTTCCACCGGCAAATAGTAAAAGAAGGCAGGTTTCATTTTTCCCCCTATTCAGCTAAGCGTGTTGTGTGGGCTTTGGTTCTCTGAAGGGGTTGCATATTCTACAGAATATGCATCTTTTCTCGACAAAGTGTAAAGTATTCGATATCCTTTACAAAGTGCACCTTTATTTTTTTATATAAATTCTATTTCGTGTATTGTTTATTGTCAAATTGCACACAATTGCCTTATTAAAGCAACTGACAATCACCTGATTAAAATATATGTGCCATCGAGCCAATCGCCCGAATAATGTATGCGCTTTTTGTTTTGAAGCTCCCTCTGTTGTTAATTTTCGAGACACGACAGGTTTTCTTTTTCGTTTAAAGTATGAGTTTTTGTTCTACAACTTGATTGATGTTTTGCTAGACTTTGTCCAACCCATTTTTTGAGGTTAATCTTTTTCATCACATCTACTGAAAATACAAGAAGGTTCAACTACCGTAAACAATAGGTGGTCCCATCCAAGAGTTGTATCTACACACAATTGTATAGATGACCTATCATTTGTCAAGTTTGATTCCTGCAATCTGGAATGTTGAAACGGAACAACTTAAGTCTCTCATAAGAAATATAAAATGGTATCACGCATAAAAGTAGACAGAGTGCCAACTAAGAAAAGAGCTTGTTTAATCTTGCTTGAAAGCTTATTGTACAAAATCAATTCTCTAGTCTACATCTCGTTTTGTAATTTATTCTACTTCTTTCCAACCGTGTGGTGTAATCGCTATTCTAGTACAATCTTAAGTTTTGCTGCTGACATCATAAGGAGAGTCTCTCTATTTGGACCACAATAAGGATGTGAATCCGAATTATTTACCCCAATTGATATTACTAAACTCTCACGAAATTGGGATGGGGGCCTCCAGATTTTAATATTTCAATTTTGATAATTAGCCATGAGGCAAAACTGTAGAGATATTTCTATGCTATATAGTTGGGTTAGTCAAATCCAATTCAAACCCTTTTTCTTGTGTTAGTTCTAATAATTGCTATCAGAGTAATTTGCAAGTTCAACTCTTGTTGCCAACAAATTGTGTGGGGGAATGGCCGTTCCTACTAAAGATGTTAAAAAGTAGAGTATATTATTTTAAACATAAAAGGATAGTATTATGTTTAATTTATATGATAGAAAAGGATTTTCTAAAGCGAAGATGATTTTTCAATGAAAGACAATATGTTGGTAAGGACTTCATATAAATAGGTTATTTTACCAAGTTAAGGGTTGTTTTCATGAAAATACTTTGGGAGTTAAAATGTATTTTATGAAACAATATTTCACTAAGTTTGAAATAGATTTTTTTGTGTTAATTGTAAGGAAAACTTTAGGTCTCATAGAGACGAAAAATAAACTTTATAGGATCTACGTAATCAGATTTAAAACACCATTCTCAAATAAATAACAAGAATAAAATAAAAGAGAAACATACTGTTCTTTCAATGCATTCTCTCTATATCAAAGACCCACAAATGTAGAAAGATCTTCTAGCTGAGGTGAATATCTTCTATTCTTATATGAAAGCACTAGCTCGATGGGAAAACCTAGGATTATGCCTTTTGTAAAAGTGAACAAAATGTAACCCTAAAGCTTTATAATATGATTTTTTTTTTTTTTTGGTGAAAGGTCAAGAATTATATATCACTGTACAAAATTAAAAGATTGTTCAGTTGCAACATCATCATTTAGGCTCAAACATTGCATTTGGCAAATTCCAAAGATCTTGCAAGAATTTATTACAATTTATAGGCTTTACTTCTCTTGTAGATGAAATCTTCCCTCTCACGTCTTTCTTGATTTTAACAATAATGGTTGAACTGTCTAGACTTTTATCACTAAATCTTCTTCTTTTTATTTTGTTCCAAATGTGATACAATGCGGCATTGAAAGATATACTAAGTAAGGTTGCTGCAAAACTCTTACTCTTGACAACCTGGATCATCCAACATATTTCGGCTCTCTAGTGCTCAATTCTTCGAGTTAATCCATTCATACCTAATAGAGTCTTCCTTATGTAATTTGTGAACCTGCATTTAAAAAATAAATGTTCTTGTGATTATTCTCCTTGTTGGCAAAGGTTGCATTGTAGGTCCACTAAGCTATTCCAACCAACCACACAATCTGTTGTGAATAGTTTATCCTTCAAAATAATCCAGCAGATAAAATTGTGCTTTGGTACTCCTTCTTCCTATACAAGTCTTGCCCATTCAGTATCTTCTCTATTCTCTCTTAGTTGTGTGAGTTCACTTATTACTTGTAACATATTCCTAAAACTCCAAGCTAGTGATCCTTTCATCTCAACTTCTAATACATTTCTTCCCTTCAACTTTTATGTTATCGTCCATTTAACCCATAAAGAGTTTGAGTTATTATGCACAAGAAACCATAAGAGTTTTCCAACTGCCGCCTTATTCCACATATGAATGTCTATCAAACTCAATCCTCTAGAAATTTTAGGCCAGTAAACTTCTTTCCATGCCACTTTTACTACACAACATTCATTAGATTTACCTACCCAAAGGAAGATTCTAGTATGAATTTATACTATAAGCTAGAGAATAGGACCTAACCCTAACTTTATGTGTTAGCCAATTAGGCCTACTCATCACGGCCCTATTTGGCTAGCCATGACCCACACTAGCCAGTCCATATTCCAAAACCCATAAACTAACTTAATATAGCCACCTTTAGGTAAGCCTAATAAAATTATGCTAACATTTTCCCACTTGGATTATATTAATGTAAAATTATGCATGCCTTTATATTGATCCAGAGACAGTTCTTAACAACACTCCCATCACATGTGATTTTAAACTCTAAACCACGACAGTAATTATCTTTGTTAAGTGATACAACACTAATCATGATCACAAAAGTTCTTAATCTCATTAATATGTATGAATATGGTAATGTGGCAACCATATAACACTAAAATAACTTCCTTAAGTGTTATTTATGTTGTTTGTTCAATTCTCTCTCCTTCGATGACTAAATGTCATCAGAGAACATACTTTATGGTTCTAATGAACCTTCATGTCTTATTCTTAATAATTTGAGTTTAACTTTATATGTTACAAGACATCTTTATGGCTAACTTGTACTAGCCAGTGCTTAAGGTTTAGATTTCCTTTAAGTCTCAAAAGAAAAGATTAAAAGCTTCTACTATACAAAAGCATCCTATGATGCCTTTAAGCCCATGCAATTGACATGTCTTTCATAAACACAAGGGTGTAGACTTTTAGTGAGTGGATCATCTAGCATATCATCTGTACTAATCAACTCTACTAAAATTTCACCTTCTTAACATTTTCCTTTATGGTTAAATACTTTATGTTGATATGTTTAGATTCTCTTAGACTTCTATTATTGTTAATAAACAATGTTGCAGCTCTATTATTACATTATAACTAGATTGATCTATTAACAAAAACAAAGTCTTTTAATTCTTTTATGAGGTTCTTTAGCCAAACTGCTTGAATAGATGCTCCATAGCATACCATAAACTCAAAATGCATGGTTAAAGATGTAATTAATGTATGTTTTGAGCTTTTTCATGAAATGGCTCCTCCTGCCATCATAAATACACAACCTAATGTAGATTTCCAATCATCCTTACATCAAGCACAATCTAAATGTATATACCCAATCAGCTATAATTCATCTACATGCTTATTAGTCAACATATAATCTTTTGTTCTCTTTAAATACCTTAAGACTTTCTTAACAATACCCAATGCTCTTGTCCAAGATTCAATTGATATCTACCAAGAAGTCGTATTACAAAAGCTATGTCAAGCCATGTATAGACTTGAGCATACATAATAATTCCAAGTGCACTCGCATATGGAATACTCTTCATTAATGCTTTCTGTGCATCTGTCTTAGGACACTATTCCTTATTCAATTTATTACCTTTAAAGATAGGAACCTTTCCTCCTTTACAATCTTGCATGTTAGGCCTCTCCAGAATTTGATCAGTATACGCCTTTTGAGAAAGCCTTAATAAATGCCGAGAACAATCATTTGAATCTCAATACCTAAAACACAAGTTGTTTCACCAAGATCTTTCATATCAAATTGAGTTGACAACAATTCTTTAGTCTCATGAAATAACTTATGATTATTACTCGTAAGCAAAATATCATCCACATAAAGGATAAAAAATATTGGAGTGCTCCCACTGATCTTAGTATAGATACAACGATCCATTCTATTTTCCACAAAACCACACAAAGTGATAAAACTATCAAATTTTAAGTACCATTGTTTAGAAGCTTGCTTTAGTCTATAAATAGACTTTTTTAGTCTACATAAGAGTTTTTCTTCTCCTTTCATTACAAATCCTTTAGGCTATTTCATATAGACTATTTCATCTAGTATCCCATTTAAAAAAGTGGTTTTAACATCCATTTAGTGTAATTCCATATCCAAATGAGCTATTAGAGCTATTATAATTCTAAAGGAATCTTTAGAAGAAACATGAGAAAAAGTTTCATTATAATCTATGCCTTATTTCTATGTAAAACTTTTTACTACTAACTTAGCTTTAAACCTTTTAACTTTCCTAGTAGAACTTCTTTTGATCTTATATACCCATTTACAACCAATAGGCTTACAACCTTTAGGTAACTCAACAAGCTCCCAAACATCATTATGCTTCATCGATTACATTTCATCTTTAATTGCATCTAACCATAAATTAGCTTAAGAACTCAACATAGCTTTATATAAGTTATTAGATCCTTCATAACTCTTATATCATAATCATATTCTCCCAAATAAACTAGATAATTTGGATGAATAGTAGATCTTCTTTCTCTAGTTGACCTTCTAAGTGTAGTTTCAGTATCTTGATTATGTACTTGCTGATCTACATCTAGATTAATATTAACAACTGGTGATTATGACTCAAGAGTCCTATTGAATTAGAACACTTATAATTCTATAACATAGATATTCATAGTAAGATTAGCATTACAATCATAAATAGTATATCATAATAATAATCTTATTCAATATCAGAGTCGTTAAAATCATAATAGATATGCAACATTGCCTCCCATTAAAAAGGCTAGTTACATCCTAGAAAGTTAAAATACAAGGAATAAAAAAGGAAACTACAATGGGCACCACCCCAATGGATAACCCAACAACAAAGGAAATTAGGCAAGTTGGACTCATACTCATAAAGCTTAGTCCATTGGCCCGTATTGCCAATCCAACACATAGGAGTCCAACTCATACTTGTTCGGCCAACCCGTTGGCTTGTACTACTAGTTTGGAACAATAGCCTGTCTATTAACTCTCCTTTCACATTTGGAAGGAGTCAATAGCAACTAAAACAAGATAAGGATTAAGCAATACAAAATTAACCCCTTCAACTCAACCCTCATTTATTTCAAAAGTAATTTATTAAACAACTTAAAAAGTGACAATCAAATGGACTGAATAATAAGATAAACTCAAAATGTCAATCATGAAATTGCATCCATATGCTAACTCAATGGTAGTTAAGAGTGCCTACGACATCTTGATTTCAGGTTTAATACCTAAGTATGTGAGTTCAATAGGTATAAAAAAAAAATGCAATTGCATATAATGAATTAATTATTCTTTGATTCCCTAATGTTAAATAGTCCAAATTGAAGGCCCAAGATGATGATCGTGCACAGTCAACATATGGTATATGGTATTTGGTTGCTTTGAAGGCTTTAAATTATTTTTTCTTTAGGGTATTTGATTATTCTTATTTCCTATATTTGCAAAGTTACTCCTCCAACAAGTTAGAAGAGTGCTCACTACATTGTGTATTTTTGGGTTCTAGTATTCATCACAAAGGCTATAAATGTCTTCACCTTACCTCTAGAAGGATTTTTCTATCTGAACATGTGCTTTTTAATGAATTGATCTTTCCTCTTGTAGCTTCTTCTACCAAAAGCTAACCCCTTTCTCTCTCTAGCATTTGTATGAATTAGCTCTGACTTCTTTTTTTTCATCTTTTGCCACCCATGCGGAGGCCTAGCCTAATTAAAGGCACTCAAATCCATATCCAACCTAACAACTATTAGGTATAATGATCAACCAAGAATGGAGGGTTGAATTGGTAGTGTAGCTATAAGTCTATTTTCTTTTGCTTTCAAACATAACAAATTCACACTAATATAGCAAATGAACATGTAAAAACAAGATAAAACAATAACAAACAACAAGTATAGACACAAAAGTTTATCATAGTGTTTTGGCACTCAGTCTTACATCCACCCTCTTATTCCTTCAACTCAACCAATTGACATCCACTTTACTCACTAATTAAAAGAAAATGTTCTCCTAATCCTCCAAATTCCTCCTCTAAGGAATCACAAAATTTTGGGTTACAATAAAAGGTTGTCTCAACCTTATTACAATAACAAATCACCAAATGATGAATAGTTTATGAGGGATATTACTAATCAAAGAGCTATTCAAGATATTAAATGTAAATCTAAGCTCTAATCATGAAACCCCCAAATTTTAGCAAATTAGGGTTTCAAATTTACAACAAACTTTATATGCAAATAATAATCAAAGTTCAATTAACACTTAAGCAAGTGTATACAAGTGAGTATGATCATAAAGAAATGATCTTTAAAGAACATCACTGAATATCACCAAAAATCATTGAAGTTGTTTGAAATCGCAATGCTTGAATGACTTGAATTCTTTCTCTTGATTTTTCATAAATAACTCATGCAAAGATTATGTTTGAACTGTAGAGAAGAGCCTTATACCATATTCAAACAATAAAAGCTTATTAGGGTTCTCTATCAAACCTGACACCAACAAAGCCTTCTTCCTATTAAGAGATGGAGAGATTTCCATCAATCTATAGTTGAAGCTTCGATTTGATCTCTTTATCCTCATAGTCGGTTGTTTTGACACTCAATCACTTCTCAAATCTTCCCATTAGGCGATCAGCAATGGAAAAGAAAGGAGGCCACTTGGTTTGATAGAAGCGAGGGCTTCTAACCATCAAGTCATGAATTTAGGGGTGGCTTGCTTAGTGAAATGGTGCGTATTAGCACCCTTTTGAGTTAGACCTTTTATCGGGCTTAGATCGATTGCAAGCTTAGATAAGTTCACATTAATATGAACATATTCATAAGATCAGTCCACATAACATAAGCTTGAACTTGATAAATTTGTGCCTACAATGATATAAAGTCTAGCATCACTTTTTCTTTAGTGGAAATTGTTATGCAACTAATATTTCTTTACTCTCCATTTTTTATTACAGAAAAAATATTCCTTTATAATATCACTGATTGATATTATAATTTGCACACCTTTACTTCCTATAATTCAATTTTGCACATCAATATATGAAAAACATTTTTATACTATAATCAACCAAAATTTGTCACAACAAAGCATATCTTTTTCCAGCAATAACCATTGGGGCAACATGCTCACATCAACACCTTGGAGCTTGATTCCCATCCTTTCTTGATCCCTAGAGCATCACCCTCTCCCAATCATGCAATCATTCCATTGGCTAACTATAAATCTCCTCTAGCCTAACCATATGCTTCCTTTACCAACCAAACATGAGCCAATTCAACAATCAAGCAAAATAGAAGAGTGTGGGTCCTTCTCAACTTTACTGCCAATTAGACTCCACCAATCCACCCAATCCATTCTCTATTACTGTTCCAAGCTCTCATCCAATGGTCACCAGAAGTGAGATTGGCACCATCTATCCAAATCCCAAGTATGCTCTTCTTGTAACTAATGACATTCTATCTATTCATAAAATAGTTTCACAGGCTCTTGCTCATCCTGGTTAGCATGCTACTATGGAATCTAAGCTCTCTACACTGCACCACAATTAAACTTGGACTCTAGTGTTACATACTCCACATGGGTATGCTCCTTAACTACATGACCTCTCTATGCCTCAACCACTCATGACAACCTTACATTATGATAATACTTCTACATTGTAGCTTACCACCAAGCCCTTTCTCCATAGTAAAAAAAAAACACATGGAAATAGATTTTCATTATGTTCATGAAAAGGTTGCTATGTTGACACTCCTCACCAAATATATACCCTCTTCCTATCAACTTGTAGATATCCTAACCAAGCTACTTTCAAAACCATCATTCATGGGCTTCCATTCCAAACTCAATGTTGTCACTCCTTTCATTTGACAGCGCATGTTGAACAATCTAGCTTGTAGGTTCAAGATGATGACCCTGCACAATTGGTTTAAAAGGTTGTTTCTCCTTATGTGACATGTATAAATCTTAACTGTATCGTTAATTAGAAGTATAGAAATCTCTTTGTGTAGTTAGGTAGTTCAAAAGGTTGTTTCTCCTTATGTAACGTGTACAAATCGTAACTATACTATTAGTTAGAATTTGTAGAAGTTTTATAAATAGAGGTCGAAGGAATTCTATAAAATACACTTGAAGTCATTGTACATTCTCTCAATCATAGTGAAAACTAGAACAATTTTCCTTTCCAACATCTAGGCCTTCTTTTCTTTTCCTAATACGTGAAATGGTTATGGAACCTCCATCTTGGCCAAATGAAAGAGGTCCTTGATGGTATAGGTCCCTAATTGGGACATGGATTAAACATGTTGACTTGGAGAAAGTTGGTCATGAGTCTTAAGAGGAAATCCAATGATTATAACCTCGTGTGCCATATTTTCTTTTACCAAAATGGATGATATGTTCGTGAAAGAAGACCAAACAACTTGACATGCAATCAGAAAGTATATGGCCAGCATTATATTATAAGGATGATGTGATTTGGACATCAAAATTACAAACTTTTAGTTTGTTGCTCATACCAAAATACTATCTATGTAAGTAGTTGTCCAATAAATGTCTAAAATTTTATAGTTAAACTTTTATTGACAAATAAAACATCTCTAAACTTGCTCTACTACACACTTAGAAGTAGATTTGTATATGTTGAGGTTATTTGTTAGCTTTCTTTGAATTATGAACAGAAAAACAATAAAACCTCAATTATAAGAAACTAAACCTTCTATCAAGACATTTTTCAAAAAAGTTACTCAGGAATAAGTATAGAGAAATTATTGTTAACAACTTCCTGAATTCATATATAGTGTTTAATTATGTATAAGGAATTTGGAGTTTAGATTTCATTAGCATTAATATATTCATAAATTAAAATTTAAAATGGTCAAATATGATATGCAATGGTCAGACATGTTCAAAACTCAGTCGATCACCTACTAGTTAAGTATTAAGCTAGTGTGGCTTAAGATATTTTGGTCTCAAGTTCAACACCTAAGTGTATGAGTTTGAATGCATGTGTACAAAAAATAATGGTCAAAATTAGCATTTACTATATTGATATTGTATGTCTTTAAATCAATGTAAAACAAAGTCAATGAAGAAGTACTAATAGAATTGTAACATCTTATGCATTTATTATAGAATATTTCTTGTTTTAAAATTTTATTTTGACATAATATATTAGTCAACTAGCTAAACAATATCAAGATTACTAAATGTTTCTAAAAACTATTCTCTCTCTAGAAAATATAAAATTCAAGAATTTTTGAAATGTCCTAATTGATACAAATGCTAGAACTCATATATAATCATCTATGAAATTAACTCGGGTCATACTAAGATATGCAATCAAACAATAAAACCTAAGATCAATTATGAGAAATCATAGTTTCTCTTTATTTTATATCTCCAATAAAACTAAAGTCGGCAATCACAAGTAGAAATTTAATTTAGGTTTAAGCCATCAATTGAAAAGTATGACAAACAACTCTCTAAAATGCATTTTGGTCAACTTAAATATATCAAATCCAAAGTGTGCAAGATGAAAATCCAACATTGAGTATATGATCCTTTATGGTGAAACTTAATGAAAAAAGTGTCCCTCCAACTTCTGACCTAGCTTTTTGACTTGGGTTTTGGGCCTTCTAACACAAAATTTGGTGTTGATGCAAGCAATTAAACTTCTAAATTATCATGGGACTTATCTAATCAAAATTTATAATATGCACACATCAAATGCTAATTCTAGGTTTTATTTTCCTTAGACAAATCATAATAAATTATAATTTGAAAGAGTCAAATATGTAGTAAAATACTTGTAAAAAAATCCAGTCATTAATTTGCAATATTAATGCCAAATTATGAAAATGCCTACTTCCGTCTAATGAAATATATTTGTCGACCCGAGGAAAGGATACTTCTAATGTCATGTAATTCAATGCTTTGTAAAGGGAAAACTCCGGGTCAAATAAATTCCAGTCTTTCCTTTCTCTGAGTTCGGATAATGTACTTCTATTGGGTCCTTTAAATATAAAACTAAAACCTGAAAGCAGATTGATGGAACGGTCTTGGAGCAATCCTACTAGATCCGTCTGAAAATATATGAAAATGCTCTCTTAATGGGAACATCATCCATTTTAACTTTTCCCTTCTTTTAAGTCCACGAAAAATGTCAAGAAGTCGTTAAAATCTTTCCTAAGCAACTGGTTCGCTTGAAGAGCTAAAACAATTTGAGGTAAAGAGTTTAAATGAACTAGTTAATCAATGGGGTACGACTTTTCATGGTACAAATGGCAGCAGAACTATATGTTCCTAAGAAAGATTCTATTCATACGCATCCATAGTCGTCATTAGGTAACTCCTTACCCTTAATAAGTCATAAGAAGTGATGTGTGCCTCCGATTCTTAAGTAAGGTTTTAATGTGAAAAATGTTTCTTTAATTCTTAAGTTAATTTTCAGATTAGATTTTGAATTTTTTAATGATAAATATTGCACAAGATTTGAATGCTAAACATGGCATTACGGAGTTTGCAACAGTCAAAACGTAAAATGTATCACAAAGCCTAGCATACATAAGAAAAACCATTGCGTTTAAAATGCGAAGTGAATGCGAGTACTTCAGCCTAAGCCATGTCCCTTTGGCTTGGGATGAAGGACTGCCCTTCTGAAAGCGATAATAAGAAGTAGAATGACCAGTTTTGCTAAAGCAATTGTGTTGAATTCCATATGAGAAACATAAAAATCTAAAAAAAAACTTATAAAGAGTAGATTCCTTCATTTAATGCCTTAAAGTTTTAAGTTCAATATAAATCATTTTCTATAAAATTTAATCCACTATTGGAGCTCAAGTTCTCTCTTATCACTCTTATAGATATGGGTAAGTCTAGAATCTACAAAGTGAAAGTAGCATCACAAGATAGTCTAGGTTGAATCATTGTAGTAAGAAGACATGTTGGATGTGAATGTCAAGTCTCATATTACTAAGTACTCTGTTAGGGGTCTAAGTTCAATTTTTCACCTCTTCACTTGTAGATAAAAATCTCCATACAAAGTATAATCTTACGCTTGAGGCAATATGATGTGTTAAGTCCTACATAAGAAACATAAAAACCTAAAAATTAATTTTTTTTTTTTAATGCACACATTTAAAGTCACACACTTGATTGCTAAACTTAAGGCCAAGAGGTTTCAGGTAATACTTGCTTTTAATTGAACAAGATATTTGTCAACTTAAAAAGTAATTTATTAAAAGATAAATTTTTTTACTTAATATCTTAGGGTTTTAAGTTAAATACATGCTATTTTTTTTATAAAATCTAATAAATGGTCTTTTTTTTTTACGCTTTGAAATGACCATTTTTCTAGAATTCCCAAGTCCAGTCCTCTTCACACTGTTAAAAGCTCCAAAGTATTGTCCGTAACCAGGTAAGGTACAAAGGGGGTAGTTCAATGAATTTTCCCCAATATTCAGCGACAACCACTCTTCCGTGAACCAGATCAACGAATTCCTTTGCTTTGCTGTCCCAGACAATCTTTGTACTGTGAAACTGTTCCGCTGTAAATCGGACAAATCTAATCTCCATTAAACTGCCCTCATGAAAATAACTTCTCCATCTGTACGGACCAATTCTCTAGTTATTCTGAGAAATCTTTGGGTCTACCGCTTGCATTTTCTAAAAGTGGGTTCTTTCGTCTTCATAAAGTCCATCGGTTGTCACTGTTGCGTGTCTTAACAGAACTTGTCTCCCGTGGCGAGATGATTACCGAAATTCTCAACCACCAATGCGTAACATTTGTAGCCACAATAAATATGGAGCTACTAAGGTCAGTACTTTATAATTACTAGTTAAGAATACTACTTAAAAATGAATTAGTGCAACCACTGTTACAGTTAGAATAAATATGAGACTAACACCATTAATACTTAATAATATTCAATGACGCTAACACTCTAGATGAATTTGGTGGCCAAAGCTCGACCCTAAACCTCTATGCCCTGGTCTACATTGGAATAACCCATAAAATTCTTACTCTAAAATAATCATCAACTTAAAGCTTGACACCAAAACTATCACACCCATAACTCGAACTGGTATGATATTACCAAAATGAAACAAAAAACAGCTCGAGCAAAGAAAAATTCGTTTCTAATATTTGGTTGTTCAAATAAACTTGATATCCATGGAAGTAGAAAAAAAGAGAAAAAAGACTAATGATAGTAAATATCAATGGAAGTAGAAACTTGATATCCATTAAACTTGATATACATGGAAGTACCAAATGCCATCAACTAATTAACATGTCTAGGACCTCTAAGTCCTAAGTTCAACACCTGAGTATGTGAATTTGAATGCCAACGTAAAGGTACGAGAGAGAGAGAGAGAGAGAGAGAAGACTCTAATGGTAGTAAATTAAAGTAGTTTTAAACTACAACCACAACTATCACACCCATAACTCGAAGTATGACATGACCAAAATGAAACAAGAAACAGCCCGAGCAAAGAAAATTTTGTTTCTAATATTTGGTTGTTCAAATAAACTTGATATCCATGGAGGTACCAAATACCATCAACTAATTAACATGCTTGGGACCTTTAGGTCCTAGGTTCAACACCTAAATATATGAGTTTGAGTGCCAACATAAGAGACAAGGAGGGGGGGAAGAGAAAATAAGACTCTAATGATAGTAAATTAAAGTAGTTTTAAACTTCAACCATGCCAATTTTCAATTGAAAAACGTAGTAAGACACTTCAACAAATCTTCAAGAATTTATAGTACACGATTCTCATCCTCCATATTTTCTAAATTGGAAGGCTCCTAATCTACTGCACTTTCTAAAAAATGTAAATAAGATTTAATAAGCTACCATAATGGGTAGAATCAATTGATTTATAGTTGTCCTCCCTTTAATGTGACAAAGGAGAAAGAAAATTTTCATTAAACTATAGTACGCAATAAGCTTGATTTCTTTAACACATCATACAATTGGGCTCTAGGACTCGCAGTATTCTAAAGTATAGCTCAACTCAAGGTACTAATAATATAGACTCAATATTCAAAGTTTTACAAGTAAATAGATAATATTATTTTTTCAGTAATTATAAACTTTGACTTGATAAAGTGGTAATGATATAGTATAACATTTTTTGCATCTTACAACAAGATATAATACAGTCTTATAAACTTTTCTTTTGACTGACATGAACAAATAGGACCAAAATAGCACATACAATGTCAAAACTATGATGAAATCTTAGAACTATTATCCAAAAATGTAATCAAAGATAAATATTTCCTTTTTCTTTTTTATAGAACAAGGACGGGGCCTAGTTGGGAATATAGTGAGGAGGGAATAAAACTTATGTCATTCAAACATACATCCCTAAAGAGGATTGAAAAAAAAAACCAACAGAACAAAAATAAAACATACTAACACAAAATCCAACTCAAAATTTACTAAAATGAAATATAAAAAATTAAAACATTTGGCCATAGAAATCACTATCATTTTGTTGCAATGACCTGTAATGCACTAAACTTTGTTGATCTTCTTGTAATGGCTATAAACGCACTCTCAG
The DNA here is from genome assembly GCA_028551485.1 of Casuarina cunninghamiana. Lineage (NCBI taxonomy): Eukaryota > Viridiplantae > Streptophyta > Magnoliopsida > Fagales > Casuarinaceae > Casuarina > Casuarina cunninghamiana. The sequence continues at coordinate 13,656,417 of CM052371.1, forward strand.
CAATGACCTTGTTTGTTCATAAATCTTTGTCCTGTTATAGAATGTCCATGATAAGCCAAGTTGTCTGCCAAAAAATTACCTTTTCTACGGGTATGAATGATGTGTGACCTGGAGAAAGTTTTGCATTTTCTAATTACATATTCTAGTATCCATGGTGATGAATATTCTCCCTTAATACATTGAACCAAGAACTTAGAATCTGCCCCTATTTCTTATAACTGCAACCCTTTTTGGTAGCTAACTTGTAGACCAAAAAGCATTGCTTGAGGCTTCACTATAGAGCTGTTTCCGTTTCCCAGGTTTAAAGAATAAGTTAGGTGAACTCGACCATTAGAATCTCGGATGACCCCTCCTCCTGCATATCTTTCATCTATACAAGAATCGTTAGTATTTAACTTTAAATAATCCGGTGGCGGTGGTTTCCTTTCAACCATACATCCCTTTTCTTGGGTGATTAATTGCACCGGTAGCCGTAAATTACCTAGGACTTTAATGTCCATTGTTGGTGGCTGTTTACATTTCAACATACTATTAATTTGAAGTAGGCCTTTATGGTTCATTCCCTATATTCCCTACAGAAAGTGTCTTATTACCGTATTTAACTTCACATCAAGCCAATCATATATTCTATAATCCTTAACTCACCAAACTCGACATGAGAATACCCGTTTGTGACGATGTTGTTGCTCTCTGAAACCTGTGCAGTATTTGATAATACTGAGTTTTAGAACTATTATCCAAAATGCAATCAGAGATTCACGCTTAAAACCAAATTGAAAAATATCTTAACTTTTCCCTAATTCTACACTTCCTATCAAAGGAATTATCTAATTTCAAATCCAATGCACTCTACATTTCAATTTTCCATTTAAACTATTGATTTGAGAGAAAGAAAACTAGATGTTTTGAAGTCCTCAATTTCACCATGACTAAATTGCCCTATTCTTCCTATTTTTAATAACTTAATCATATAAGTCATTGAATCCCCTACATACTTAATGCAAGTATCAATTGGCCGCAACAACTCCAAACCAAAAATTACTATGGTTCATGCACAAAAACGCTAATTTTAAATTTTATTTTTTTCATAATGTTCATAGCTCAATACAAATTAAAAAATTCTAATGTAATTCCTTTTTATGAATATTTGATTTTATTCATCTAAGAAAAAAAAAATATAAAAACTTAAGGGTATACTCTAGCATTAAAATTCATGTAAGAGAAAATTGAGTTTGAAATCCTTATATTGTCTATTAAAATATCAATGCCAAATCATGAAAATACTCAATTTCAGCAATTAGTAACTGAAAATTTATAGATCCTCAATTAAAACTTTTCTCAAACTAACACTATGAAATGAAATAACTCATGGGGAATGTGTCTCTCTATGAGATTGTCGAAGAAAAAATTTGATTTCAATCAGGTCGAGTCACGCGATTATCGTTGGGTTTAATTGGAATTTAGGACAAACTACGTCAGTTGGATGAAGGCTGAAAGAGGTGTCAAGGGATCAGTTCCTTCCAAAATCCAATAGTTTTAAATGATTTGATCAAAGAAGACCCAGACCTTCTTTCTCTGTGCTGAGCCAGCAACAGTTTCTCTCCCTCTCTCTCTCTCTCTCTACCTCTGAATTGTCTGAACTCTCTCTTACTCTCTTTTTTGTTGAAATCGCTCACTTAATAGACTGAGAAACCGCAGTTTCTAAGAGTGGTACGTGGCATCATTGTTAAGAGTGTGGAGCAGTTATCAAGAAGTATGTGGCAGTCTTAGTTCTGCTATTTATTATGGGTTATAAAATGTAAGGCATAGAGTACCTACTCTTTGTTGAAAAAAAAACGATTGTATTAGGCGATATCAAACTCAAAATGGATTAAGCCTATCTGTAATACCTTATCCTTTTGTCAATAAGTATTCCACTCGATTCTTAGCTTAGATTCATTCGACCACTGATCGAGCACATTCTGTTGGTCCCATTCCACTTCATGAAACATGATAATAGCAAGCTATCAATAGAGCCTAAAGAAAGCTGCGATGTCTCTATCGTTCGGCTTAAATAACTCCTATGCTTGTAAGCTTGTCACTGTTTCATCATTATTCCCGATCCCAACATATACTGCAGTATATCTTGCTTATGGAGCCATGCATTGTCGCTTCAGCTTGCTCCTTCTTATGATAACTGTACTTTTTGGACATATTAATTGATAGCTACAGATATACGACCTCCAACTTCTTTGCCTACCACTTTGTTTATGATTCGTCGTTTTCAGTAAGGCTTCAGCTTTTTCTGTCATTTCAAATCATTCACTCATGGGTTATCATTGCAACTGCTTTTCCGTAGACCCTTGCGGAGTTCTCATGTTCGCCGCCAAACCAAGAATGAGTTATATGTATATGGAAGTTCATTTTCTTATCTATCGTCCTGACCTGTGATGCTCTTGCTAGCTTTCCCTTACCTGTAGACATGAGCTTGGTTTATGATTCCCTTGGGATTAAGAGGGAATACCTTTCTGCATCGGAATATCATCTACTCGCCATCTCCCTCTGTGAGTGCTCAGGCCATGAAAGTAGTGTTTGAAAAGCAATGTGGGATGAGGAATTCTAGTAAGGTAATGAACTAAAAAACAAATAGGAATCTTGATTGGTAAGCCTTCCTTGATCTCGGGATGATGAGGCTTTGGCTGCTACTTGATACTGTCCCAAGAATGTGAAATCTTCTTGTTCTTTTGTGCTTTATTCTTAATATGCTACGACAGTTGCTAGTCGATATTGGTACAATTCAGCCCGAGAAAAGACATACTAGCTCTAACGCGAGGCTTCCCCGAAGCTGCCTTAATTTTTGTCTTACACTTCAATTTCCATTGTAGGCAAGTCAATTTTTCCAATGTACTCTTTCGTATTCCAAAAACTCAAAGCACTTTACATTGGTACATTATAAAAAACAAATCATAATAATAATGTCAAACTCGAGATCAAAAAATTTAAGACAACACTTGCTCACAACTGACTTATATATGCTTGTTCTAAAATTAACTTGTTCAAGAATGATTCTTAGATGATTCTTTAATGTTTGAATTAGGACTTCCAACCCAACCAAAACTTTTCAGCGTTACGTTTTTGCCTGCTGACTCCAAGCCTGCATCATTTGCTATCCTGCCAATTAATAATGACACCCTCCTAACGGTTTGACTGCCATGAATGCACACCGAAGGTAAGTGCTGAGAATTTGAAAACGGTCACAGAGGATCCAAGCGGTATTTTGAGAGGATCTGAGGGCAACAGATGAAACAAGACACCGCCGCCGTTGTTGAATTGTGCGGCGTGTCCATGTTGCAAGAGTAGCATCATCCTCGTGTTGCGAAAGAGCTGATGTGTTGTCACTTCGAGGGTCTGCGTCTTTGGAGATATGCTGGATGCCTTTGGGTTTTGATAAATTCTCTGTAACGGAAAGTTGAACGACTTTCAAAGATGTTTTAAAAGCTTTTATTTTGCATATTGCATCTGCAGTTTGATTCGCGAGATGCATGTGCACTTGCCATTTGAATCCAGTATTGCCTTTTCCCCCGCGCCCTTCCCATACGTGCGTCTTTCATTTCCGTTTGGCTCTGTTTGGATATTATATCGCTTCTGTTTGGAATTTGTTCTTTAAAATAGTACCTTGACCCTCTTTTTCTTTTCTTTTCCTCCGAACATCAGTTGTGTTTATTCACACCCATGTATTATGCAATGAAAGGAGATTTTCAAAGACAAGCAAAAAAGCTCAACTTCTTATGCCAAGTGTCATCCACATATGTTGCCTAATTTTCTAATTCAGTAATGAGTTAATGGAGTTTAAGGTTCAACACATCATGTGTTCGAGTTGAGTTAAATATCTATATTATATTAATTAAAAAAATATATCATATACACCCAAAAATTACGACATCAAAATACTTTCAAAATAATGCATGCCAATGAAGCATATTTATGGTTAAGCTGTCACTATTACACAGAATGACAACTCTGCCTGCTGCTACCTTCTTCTTCCAGGAAGGAAAAGTCTAGGCGGCTTAGAATGAAACCTGTCATTTCAACAAAAGCAGAATTGAAAGGGAATAAAAAGAAAAAGATTAAAAAATAAAAAATAAAAATAAAAAGATAAAAAGATAAAATTGCCCACTAACGAATTTGGAGTTGGACTTCGCAAGAAGCACATGTTTCTGCTTAATCCATCGTTTTCTTGCCTTGATGTTGAACCTCGTGATGTTATCCAATGGAAAGCGTTTAGTCCCACGCGATCGACGGTTGAAGTTCAGCTGTCACAGATGGAAATGACAGCACTGTGCCAGTACCGAGTGTTAAAGGGTACTAAAAATCAGGATCATTGTTTATCCGGAGTGGTTGGATTAGGTCCGCTCTAAGGCGCTTGATTGCGATTCTCCCAAATTTGGATGCCGAAAATGCCCTCGAACAAGTCTCTGACGTGACACAGATGAGAGCAGTGGCCGGCCAGTGCATGCAACCAGACCAAACCCAGGTAGCCGAGGGCAAGAAGGTAGCCTGAAGCTTTTTGGCGTTGTACATGTCAGGGAACAGTAGTACACTGGCTTGAGAAAAACCTCAGCCACCTGTTTCACCGAATCAACCGTCAGGTGTTTTCCATTCTTCAAAACCAAATTCCCTGCGTCTTTCCCACATCTTTTCTCGCATATCTAGTATTCTTCAGCATGGTTTAGTTTCAAAACCTTTGTGCATTTCTTTAAATTTTACTGTGACGCCCAGTGGGGCAGTGTGATGAAGGCAAGTTTGTCTGAATGCCAGGAAGAAGATACGAAGAGAGAGAGAGAGAGAGAGAGGGGTAGCTGTTCATGCTGCTCTCACACACCATGCCATGTCGTTTTGTGGCTAAGGATTTGGGTCCACCGACTTGTAGGGTTGTAGGTCTTACCCTCTCTCACTCCTTTACAACTAATATTTTGTAATAATATTTATGTTGGGAAAGAATTTACCATAATCTTGAAAAATTCAAAGAGGGAGAAAAAAAAAAAGGGAAAAAGCGAGGAAAGGAATTCTGCGTATAGGTGTTAATATATGAGCATGACACCAAATCAAAGAAGAACCACAGTATAGCATCACCTGCTCAGAAAAGATTTTCATTTAAAAGAATAGAAGAAGTAGAGGAGAAGAACCAAGGGGCCATGGAGTTGATTTCTTATTCTTTCTCTCCGAGTTGGCTTTAGTTTAATTAGCTTCTTTCCATAAGCTTTCTCCTTTAGGTTTTCTCAAGAATCAGTACCCAGGAGTTCGGACTCGTGAATTTGCAGCTTCGAGATAAGAGTGCTGGGGAGGACAGCAATTTGCATGTGGGGCTGAGGTTGTCTCGTGAATTCGGATTGCTATCCGGGGAGAAAGGATGGCGGCGTCTTCTTCGTCGGCGGCGTTCTTTGGAATGGGAGAAGAGGGTCAGAACCAGATGAAGCAACAACATTCCTCCAACCCAGCTTCATCTACAGCTCCAGCTGCACCACCCCCGAAGAAAAAGAGAAACCAACCAGGAACACCATGCAAGTATCCAATGATTTTTATTAGAGATCTATCAACTTCTTCTAAGTGAAAAACCATTTTAGACTGGTTCTACAGAATTCTCCATAGTTTCAAGTTTCTCCAAAATATTCTTGCTACTTTGCAGAGATGATAACGATAATACTAACAATAATAATAAAAAGAACCAGACATGGGAACCCCAATTTTGAAAGGTTTAATGGAATTAGTGAAGTGGGTATGCTGAGGATTTTAATCCTTGTCTTCACAGATTTCTTTTTGTTATGGGTATTAGAATTTTCTAATAGTTTGTTCTTTGGCATTTTTCCATGACAGATCCAGATGCGGAGATAATCGCACTATCTCCCAAGACCCTAATGGCAACAAACAGGTTCATATGTGAGGTATGCAACAAAGGGTTCCAAAGGGAGCAAAACCTACAGCTCCACAGAAGAGGACACAACCTGCCTTGGAAGCTAAAGCAGAAGACTACAAAAGAACCAAAACGGAAGGTCTACCTGTGCCCTGAGCCCACATGCGTCCACCATGATCCTTCAAGGGCTCTCGGTGACCTCACCGGCATCAAAAAGCACTACTCTCGCAAGCATGGCGAGAAGAAGTGGAAGTGCGACAAGTGCTCCAAGAGGTATGCCGTGCAGTCTGATTGGAAGGCTCATTCCAAGACCTGTGGCACTAGAGAATACAGATGCGACTGTGGCACTCTCTTCTCGAGGTAATTTAATCTTATTCATCACTTTGTTTTCCCATCAATCTAATACTCGGATTGATAGAGAGAGATGTAAGAATCGGGATAGGCGTTATAAGCCTTGCTTGTCTTCTTTGGTTTAGAGCTTAGATTCCTTCAGTGACAGCTGAGGAAAAAGTTCTGATGCTTTCATTTCTTTTCTCTCGTGAGTTCAGTTTCCTTACTCGTCTCTCTCTCTCTCTCTCTCTCGCTCGCTCGCTCTCTCTCTCTATCTCTCTCTCTCTTCTCCCCTCCTTCTATCTCTTCGCTCCCGCACACAAACCCACACAACACTCGGACGAGAACACGCACGGCCACCCAATGTTCTTTGTCAATATTCTCAACTTTCATTGGTAGATTGGAGAAGGAAACAGCAGAAAACATGTACTCCCACGTGAATAATCTCTGGAAACTGTTATGGTCATAGAGGTTTCAGACCCAAAAAAAGTTTTTTTTCTTTTATTTCGCCTCGGAGACACCGCCATTTTCGCCACTTACTTTATGCTATCACGTGTTGCTATGCCATGTAGAGGGTGGTGGTGTTCTTACCAGGTTTGTTCTCTAATGGGTTGGCTAGATATGATCAGTTCTGTGGTCTTGCTGGTATTCCTTTTCACGATAGCGTTACCTCCTGACCAAAACACTTTCTCTCTTCTCTCTCTCACACAAACACTCTCGTAACTGATACTCAGAAGCCTTTTCTTCGCCATTGTTGATTTTTTCGAGTAGTAGTCTCGCAGAGTAAAGAATTGCAGTCTCTTGGGCCTGGGAATTCAATTTTGAGTTGGGGTTTTTTGCAGTGAATTTAGTTGGGGAAGATATATAATTCCTGCGTTTCTTTAATTATTGATCTCAAGTCAAATAATGGTTGCTTCCTTGGTTGAGCACTTTTCTCAATGTTGAATATATTCTCTGAAGCTGCATTTATGGCAGTTCCTTAAATGGTAGTGTTCGACTGATTGATAGATCATTTTATCAGGTTTTAGTGAAATCCTCTCACCTACCTCTTCAGGTGTCCCATTCTTGAAAATTCAGCGAACAGCCAGTTAGCTCTTCACATTCTTTTGTACCTACTAAGTTGTTTCTAATTGCTCTTAAATTTTTTGCTCTTGAAGATTAATGCCACTCATTTTTTCGCCTTTGTTGATTGATTGATAAGAAGGTTCAGATTAAGACGTGTATCCCATGTAGAAAAAAGATTGCTAAGGTTACCTGCAATATTCGTTAAATTCGTAAAATTTCAATGGAACCTCCAAAGTGGTTCTTAAATAGTTGTCTCGTTTTTTTTTCTTTTGGTTAAATGATAAATTGTATTAATAAAAATTAAAGTACATAAATTAGTTGTCTTGTTTTACTTTGGTCTCAAATGTCCCTTTTTTCAAATATATGTCTTTCATAGAGTGACAAGTTGGCGAAGAAGAACAGGCATGACATCTTCTCCAAGTGCATAACCTTGCTTTTTTCAGTGTGTCCTTTTTGTCATCCTACTGCAATGATCTAACTGAATGTTTACACGGTGATTGTTTCAGGCGAGACAGTTTTATCACTCACAGGGCCTTCTGTGACGCACTGGCTCAAGAAAGTGCAAGACATCCTCCCAACTTGAGCACCACGGTTGGCAGCCACTTATATGGAAGCAGCAATATGGGCTTAGGCTTGTCTCAAGTGGGTCCTCCGATTTCCTCAATACAAGACCCGAACAGCCAATCTAATGATATGCTACGACTTGTCGGTGGCAGGCCTGGTCAATTCGATCATCTTCTTCCTCAAGGGATCGGTTCATCTTTCCGACCACCACAGCCCTTGGCTTCTTCTGGTTTCTTCATGCAGGAAAATAGTCACAACTATGATCAAGAACACCAATCTCAACCAGGGTTATTTCCTCCAAACAAACCATTCCCTGGAATAATGCAGTTTTCTAATCTTCAAAGCAGCACAATCAACCCTCCAAATTCAAGCAATCTCTTCAACCTCAGCTTCCTTTCGAACAGCAATACAAATAACAGCAACAATGCCAGCAATACCAACAGCAGTCTTCCTTCTTCAGGTTTGCTCATGCCTGATCATTTCACCAACACAAATGGTCCTGGTGGAGGTGGTGAAGGGTCAAATATCTTCTCGGCTAACATAATGGCTGACCAAATCAGTTCAGGTGTCCCTTCTCTCTATAGCCCATCGGTTCAAAGCAACAACTCCATCCCCCATATGTCTGCAACTGCATTGCTTCAAAAGGCTGCACAAATGGGTTCAACTTCAAGCAACAATTCCACCTCATTGCTAAGAACCTTCGGAAGCTCTTCCTCCAGTGGCACCAAATCTGATAGGCCGCTTGTTTCTGGTGGCTTAAGCAGCATGTTTGGCGAAAACGAGAACCACCTCCAGGACCTAATGAATACATTCGCTAGTGGGAACTCTTCCATTTTCGGAAGTGGGTCAGGAGGAGGGCTCAGTGCATTCGGAGGATACAACGCGGGTAGGACTGAGATAGGGCAAATGGAGGAACCGAAGCTGCAGCAAAATCTCACAGTTACCGTTGGAGGCTCAGACAGGTTAACGAGGGATTTCCTTGGGGTTGGACAAATGATAAGTATGAGCGGGGTTGCACAGAGGGACCAAAAACAACGACAACAGCAGCAGCAGCGCCATGGCATGGACATAACCTCGTTGGACTCCGACAGAGATGCTGCGCCGTCAAGCCAATCTTTTAGAGGTGGAGGGAACCTGCAGTGAGGAAATAGATATGCTGCAGCTGCTCAAAGAACGTACAGAGGTACGCAAAAAGTTAATGACGCATTAAATTTGATAAGACTAAAGTATGTTGAATTTCTCGACAATGTTATTTACTGTTATAGTGTCCATGGGTTTTGGATACCTTTCTTTTCTACTTTCTGACACATTGTCTTGCATTGCGGGCAGTCCTGACATGGAGTACTTTGTTTCTTCTCCTGTCTTGTTGTACCTGTTTTTGTTTTATCGTTTATTTCTTTACGTATCGCGCTGGCAGAGTCACGAGCTCTGAACTTAGGATGCTCAGACAAATCTCCTGTGAATTCGGCCAGAATGTACCCGCCACATTGCATTGAGGATTAACCCCACATGGTGTCTCTCAAGAAAAGGCCACAATGGACGTTAGAAAAATTAGGTTCAACCTAAAACTCTTATACCCACCCATCTAGTGTTCTTCTTAGTTGATAAGTATCTAATTTAGTATTGAGCAGGTGCTGCTTAGGATTTTTTGCTCTTAGATTCAATATCTCGAGAGTGTATAAGTAGATACAGGAGTTCTTTTTTATAAATAAAAAAAAAACTAATATTCTTCCTAAATGTTCTTTTATTACACAAACCTTAGTCACATCTTTAAGAAAGAGGAGTCATATTAGTTTTTATTTTTATTTTTTTTAAGAACACACCTACACCCATGTTTAGTGTTGAACCTAAAATCTCTTAGTCTCATATAGTATATACTTCTAATTGAGTCAAATATTTGTTGAGATCATGTCAGTTTTGAAGAATTATTGGTATGATATTCTCTCAAGGCGTATTTTATGTCAACTTAGAATTCATGTCGGGTCATAAAAAATTAGACCTGAAAAGAATATCAGGTCCTGCCAAATGGGAATAGCAGATAAGCTCAGGCTAAAAATGTAGAAAACATTTGAAAGAGTTTGATGTCGGCCGCAGGTTGCTCTTCCTGATCAGTGAAAACCGTTTCTGGTTTTACGTGCTCCCGCTGCGTAGATGTTCGCATAAATTAGAGTATCTCGGAGACTATGCGGTTGCAGAATGATTGAGAATACAACGTTATGACTTTGCGTAGCACACCCTTGGAATCAATTGACTTTTCTGGTGTCTGAATGAATGTGATGCTTTGAGGTCTAATCAACCAACTCAATTTGAGTTCGTATTGGACATGGTCCGCATGAGTGCCCTACGCAGTACGTATCCAGAAAACTTCGAAAACTGCTTTTTTCTGAGAGTTGAACTTTTCATAATTATCTTGCTTGCCGTACAAAGATCGATCCTACCAACCAAATCCTTTGATGCAACCCCTTTCACTGCGGGAACCATCGACAGCAGCGTTTACACCTTTCACACCAAATAATTCCACGTTATTTACCGTAGAATAGACCTTCATGTTTTTATAGCCAAGATTTACTCCATTCACTTCTCACGATGTTCATGACCTATTTATTGGTCCAGATGCCTTGGCCGCGGTAGGCCAAAATAATCTATCACCTGGTTGTATGTGTTTTTTAAAAAAATAGGACTTACTTATTAACAATAAGAAAAAAGTAAAAATGAAAACTATTGTAAAAGTTCATTTCATTCTACAAGCTAACTGCTACTCAATTTCAACAAAAAAAAAAAAAAAAAAAGTGACCTTCATTCTTATTATTTGAATTGGATTAATCATTTGTGAATGATTCTTTAAGTTTTAAAATATTGATTAACATGTGATTTAGAGAGACACCTATTCCACAACCTGTTGGAAGAAGACTATTTCTTCAAAGAGATTTTCTTTTCTATACATGAAATAACTTAAAACCCATATCTTCTAAGAGATCATGGTGTTGAAATTTCATAAAGCAGAAAATTCTGCCAGCCAGTGGGCCTCACTTGAGATCTGCATCAAGTTCACGTGCTCGCTTAAGAACTGTCAAACCTTTTTCAGCATAATAGCTTCGGGATCAGGGTCCTGGGAATTATTTTGATTCGGCAGCATTACTATGCAGTGTCTTCTGTAATATTTAATCTCAATCTCCTTAAAGTTTGAGTATGATAAGTAGTGTCTAAAAATTGTCCTCCACTGATGCTAGAGAGGGAGAGTTGAAAAGAACAACCAATGGCACTAGAGAGGAAATTCTTTTTCTTGTTCAGTGTTAATGATTTTTCCTCCAATCAGACTTGTGCATTTTGAACAAAAAAGTCATCCAGGCACTTGCTACTTATCAGTAACACTTGTTTTATGTGACTATTAGGATAAGAATCATTCCCGATTAAGAAATCCTTTTTCTATTGCTTTTTTTGTTTTCACCTATGCAGAAACAACGCCTATCACATTCACTTAGTTTCAACTGTTTGCAGGGACACAGGCTGTTCACCTGCAAGCGCATCTTTGTCCTTATAGAATTGAGTATTTAGGTGGCAAGTGCAGGCAGCTTAAGCCTCTTCTAGACGTGTCCTATCTTTTTTATTACCTTAAGTTTTATTGAGAGTTTGATCAATCTGAGATACATGCCACGAGTCCCACACCGGAAAGAATGAAGCTTGTAATTAAGTTTGTATAAAAAAAGTTTTTTGCAAACCTTGAACTAGCTTTTGGGTTGGATTTCTAGCTATTGGCAATAGTTATGAGTAATAAAAAATGCCAGTAGGTGGATAGGAGCCACTATGTGCAAAGGCTTGTGGAGCTGATGAACACACATCGCAATTGGTAGAGCTGACATGGCACGGACTGCCACATTAGGTGTTGACTAGTGCAGTCTTTGATGATGAGGCTACCTGACCTGGAGTGTTGAAGTGGACTATGACATGGATTTAACAATTTTATGTTTTAATACGTTGTATGATTCCGCATGAAGACTTTCAACAAGCGACTTTGGGTGACACATTATAGAAAACATAATTACTTACATATTTTTTATATTTATTTAATTATAATAAACACTTTTATATCCCCACTTGCCTTAAGTGATGCATCATGAGAATAATATGTGTCGTAAGGTAAAATTGAAAATGACTATAATTAAAACCATTTGAATCTTATCTGAAAAGAAGATACAAAATTAGTCGTGGAAACTATGTCCTTTTATTTTTTATGAGATCAATATGTTGTATATGGGTGATACATTACGGAAACATATTTACTTACTTATTGTTTATATTTGCTTAATTATAATAAACATTTTGATGTTCCCACTTGTCTTAAGAGAAACATCATAAGGATTATATGTGTCGTATGATTAAAATTGAAAATGACTATAATTAAAAGTTATTTGAATCTTGTCTGGAAAGGTGATGCAAAATGAATCATGAAAACTAAGTCCTTTTATTTTTTTTAATGAGCCAACATTGCTTGCCCAGTGAAGACTTTCAACAAACCACTCTAGTTCCAAATGTCACGGTAGACCATAAATTAGGTGCAAAATCTGTGTAGAAATAAAGCTATGGACAGTGAACAGGTATCTCAAAGAATGAAAAATCAAACAGGCATAGAATGGGCTCACAAATACCACTATCTGCAAGTTCTAAGTACATCTTTATTGAGAGCCTTTCGTCATAAAATCTATCCATTAGCAAGACGATATTTTATGTAAATGTGTTTGCTTCTACTCTCACTTTTGTTATTTTCAAGATAAGAAAATATCTGTCAAATTATGACAATAAATTCTTAACGGCTCTGATGTCAAATCTACAACTTAAAAACCTTGGGATGAAGTTCCTTAACTATTTCACAGTGGAATGGCTTCAAAGCACCCTAAGAACTCGGTCTCCATCGTAGGCGTCTGATTATTGTATGTTTGGTTTTCTTTCATGACATTGCACCTCAAACCAGAATAAACCATTATGAGGAGGACTTTTCGAGTCCTGACAACCCGCAAATTTTGTCTAATACTATAACTCCCTCGATGGTAAATCAATGTGCATAACCTTGGCTTAACATTTCTTTCTTTACTAAAGCATTTCCCTGTATTTATTGAGCCAAGTTTGTCAACCTTCAATAAGGGTGTCGACAGCCCAGATGCTTTTATAAAACCTCTTTCTAAAATCATGTGTCTATGAGGTAAGCGCTTTTCCTCAAGTCCTTCATTTTCAAGTTTTTGGAAAGAAACTATCTAGTAGAATCTATATTTTATGAACAACATTTACTATATAGTTAGATGTGGATTACTTGCTACTTTAGTGCTAAGTTAGCAGTGCTTGAGACTTCCTGATCATAAGTTTAACATTTAAGTGCATGAGCTTGGGTGCATACTTAAAAAAAATAAAAAATTAAACTAAACTATTAACATGCAATTTGAAACACTATTGATCGGATAGTTGCTTTAGTCTTCATAAATATTTCAATGTTATTGCTTCCTGTATACCTTAATTGGAGACACCAATTCTAAATAGTTTTCACATTCATGGTCTGATTTCAAATCAAAATAAGATATTAATTTCATAACCGATTCTAAAGGAGTCTCTCTCAGAAAATGGAGTGAAGAACTTAGGTAACCAATGTCTTGTCTTTGAGTGAAACATTTTGCCTACAAACTTGGACTTTTATTTGTTCAACACTCTAAGCTTGAAACAAACCATGCACATCATAATTCACCTAGCTTAAGCTTACTCTCAGTAGGTCATTTATCATTTTTCAAATATCTGAGCGGCCATGTGCAGTGACGACAGTGTCTGGGGGACCTCATTTCTCAATCTTCATTCACTTGACTTAATTTATGACTGAAGAGTAATGACTAGCGCTTTGTCCTATTGTTTCTGTTCAAGGATATGTCAGAACCTAAGAGTTAAATCACCCGGGCACGAGGGACCACACTCGACATGACAAACAGCAAGAAAAGAACCTATAACCTTCCTCCTGACCAGCACGAAGAACACAAAGGATCTGCTAAGATACGCCATGGAAACTATCTTATTCAAGTTTCTCAGCGTTTTCCTCATATCCAATCAAATAATGAAATCATGCCTAGTACTGAAAGAAACTCTGTATAGTTTCTTGGTCACGGGCTGATGATTCCATAAAGCGGGAAAAACAAACGACAGCAGTTGAGATAAGAAAGCCGACATATGCTTCTACCAATTGCCATGCGAAAAAAGGAAAAATGAAAAAAATGCGGTAGCTGCTTTCTTGCAGCCTCTGATTGACGCTGAATATGACCACGACTCTCCAAAACATAAAAGTAAAGTAGAAACCATGGGAGTGAACTCCAACTGGAACGCTGGAACAGACTGCTTGTTATCGTATGTGAGAGAGTGAGAGAGAGAGAGAGAGAGAGAGAGAGAATTGAACATAAAGTGAGTCAACGAGATGAAGGGTTACGAGGGGAAAGAAAGTTTAGAAAGCTTTCTGTGGAATGTCAACAGGGGGCCTTGAAATGCAGCCATCCGTCTCTTCTCAGTGCATTAGAGCTAGTTAGGTATTAGGTGGCCTAACAAATTCTTCTGAATATAATAAAGAACTCAGAGAACATTTTTCCTTTTCTCTCTCTCTCTTGTGGATGAATACATCAACATCTCTCTCTCTCTCTCTCTATGTCAGAATACGATATAATTAATTGAACATAAGAATCGGACAAACAAGAAATAAAATTTGCGCTTGTCGATTCTGCTGGAATGTAGTCAGCATGTGAAGATTCTTCAAGACTGAGGATAGGTGTCCTCATATTTTGACATTCTACAGAACATAGCCTACGTCATATTCCTGCTTTTCATTTTCTGGGCATCCGAAACAAACTTGCACGCGAGAGCTAAGAAATTTCCATGCAAAGTAACTCAGTAATTACTTGCATAGGCTCGGAATGATTAAGATACATGGAGTCGACAAGCGGCTGGGAGCAAGCACTGCCTAAGAGCTCTTAATTCCAAGTTCAACACAGAGTACATACACAAATGGGTGACATACATGAACATTATCTTTTCTTACGCTTCATTGAGGCTAAAATATACTGTGGCTCGAGGGATCTCTTTCTTTATCACCTCTAAGATAACGAGACAAGAAAAAAACTACAACAGTTCGAAACAAATATAACAACTGAGATTGGATCCATCTGTTCTATTTAAAACAAATATAAAAGGACAAAGGAAAACGGAAGAAAGGTGAAAGTAAGTAATAAGGCATGCATTGCATCTTCAGTCATGGAACCCTTTCAGGGTCAGAAGGAGAAAAGGTCGTGATATCTCTTCTCCTACAAATCAACGAACACGAAAGAGGAGCTGGGTTTACTTTTTTTTCTTCTCTATGTTTATTGAAATGTCGTGCCTGCGAATGGTTGATTTGCATCTGCTGTCTTTGAATCTGGTTCCAAAGAGCTCATACTGAGAGCATGTTGCTGTTCTCTGTGAGAATACCCGCCGCCCATGTTCCTTACCATCCCTCCCACACCCAAAAAATCTAAAGTTAACTTATCAGACCGTCCAAAACTCGCAGCCAGGTTTTCGTGCAACTTAGCCTCATTCCCGCTGCTGAAGTCTCTGCTAGTATGGCGCTGTTCCATTGTGATCCCGCTGCCACTGAACCCATCAAAGCTGTTATCCTGTCCATGACCACCTCCGAACATGGAAGAGTTCACGTTGGCAAACGAATTCATTAGCCCTTGAAGATTGCTTACATTTTCCATCTGTGATGTTAGGCTTTCTCCGCCATTACCACCGCCAAAACTGAAGCCGAAGTTCACCATCGGATTTTGCTTATCAGATGCAGGAGCACCAGATGGCGAAGTCACTACACCTCTTAACAAGGAAGAATTATTATTGCTTGTAGTGGATCCGATCTGGGCAGCTTTCTGAAGCAATGCAGTTGCGGACATATGCGAAGCAATGTTTTCTGGATGCATTGAATTACTGTAGAGAGAAGATACACCGCCGCCCACATGATCGTTCATGCTACCAGAGAAGAGTGTTGTCCCTTGGCCGCCACCATTGCCATTGTTGAGCTGATCTGTAGTTAGTAAACCTGAAGATGATAAACTGGTGCCAGTGATATGGACATTGTCACCACCACTTATACCACCCGTTGAGCCGCTGTTGTTAGAAAAGAAGCTAATGTTAAAGAGATTGGAAGCTGATGAGGTATTACTGCCATTGCTTTGAAGCTCAGGAAGTTGCATAATTCCATGCATTGTCTGTTTGGAAAGCCTTGGTTTGCGTCCGCCATGAACAATGCAGGTGAACTTATTTGTTGCGGAGGCTGTCCAAACGAAGAAGTATTTGATGGAGGAAGGAGGTGATCAAATTTTGAGGCCCCGCTACCACCCAGCCGTAACGCATTACTTGATAGCTGGTTCTGATTTTGCAGTGGGGGAATCTGGGAGCCCCCTTGTGTTAGGCCTAGGTTCATGTGGTTGTTTCGGAAAAGACTGTTGCCCATGGTATTTAAGCTGGTAGGATGCCTTGCACTCTCCTGAGCCAGTGCGTCACAGAAGGCCCTGTGAGTTATAAAACTGTCTCGCCTGCAACAATTTCAAGCAAAATAGAGTTAGTTGATAACTTCTGATAGACTTTAGCATGTATAAGAAGAATATGAATAGCAACTAAGAATGGCTCTTGAACACATCGCTGTGAAAATTTGTGCTCCAATAAAAAAATTTGTGCTTATTTTGAAATTTCTTGAATGCAGTGGAGAAACATTGTTTTCTTCAAAAGTGTTAAAGACAAGAAATATCGAACAAGACCTTTCCAAACAACACAGAAAGGTCCAAACATGCCAGAACTAAGGGAGTGCATATCGAGGATTTGTGTCAATTCTTAGACACGAACAATGAGAAAGGAGATGGGAAAGGTGAAGGTGAAATTGTGCCTTTTTACCAAGACAGTGGGTCGGAAATTATAGGTGTAGCAGTGATTTCAATTTCATACGATTGAGATCTATTCTATATAATTGTACGGATAAATTGACCTCAAACAACTGAGTTATCTTTCATTTAAATTTCAGTCAACAACATGGAAAGCGCGGCCAAAAGAGAGGAAAAATAAAGCTCAGATGGGCCATAGAGTTTTTTACTGTTACTGAGAACTGTTGAAGATTGACTACTGCGGAGCTAAGTTCCTTTTCAAATCTCCCAAGAGTGGCTCTCAAATCGATGCACAAGATACTCAATCTTCAAGTGTGAATGTAAGAAAATGAAACGGAGGGAAAGGATACATTGTGGATCCCATCTCTGGGACTAACATCACTAAATCCCCACCAAAACCATCTATTTTCAACTGAAGAAATGACTCCATAACCATAAAAATCACCAACAAAACTGGAGTTTTAGTCCTGCACAAATCAACGGAGACTTATACTATTCCGCGGTGAAAGAACGAGAGAGAGAGAGAGAGAGAGAATCTATGACCCACGGCCCTGTTGTTTTCATGGGAAGGAGATCAGCCTGAATCCAAGTAGCCAACCCGGAAGAGAACAAAACCACTAAGCTACCCAATTCATATGAAAGCAAATGCAGCGATAATATGCTTTCCAACATTGTTTTGCTGCACGTGAATGAGAGAAAAGAGAATGGCGGTGTTTTCGAGGGAGAAAGATATTTCCTTGTTTTTTCTTCACAGAATTCTTTTTTTCATTTCGCTTTTGTGAGTCGCAGACAATGGCAGCCTCACAGATTACTCACGTGGAAGCAGTCCTCCTCCCATAGCCTCTACAAAAACATACTCTGAAAGAAAGATGCCTAAACATTCTGTCGCCTTTCTATCATTGATTCTATTCAATAGACTTTTGAGAAGCCGAGCCTAGATCCTTTGTGGATAGCTTCAAAAAAAGGAAACTAGAATAGCTTTCATGATCCTTCCTCTCCCATCTTTACATTCTAAGAACAGTAGTGTACATATCCCAGAACCCATTTGCACCATTTTAAGTAATATGAACGATAAATATTTGGTGAGTAATAGCAAGATGGATAAAGGTAATTCAATTACCTAGAGAAGAGAGTGCCACAGTCGCATCGATATTCTCTGGTGCCACAAGTCTTGGAATGGGCCTTCCAATCAGACTGCACGGCATACCTCTTGGAGCACTTCTCACACTTCCACTTCTTCTCGCCGTGCTTTCTAGAGTAGTGCTTTTTGATACCGGTGAGGTCGCCGAGAGCCCTGGAAGGGTCGTGGTGGACGCATGTGGGCTCGGGACACAGATAGACCTTCCGTTTTGGTTCCTTTTTAGACTTTTGCTTCAGCTTCCAAGGCAGGTTGTGTCCTCTCCTGTGAAGCTGTAAATTTTGCTCCCTTTGGAACCCTTTATTACATACTTCACAAATGAACCTGTTTGTTGCCATTAGGGTCTTGGGAGATAGTGCAATCACCTCCGCATCTGGATCTGTCATCGGAAAATGACAAACAATAAACTATTAGGAAATTCATATATCAAAAACAAGAACAGAATACCAACAGGAAGATTACCCAACTTATAGATTCTTATTGCGAACTTCAAAATTAAATTGGAAGATTTCACGGGAAAATGAAATTGAAGATAGTATATGAATCCCTAGAGAAAATCCAGTGTTAGGGTTTTCCTATCAAAACTGTTTGAGCGAGAAAACCAACAGTGGATCTAAAGAGATACTTGCTTGGGTTTCCAGGTTGGTTCCTCCGCTTCTTTTGAGGAGCTGTAGAGGGAGCGCTTGAGGAAGTGATGGTAGAAGAAGCTTGCTGTGCTGTCTGGCCTTGATTCTCGTCCTTGGTTCCAAAAAACAAAGTGGATGACGAAGAGGCGGCCATCTTGAAGGAAATATATGTGTAGCTGCTGTTCTTGCTCTTTCTTCCAAACAAAGCGAATCTGGAAGACTAGAATTATCACAGCCCACAAAGAATTTGAGTTCTTCTGCAAATCTTGTGTTCTAGGATATGCCAAACATGTAAATTTAGTACAGAAAAGAAAGAAGAAAAGAAAGGAAAAAGTAGTATCCAACCTTGTATAGCGGTTTTACCTCCTGATCTGCGGCTCCCCTTGAACTTCAGCTATCCACAAAGAACCAACAAGAAAGTATCTCAGGGAGACAGCTACAATCCGCAAATGAAGAGAAGAAAACAATCAATCTGAAGACCTATCTTCAACTTGTTGTTTATTTAAAGGATAAACTTGCTTCGGTCACTTTTGTAACTCAGTCATCTACATGACATACAGTACATCCATACGCATACCCATCTCTTCCTGCATACCCATCATTCTCTCTCTCTCTCTCTCTCTCTCTCTCTCTCTTTCTCTGGTGCTGCCGATATTTCTCGCTCTTTTTTGTCGTTAAAAAACAAAACAACATTAATCAAAACAATAGGTGTTGGTATCACTATTCATGCAGTTTCACGCAGCTTATGTGTCGTTATGCGGCGATGTTTTGGGGCCACTAACCTGTAGGCGTCATCCTCCCCGTCTCTCCTTCTCTGAATTCGTATCTTCTGGCTAGTATCGGGACAAGCCTGTCCTCCGTCACTCTTCCTTCCAATCCGTGGCCTCCATATATCGATTACCTTTTACCCCCTAAAACAAGCACTATTTATCATATGCCTCCGTTGTTTCTGAGCTTCTTCAAAAATAATCCTCGTATGTCACGGCCATGCTTCTTCCAAACTGCTAGAAATTTGTTTTTGAACACATATGGTGCTATTTCCCTTAGCTTATTAATTATTGTCCTTAGAAGGTGCTTGTTCTCAACCTGTTATTTCCCTTTTGGTAGAAGGAACAGTTTCAGATGCCAAAACGTATATGGATATGTGAATAATGCTCACACAACCACTGCTGAAACATATGGAAGGTCATTATTTCCCTTCACAGTTACAGTCATTTTCATGTCTCAACAATACCGTCATTTCCTATATTAGGAAAAAGGTTGTCTGTTGTAGCTGCCAGTTTGTGGCTGCTATGGTTTATCCCCGTCAGGGAAGAAGATATGGTGTTCGATGTTAACCAAACACGATTGTGGTAGTCTCAAGTCATGGGCACAGAGCCCTTGGATTCTCTCTGAAAACAGCACAAGACAGCACAAGTAATTAAGTGAGAAGGCGTACGGAGGGTTTTTTATTCGTTGTAGGAACAGCTCAAGTGTTTTGTCCAAGGACTATGCCAGTTACTCTCTTTCTTATCCTTTACTCGTGACTACCTAATTAAAGCGAAGACTTATGTTCTCTCATTCTTTACTTTAATTTATTTGGGTTAATGGAAATAATTTTTTTAATCAGGAATGGGGGTGGAGAAGTTTCGAAACCTAACTTTACATGTACTAAAGCCCCTAAATATCATTGAGCTGCCAGGGCCGGCTGTTAATGGAAATAATTCAAACTGTTGAGATCATAAACTGAAATCTAGAAGATATATTTTATAACATAAATTTGAGGAATCTTAGAAAATGAGATTCTTGAAAAGAAAATTTGTCGATTTTGCAAGGAAAACACGATTCTTAGTCAGAAGGTTGACGAAGAAATTGAAAATTCTTCATATCTCCGACTATCATATAAAT
Source organism: Casuarina cunninghamiana (assembly GCA_028551485.1). Classification (NCBI taxonomy): domain Eukaryota; kingdom Viridiplantae; phylum Streptophyta; class Magnoliopsida; order Fagales; family Casuarinaceae; genus Casuarina; species Casuarina cunninghamiana. The sequence continues at coordinate 13,676,841 of CM052371.1, forward strand.
AGAAAAGGAAAGTTACAACTCATCAAGGGCACATGTGGCAGCATAAGAATTTAAAATTTGCTTCATTTGACAAAAAGTTTATACTTAAAAAGTGTTGGTCAATTCCAAGCTAAATGGGTAATTGCAGGTGTCAACTAATTCCCAAAAAGCTTCAAGATTAATTCAAAAACTATTTCCCCGCCAAGGGAAGATGAATTTTTCAGGGTAAAAGACTGACAATGACTATCAACCAGCACGAGAACACATGCACGTTCTTTAACAAGAGAGGTACGATTTGGAAATGGGTCACTTGTGACTCTATTTTGTTGTTTACTAAATTTGTGTCAATCATTGCTAAAGAGAAGAGGTTGTTGCTAATAAGCTGCTATTTTGAGGAGCTTCTTGGTACGTTCTTTCATTAAGTAAATATAATTAATGAACAAAACACCAGCAACAATTAATATTGATACACGGTCTGCTAGTATTGAAGTTCAAGTAAGATTAAGATGGCTGGGAGTGTATTAATCCAAGGCATTGTATCAACTATGTTCAACTCGCGAGTTAACTTAGAACAAATTATGGGCAAGCATGTGATTCAGTTGCTATCTGGAGTCAAAGAGGTCTCAAGTTCTACACTAAAAAGTTAAGTTGAGTCCGATATGTTAGTGGCAAAGTTATTAACTTCTAATCTAAGTCTTTCAAATTCCTGCACTCTTATTACATTTTTAAAAAGAAAAAAGAAGAAAACCTCGTGGAGAAGCTATCTTCACCAATAATATGCTTTTCAACAAAGGGAAGGCCATGGGACAAGTTTCTTCGTGTACAGGTACCTGCTACAGCCCTAGCAGCAACAACAATTTGGTACGAAAGGCTGCAACATGCTTTACTTGTATGCTGTTTGCTTTGCACGCTTGATTCATATCGTCCAGTACGAACTTGAATGAGAATATGAATAGGTATCCTATTTGAAGTCATATTGTTGAGAGTTTATTCTGATAACCATCCGCAATAAGGATCGAATTAGTTTGTGACCTCAATTCCTTTTCAGTACCAATCTCGCTGCAAGATCTTATCTTCTTTTTTTTTTTTCCCTTCTTTGCAGATGCATTTTTTATATTAAAAGACGTGCATATTAATAATAAAATAATACAGAATCTTTTTCGTGAGAAAAGAACATTCAAGCAATAAAACAATAAAACAATTTAAAATAAAATATATTAGAAGGCCTAAAGACCTAATTCAAAAATTAACTTAAGAGTTAGAAGGGCAATTTTTTCATTTTAACCTTCACAATAAAGAATTATATACTTAATGTGAGATTTTTGTCCTACATATAAGATAAAGACTACTAAACAAACCTTATTTTCTCTTCATGTTATCCTCAAGAAAATTACTAAAATTTCATATAACCATTTATATGGTAGGCATGCATGCTCATACACATACACATACACATACAAATATATATGTGTTTATGTATGTATGTCTATATGATTATTGTTATGTTTATATGTAAAGTTCTGTACGTACGGGTGAGAAAGAGCTCTAGATGAATGAATAAGAGAACAGGAGAAGGTAAAAAGAAAAAGAAATCAAACAATAGGAATACATCCAACAAGCACTTTTATGAAAATTTGTTCCTTGCATTGAGATTTAAGCTTTCTTTTGTTGTCACCTACAAAGGAACCTTCATCTGGTTGCTTTTTTACTCATCATGTAAGTTTCCTCAGCCTCTTTAGGACTGTTTCATCAGGATAAAGACAACCTTGTTGGTTTGTGGAAGCCCAAATTCTTTGATATTTCCTTTGTCAACTTCACTGACTCAGTCATGTAACTGTAATCACCCCTTTATTCCGTTTACGTTAAAGGTACATCTCAGCAATACATGGGGGCCAGAGGAATTCAATTTGTCTAAATTGAAGTAACGATCAAACTTACGTGCGGAGCAAGGTGGGACCCATCCCACGAAGTGGTGGGGCCACAGCGAGAGCCAATCCGACGGACGGGATTTTGCGAAGCTGTTGTTTTCATTTACAAACAACTTGATTCTTGGGTAACCATCAGATCCAGCTATGTGGCACTGACCCCTCAATAATAGCGGTTGATAATTGTCAACATGGCTGTCATGACAGTAGAGCCAATCAGGTAGGGCCGAGACGAGGATCTGCAGTTCATATCTTGTTCTAATGGTTATTTTGAAATCACCTTCGATGTCTGAATTACGATTCTAAGCTTTTTGTTGAAAGTGAATGAAGAGCGTACCTTCAATGAAGTCCTCTCCACAAGAGGAGATGCTTAACAAGACTCGAAGGAAAAGGAAAGGTCCACTAGACCTTTTGGACCGTTCACACCAATCCCTCAAGACCTTATTGTCAATTCATAATTATAGTCAAAGGAAACAAATTGTCTAAAGTAATATGTTGACCACCTATTAGTTCAATGATAAATTATGACCTAAAACTTCTTGATCTAAGTTCGACACCTGGATAAGTGAAGTTGGATGTGTACATTGCAAAAATAAATACACCTTGAAGTTAAAAAAAAAATAAAAATAAAAAATAAATTTTCTAGAGTAATTTTAAACTCATCCTCTCCTTGACCATGATGCCAAAGAGAACATTACTAGGATTTCACGACCTAGAATCCCTAGACCTTTTGGACCATTCCCAAGAATCTCTCACAACCAAATTGTCAATTGATTTTGTTAATTGGAAAGAAACAAGTTGTCTAGAGTAATGTGTCAATTACTTATTAGTTCAACAGTAAGTTAGTAAGGTTTAGAACCAAGTTTCATACTTGACATCCTAATGTGTAAATTTAGATGCATGTATTAAAAAGAGAAAACATGTCTAAGGTATAAAAAAAAAAAAATTGTCTAGAGTAATTTAAACTCATCTTCTCCTAGACCATGATGCCGAAAGAGCGTTACTAGGACTTCTATGCCTCTTATTGAAGGGTCCTAGATCCTTTCTTGTTGATTTATTAACTATATTCTAAGTGCAAACATCAAGGTAATAACTGTTAGGCAAGGAAATAAATTTAAATAAAACGTCATACTTCGGTTATGCCTTAAACAATTATAAACTACAAGGAAGAACACATGAACATTGAAAGAAAATAAGCAAGCAATTGAGAGTCAAATTATACTCAATAGTCCCATTGATCTACCATGGAAAATACAAGCATACCTCTTTTGTTAATGTTTGTCAATGCCGGTTATGAATGTCAACGTGGAATCGAGCAAAGAATCGATTACGCTTTAAGTTATAGCCCATCCAACAATTTTATCCTCCAACTTCAACTGAGAAAGTGAAAGGTTACACTTTTCACATAAGAAAGGTCAAATTTGAGAAGAGAAATCACAAGGAGATATAAATGGTCTAAATATTTCACTTCTAGATAACACAACAAGTCACGCCACCATTTGAATCATACTTAGCTGAGGATGCTTTTTCTAGGAAGCCAATCTTACAAAACTAACCAAAGAGGAAGGTTGACACGGAATTATTGTCTTGAATGGTAGAAGACAGCGCCAAAACAATGTTGGGTCACGATGACAGAAATAGACTCATACAGATTACGTAAAAAGATGCAATTTTTATACGTAACCTAAGAGTAGATAATACAATTAGGTCATTTTCAATTACCTTCTGCCAAAAAAAGTAGATCTTCGATTATAAGCCTCTATTTCAAAGACAATTTTTTTATACTCGAGAATAAACTTCTATAATGGTAGTATAATACCAAAAATTCCTACCTTTAATCAACATGACATGAAATACAATCCATCTAGATTGATCAATTACAATCACTACAAATTAGAAGTGTTAAGATTTGGATGTTTGATTTCATGTGACACCCCTTTAATCCCAAACTTGAACCTTCCAAAGCAAACCGCCATAAGCTATTTTTATACACATTTTTGCAGATTACATTTCTAAAAGAAATGTTTTGAAACTCTATCATACTTGCTTAATAACTCCATTTTGGCAGATTAGTAAACTTGAATTGCAAAAATAATGAAATTTATTAGTTGGACTTCGTTCATAGGATAAAGGATTACATATGCAGGCTTTGGCTCCAACCCCCCAATTTGTGCTACCCAATAAGCATAATAAGCTAAACAAAATAGAACATATCTAGAAAAGGGTTGTTTAAAATTAAAAAAATATAACTTTTCTTACTAAAGTAAGCCGAAAAAAAAAAAAAAATCTAGTATGTTGTCCCAATAAACTCATCTCCCATGGAGAGTTTCATTCTTTGCCAAAATAATGTCCAAATCCTATTAGAGAGGCATACTGGAAGAACAAGTACTTAAGTTCTACGAAACCCCAACACCCCCACCACCACCCCAACACACACACACAGAAAAAAAAAAAACCCAACCCCCTTAGGCAAACAACTATATAAATGTGTACGGAGGAATGGAAACATGGGTTTATTCAGAGTATTCAATCGTCCTGAATATTTAAGCCAAAGAATCATTCTATTGTGCCAAAGAAACGTGTGTAGACTCATGACAAGGCCCTCGATTGATCATGCTCACATGGAATTTTGGGGAGAAAAAACCAAAAGTAGTTCCAACTCATATCTTGTCTACGAATAAACCACTGGGCCTGAATTCCAGGAAATTGGATTTATATGCTATTTCCAGTCAACCGAATTGGTTGCTAGCTATTTCTAAGCTCGTTTTTTTGTGAAGGCTTCTTGTTTGTGAAACTTAAGAGGCTAAATTGCCAAGAGGATACTAGTATTTTTCTTTTCTTTTCTTTTTTTTTTTTTTTTTTGGTAAGTGCCAAGAGGTTACTAGTTGTGATACCATATAGAGATCAAGCCACAATTGGCCACTAAATATTTTATAAACTCTTTTTTTTCTTCTTTTTTAGGATCTTCCAAACACAAAGCTGTAATCAGGGAGCTTCAAGGCCTATAAATTTATTTTTTTTTTAATTTTTATTCTAAGGTAGGTTCTTACCAATATGAAAAGAGGGTAGTAACTCCCATCTTTTAAAAAAAAAGTAAACACTTTCTTAAACTAACATGGCTCTTTCAAAAGGAAATCACTTATATCTCCACAATAAGAATAATAATAACAAGAGATATGTTTTACTCATTGAATAATACTTTTAAATAAGATAAACAATAGCGATAAGGAATCTGATTAGCAAAATGAATTATTTAAATGTCAGGTCTCTATAAAAATGAGATAATACTTATAGTTAAACACTTTGCTCTAGCAATTTTTCCATTAACACTTCAGGATCATCTACCTTATAATCAATAAGAATTCCAAGTGAATATCTAAAAGGGGGAGAGCCCTTAATGTAACCTAGAATCTTTCTGAAGTCATGTAACACCACCCCAGTCGTACAAAGTACGAAAAGGATTCCTCTTGTTTAGGTTCAAATTTAAGGAAAGTGGAGTATTAAGGTGAGCATCTTATTTTGTGCATGCATATTCTTTTTTGTTCTTTATTTTGTCTTTCCCAACATCTACATTTGGCTGATCACTCCCAAAGTTACCTAAGTTGAAAGATTGATGAAATTTAGTGAATTTATCCTAACACAATTTCATTACTATCAAAACTGTTTTTTTTTTTTTTATAACTCATGCACCTTCGAGGTGTTGAGGGCATCTTAGGAAGCACTTGTTTATTATTGAACTAGGCATTTGTCAACTCAAAAAGAAAAGAAAAAATGTTACTTGAATCCTCCCGCTTAATATGAAAAGTTGCTTCGAAGTTGTTCTAGTCTTTGAAGTAATTGTAGAAATGTATGCACACATCAAACACTTCTCCTATGCGAAGTAACAGCATGTTATTGACCATGAACGATAGTTGTCAAAGAATTTAAATAATTCCCAAGCAACAACAGTATCCTAATCCTAGAAATAAAGAAGCAAAGTACTTATTATTTCCCTCTCAACTGGTCTCGTAAAGCACACGATCATCTTGGTTATATACGCATGTTTCACATCTAGTCTTCGTCAAAACCTAACTTAAAAAGAAAAAGAAAAGGAAAAAAAGAAAAGAAAAACAGGCGAGAAAGAACCACCGGCCTCAGCTACCGAGTCTGTCAATTGTTAATGCAATCACAACAGCTTGTTTATTCAAAAGTATCAGAGCATATTCTATACGACAAAAGTGGGGCTCTCTCCCAAATAAACAATACCCAAACACAACTACTCACATTCCAAAGTGTGAGTTAAGTTATACGGTGCCTCACAATTAAGTTATATAAAAGTCGTCTACGGAGTTACAAGTATGCATTATATATTCTAATCCTGCCTAAAAATATTCTCCTTTGATCCAACTCCCCGTGAAAATAGTGTCGAATGTCAATTCATGGGGTCCTGAAAATCCACTTAATCTTCTCTCGTGGATACACTCCACAGCTTTCTTGATTTGAAAACGAATTAAAAGAATGGAAAAGTTGCATGTTTGGAACCAAAACTCAAAATAAAACATTGTGGGTCAGGTTTATCTTGTGCAGAGACTTTTTGCGGTTTGTAAGGATTCCCGATGTCCTACGGTTGAGTGGCACGAAAGTGAACCCCACATCCTCTGCTGCTTCTTCTTCTCGGAAAGAGGTGGGGTGGGTCCCACGCGTACCTTGAGGAATCCTTGCCGGCTCCATAATGTGGACACCGTAAAAGACAAGCCTTTCTGCTCCCACGTCCCGCCCTCTATTATTCTTTTTCCGTTGCGTGTTTTGCTACATGCATGGCAATATATGATTTCACGAGCACCCTTTCTTTTACCATTCTTAAGCTATGCCCTCCCATTTGTTCCTTCCCTTCTTCATGTGAAATAAAGAGGCTGGGACTTACTTTGATTTTTGCATTTTCAATTCATAGTAAAACGGTGTTTGCCTTGAAGAGGCTACTATTATGTGTGTTGGCAAGAAACGAAAAAAGGATACAAAAAGATTAAAAAAAAAAAAAAAGTGAGTGAAAGTTCATTTTAATACTCTATTTTAAAAGATTTAATTAGTAATTCATAAGTTTGGAAATAATTCTTTCATTTAAATTTTATCTCAAAATTATACTTTTTTGGTTTAAGACTATACTCCTAATGCCTCGTGTGTTGAGAGGATTTCTCAATACTATTAGAATATGTTAACTAATTTTAGATTTAATACTATGTTAAAAAATTCAGAATTCAATCCAAAAATTAACTCATAAATAAAAGGTAATTCTTTTATTTTAATTTTTTACCTCACAGTTATACTTCTTTAATACGAGACTATGGTCTTTAGTATCGTTTTCTTCTTCTTCCCCTTACCCTTAGAACAACTGTCAGGATCAGAAAAATAATTAGATGGGAGTCGGCCCAAACCATATATGAATGAGAGTGGGCCTAATCCAATCATAGCCCACAGAGAGTAGATGGGTTTGGGGTCGGAGGTTAAGTGCTTCTCTTTTGTATACCAGAAAGAATGAAAACTACCAACAACTATGTATCATCAAATACGATTAAAACAAGACTGGAAGCTCCAAACCAGTTAGAAAGTAGAAAAGGCGATGTCAATTGGAGTCTTTTCAACAAACTTCTCCTCATTTCGAGCAATCCAACTTTGCCACCATTATTGCAGTCCTGCTTCGTTTTTATTCCTTTCTCTGCGCAAGGACCAAGAAGGAAAAGGATTTTGAACCAACTTTGTTGGATATATTTTAATGTTGATTCTTACAAAACCTATGTGAAAAACTATAATATATGTATATTTTTTAAATGGTATGAAATTTAAATCAAAAGGTTTTATGAAATTTTTTATATGAATGGTTTTGAATATATGGAAATGAAAGGGGGTGTTTTATTTTTCTTGAGTCAATTTGAAAGAATTTTGTATGATAATGTTTTTATGAGTGGATGAATAACCAATTCGGGTTTGCTCATTTGTATGCATATAAAATGAATTGAATCTGTGTGGGCCAAACCATAAGGATCAAATGCACCGTACGAAGTGGGAAAAAAACCCACTTAACTAAAGATGCATTTTTAACCAAGAGAGAGAAAATTAATGAGGGTAAAGAAAGAAACTGGGCTACTCTTCTTCGTGTTCTCGTGGGTTTCCGCCACACCTCTTCTCCCTGTTTCAAGGAAGATCACAGATTTTGTGATCACTCAAATCGCGCTCTTATGGAAAGTTTGTGAAAGAAAATTGAAGGGCTTTTTTGGTGCAATAGTAAGAAGCTTTTTTGCTCTACAATCTTGCTTCATTACCAATTGTAAGAATTACTAGGCACTATCATTAGGCCAACAGCTAAAAGCTTAGGCTTCTAGTTAGTCTATTATCTTATTATCTTAATCCAATAATGTATTGGTTAACTACTTGGGCTCATGTAATCAAGTCAGCCCTAAGTGGGCCCTCTCTATACCAAGCCCACAAAAGACCCATTTTGCAACTCACCCTTAGTAATGTAGAGTCACATACTAAGTGGTGGGCAAACATGAAACATTATACCTGACTACACACCAAGTGCCATAGGTTGAGCAGTTAGACCCATTCAAGTACAAGAAAATTATGAAGTCCCATAAATTAGTAGATTGGCTTTTTATTCTGATTACTACTTGAGGTTATTGCTCTGTTTGTGAAGATGCTATAGGTTTAATTCTTGATAACATGATAGTCAAGTGTGTTAGTTGATTATCTTGAATTTATTTGAGATTATTGTTATGTTCATGCTAACATATTTATTTTACATGATTTTCAATTGTGTGGGTTGATTATTTGAATTACTAATTGTATGATTTGTTTTATACCAAATTGAATGTAAAAGCTACTCTAGTGAAAAATATTGCATGCATGTTAACCTTTGTGCTAAACAAATAGTCTAAGTCATTCTAGGTGTGATTCAAACTATTGTATGATCAATTGATCTTGTGTGTTTGATCATAATGAATATCTAGAATTATAATTGAAACTACTTGTGCAAATCACATAAAAGATCGATCGAATTTGAATTAGGCACTTATATCTCATTGGGTTGAATTGTTTAATTTTTGTGCAAAGTGATCAAATAAAGAATGGTTAATACAACAATCCATGAACATTTCTTTTCTATATGTATATATATATATATATATATATTGAATCAAGCCATATAGATTATTGTTGTTCAAAAGACCATGTGGTGCCTAGTGTGAGATTTGTAAGGCCAAGTGTGGCATTGAAGTTATAAGACTAAGAATGGTCTAGTATAACATGGGTAAAAGCCAAGTATGGCTTTGTGAAGGTTGCAAGGCCTTGAATGGTTTGGTCTATTGTTGTGACTTGTTATGTCTTGTGTATGGCTTGTGAATCTTGAAGTGTATTGTATTGGTTTTTGTTCCATAAACAAAAATCAATGGTGTACTAAATATGATAGTGTAGCTCTCATATTTAAGTAATAAATCTCTTCTTACCATTGGTAAGATGGGCTGGATGTAAGTCCAAGATCATTGGCCTAAACAACCTGAACATTGTTGGGTGTTTTGTAAATTCACTTTATTGCAAAACAATATTGTTGGATCCTATAGTAACGTAAAAAGGGGGTGAATTAGGTTTCTCTTTAAAAAATCACTTCTAATTTGTGTTCAATCACTTTTTGCAATAATATAAAGCATTCAAAGATAATTAAACACAAGAGAGATGAGACACCAGTTTACACGGTGGTTCGGCCCTTTTCACCTACTTCCGCCCTCTTTTCCTTCAATGCAACCAGTTAAAGTCCACTTTACTACAAAGCTAGGAGAAACTTTCTCCTACACTTTCCAACTCCTCCTCAAGGAGTCAAACAATCCTTACACCAAGGATTACAATACAATGTGTGTCTCAACACACATCAACAAGTCAAAGTTTCTCAAACTTATTACAAGCTTAAGCAATTTCCTTAAGATATGAAATGTATATGGAAGATTGCTAAGCTAAGGGCTTTCTAATGATAACAAATAGATAATCAAGCCCTAATCACGAAACTCTCAAATGATAATAAAGTTAGGGTTTCGAATTTACAAACAAGTATATGTGCACAACAATATTTAGAATCTAATCAGCACATATACAAGTAGAAATCTTAAGTAATCTCAAAGAGTAAAGGAAAGAAAGAACTTCTCTAAGATTTCACTTCAACTCAAGCTTCACAAGATGTATTTTTAGCTTCTCAAATGGATTTTTATTTCTTCAAATCTCAGTGAATGTAACTATGATTTTCCTTTTCTTTCTCTCCATAATAGATGTGAAAAATGCACATCTTTAACTCCAAAAACTAGCGGTTCTAACATCTATGATTTTCTTCCCGTTCTAGAGTGATGGTGACTGGATTTCGAGCTGTTGAAGAGGCAGAGAGTTTAGAGATAGCTTCTACTTCGTTCTAGTTTAAAGACATTCAAAATCAAGCTTCAAAATGCCATCGTTTAGTCCATAACTTAAGTTAGCTTCGTGGACCAAAGAATTGGGTTACTGGGTTGAGTTTCTGGGTCTTTCTCAAATCTTCATCAATTCTCTTTAATCTTGAAATTCATCTTTATGGGTCCTTCACAGAGTGATAAATCATCTTTTTCCTTACAAAATCCCTTTGAAATTGTCTTCAAAAACCCTTTAATATGCTTCCAATTTCACTTTTGAGCAATTAGGACTAAAACTCGAAGAACTCCATAATTTCTTCAAATTAATTCTCTTTGAGTAGGGGTCTTTAATTTTTCTTCACAGAAATGTTCTATTCTTTGTTATCTTTCCAACGAGCCATTTTACAGCTTGATTGGAGTTGAAATTGGAATCCAAATGGAGCGGCAAAGTCACGGAGTTGAGTAGGTTGCGAGTCGAAATTGGTTCAAGCTTGTTCGCGGGTCGCACATGCTTCTGGATCGTGGGTCACGAACTGGACCTGGGTCGCACTCTGGGCCGACTCATGTGGGCTCATGCCTAGGTTGTGCCTCTTTGGACTAGGTCGCACACTCTAGATTGGGTTGCACCTCTTTGGACTGGGTCACACACTCTAGATTGGGTCACACTCTGGATTGGGTCTGACTTGTGGAATGGGCTCATTCCTACATACAATTTCAGCATTATTTATCTAATAAAAAGATCCAATTAGATAAATAATCAAGCAAGGATTATAATATTCTCATATTATTTCCATTTTTCTCATCATCAAAATGTTAATATATTCCAATATTATTAAAATATATTCCAACAAATATTAAAAACACATAAAGATGAAAGAAACCCAACCTAACCTTTATTATTGGGTTAAGACATATCCAACACAATTAAATGAACTACCAAAGTTTAAGGTCCCAAATTTTTCCTAAAAACATAAAACACAACAAAATAAATAAAGACTCAAAAGGAGGCATTGTAATTAACTATCACTCACCCGAAGTGCATTGTCCAAAAGTAGTGTCTAGATTCATCATAGTTAGATCTTCATAATTCATAGGTGTTATGCCATAAAGGAGTATCTAACTTGGCTTTGAAGGAATCTAATGTTCGAGGGTTTAGCATGTCATAGATTTTATTAAATTGAGCAAGTAACTATTTATGGTGTTACTTACACAGGAGAATAGAAACACCATAATTAAGTGAAGTCACCATATAAGAGTTTTCACACCTTCCTACGGATCAATCTAGGATTTGATTTTAATAAAAAATTCCATCTAGACTTATGACACCTGAGCCACTTATTAAATCATTAAACAACCTAACAAAAGACTAATAAATATGTCACAATGTCTCCTTTGTAGTCTATATGTTAAAGTGTAATTGTTTCCATACACAATCTAGAAAGCATTGCAAGTGAAGTAAAGAACACAGCAAACATGTATTCTCCATTTAATGTGGAAAGGAGGAGTTGACATAAGAAGAATGTAAAAAGTGACCAAAATACTGAGCAGTAAGCTTGGTGTAGGCAACCCTTAGAAGTTGGGTCTATATAGAAGACCATATCTTTTGTAAGTCTTGTAGTATGGACAGCTATCTAGTAGTTAGTAGGATTGTAGTTTAAATGTCAACATTCAGTATTGTTTCTAGGAAAGTGTTGATTTTATCCATGTAGTTCTTTTATTGTAAGCTCTTTGTTCAAGCTATCAAAAAAACTAAAAACCATTTGGTTCAACTCGTTCTTGTACACTTTCTTTAAGCTTTCCAAACACATAACCTTATAAAACCATCTCATTGAAATCATATTAGTGACATTGGAGCTCTTTTATGTTCTTGATACATTTTTCAAATTTTCACCTTTGCTTATAACTAGTATATCAATTCCAAAACTTGTAGAAATGGCCTCCACTCCATTTGGAGTCTTTTCTTCAACTCTATCCTTATCCTCAACAACACTCCACCCACCACCACCCACCACCACTAAGCATGAACATAATAAGAAGAATCAAGAGAGAGAACTGAAAACTATCTTGGTTTTGCAACTATCTATTATAGAATCTATGCTCAATCAAATATTACATGCTACTACACCTAAGGAGGCATGGACAACTTTTAAAAATGAGTTCTTAGTAACTACCAAGGTATGAGATGTTGACTTCAAGGACTTAAACTTGACTTTGAGTTATTGAAAGTGGAAGAAGTTGAACTTGTTGTAGCATATTTCACCAGAATGAATAAGGTTGTCAACCAAATTAATCCTTGGGAAAGGAGTGGCTAGATTCTCATATTGTAGAAAAACTTCTTATTAGTCTTATTGAAAAGTTTAATGCAACCATAGCCACTCTTGAGGAACAAATATATTAATGTTAAAGTTGATGGGTTCTTTAGAAGCATATGAAAAGGGGATAACTAGAAGGAAAGACAAAGGAGTGTTAGGAACGGCTTTTAAAGCCAAAACTTCCATAGATATTAGAGAAACCACTTAGTTTCCAAAGCAATTTACCAAAAGAAAAGCAAAATATGCCCCATGCAAAATCAATAAAAAAAAAACCATTTAGAAAAATAACATTGGCACAAAGGCAAACCTCAGTATAAGAACTACCTAAAGTTTAGGCATGTTGAAAATAATTGTTGGTTGAAAGAAGGACAAATAGTGAACTTTGTTGAAAAACAAGAAAACCTACTGAAACCAGCCTATTTTTCACCAGTCTATTAGTTTCGTTCTAAAATCCAAAGTTGTGGTACATTAACAATGGTTACACAATCCACATGACTCCTCAAAACACAAGTCTGAGGTGCAATTAGGAAATGATAGATACATAAATAATAGAAAAGGAGGAGTTTCAATTATAAACTCTTATGGTGTGAAAATGATTCAAGATGTGTTGTGTGTTCCTACTCTTGGTTCAAATTTAGTGAGGACAAATGATAAAAAAATGAATATGTCTTTTGTTGATATGTCAATAATGTTGTATCTTTGATGAAGCAAATCCGGTGAAAGAATTGTCCACAATTAACATGAAGAATGGAAGAAATTTTTCAATATCTTTTGAGTATGTTGATCAAATTGCTCTCACGACTATAGAAAACAATAGCTAGATTTGGCACAAAAGATTTGGGCATTTGAATTATGGATCAAATGCCTCAGGAAAGGTTGCTTTTGTTAGATATAATGCCTAACCAAGAAAGGGGGATTAAATTGGTTTTTGTGAACTTTAAATCTATAATCCCATTTTCTAGACAGAAATAAAAAACATCAATAGACAGCACACACAAAGACAAATTTTACCACTGGTGGTTTGGCCCTCACACCTACGTCCACCATTTTTTTTCTTTAATCCAACAAATTGAAGTCCACTTTACTCATTGATTATGAGAAAACATTCTCTTAACCTTCATATTCCTTTCTTCAATAGATTACAACACTTATAAACTTACAAACAAATGCTTTCTCAACCTTTTACAAAGTAAATCCTTAATGATATGTAGTTTGTGAGGGATATTGCTAATTAAAGATCTTTCTAAGGATATAAAATGACAATCAAAGCTCTAATCATGAACCCCTCAAATTATAAGGGAGGTAGGGTTTTAGATTTACAATCAGGTTTATGTGCACATTAGTAATCAAAGTTTAATCAACATATAAACAAGAATATACACAAGTGCAATAACAAAGAATATGATCAACAAAAAGGTTCACTGAAGATCTTCACAGAAATCTCAAAGCTTCAAATGATCTTGTTTCTCTTTCATTTTCTCAAAAATGAATTATGCAAAGAGAACTTTTGAATGGTAGAATAGAGGCTCTTATAATAGATTGAAGATAGAATAACTTATTTGAGGTTTTCTGCCAAACCTAACTTTTGCAGAATTTCTTTCTCATTAAGATAGTAGTGCAGTTCCATCATTTTTCTTTTAAGACTTTGATTCAAACTCTCAAACATCACAAAATCATACCTTTGCTACACATATGAGCCATTTTAACTCTTTTGACTTTCTTCCATTGGAGTTTCATTTTCCAGTTGTGGAGGACAACTTCTTGAAACCAAGCTTGTTGTCTCAATTAGGTTAAGAGAAAGCTAGGTCACATATATTCTCAAGTTTAGCTTATGTCTTGCGGGCTTAAGTCTTTTAACTAGGGTCAGCTTCTATTTAGGTCACGCTTGTGTCTTGTGGGCCTGAATCTTTGAATTTGAGTCCCACTTCTATTTAGGTTGCGCACTCCTCATTTGGGAAGACCTCTCACGACTTCATAAATCTAGACTAGACTTCTTCTTTGAACATTTCTTCTTGGATTGACTTAAACATCACATGAGCTGGGTTGCCTCTTATCAATCCATTTTCCCTACAAAAGTATTCCAGCATCAATATTTCTTATATATAAAACATTATGCAATTAATATTTTCTCTTTACAACTTGGATGAAATAATATTGTATAAAAATGTAGGAAACCAAAAAATTTATAATATCATTAATTGACATTATAATTTTCACACCTTTTATTTTCTTTAATTTTATTTTGCACATCAAAATATGAAAAACATTTATATACATTTACTAACAAATATTGTCACATCAAAGCATATTATCATGGAACATGTTCTTTTTCCAAAAATCTCCTCCTTTTTTATGATGACAAAAATTTTATCATTTAAGCACACAATAGCACAACACATATCATCAACAAAGTGAGCAAAGTGAGCAAAGTGTGTCAGATCAAATGTTTTTCATGACAAACTACAAAACAAAATTTTGCACATAATTATGTATCCTGCTATATGAATATTTCATTTGCAATAGCAGAAATTATTTTCAACCTTTATCTCAACAACCTAGCATCAATATATACCATTCAGCAATGATAACACCTTTTGAAAAATATTTTCAAGGTGTTAGAGATTCATCCCACTTTCTACACTGGATAGTCATTAAGTAAGATATACATCTGCTACAGAACTCTCTCCCCTTTTTGTCATTATCAAAAATTGAATAAGATAACTAAAGTATATATAATGAAGAAGAGAGGAGTAAGAAGTTATTTGACCTAGTGAAGCAAATGGAATCTCACGATGCTCCCCCTAACAACAAGCTTATTTACAAGTGTGCAAGAGCAGGAAGTATAGTCCAAAAATATAACATGTAGTTTAAGAAATATTTTCAAATAAACGCATTATGAGCTCTTTCCTAAGAGTATAATTTTTTCTTTATCCAACAGTTTAATAAAGACATCAACAATTTGTTGATCAGTTCGAACAAATTCAAGAGCAATGTCATTTTCTTGCACATGATCTCTAATAAAATGATGTCTTATCTCTATATGCTTCATTTTAAAGTGTTGTATAGGATTTTTTGTTAATTTTATGGCACTAGTATTGTCATATTTCAATGGAACCTTAATGGTGTAGATACCATAATCTTCTAATTGTTGTTTCATCCATAAAATCTTAGCACAGTAGCTAGCAGCAAATATATACTCAGCCTCAATGGTGGAAATTGCCACACTATTCTATTTCTTGGAATACTAAGAGATCAACATGTTTCCTAGGAAATGTCAAGCACCATTTGTGCTTTTTCTATCTATTTTACACCTAACATAATCAAAATCATTAAAAGCATGCAAATCAAGAGTTGTATCTCTAGGATACCATATTCCTAATGTGTTCATGTCTTTCAAATATCTAAATATTTGTTTAACATCCATTAAGTGTGGTTCTTTTAGATTAGATTGATATCTAGCACATAAACACACACTAAACATCATATTAGGTCTAGATGTAGTCAAGTAAAGCAATGAACCAATCATCCCTCTATACAATTTTGAATTAACACTAGTTCCTTTTTCATCATGTGATAAGGAAGTAAAAGTACTCATTAGGGTGTTTATTGGCTTAGAATCATGCAGCTTGTATTTCTTAAGTAATTCATTTGTATACTTGGTTTGACTTATAAAAATGCCTTTGCTAGATTGTTTTATTTGAAAGCCTAAAAAATAAGTCAACTCACCCATCATGCTCATTTCAAATTCCTTTTGCATAGATTCAACAAATTCTTTATATAAAGCAAGATTAGTGGAACCAAACACAATATCATCAACATAGATTTACACAATCAAAATGTCTTTTTTTTGTTTTTATGAATAAGGTATTATCAACTCTTCTTTTTTTAAAATCCCCACTAAGTACAAAATTATCAGCTTATCATACCAAGCCCATGGGGCTTGTTCAAGTTTATACAAAGCTATTGAAAGCTTAAAAACATGTTCAAGATATATTGGATCTTCAAATCCAAGAGGTTGTTCAACATAAACTTCTTCTTTAATACTACAATTTAAGAAATCATTCTTTACATCCATTTGAAAGAGTAAAGTTCATGCAACAAGTAAATAGCTTCTAATCTAGCTATTGGTGCAAAAGTTTCATCGTAGTCTATTCCTTCCTCTCGGTTGTACCCTTGTGTAACCAATCTAGTTTTTTTTTTTTTTTTTATGAATATGTGAGTTGATTCATCGAAGAATAAAGAAATACATAAGCTTAGGGGCATACCCCAGCATTACAAATCATCTAGGAGAAGATAGAATTTGGAATTCTCCAACTATAACTCAACAAAACATTAGCTTGAGAGAGTTTAATGTTTCTAAATAAAGAAGCTCTTCCACTGACCACTCTCCTGATTTTAGCTAATAACATTGGAATATCAATAAACTTATTCTGGAAACGTCTGCGATTTCGTTCTAACCATATACAATAAAGGCAAGCTAAGAAAGAAAGCTGGAGAAGCTGGAGAACCAATCTAGTTTTATTCCTAGTAATGATTCCATTTTCATCTAACTTATTTATAAATACCCATTTTCTTCCAATAAATGGATGGTCTTTTGGTCTAGGAACCAAGGTTTATACTTGACTTTTCTCAAACTAGTTTAACTTTTCCTTTATAACAGAAACCAACTTTCATCTTCAAGAGCTTCATCGATCTTCTTTGGCTTAAGACAAGAAGGCTTAATGTTCACAAGTGTTATGATAATGTGATTGTGTACTAACCTTGTTTGTGAGATCACCTAATATATGTCGCTAACCTACTTTTCCTCTAACTCTCAAAAAAGAAAAGCCTCTTGTTTCAAACTCCCCTTCAACTCTAGCTCCATCTTTCTTTTTGTTTCCTTGTTCATTTGAACTCAGATTAATTCTATTTTCTAGATGGCAATGTAATTATCTTCAAATTTAACATGTATTGGCTCTTCTATTACTGAGTTCTCTTATTAAATACTCTATATGCCTTGCTAGTATGAGAGTATCCAACAAAAATAGCTTTATCACTTTTAGAATCAAATTTACCAAGTGATTGCTTACCATGATTCAAAACAAAACATTTACTCCTAAAGACATGAAAGTAGGAGATATTAGATTTTCTACCAAAGAATAATTCAAATGATGTTTTTTTCAAAATCGATCTTAAGAATGCACAGTTTGAAATGTCACAAGTTGTACTCATGTCTTCTCCCCAAAAAAGTTTTGGAATATTATATTCACACATCATAGTTCTAGCCATTTCTTGAAGTGTTCTATTCTTTATTTCAACAATACCATTTTGTTATAGGGTTCTTGATGCTAAAAAATTATGAGAGATTTCATTTTCAAAACAAAACTTTTCAAAGAGATAATTTTCAAATTCCCTATCATGATTAGTTCTTATTTTTACAATTGAAAAACCTTTTTCATTTTGAAGCATTTTACAAAAATTAGTGAACTTTTCAAATGTTTCATCCTTTATGGCAAGTAAATATATCCATGTGTATCTAGTGTAGTCATCTACTATGACTAATACATAGTATTTGCCATTTAAAATGGCTATTCTTAAAGGACCAAAAAGGTCCATGTGGAGTAATTCTAATGGTATTGCAGTAGCTAGAACAAGCTTTGATTTGAAGCTGTTTTGTTGATGTTTACCTTGACACATGCTTCACACAATCTATTTCTATCAAAATTTAAAGTGGGAAGTCCTTTAACCAAATTTTTCTTAAATTTTTTTTATCAAACCTAGACCCATATACCCAAGTTTTCTATGCCACAACCAAGCATCATTAGTCTTATTTACAATCAAACATGTTTGTTCAGCAGACAATTCACTAAGATCCAGCACATGAATATTATCTTTTCTTTTTCTAACAAGCCTGATGTCGTGCTCCACATGTTCAACAAGACAAATTTACTTTCCAAACTTTATTTTGAAATCTTTATCTCAGAGTTAGCTTATGCTTAGCAAATTGAATTTTAATTCAACCATAAACAAAACTTCTAAAATAAACAAAGTTTTTGGGTTACTTGTAGTTCACGTACCTTTGATTCTTCCTTTTAAGTTATCTCCAAATGAAACTATACCTCTAGCTTTTAGCTCAAGTGTTGAGAAGAGCTCAATCATCCCAATCATATGACAGAGCATCCCTGTCTAGAATCCACAGATTTTTGTAATCTTCCTTGCTTACTTTGGCATTCAAAGCCTACAGAGATAAAATTACTTATTAAAGTGCTTAGTACCCTTTTCTCATTAGGTCCATGAAAGTTAGTTGTACAAGCATTACTAGAAACTTTAACCATCCATACTCTTTTTATTTTATATGGTTTTCTAAGCCTAATAGGACATGTTTATATAATATGACCACAATATTTATAGAATTCACATCTTACGTTATCATTTGTATAGATCTGAATATTATCAAAAGATGTTATAAAATTCTTAATAGAGATTTTAGATTTATATCCTAAACTTGTCAATCATACATGCCTTGTTGAGAGTCAATAATCTTTTCTAGAATGCGACTGCCTTTTGTAAACTTCCTTAGTAATGAAGATTTATCATCCAACTTTAATTTAATTTGTTGTTTCTCATTTTCCAGTTCACAAATTCTTATGTTTAACTTATCTACATCAGATCTTATGCATACAACTTCACACATGTCATTATTTTTGTCTAATTAGGGTATTGATTTTGTTAAAACTACTTTATCATAACTAATTTCAGCTTTGATAGACCTATATTTCTCTTTCATTTTTCTATATTTAATTTTCATCTTATTTGCATACTTAACCAGATCGAAAAATGCAATTTCTATATCACAATTTGTATTATTTAGAAGTTTAGTGTCATTTACCTTAGATTCTTCTTCTTCAAAGGTTGTTGCTGCCATTAGACAGAGATGTGCCATGTTCGATGAAATCCTACATACAAGTGTATATGTCAAACAAGTAATATAATGATGGGAATGAGTATCGTCCCATAGAGATTGGTACTTACTAAACTAACTAATTACTAATGGTGAAAACTTCCATAATTTATCTAGCAAATCAAAGTGATAAAACATGGACTAAACAACTAAATTTAACCTAAACTTGCTTAACAAAATATGTTAAAGTGTCCAATTTCACCTAACTACTAGGTATGAATGTCTATTATTTATGCTAGCAAGATTAATTCTACTCATGTAATGGCAAAATTTCCTAATTTAATCATTATCCTATATCTAGATATAGCAAACCTACTTAGCTCATTAACTTACTGTAATTTTACATGTAAATTAAAATTAACTAAGTGTATTAAGATTTGTGAACATTCCAGTTTATACTTAAAGCCACACAAACTACATAGTATATGTCTATCCATATTAATCTATGATTGCACATTACAAGAAGCAACTACATGTCATTTCATGTAGGTCTCTAACATGCAAATCAGCTCATCTAAGTGGTAGCTAATTACTCAAATGCATTAAGCTCAGTAACATGCAACTTCACACAAATAAAAAATCTCGCAAAATATAATAATCATGTCATTCATACCATTGCAATCAAATTACATCGTAACTCTAACAAGATAAACTAAAACATCATATTTACACAAACAAAAACAATGCTAGAAATTGAACAAAACATTCTTCAAATTAAAAACATGAAATCTTTCACCAAAATGTATTCAATTCAAGGAAAGTTTGCACAAATCTGCACATAAGGAAGAGGAGAAGAAGTTGTCTGGAACAAGGGAAGAAAACGAGCCAAAACGTGCTTTCATGCACTGTCGCCATACGCCATCACACGTGTCACCGCTACTCCTCATAGAAACGTCGAATCTAAACCCCACAATGTAGATCTACCAAATGATCAAGTAGATCTACCAAAAAGAAGCCTAGAACAGCCAAAAATGTACCTAGCTTTGCCAACGATTGAACACAGACGATGTTCATTATCAATCTTCACTGGAATGGAAGTGGGTTGGGTAAAAAATGGTACAGACCTACCGGATCTGCTTAAATACGGTCCGAATGGTCTAGAAGGAGCACGATTTGAGCTTTTTCTACCTGGGTTTTCACCTACCACCAGAAATAGCCAAAAACCACAAGTAAGTTTGTCCAAAAAGGACCCTGGATGGCATTCACACGTTCCAGATGTCCTTATTCGTTGGATTGAGTATAGATTTCATAAACAGAGGGGGTTAACCGGTTGTCACTCATTCAGTCCCTCTCCGTTGCCTTTTTCTTTTCATTTTTTCTCTCTCTCCTAGGTTGGTTGGCTTTCCTACAATCGCCCCTTGTGTTGCTACCCCTCGACTCTCTCTCCTTTCTCTCCTCTCTCTCATCTTTCTCCTCTCTCTCTATTCAACAATAGCTCCCTCTCTCTCTTACTTTTCTCTTTTTTTAACTTCGTATGAGTTGCATGATAATAGCCTCTAATTTCTTGCTTGATGTCTAAAATTCACACGTGATCATGTGCAACACTAGATGCCATTTTTCTTCTTACTTGTTTTCCTTCTTTTTTGCCTATTTTGGATTTGCTACATGAAATAAAAAAAACTTGTATAAATACAAATAAATAAAAATATAGTTTAACAAATATTATATTATATATATCCTAAAGTAATCACAATAACCCTATATAAAATAAAGTTATCATGCCACTTCTTCTTGTTCCTCCTCTTCTGAATATGAGCTTTCATCATCCTAAGCAGCAATCATAGCCTTCTTTTTATTTTTATTATTTTTTCTTTTTAAGCAAAGGACAATCAGCCTTAACATGTCCTGGTTTTCTACATTCAAAACATAAATTATCCCTAGGGTCATATGTTTCTTTCTTCCTAGATTGCCCAACATTTTTCCTTTTCTCTTTCTTAAAGAATTTTTTGAATTTCATAACTAGCATAGCAATTTCATCATTTTTAGAATTTGATTCCTCATTCTTTTTTGCATTTACTTTTAGGGAAAGTGACTTCCTATTATCTCTTTCTCTGCTCTTCTCATTAGTTGTATTTCATGATTTTTTAGTGATCCTAGTAAGTTATCTAAGGTCAGTTTGTCTAAATCATGTGCTTCCTCTATAGCCCTCTTTTTAGGGTCCCAACTTTCAAGTAAAGACACTAACATTTTTTTGACCATTTCCTCATTTGTGTATATCTTACCTAGTAGTTTAAGTTCAAAAACTATTTCAATAAATCTACCAAACATTTTACTAATAGTTTCATATTCTTTCATGGTAAACAATTCATAATCATGTGTAAACATAGTAACTTTGGAATACTTGACTTTCTTGCCATTTTCCTTTTTTTTTTTATATGCACGCACATAGGGAGGGGGGAAGGAACTTAAACCCATGACCAGTGGGACTATCAGTTAAGGTTTCGCTTAGAGAACACCATTAAGCCAAGGGTCCCAGCCATTTTTTTCTTGGCAATGATGCATAGCTTCTAACTTATCCTAGATTTCTTTACGAGTGAGGCACGAAGACACTTTGTTAAAATCGTGAGCTCTCAAGCCACTATATATCATATTCATGGCTTTAGCATTCAACCTTATGATCTTAGCTTCATTTTTAATTCAATCATAATTTTTAAGCATTGTAGTATCCTTTTTAGTAACCTGTCATGCTTTTCTAGATCTTAACTAGTAACAAACACTTGCATTAATTGTTTCCAATGTCTATAATTGATACTATCAAACAATGGTGGTTTATTAAACCTTCTAATAGCTACACCTTTCTCTAATGTCATTATAAGGATCTACTCTAGGATGTTAAGCCTTTAAATAGAGAATCTAACTCTGATGCCAATTGTTAGATATAATGGCTAACTAAGAAGGGGGGTCGAATTGGTTTTTGTGAACTACAAATCTATAATCTCGTTTTCTAGATAGAAATAAAGAACATCAATAGACAGCACACACAAAGACAAATTTTACCACGATGATTTGGCCCTTACACCTACGTCCACCCTTTTTTCCCTTCAATCCAACCGATTGAAGTCCACTTTACTCATTGATTATGAGAAAACATTCTCCTAACCTTCATAATCCTTTGAAGAAAGGATTATAGCACTTATGAGGTTACAAACAAATGCTTTCTCAACCTTTTACAGAGCAAATCCCTAATGATATGTAGTTTGTGAGGGATATTGCTAATTAAAGAGCTTTCTAATGATATAAAGTGACAATCAAAGCTCTAATCACAAAACCCTAAATTATAAAGGAGTTGGGATTTTGGATTTATAATTAGGTTTATGTGCACAATAGTAATCAAAGTTTAATCAACATATAAACAAGAATATACACAAGCCTCATCACAAAGAATATGATTAATAAAGAGTTTCACTAAAGATCTTCACAGAAATCTCAAAGACTCAAATGATCTTGTCTCTCTTTCGTTTTCTCAAAAATGAATTGTGGAAAGAGAACTATTGAATGGTAGAATAGAGGCCCTTATAACATATCAAAGATAAAATAGCTAATTTAAGGTTTTATGCCAAACCTGACTTTTGTAAAATTTATTTCCCGTTGAGAAAGTAGAGGTGTTCCATCATTTTTCTTTTAGGGCTTTAATTCAAACTCTTAATCATCACAAAATCACCATTTTCTACATAAATTAGCCGTTCTGACTCTTTTGACTTTCTTCCTATTGGAGTTGAATTTTCCAATTATGGACTCTTTTAATAGCTTCTTGATGTTAGGTATAATGATCAACCAAGAAGGGGGGATTAAATTGGTTGTTTAGCTTATTTCTATTTAATTTGGTTTCTCAAACAAACAAGCTTAAACACAACACTAAGTAACAATATAAACATTAAACACAAGCAGCAACCACAAACACAAGATTTACCACGATGGTTTGACACTCACACCTACATCCACATTCTTCTTTCTTCAACTCAAACAATTGAAGTCCACTTTACTCGCTGATTAGGAGAAAATATTCTCTGAATCTTTCCAAGTCCTTCTCAAAGGAATCACAGAACTTTAGGGTTATAATCAAAGGTTGTCTCAACCTTGTTACAAGAGCAAATCCCCAAATAATTTATAGTTTGTGAGGGATATTGCTAATCAAAGAGCTTATTCAAGATATAGAATACTAATCCAAGATCTAATCATGAAACTCCCAAATTTCAACAAATTAGGGTTTTGGATTTACAACAAAGTTTATGTGCAAATAATAATCATAGTTCAATCAGCACATAAAAAATGTATACAAAAGTATATAATTACAATAATATGATCTTTGAGGAATACCACTAAATCTCTTCACAGAATCGTAATATAAGGATCAATCTTGATTTCTTCTCTTGATTTCATAACAATTTCATGTAAGATCTCTCTTTGAACCATAAAACAAAACCTTTTATAAGAGATTCAAATAATAAAAGCTGATTTAAGGTTTCTATCAACCTGACAACATCATAGGCTTCTTCCTGTTAAGAGAATAGAACGATTCCATCACTTAGGGTTTCAAATCAAACCTTTAATCATCACACAGTCATTCTGAATAGCTTTTTTGACAATCTATCACCTTTTCTACAAATCTTCCCATTGAGAATAGACATTCGACTGCAAAGAGAGAGAGAGAGAAATAGTCTCCTTCAAAATTTAGGAATTAGGGCTTCAACACAGGCACAGCTTGAATTAAGACTCATTCCTTAATTGAACGGTGTCGTTTCAAAGCTTCCTGACATGCCTCATCATAAGAGTTGTGTTAGGCTCTTTTGATGTAGGCTTGGATCAACTTGCATCTTGTAGGCTTGGATCAGCTCGCACCTTGTAGGCTCACGTCAGCTCACTTCTAGTAGGCTCGAGTCAGCCTGCTTCTTGCAGGCTCGGGTCAAATTTCATCAATATAAGCTTATCATATTAGCTCAAACCATATATAATACATTCGGACTTGATGGATTTCTTCCTGCAATAACATAAAGTCTAGCATCAATTTTTGTTTTAATATAAATACCATGCAATCTATGAATATTATGTTATTCTTTGCTTAGGAAGTATTCTTTTAAGACTTGAATAATATTTCAATATATAAGGATGTAGGAAACTAGCTACTTTTTTTAATATCATTTATTGATATTATAATTTGCACACCTTTTACTTCCTTTAATTCTATTTTGCACATAAGCATATGAAAAAAAATTATATACAATTAGCAACAAAAATTGTCACACCAAAACATATCTTTTTCCAACACTTGAAACCAAGCTTGTTGTCTCAATTGGGTTAAGGAAAGCTAGGTCACATACATTCTCGGGTTAAGCTTATGTCTTGCAGGCCTGAGTCTCTTAACTTAGGTCAGCTTTTATTTGGGTTGCGCTTGTGTCTTGCAGGCTTGAATCTTTTAATTTGGGTCATGATTTTATTTGGATCATGCTTGTGTCTTGCAGGCCTAAATCTTTTAATTCGGATCATGTTTCTATTTGGGTCATGCTTGTGTCTTATGGGCTTGGATCTTTGAATTCGGGTCACACTTCTATTTGGGTCGCACACTCCTCATTTGGGTCGACCCCTCACGGATTTCACAGAGCTACACTAGACTTCTTCTTTGAACATTTCTTCTTGCCTCTTATTAATCCATTTTCCTTATAAAAGTATTCCAGCATCAATCTTTCTTTTATATAAAACATTATGCAATTAATAGTTCTCTCTACAACTTGGATAAAATAATATTGTATAAAGATGTAGGAACCCAACTACTTTATAATATTATTAATTGATATTATAATTTACACACCTTTTACTTTCTTAAACTTTATTTTGCACATTAAAATATGAAAAACATTTATATACATTTACTAACAAATATTGTCACATCAAAACATCTTATGGAGCACAAAGCCTATAAACAATGAAAATC
This sequence comes from Casuarina cunninghamiana, assembly GCA_028551485.1. Taxonomy (NCBI): domain Eukaryota; kingdom Viridiplantae; phylum Streptophyta; class Magnoliopsida; order Fagales; family Casuarinaceae; genus Casuarina; species Casuarina cunninghamiana. The sequence continues at coordinate 13,702,325 of CM052371.1, forward strand.
TAGGAAGTCTTTAATGGATGAGCACAAAAAATGGTTCTTAGTGGACTCATAAAGTACCCACAACTTCATGATTACCAACTTGCCATATCAATTGAGCTTAAAACTAAAAAAGGCCCTAATCAATGTCTTAGTAGTCAATGTCTTAGAGCTTAATGGCTTAGAACATTGGGCCTTAATTTTTGGCACTTCTTCTAAATGTACAAGGCCTTTCAAGTAAATGGAAAAAAGGTGGAGCTTCATGGGATATAACCCTTGTGTTTACTAATTGAAGAAAAGCAAATGAATGAAGAGCTAAAATGTAAAGGTGAGTGTTTACCATTGAAAGTAATACTACTGAATGATAGAATGAAGAACTACAATAGATGATTAGAGCAACTAAATGAAAGGATTTAGCTGTAAAGCTTCTTTAAATATCTTTTTAGCTTGTATTTATTATATATAGGTATAACAAAATAGAAGACAATTTCCTAATAGAACAGTTGACATTCTCATTCTATTGGCTAAAGTAAAAAAAACTATATGAGGAAGAGCTTTTTTGTTTCAAAATATAAAATTCTCACAGGAAAATGTCAATTTTTAGTGAGATTTGGAATCTTCCAACTGTTGCAAAATAAGGGTTTTGTTGTGACAAAATTTATTTGTGAATTATTTATTGAAAACATGTTTTTTTGTTTGTACAAAAGAAAATCATAGGAAGTAAAAGGTGTACAAATTATAATATCAATTAATGATATTATAAAGTAGTCGGGTTCCTACATTTATTTGTAAAACATCTTTATGAAGTGACCTTGAGAAATATTTTGTATGATGTAATGTTTTTGTTTATGTAAATAAGTAATGATAGAATATATTTTAATATATTCAAAGAGAAATGATATTGGCACTTATATATTTGTAGGTATATATTAAAAAGGGGGCAAAGATCATATTACAAATTGATCATATAAGGACTGGACTGAGCTTCACTAGCCCGAGCTTCACTAGCCCAAGCTTCACTGGACCGAGCTACACTGGTCCAAGTAGCACTGATTCGTTGACCACGAGATGCATTTGCTTGAGCCCATCTGATGAGACAAAGTGAAACACTACCGTTTCACTTAATGATAAGAGCAAAAGGCTCTTAATTGAACATATGCTTCGAGAAGCCCTAGCTCCTCTTGCCGACTCGTTCTCTCGTCTCTGTCTCTGTTGCCAATGCTTCAATGGGAAGAATCTTGAGGTGGTTGATCTGTCAGAACGGGTATTTCTTGCATTAATCATCTCTTATATTGTTGAATGATTGAAATCACATCATTTATCAACAGGAAGTTCAGGTTTGAACCGAAACCCTAGAATGCTTGAAGTTGTTAAATCTTCTATAAAAGGGCATTCTTTGAGAATCTTTGGAGTTTTTACACAAACTACATTTGAGAAGAATTATATACATACTGAAATCGTGGAAGAAATTGCAATACCGACTAATTACTTCATCAAATCGTTAAGTTACTTTGTATCTTCAGTCATATTCTTTCAAATCAATACTCTTGTGAATATTCACTAATTAGATTGAGTTGTTTATATGCTAATTGAGTTCTGATTATTATATGCACATAGACTTTTTTGTAAATCCGAAACCCTAACTTTGTGAAAATTGGGGGTTTTGTGATTAGAGCTTGAATTGAGCTTTTATATATTCAATTAGCTCTCTGTGAAGCATTATTCCTCACTTAGAATATACACTTGAGGATTTGCTTGATGTACTAAGGTTGATTCAACCTAAATCCTGTAACCGTGGATAAACTAACTCTTTGTTGAGGAGTTGTGAAGCATAGGAGAGGATTTCTCCTAGCTTTTAGTAAAGGAGACTTCAATCAATTGGATTGAAGGAGAAGAAGGTGGACGTAGGGCTCAAGGATTGAGTGCCGAACCACCGCGGTAAACTTGGTGTTTCTCTTCCCTTATCTTGTTTGTATTTAACTTGCTGAATGTGTTATATGCCCAGCCATTAATCTGTCATTGATCTGTTACCTTAACCGTGATATAATTTTGTTGTTTTGTAACTTATGTGTGTGACATTTGCTTGCTGATTTCTTGTCATATTAGTGTGAAATTATGTTGAAAGCTAGAAGCATTTTAGATAGCAAAAATTGTATTCATTTCTTAACTTTAATAATTCAACCCCCATTCTTGTTAAGTCATAAAACCCAACAATTGGTACCACAACCAGGTTCTCTGATTAAGAGGATTAACATCCTAGAGTAGATTCATATTATGGCTTCTGACAAAGGTTTAGCTGTTACGGGGTTTAATAAACCTCATCTTTTTTATGGCATTAATTTTAGGCATTAGAAACAATTAATGCAAGTCTTTATAATAAGCCAAGATCCAGAAGCTTGGCAAGCAATCAAGAAGGGTATAGTCTTACCCATGACTGATGAATGGACTAAAAATGAAGCTAAACAAATGGGGTTAAATGCTAAGTCTATTAATATGATTTATAGCGGCCTTAGAGCACATGAGTTTAATAAAGTATCCTCTTGCTTCATTGGTAAAGAGATTTGGGATAAATTAGAGGTCATCTATGAAGGAACCAAAAAGGTAAAGTCCTCTAAGGTTACTATGCTTACACATGACTATGAATTGTTTGTTATGAAGGATTCTGAAACCATTAGTGACATGTTTGGTAGATTTACCAAAATTATTTCTAAATTTAAATTGTTAGGAAAAACTTACATAAATGAGGAAATGGTGAGAAAAATGTTAGTGTCCCTACCCAAGAGTTGGGATCCTAAGAAGATGGCTATAGAAGAGGCTCATGACCTAGATGTGTTGACCTTAGATGACTTGCTAGGTTCTCTTAAAACTCATGAAATGCAACTCATGAGAAGAGAAAAAGAAAAGGAAAATAGAAGATCACTTGCACTTAAAGTAGAGGTAGAAAAGGTTGAAGAGGAAGAATCAAAAAATGATGAAGTAGCTCTCATAACTAGGAGATTTAGGAAATTTCGAAGAAAAGGATTAAGTAAAAACATAGGGCAAACTAGGAGAAAAGAAGCAAATGAACCTAGGGAAAATATGTGATATGAATGTAGAAAATCGGGACATATCAAGGTTGATTGTCTGGAGATCAAGAAGAGGAATAGCAAGAACAAAAAGAAAGCTATGCTTGCTACCTAGGATGATGAAAATTCTTCATCTGATGAAGAAATCCAAGAAGAGGTTGCACATCTATGCTTGATCACAACAACAACTCTTAAAGGAGAAAAAATTGAGGTAAGTGATTCTGAATCATTTCTTGATATAAACATTGGATTAGAAACTGCTTTCTCGGACTTAGTTGAGTATGCAAATAAGTTAAAAAATAAGTACAAAAAGCTAAAAGCTAAAAATAAATCTAAAAAACGGAAAATCTTGACTGTTGATCAAAATGCTTTAACTACTATGCATGATAATCAAAATACACTAATGACTGCATGTAAAGATGAAATTGAACAGAAAAATACTTCAATCTCTATACATGACAATATTAATATTTCTGCTGATACCTATGTGAAATATGATGCATGTATGAATGATATACATGAAGAATACAATGTTTCTGAATACATGAATGTAGAAACAAACACATCTTGTGATAGTAGCTTATACTATGATTTTGAAATACATGTTGATAATAATTCATATGTAAATAATCTTAAAAGTAGAGTTCGTGAGTTAGAAAAAGAAAATAGAGACTTAAAATTAAAACTTGATGCCAATAAATTGCTGCTAGAAAGAATCTTAAATGGAAGTGTTATGTTAGACAAAATTTTAAATTCACAAAGAAGTATATATGATAAAGCCGGATTAGGATATAAATCAAATGATAATTCAAAATCATTTACACAGTTCTTCAAAGAAAAAGAATGTTCAATTTCGCTGCATTATAGTAAATGTTCCTTATGCAATTATGTTGGTCATATATTTGATAAATGTCCTATTAGACTTAGAAAGGCCTACAAAGTAAAGAAACTTTGGGTGCCTAAAAATAAGAAAAGTTTAAGTTCAACTAACACTCAATGACCCAAAATAAAAAGAGTACCAAGAACTTCAACAATAAAATTTGTTTATGCAGGTTTTGAGTACACAAGTAAAGGACAAAAAGCTAAAAAATATGTGGATTCTGGACAGTGGCTGCTCCCGACACATGACTGGGATGAAGGAGCTTTTCTCAACTCTTGAATTGAGAAATGGAGGTACGGTGTCCTTTGGGGATAACTCAAAAGGAAGGATAAAAGGTATGGGAACCATAGGTAACTCTAATACCTTACTTATATCCGAAGTATTATTTATGGATGAACTGAAATTTAATCTACTTAGCATAAGTCAATTGTGTGATAAAGGATTTAAGATAAAATTTGGAAAGGAAAATTATCTTGTTGAACACATTGAGCATGATATGAAGATTGTTGAAAATAGAAAAGATAACATATATGTGCTTGATTTGAGTAAATTGAATGTTAAACAAACATGTCTTGTTGTGAATAAAAATGTGGATGCTTGGTTGTGGCATAGAAAGCAAGGACATGCGGGCTTAGGTTTAATAAAGAAGTTATATAAAAATAACCTAGTTAAAGGTTTTCCATCTCTAGAATTCAATCGTGATAGATTATGTGAAGCATGTGTTAAGGGCAAACATACACAACACAGCTTCAAATCGAAGCTTATAGTGAATACATTTAGACCAGTAGAGATACTACACATGGATCTTTTCTGTCCTATGAGAACAGCAACTTTAAATGGAAATACTACGTCTTAGTTATTGTAGATGACTATTCTAGATTCATGTGGACATATTTACTTGCTAGAAAGGATGAGGCATTTGAGAAGTTTGCTGAATTTTGCAAAATGGTTCAAAATGAAAAAGATCTCTCAATTGTAAAAATAAAAACTGATCATGGTGGTGAATTTGAAAACCAATTCTTTGAAAAATTTTGTTAAGAAAATGGAATTTTACACAATTTTTCAGCACCTAGAACACCACAACAAAATGGTGTTGTTGAAAGGAAAAATATAACCCTTCAAGAAATGGCTAGGACCATGATGTGTGAATATAATCTCCCTAAGCATTTTTTGGGAGAAGCTGTAAATACAGCTTGTTATGTTTTAAATTGTGCTATTTTAAGACCGATTTTGAAAATGACTCCTTTTGAACTATTCTTTTAAAGAAAACCAAACATCTCTTATTTTCATATTTTTGGTAGTAAATGCTTTGTTTTGAACCATGGAAAAGAATCACTTAGGAAGTTTGATTCCAAAAGTGATGAAGCAATCTTTCTTGGATACTCTCATACAAGTAAAGCATATAGGGTGTTCAATAAACGAACTCTAGTTGTTAGAGAGTCAATCCATGTTAAGTTTGAAGATGATTGTCAAGGTACTCTAGAAAATAAAGAAAACATTAACTCTAAGAATGTTCCAAATAGGGCTAAAGTTGAAGGGGAGGTTGAGACCAGGGATCCTTCCTTTCCTAGAGTAAGAGGTGAAGTAGATCAAGATCATATCATAGGAGATCCTAATGTTAGAGTCAGTACAAGGTCTCGAGTTCACAACACTTGTGAACATCAAGCTTTTCTATTCCAAGTAGAGCCAAAGAAAGTAGATGAGGCTCTAGAGGATGAAAACTGGTTTCTTGCTATGCAAGAAGAACTAAACCAATTTGAAAGAAGTAAGGTTTGGAATCTAGTTCCTAAACCAAATGATCATTCGGTTATAGGCACAAAATGGGTATTTAGAAATAAGCATGATGAAAATGGTATCATTACTAGGAATAAAGCTAGACTAGTAGCACAAGGATATAGTCAAGAAGAAGAAATTGACTATGATGAAACATTTGCACCGGTAGCTAGGTTAGAAGCAATTAGAATCCTACTTGCCTTTGCTTGTTGTATGAACTTTACCTTGTTTCAAATGGATGTGAAAAGCGCATTCTTAAATGGTGTTGTAAAGGAAGAGGTGTATGTTGAACAACCACCTGGATTTGAGGATCCGATTCATCCAAACCGTGTTTTTAAACTTTCAAAAGTTTTATATGGTTTAAAACAAGCCCTAAGGGCATGGTATGACAAAGTAAGCACCTTCTTAATTGATAATGGTTTTAGAAAAGGAAGATAGATAACACTCTATTCATAAAGAACAAGGAAAAAGAAATTCTAATTGTCCATATAAATGTTGATGATATTGTGTTTGGTTCTACAAATTCTACGTTATGTAAAGGGTTTGTTGCATGCATGCAAAATGAATTTGAAATGAGTATGATGGGTGAATTAACATACTTTCTTGGCTTGCAAATTAAGCAAACAAACAAAGGAACCTTCATAAGTCAAACAAAATACACAAATGAATTGCTTAAAAAGTATAAAATGCATGACTCTAAACCAATGAATACACCTATGAGCACTTCTATATCCTTATCAAATGGTCAAAATGGAATTAGTGTAGATACTAAATGTTATCGAGGAATGATTGGTTCTTTGCTGTATTTGACCGCATCTAGACCAGATATTATGTTTAGTGTTTGTTTGTGTGCTAGGTATCAATCTAACCTTAAAGAACAGCACCTGGTAGTTGTTAAAAGAATCTTTAGATACCTTAGAGACACGATTTCTTTAGGAATCTGGTATCCTAGAGATACAACCCTGAATTTGCATGCTTATAGTGATTCGGACTATGTTGGCTGCAAATTAGATAGGAAGAGTACGAGTGGTGGATGTCACAATCTCAGAAACATGCTTGTCTTTTGGCATTCCAAGAAACAAAATTGTGTAGCTCTTTCCTCCACAGAAGCCGAATACATAGCTACGGCTAGTAGTTGTGCTCAAATTTTGTGGATGAAACAACAATTAGAGGATTATGGTATATGATCATATAAAGTTCCATTAAGATGTGACAACATAAGTGCCATTAATCTCACTAAGAATCCTATACAGCACTCCAAAACTAAGCATATAGAAATTAGACATCATTTCATCAGGGATCATGTTCAAAAAGGTGATATTGTACTTGAATTTGTAAGTACTGATTAACAAATTGCTGATATCCTAACCAAACCTTTAGATAAAGAAAGATTTTATGCTCTCCGATGGGAGCTTGGCATGTTAGTGTTTGAAAATGGTTGATTTTTTTTACTACAATATACATTTTTTCTATTGTTTATTCAAGCCACGATTTGAGGGGGAGCTGCTCTGCTTACATTCCAGTCCCATCCAGTTAGTTTTCTAACCATATCCTTATGCTGCTTCATTTTTACTCTTCACGGCTGATTACTTGCTTATACCTGTTAATCTTTTTGCTTATGACAAAAAGGGGGAGAGAATAGTGCACATGTACATGTTTAAGTTCTGTCCCATTTCTAACTTCAAAGTGCAGAATATGGGATATCTCTCTAACACCCTATTTTTTTTAAAAAAAAACTTATATGTTTTATAGTGTTAGAATGTGGTGTTCGAATATGCATATGCATAGAACTAGCACTTGCTTGCTGAAAATTGATATACAATGATCAATACATGCCGAATGTTGAATATCATGAACTTAACTGCACTATGATTTGTCTTAACAAACCTTACTGCATAAATCTTCATGAAAAACAAGTTCATGTTATATCCTATTCACATTGCTTGATGACATGTGCTAAACTATTGTGACAATTTTGTCATCACCAAAAAGGGGGAGATTGTTGGAAAATAAGGGTTTTGTTATGACAAAATTTATTTATGAATTATTTATTGAAAAATGTTTTTTCATTTGTGCAAAAGAAAATCATAGGAAGTAAAAGGTATACAAATTATAATAGCAATTAATGATATTATAAAGTAGCTGGGTTCCTACATTTATTTATAAAACATCTTTATGAAGTGACCTTGAGAAATATTTTGTATGATGTAATGTTTTTGTTTACATAAATAAGTAATGATAGAATATATTTTAATATATTCAAAGAGAAATGATATTGGCACTTATATATATATATATATATATATATATATTTTTTTTTTTTTTTTTTTTTTTTTGATGAATATGTGAGTTGATTCATCGAAGAATAAAGAAATACATAAGCTTAGGGGCATACCCCAGCATTACAAATCATCTAGGAGAATATAGAATTTGAAATTCTCCAACTATGACTCAACAAAACATTAGCTTGAGAGAGTTTAATGTTTCTAAATAAAGAAGCTCTTCCACGGACTACTCTCCTGATTTTAGCTAATAACATTGGAATATCAATAGACTTATTCTGAAAACGTCTACGATTTCGTTCTAACCATATACAATAAAGGCAAGCTAAGAAAGAAAGTTGGAGAAGCTTTGCGGCTAAATCTTTTCCCTTAGTTGCTTTAATCATCCATTGCAATTCAAATTCCCAATCGTAGATGACCTTACGAATGCCTTGTTGAGCTAGAATAGTTCTCCAAACCTGTTTAGTCCAAATACACTGAAAGAATAAGTGTGATCTATCTTCATATTGAGAGCCACATAAATTACAATACAAATCAATTGAGGGGAGCCAACGAGAAACCACTACTGCTGTAGGTAGTTTGTCTCTACATATGAGCCAACCAATGAAGTTATGTTTGCTGATTCCTCCTGACCATATCAAGTTGTACCATTCAACCTCAGTGCTCACTTGGCGTAATTCCTTGTACGTTTCCTTACAGCAATAAGAAGGTTTGGATATCGTAGGGGTTAAAGTTTGTCGTAACTTTAGAAGACCTCTCCAACTCCATGTCATATTTCCTTTGATGTCAAGCTCCATAATTGATTTTCCCCTGCATTTAGTACTATGAATCCACCTACTCCATAAGGATGAATTAGGGCAATTTATGAGATTCCAGAGAGATCGCCCCAACAAGACTTTATTCCATACTTTAAGGTTTAGTAGTCCAAGACCTCCTTCTTTTTTTGGTGAACAAACAACTTGCCATGCAACCTTATGAGTTTTATGATCTTCTGAGTGGCCTGCCCAGAGGAAGTGCCTTATCTTCTTTTCAATCTCATAAATGGTCTGTTTTGGGAGAAGGAACATTTGCATCCAAAAGGTACAGATAGAAGTGAGAACTGATTTTGCCAATTGTAGTCTTCCTGCATAACTTAAATGCTTCATTCCCCATCCATCAATTCTTGCCATGATTTTCTCTGTCAAAACTTTGCAATCCGTGTAGGTGAGTCTTCTTGTAATAAGAGGAACACCAAGGTATCTAATAGGGAGTCTTCCTTCAGAGAAGGGGGTATGATCTAGTATCAAAAGTTTTTCTTGTTCAGTGATCCCTGAGAAAAATATCTGACTTTTGCTAGGATTATACTGCAAACCTGTTAGTGTTGCAAATTCCTCCAAAGCTTCTGTGAGACATAATACTGAATTAACATCCCCATGTGCAAATAAAAATAAATCATCTGCAAAACAGAGGTGGGTGATTTTCTCTTCCTTGCACCTCCAATGATATTTGAAAGTGGAGGTGGAAACTTTCTCAATAATTGTAGGTATATATTAAAAAGGGGGCAAAGATCATATTACAAATTGATCATATAAGGACTGGACCGAGCTTCATTGGCTCGAGCTTCAATGGACCGAGCTACACTGGCCCAAGTAGCACTGATTCATTGACCACAAGATGCATTTGCTTGAGCCTATATGATGAGATAAAGTGAAACAGATAAACTGCCGTTTCACTTAATGGTAAGAGTAAAAGGCTCTTAATCGAACAGATGCTTCAAAAAGCCCTAGCTCCCCTTGCCAACTTGTTCTCTCGTCTCTGTCTCTATCGCCAACACTCCAATGGGAAGAATCTTGAGGTGATTGATCTGTCAGAACGGGTATTTCTTGCATTAATCATCTCTTCTACTGTTGAATGATTGACATCACATCATTTATCAACGGGAAGTTCAAGTTTGAACCGAAACCCTAGAATGCTTGAAGTTGTTAAATCTTCTATAAAAGGGCATTCTTTGAGAATCTTTGGAGTTTTTGCACATACTACATTTGAGAAGAATTATATACATACTGAAATCGTGCAAGAAATCGCAATACCAACTGATTACTTCATCGAATCGTGAAGCTACTTTGTATCTTCGATGATATTCCTTCAAATCAATACTCTTGTGAATATTCACTAATTAGATTGAGTTATTTATATGTTGATTGAGTTCTGATTATTATATGCACATAAACTTCTTTGTAAATCCAAAACCCTAACTTTGTGAAAATTGGGGGTTTTGTGATTAGAGCTTGAATTGAGCTTTTATATATTCAATTAGCTCTCTGTGAAGCATTATTCCTCACTTAGAATATACACTTGAGGATTTGCTTGATGTACTAAGGTTGATTCAACCTAAATCTTGTAACCGTGGATAAACTAACTCCTTGTTGAGGAGTTATGAAGCATAGGAGAGGATTTCTCCTAGCTTGTAGTAAAGGAGACTTCAATCAGTTGGATTGAAGGAGAAAAGGGTGGACATAGGGCTCAAGGATTGAATGCCAAACCACTGTGGTAAACTTGGTGTTTCTCTTCCCTTATCTTGTTTGGATTTAACTTGCTGAATGTGTTATATGTCCATCCATTAATCTGTCATTGATTTGCTGCCTTAGCCATGATATAATTTTGTTGTTTTGTAACTTATGTGTGTAACATTTTCTTGTTGATTTCTTGTCATATTAGTGTGAAATTGTGTTGAAAGCTAGAAGCATTTTAGATAGCAAAAATTGTATTCATTTCTTAACTTTAACAATTCAACCCCCCTTCTTGTTAAGTCATAAAACCCAACACCAACCTCTATCTTTTTGTAGTTTTCTTAATTTTGTAATGCTAGGGTATTACCCCTATGCTTTTGTACACTACTTTTTATTAATGCAAACTTATATTTCAACCAAAAAAAAAAGTACCAGCATTTGTGGGGCAAATGTCAATGAAATAATTAAAGCTTCAAAGGCAATGATAAATAGAAAGCAAAAATTGAAAGAAATTTTCCAATGCTACAAAGATGGCTTTATCATGCCCAAAGGATTATGGCAAAAAATAATGCACGACCACATCATATACCCATGAACAATGAATGTTGGCAGGCTTTTATGTGGCCATATCAATACATCCATTTCTAGAAGAATAAGATTGAAAGAATGGTATCATCTTCAAAGGTCATCCATACCAGCAACAACTTGCATTCCTCACTAGCCTTGCTAGCAAAGAATAAAAACAATAGCTAGAAGATGTGTGTCAATTATTGGATGCTAAAGCAACAAACAATTAAAGACAAGTTTTCAATCCCTACCATTTAACAAGTTGCTAGATGTGCTACATGGGTCAAAAAATTTCGCAAAGCTAGACCTCTAATCCAACTACTACTACATCAAAATGAATCTAATTGACATTCACAAAACGATGTTCAAAACATACCATGGCCATTTCAAGTTCAAAGTGATGCCATTTGAGCTTTCAAACACTCCCTCAACCTTTCAATCAATGATAAACAATGTCTTTGTTGCCTATCTCCATAAGTTTGTGCTTTTTTTTTTTTAAGTATTCTAATCTATAGCAAGGGTTGGGCATGAACATCTTGTGTATTTTGAATTGGTTCTATTGATTCTAAGGAAGGAGTAGTTGTATGTTAAGATGGCTAAGTGCTCATTTAAGCAGTAAGAAGTCTAGTTTTTGGAGCATTTGATCAGCAAAGAGGTACTCAAACTAAGCCCATAGAAGATTCAAGTGATGGTAGCCAACCCAAGTTAACAATGTTCAAGGCCCTTTAAGGATTTCCTGAATTAATAGGCTATTACAATCTCTTCATTAGTGATTACAGTAAAATCTTTGCCCCACTAATTAGCATGCTATGAAATGGGGGTTTAAATGGACCCAATCCTCTAAAGAAGCATTCGAAAAGCTTTGTACTTTTGAAGTTCAAAGTGATGCCATTTAAGCTTTCAAACACTCCCTCTACCTTTCAATCAATGATAAACAATGTCTTTGTTGCCTATCTCCATAAGCTTGTGCTTTCTTTTTAAAGAGCTGATCTCCATCTCCGTGAGGTGAAACTACCCCTACCAGTCCTTGCAGAGAGGTATCATCATCATTTATTTCCTCCTGTGAAGATTAAGGAAGACAGCAGTCGATGGATTTCAACCCCTTTTTTTTCTTAAGATAAATTTGACATTTTTATTGATATGGACAAAATGACAAATGCAGTCTCTACTAAAGACGGAAAAAAATTTAACTTCTCTCTGACAATGTAAAAAGTCAAGACTTTTAACCGTCAAGTATCACAATTAAAGACTCACCTGTTGCAGGATAAAACTTCGATTCTTAGAAGACAATTTTTCTAAAATATTTACAAGATAAGTAAAGACAAAAAGTTTCAGTACAACAATGTTTTACCCTATCCCATAAGATGGGGAAAACAAAGGCCACGTTCATCAGGACCCACGGGCTGCATCAGATATTGTATCTATTTTCCATCATATCCTGAAGTGTCCAGGGACATGATCATACCAAGTCAAAGCGACCACTTGGTGCATTTGGAAGTGGAATATTTAGCAAAATTTTTTCCCCATTCTAGAAATCAATTTAGGTTGAGATAACAGCACCCCCACTACCGCTATAACACCAAAAAGGAGGATAAAAAGGTGAAGACGGTGGAATCCCTCAATTCACAACTGCAGGGTTGGACTTGTTCTCTCCGTGGAAGAATAATAATGTGATTCAAGCTCTTTGAGACTGGCAGCTGCGTCCTCTCCAATTCTAGCTAACATGCGGTCTGTCTTCTCTGCCTGCTGGTTGAACTCTGCTGTTCTTTGGTCCACATGGTCATTAAGTGATGCAAATCCTGAAAAGATTGCTGTTTGCTTAAGCTCTGACACCAACTTCAGTAGAGAGTCAGAAGCTTGAACCTACAGCGAAAAGTGTACTGTTTTAGTGACGAACATAATACAAGGTTTAGAAAGCTTGCATTTGTGCATGTCAAATTGATGAGGACAGGGAGCCCCCAGCCAAACATCATTAACATTTCTAATTTCTCAATACACAATCGAATGAATGATCTACACTTTTCAAATGTTGGTCACACCTGATTTACTAGGTCATACTATTTTAACCCAATTACATACCAAATTCCTTGTGCATTTTCAAACTTCTCTCCTCTTCAAAGGACCCAAAAAACAAAAAATTCCAAGCGGTGCCAGAAAAACACAAACATATATATATATATATATATAGAGAGAGAGAGAGAGAGAACAGCAGCAACTGCTCTTACCATTCTAGCGGCACGCATCTCCATCATGAAAGCTTCTTGTGAATTTCTGACTGGAGGATCATTCACCTACAGCATACAGGTTGTATGAAAACACATCAGGTTTCATAGAACTTCCGAGCATACAGAATTCAACTTTTCAGGAATTACAAAACATATGTCTAAACCACAGCTATATTCTTAAGAAGAACCAAGAAATCCCTTGTAGGATAACTGAGTTCTTCTTTGCAATATACACCAATGTTACCATGATAGTTCCGAACCTAAACTTTCTAATGCTAGTGAATGGGTTCTTAAACATTTAATTCCCATATTCTTTTAAGAGACAGGTTTTGCAGTTACCCACAGATTTGAAAGGCATTGAGGCGCTAGACCTCTTTTAATACTACACTTCAACAACTATTAGGATAAGACCCCCTTGCTAATACTTGTGAATGTTTTCTCCTGCAACTAATTCTCTTAAACATTTTGTCACGAGCTATGTTTGCAATCACCACAACTAACAGAAGGCATTGAGACCCAAAACCCCTCTTTCTATTGCATCTTGACAAATATTTAACTATCAAATTATTACAATTTCTCATTCATACATAAAAGAGTAGAAAGAAGCCTTGCAGATGACCAAGTACATGGTGGCACCAAAAATTACAAATGAAGCAAACAACAAGAAATTCAAGTTTCAGACCAAACTATCAGTATTTAATAAGAAAATTCCATTTCACTCAATTAAGGCAATGAATCCGTTGGCACAAAAGTTCAAATTCGAGTATTGGGTAGATAAGGCTTGTTAATCAACAAAAAAGAAACTTCCATTTAATTTTACATTGTTTGCCACTCATAAAGCTAGCACAAACAAGTCTGTTTTAGATTAGTAAACCTAAAACATATAACAAACAAGTATAATTTAAGGGAAATGACTTTTTTTGCCATAGTAATCAAGCCAATCTGTTGCTCTACACTGCCCCTATGAAGACTGACTCAGCACAAGTGTTATGAATCACAATCTCAGTTTTCAGGTATGTTTTTATTGTTTGTCACCTTGACAAGATGCCTCACATTGTGCAGTCACTGCGCTGAGAAGTGCAGTCATGATAGTAATGGCAAAATGCATTACATGAGAAAGGCCATGCTAGTTGCTCGCTAAGCTAAAGGAAGAGCAAGTCCAATGCCTCAAGGCATCTATCTCCAGTCAGCCCTTGAATGTCGTATAGACATCCTAAAAGAGATGGTAGTTAGCAAGGAACCTTTAAGTAGGTGGGAATCACTGCAAACATATAACATTCGTTTTACTAGTTACATAGTGTCAAAGCAAACAAAAACTCTAATGGCTTCACTTTGATCTGATTTTCCTGTTTCTCATTACCTCTACTAAGAGTAGTTTTTCTTATGTAGTTTCTGTATAAGTCCTTCTTATCCTGGCATTGTGGTTGTCTTAACCTTATTGACAGATGCTGTTACCTTGAAATATTCTTTGCATTCCACTCATCTATCAACAATAAACATTCTTCTGGATGGAATTGAGTTTGATGTTTGGGTATTCTTGAGTTTGATCCATCACTTATTCATTTTACATCCCTCACCTTGCGTGGTACTATAGCCATCTCAAAAGCATAAAAGAAAAGCCTAACCTAAATCAATTCTTTCCCTGTCCTACCAAAGCTTTAATTTTCCTAACCATCACACGCTGTTGATCAAAGCTCTTTTGTTAGTCTTCCTCATTTATGATCTTTCATGAGAGTCTGATAGAGCTTTCAATGCTCTCAGTTGATGCAGAATGCTTGTGCCATAGTCATGAGCCTCAAGATGTCATCTGTACTACAGCTGAAGTCAACATGTCACAAAGTTGGGAGACAGATAGTAGATCTGACAGTTGAAGTTGACATGTAATGTCCTTGCCTAACATGCAATGGTTTCGTAATGGAGTATTGGATAGTCAAGTTTCTCCTTTGTGGAGTTGTTATAGGTTTTCTTTATCATTTTTTATAAGGCGAGATGGTTATAAGAGAGTTCGAGTACCATCATTGGTTTCTTAAGTTTCTTTATCTTCAAACTGATAATAATGCTAAGAGAATTTAAGATTTGTACAAGCTTAAACATTTTTTGGGTGCAAAGGTGGTTTGAGCAGCTGGTGTTACCTATTAATCTCAATGAAAATAGAGTTCATTTTGGGGGATACAGGATTATTGGAATCCAAGCCAGTTAACGCTCCTAGGGATCCAAATCAAGACTAAAGATTGATCAGGCCGAGTTCTTAACGGTCCAGGCATGTATAGAAAATTGATCCGATAGGAAAGTTGAAACCACCTTCACTATTACTCTACAGCTCGTGAGTGTCATTAGCAAATTTCTTGAGTAACCAAGAATTTCATATGAAGGGGTCGTTAACAAATTTTCATGCGTTAAAAATTATCTCTAGGACATCGATTATTATATAGGATTAATGCCATTGCATATTGAAGGGTAGAGAGGTGAAGTGCTCGTTCATCCTAAGATAGAATGTCTGTCACTAGTTGTTAAACATTCCTAGAAGGAAGAAGCAAAGGTTGTTGCCAGTTCTAAGTACGATGCAGAATACAAATTCTGTCCCAAATATCCGGTTGAAAGTGCAAGGATTAGAAACTGTCTTCTAGAAATAGGTTTTGAAGTAGATGCAACCTTGAAGCTGGTTTGTAATAATCGGAAGAAGCAGATTAAAGGAAAGATTACCCGGGAGACATTGACGAGGTAGCTGAAGTTGTCCACGATGCTGCCGATGTCGTTTTCGACTCTCGACAGCAAAGTCTTCTGCTTCTGAGCCGCGGCCGCCGCTGCCGCCGCGGTTGGTCCACCTCCCCCAACACTGCCCCCGCTGCCCAAGCCGCCGCCTCCTCCAACTCCCCCTGCTCCACCTTTATTCATTATCTCCTTCAGCACTCGGCCTCCTTTAGCGAGAGAGGAATCTGGGCGAACGGGGAGAGTACGAACGAGCGCTTTCCCGAGAACTCCCCCAAAATTTCCCAGCGACTAACTAGAAAAATTTTAGGAAGAAATACACCTCCATGGCCAAGTTTGGGCCCCGATGTGCTGCTCTAAAGCTTAAAGCCCAAGTTTACTCAAACACCTAATTCTGTATAATCAATTGGTTGGATCCGTTTGTTTAAACATGCAATTCAAGAATTAAGAAGCTTAGTTTCCAAGGTGCATGTTAGCAATGGTGTTAAGATAGGATAAATACAAATTATAAGATAAAATTTAAAAATATGTAATTCATTACTTATAACTTAATACTATGTTTTACAATGACGATCAAATAATTAAATTATTATGGTGTCACCTTATGTAGATAATATGTGAATTTAAATCAATGGAATCCAAAGAGGTATTAAAAGAGAATTTTGGACTTTGATATTATATTCAAATATTTGTTATCTAAATCAAAAGTTGACTTAAAAATTAGTGAAATCTCCTTTTCATTTAATGGTGATTCCAAATTTTTTTCTTAATAATATGGGAACATTTATCCATAACTCGATAGGCTCCTCATCACATGGTCTACCTTTTGGACCAATTGTGGTGCTACTTAACTACATGAACTCACCTTTTGAGGCCATAAGGGTGTTAAGGAGACAATGCATACTAATATTATATTTAAAAATTTATTATCAAACTCAAAAAGTTGACTTAAAAGTTAATAAAATCTTGTTTTTTTCATTTAAGTTAAATTTATACTTATTTCTCAGTAATGTAGGATTTATTAATCATATCTTAACACATTTTCCCATTATAATGATCAAATTATTGAATTATATGATACCACGTTACATAAGTAACGTGTGAACTTAAATCAATAAAAATCTGTAAAGGTGTTATAAGAGGGTTCTAGCGTCTAATACTATTAGCCAAAATCTTCCCTCGGATTGGTATTTTACATTGATCGATACAAGGAAAGACTAGATTCTCTATGAGACAATCCTCTCTAAGTCAAGATTGGTCAAATCCAAAGGATTATACATATGCAAGAGTGAGTTTATAATCTCCTTACCAAATGATCGTTCGAAGAGCAGTTGTAAGTGAGTGATTTATGCTGTTCACGGGCGGTGGATTGGGATTATATCGATGCGTGGCATGAGGACCAAAGATACTCGTGGCTAGTGTATTTCAGCACCGAGTTCAAATCCCCATTTCCTTATTGGTCTCACAACTGGTGGATAAAAATGAGACCAACTGATGACATTTTTCCTAACATGGTAAGTGACTGATTTATGCTGTTCTTGGAAAGATGGAATCTCCCAAAAAGAGATGGACACTTTAGCCCAATGATGCACTTCATCTCCAAATTTCACCTTTCTTGGGCGATTAGATGGGAGTTCACTTACCGCTGCACGTCAGAATCTCCTACACTGGTGCTGATCAGGAAGTTCTGGGCAAATTGGTGGGATGGCTTCCAACTTAGGGATCAAATAGCCCCACAAACCATCCTCCAATGGTACGAAAATCACCTTGGATATTCGTAGGTCCAAGTCCAAATAGTGGGGGAAAAACGCAGATTCCATAGAGGTAGAGCTATGATTCTTCAAAAGATTGCAGCAACTATTTCTAAGGAAGATGTCAACTGGGTCCTATAGTTAAAACTCGAACATAAAAACTAGGCAAGGCTTTGAAGTTGGGAGTATGGATCCCCTGCTAAAAGCTAGTTTAATCAAAGAAGAAAAGAGCTCAAGATAACGCCCAACCCAATTGTAAGTGTAAGTAGTGACCAAAGAAGTGGGAAATTACGCCTACCAAGCACCCGCGCAGCTTCCCAAATTTTAGAAGCAACAAGGACAAAAGCACAGGAAAAGGCCAAAGTCTTGGAATGCCACCACCATGCACCTTTGAAAATTAACTAAGGTCTTGTGTATGTCTCCATGACATTTATAATTGAAAATATAACTTTTTACTCATCCCTTGTTTCATTTCTCTTTTTAATTTATGTTATATCAGTGGCCGGTTTAACTGCCCTTCAATCCAGTTTCTAATTTCTTCTGGTTTATTTTACCTTCCAAATCTGATCCTTTTGATCCGTCCATTTATGTTTCAGTAATTGAATTTCTATTTTTATTATTCCATTTACTATTGTTCTTGTGCCATTCCTTTATTTGTTCATTATTACTGCCACTTTCCCATGTCCTCGGTGCCCATATATTTCTTTTACCTTGTTTCTGTTAAAGTATTTTTCACCCGTATCTCTTGTCTCTCAATTGACCAACATAATGATACGACCACGGTCTGCACACAAGCAACGTGTATGTCCTTTTCTTAACGTCCTTCGGAACTGGCTGTCTTTATGTTGTTTGTCTTTATGTCCTTCACTTGCAATCCTTTTAGAGTAGAAAGGGGTAACATGTGGTCAAACGCGGTTCTGCATGGTACCCTGTGGTCTTATGTGGCTAATGCACAGCGGTTGCAGAGGGTAGAGTCTGCCCTCTTTTTGTACTCACCAATCCGGCAAATAAGTGGAGGATGCAGAGGAAATTATATCGAAGAGGTCCCATGATTTTAATATCATGTTGAAATATTGTGTAGTTCTATAATCATTCCTAAAATGTGCTTCAAGAGAAAAAGGGTCCACCACTTATAAGGCCTGTGATCAAATTCTTTTCTTCTAATGTAAGAATAATCCAAATATCATCAACACTATTCTCTTGCCTGCTAGCATCACAGCTCGCAAGAAGTGATTTATTGAATTGTTTGTAGACGATTTCTATGTTAATTGACTAGTTACATGTTCTCAAACTAGTGCGTATCACATAATTATGAAGTTTTCTTCCCTGATTTCATTACCTTGTAGGCCAACTTTCATGGAGTTCACAATCATGGAGAAGAGGAAAAATGTTTGCGAGTCTTAATGGTATATGAGTCCAAGTCCAGGTCCTAGGATAAGAAAAAACTATTATAAAATTGAAATAAGGCAAAACATAATGATTTTAGATAGTTTCTCCAATTGATTTGTTCCAATGCATCTATTTAGTCTAGCATATAATTGATTTATTCAGTATAACTATCATAAAAGAATTCTTACCACTTAGATTTTCATACATTATGTATGCAAACACTAAATATATCAAAGAAAAGAATTAATCGCCTTTAGAGATTTAAAAAAAGAAGAAAAAAAAAAATAATGATATGTAATATATGTATAATATAAGCATACATTTCCATAAACGATTGAATTTAATTCACAGTATTTTTTCATTATTTTGATGAAGAGACACTGTCCTCTTTATTTTATAGAATCTCACTTATGATCTTGGGAATGAAAATCATAAAAATTTATTTTGTAGCTACTATCAATGACAAAATTAAGAAAAGGTCAAATATTACTATTATAAAAAATATCGTAGGAAGTCAATAATTATGTTTTAATATTAATTTCCAGATGTCACTTTTATGTATGAGTTAAAATTAGTGTAATAATACATTAAAGCATATTGGAAAGAAAAGAAGTTTGACTTTATTCATGAGGTTTAGTAAGTTGGATGATCAAATTATCTTGTTGTAAATCTTAGTAAAAAAGAAAATTAACATTTGTACATACATAAATAAGTATACGTATTCAAATTCCTTCTATTATATTTTTTATTGAACTTCAACAAATTTTAAGATAGGCCTTTGTTTTTTAGTTTAGACCATTGTAAAGTTTAGTAGAAGTTCTTGCTCAAAGAAAAAAAAAATAATAAAATATATATATATATAAATATATATATATAATGCCACACAGTCTAAAATACGAACATATTGTTTTTAGGAGTGTGACATATTTATAAAAATAAACTAACTTATTCTTGTTTCATTATGTGAAACAAAAAATAATTTCTCTCCCGACCCGACGACTTTGGCTTTTGCCTCTCCACCTGCTAACTAATGAAAAGGCAGCGAGGGAAAGCTCCCAGGTCCGCGCTGCGTCATTTTCCCGGACACGAACATCGCTTCTCACTTCCGAAGCTAAAAGTGCATCGTCCTGCCTCTCTCTCTCTCTCTCTCTCTCTCTCTCTCTCTCTCTCTCTCTGCCTCCGGCTTTTCCCTAACCGTAGCCGAGTCGCGCTGCACAACAATATCATGCAATGAAGCGCGTGTTCGAGGAAATATCAGACGACGAGTGGGAGAATCACTCCTTCAAGCCCTCCCGCGCGCTCAGAAACCCGCAGCAGCCACCTCCTCCTCCGATAGAGTCTTTCGCTTACTCCTCCTCCAAGCCCCGGGGCCAGGTCGCGCCAAATTTGGACGATAAAATTATTGATTTGGAGGACGACGATGTGGAGTCCGAGGTGAGGCCGACGTTCAATCGTAGCCGTCGGTTCGTGGTCGATGATGATGAGAGCGATGGGGATTTCAAGCAAGTGTATGAGGTAAAGTCGAGCGAGGAGGAGGAGGAGGAGGAGGAGGAGGAAGATGAGGAGGAAGAGGAGGAGGAAGAGGATGTCGTTGGGAAGGCCCTGCACAAGTGTGCTAAGATATCGACGGAGTTGAAAAAAGAGCTCTACGGCTCGTCCCGGACCGCTTGCGACCGGTATTCGGAAGTGGAGGCTTCTTCAGTGAGGATTGTGACTCAGGTATTTGAAGCCTTTATAAAATTTGTTGATTGCCATGGTACCTGAAGCTTGTCTGCTGAGAAACTTAAGGAAAAGTAAAGAAAGTAAATTTAATTTCTATGTCGTCTTATATATATTGCTTCAGTTTTGTTAAACACAATTTGCATAAGTGTTTGGTCGAGTTTTTTGCGAGACAGCTATGATAGTGTGTTGAAGTCTTTTATCTGAAGATCGTTTGCCAGTGTAGTTGGTATGTGAGTTTGGTGGAGCTTTAGTGAAGTTTTTTATCCTATGTCTGGCGGAGTTAACTGGACCTAGCCAAGTAGTGTGTCTCTGGAAATATATTGGATATTGTTGCTTATCCTGGCCTGGAATCTTGAAATTGAGACTTCATTTCTCTCTGTTTCTCGGATTTCCCTCTCTTTTTATGGCTGTCATTATGTTATTTCAACTTCTAAGGGAGCACATGGTCCTCAATTGCATGTTTATGTTCTTTTTGTGAAGTAGGCTTCTTTCAGTGTATTTGATGAAGAAAAGGCGGAAGAAGCAGACATATTGTGAATTATTATGGTGTTAGGTTCTCTAGAATTGGAACTCTACATTGTTCATCAGTGTTTTCCATTTTTGGCATGTGAACTATGATTTTGGTCACTTCCCAACAAAGTTGATAACTGATGTGGTTTTAATTAATTATTCTAGGATGATATTCATGCGGCATGTAGGTCAAATGATTCAGATTTTCAACCTGTTCTCAAGCCATACCAGCTGGTTGGGGTCAACTTTCTTCTTCTGTTATATCAGAAGGGTATTGGGGGAGGTACCACTTTTCTTCATTATTACCATTGTGCCTTTGCCTTTGCCTTTGATAGTGCATAATGCCTCAAAAAATTTATGCTAAAGATGAAGCTCAATGCTGAGGCTAGAAAAAAAATAAAAAATAAAAAATAAAAAATTGCTAGTTACAATATAATTTCAGTACATAATGTTCTTTATTGTGGAAGCTTGATTTACTTTTAAAATTGTTGTTGTCATGAGCAATGAAGACAATGTTAGGGCTTTCGAACTTCTAATTGACGTGAAAAGGAAATTCAAATTTACTTGGAAAAGATTGCGCCTTGACAGCTGATTGATGCTGTCATGGAGGTTGCCTTAGGAACTTTCTGACTAAAAGTATGTGCCCTTTTGCTGATGTCTTTAATATGACTATTTGCTGCTGTTGGTTAGTAACTTCCCTCTTCCAGTTTCTGGCGAGGGTAGCTCTGAAGGGAGAGTTGACTCAAACTGTTGTTGATATTAAGTAATACAAGCAAAGAAACAAAGGGCAAGAGTCAATACCACTTATGTGGTTAGATTTTACCAGAGCTTAAAAGGAATAGAACACATACTTAAATCTGGATTTTTGGGTGTTGATTTCATGGGAGTCCATGACATTTCAGCTTTTGGAAAAAGAGTCAGGCAAAGAGGTTTTGTGGTCTGCATACTGAATGTTTTTCTTTTGTTGGCTGACATTCAATGGTTGATGACATCAAGGATAGTCAATCAGAGAGTAGCAATAGCATAAATAACAGCCAACCCCAAATCTGCCTTAGCTCTTGCTTGATTTGCAACTTTGAATGGTTGACCCAATGTATATTCAAGATGTTGGGAATCGGGATCTTATAGTTGTCCTCTCAGATTTTCATGAGATTGAATATAGATCCTTGGTTTGACTAAATGCCAAGACTTCCATATCTTCTAACCTTGATAACTTTGGGAATTTTGAATTAGCCGTGTAAATATCTCCTCTGTCCTACATTTCTCAAGCCACGTTCTACTTATGGAACATGACATAATTTGACTTTCTTTTCTTTTCTGCAGCCATCTTGGCAGATGAGATGGGTCTTGGGAAGACTATTCAGGTATATCGGGTTCCATTGTTTTGTGTGTTTTGATAATAGTTCTTTTGGGCTTTATCTCTTTCCCTGCCCTTACATAAAAAAATAAAAAATAAGAAGGAAGAAAGTTCTTATCTGGTTGTTTATTTGCTGCAATATTGTAAATTGTCCTTTTCTTACAGGCAATTACTTATTTGACTTTGCTGAAACACTTGAACGATGATCCTGGTCCGCATTTAATTGTCTGTCCTGCATCTGTTTTGGAAAACTGGGAAAGAGAACTGAAAAAGTGGTGTCCATCATTTTCAGTTCTGCAATATCATGGGGCAGCGCGATCAGCACATTTGAAAGAACTGAGCTCTTTATCTAAAGCTGGATTGCCATCTCCTTTCAATGTTCTACTTATGTGTTATTCAGTTTTTGAAAGACACAGGTTTGTTCCACCTCAATCCAGGCCAAAATATCTTATTTGATTTCATGACAGTTGGATCCCATAAATGATGGTTTGTGCAGTCAACAGCAGAAAGATGACCGCAAAATTCTGAAGCGTTGGCAATGGAGCTGTGTGCTAATGGATGAGGCCCATGCCTTGAAGGATAAAAACAGCTATAGGTGGAAAAACTTAATGTCTGTAGCCCGAAACGCAAACCAGCGTCTGATGCTGACAGGGACGCCACTCCAAAATGATCTGCATGTATATCTTGCGATGACCTTTTTCCTGAAGTTTCTAATATGTTTCCTGATGCTCATTACTAATTGAACTAGATGTATTCTCTTGCTTGTGTCTTAAGAAATATATTATATATATTGGTAAATGTAATAGAAAGCTTTATGATGTATAGTCATGAGTGATTAGCTCTGACACAAATGGTGTTTCCTTCTCCATTGAGAATGAGCGGAGAGTAACACCATGAGTTCAACAGCCCAGTTGCTGCATGTGCGACTTACAAATAAAAAACATATTGTGGATACTTATTATGTTGTATAACAAAGTCTGAGATATAGTCTTATCATGTGTTATTGGTTAGTTTAGAGGAAAGATGCTGGATTCATGGAGATATCACACACTTAGAACAACATTTTGATGTGTGGCTCCCCCAGTACAACTAGGGTGGAGCAATTTCTTGGCTAAAAGTTGGTTATTGGGAAAATCTTAGGCAATACCGTTATTCATTTTGTGGATGCCTTGCTTCTATATTCTTTTCTTGAGAACATGTGAATGACCTTGTTCCTGAAGTTTATAGCATTTTTTATGTTGAATGTTTTACTAATTTTTCAGCTATTAAACTTTTTCTTTAACTATTGGGTGATCCAGTTGAGGGATCCTAGCAATACTTTGCAGAAAGCCTAGACATAACTTCTTGTTCTTTCCTTTGATTTTGCAACTTATTCCAATCCTTTAAACCTTGGAGTGAGACCTTAATTTTCCATCTTAAAGTCCAGGTGACGTAAAACCATCAAGATTCAGCCTGAATAAATCTTTGAAACCTCTATTGCTCATCCCCCTAGTCTTTGCTAATCTTTGGCTATCAAACCTTCCAACGAAGTATCCACTGGGCACTATCTTCTTCTTGGTGTTGACTTTATTAGCTGAAACTTAATCCAATCCTTTGAAATAAAGATTAGTTGGTTTTCACACCACCGACTTTGACATCAAATCAACTTACTTCCCCTTCTTTTCCCATGTGACCCCTCCCTTTGATTTCCGGCTGCACAAAATGCCACGACCTTGAATTTGACTTTTGCTGACATAAAATCATCCGGATTCAGAGAGAATTAATTTTAAATCCTCTCCCTTCAAAACTTTATTTCTCTGCCGGCTTTTAGCCATCAAGACCATCCAAAACAGGGAAAAGGGAAAAAGCCGTAGAGTATGTTGTTGCTGCTATCCTATTTCATTTGTTGCTGCAGCATCCTATAAACACTGCTGTTGTGTTGCAATGGTTTTCCGTGAATTTTTCTTTATAATTGGTAGAGCAAAAATAGTCTCATTGTTTGTGCTAGAGGTGTTTTGTGAGTGGCTGGGCTGGGTGGGAATAAGAGGACTAATATGTAATATGGTGGTTCTTAGAAATCTGGTTTGCCAATTAATGGATTGACTTTATTTAATTTCGGTTTATTTTTAAATTTATATGAGGTCTGACAATTCTAATATTACATCGTTTGTCTAGTGTGTATCAGGATCAAGGCTGATTTAATATACTTTTCTTGCAGGAGCTTTGGTCTTTGTTGGAGTTTATGATGCCTGATCTTTTTGCCACTCAGGATGTTGACTTGAAAAAGCTTTTAAAAGCTGATGATTTGGATTTGATTGGTCGTATGAAGTCTATCTTAGGGCCATTTATATTGAGACGTTTGAAATCCGATGTAATGCAGCAACTTGTTCCAAAGATCCAAAGGGTATGGTAGTTCTTTTTTTTATTTGGTACAACTGTGTATATGTTTCTCAGGCATAATTCACTTCTGTAAAAGCTACAACCTACAGGTTGAGTATGTTGTAATGGAAAAGCAACAGGAAGATGCATATAGGGAAGCTATTGAGGAGTACCGAGCAGCTTCTCAAGCTCGTATTGCCAAAAACCCGAAAATAAACTCAGTTGGTATTTTTGGAGTACTTCCTCGGCGCCAAGTGTCTAATTATTTTGTTCAGTTTCGTAAGGTGCTGCCATTTCTGCTTGCCTCCTTTTCTTTGTATTCCTTTATTAACTTAAAATCATTTAAATAAATTGCTGAAATAGTGTGGTCTTTCTCTTGCCTTTTCATTTTCCCCTGCTTTATGTGGTTATTCCAGATTGCAAATCATCCTTTATTGGTTAGGCGTGTATACAATGATGGGGATGTTGTTCGTTTTGCTAAAAGGTTACATCCAATGGGTGCATTTGGCTTCGAATGTACCTTGGACAAAGTAATTGGGGAGCTTAAGGGTTACAATGACTTTTCCATTCACCAGGTAATTCTACTGGATCCTGCCAATGTCACTTTTGAAGTATAACAAAAGACTTGATGGACTGTTATCTGTGCAATTGTATTTTTCCTCTTCAATAGTTTGTCAAATATTTGTACAATGCTGTGTTCCCCGTTGTTGGATGTGCATCTGAATTTCAGTTATGAAGATCCTTACAATATAACATAAATTAGTATGGTAAGCATCCTTTTTAGATTAGGGGATCCTGAAGCTGATGGTAAACCTTTACGGTGTATTTGATGCATATGCTGTCATGTGGCCCTCTTCGTGATTGAAATGTAGTGCTCAGATCCTAAATCTCCAACTCTTTTACATTTTTGAAGTTATTAATTGCTGTTGCAAAATGCCTGCTGAATCCTTTTTCAAGTTATATCAGATTGCATTATTTTTTTTTTTTAATATCTTACACTCTGTGTGTGTGTGTGTATATATATATGTATGTAAGTATACTTTTTCTGGTTTTGTGGGAGGGGAGAAAAAGCTTGTAGAGATGGATGATGCATGGTTCATAGAGGCAAAGTAATATGATCTTCTTCTATGCATGAAAGGATTAGGTGCCGTGAAATGTTTAGGTGTGAGTCATTGTTGTTGCCTGTTAATAAAAAGGAGGTCAAAGCTGTATAGTTACAACTGAAGTAATGAATGATCTTTGTTGCTGTGGTTGTAAGGAAGTTGAATTTCTTAATGAGATTAAAGATCTTGTTTCCCAGTAAGTTATGGTTCCTTTTCTTTTGACTGGTGGCAATAGCAGTAGCAATCAGAAATATTGAATATATTTATTGGGCTTTTACGGTTGTTAATGGGCCCTGTGATGATTGTGGTAGAAGGCTGGTATGGAATAAACTGGCAAGATTGCTTGGTGGAACCTTCCATGGTCCATCGGGTGTGATTTTAATATAGTCTTGATTTTCCGAAGCTATGTTGGAGTTCTTTGATCTCATTATGGAAAAGTCAGGACCTTCTCGTAGGGTCCAAAGTTCACTGGGTTTTTGTTTCTTCCATTTGGAAAGCTTAGTTCCCAAATATTTCTTATAGGAGTCCCCTTAGAATAATATCACTAAACCACTTTCAAATTTCATTTTATCATTGAGTTGTTTGGGGTGGTTAACTGTATTTCAATTTTGAGAATATGTAGTTAGAATCAGAAGGCTCTATGGAAAAGGAGAACCAAAGGTGGAGATCATACAGTTTTCAAGGCTCTTACACTTTTATCTTGACATGTACATTGAAAGTTAAGAAAACTGTCTTGAGAAGATGAAATGAGGTCTATGGTGATGTTGAAAGGAAAAAGATGATCTTTTTGGACGCTCCATGATCTTGGTGTAGGAAGAACCCTATGAATGTTGAGTATTGAGAAAGGATAAAGTTATCAATGACTTCGAGCTGATTACACTTGTGTAAGAAGTGAGTTAAAGAAAAATGGACTTCTAGAATAGTGTACAATATTTTCATCACATGGTGAATTGGAACCGATAAAACATCACAATGAAACTTTGAAAGTGGATGGCTTAGTTACCTCTGATCTATTAGTGAGTATATCAATAGATTTACAAGTGTTTCCTCGAAGGAGCTTCACAGCCTATATTGTATCTTCTTTATTTTGAATTTATCAGTATTTATAAGACACTTTCAAGGGAGGATATTTTTTGAGGTGCTTAAAGCCTTGAATGTGATTAGGCCTTTGGCTCCGATTGTTTTTCCTTGGCTTTCTTTCATATTTGTTGGAAGATTCTCAAAGAAGACATTGCGGGTGTCTTCCATAAATTCCATGGTTTAGGCAAGTTTAAAAGAAGCCTTATTGCAATTCTTGTTACTGTATTCATAAGATTGCAGGGCAAAGAGGGATTTTTGCCTTTTGGAGTCTAAGTTTATAGAGTATCTTATAGGATATGAGTAAGTACAGTGAAGATTAGTTATAAAAATCCAAAATGCACTCATTTGGGCAAGACATATTTTAGACTTGGCTTTTGTCGTCTGCTCTCATGCTTTGAATTGGTCTTGAAGACCTAACAAAGTCAGAGCTGGTGCCTTTTGCAGTTTTTGAAGATGTGGAGAGCTTCACTTGTATTTTCGGTTTTCCGGGTTTCATGTCTTATGATGCCCCTGGGTCTTAAATTGTTGCTTTGATAGGTGGAAGTAGTTTTATTTGTTTAAGGGTGTAGGATCATACTGTCTTAAAGCACTCTAAATTTTTTTATTATTTATTTTTTCCAGCCCTCATCATGTAAATGTTGCATAAGAACTTCGGCAAGATTTCTTTTGGGATGGAAGATGGTGACGAATGAAATTTTCATTTGGTGGGCAAGTAAAAACTTTGCATCCTTATATTCTCAGTAGGGTTAAGCATGAAGAGCTTTGATATTTTTGAACCAAGATCTTATTAGGGAAATGGCAAAGGTGTTATGCAGTGCGAAGGGAGGTTTTGTGGATGTGGGGAGGGTGGTTCTCTAATAAGTTATTTGGGTTGTGCAATTATGGGTGTGGAAATGTATTAGGAGGGGATAGGTAGTTATTTTCGATTTTCTCTAGAATTATGTTATGGTTATTAGCCTTTGGAGAAAGAATTTCTAGAATTGTTTAGTACATAATGTTCCAGGGAGTTGTTAGTAGTAGATAAATTGGAAATGACTTTGATTTTGAAGTTTGGAAGATGGTTCCTGTATATTGTATTTAATATATCAGGGAAGAATGGGGAACTTAAGGTTTCGAGAATTGGAGAGGCTTTTAACAAGTATCAAACTATTGTATCCAAAACTCTTCACGTTTTGATAGTTGCATACACTTCTTGGTTCTCAAACATAAAATTTCTCAACCTGTGCTCCATTTTTTCCGTAATGTAATGCTCTTCTTGTATACTTCCCATTTACTTCGTGTGCCTCTTTCGTTGTTTCTATAAGATGGGTGTGCTAATAAGAAAATCAAGTTACAGAGATGAGGTTTAGGTAAGTTGACAGAAGTAATCTAGTATTCCCACTTGCCCCATGATAGTTGTCCCACTCTTCTGTTATTTTTTCCTTTTGGGCGAATCAGCCCAATTTCTTACGGGTAGTGGAATGATTCTGGATTGGATGTGTTTGGTTTATCTTCTTTTCTTGTTGGGGGTGGGGAGTGAAGGACTTTCCCAGTAGATGTCAATTCTCTAAAAGTCAGACCTAATTTTTTCTTTCTTTAATTTTGTTTATTACCTAGTCTAAAGGGCAAAACATGACTCTTATAAATTTTGTCACCTCCTACTTAAAATAGAGAAGGATGATCTCTGTAATTCTATCTTCGTTAATAATTGTCTTAATTCAACTCAACAAGTATAAATGGAATTAAAAAGAGTTTAAAAGTATAGGTAACATGTCATAATATATAGCAGCAAGGCTTGGAGAATGAGTTACACACAAATGACAAGGTGAGGAAAGAGAACCAGAATCCACAGATGAGAAAGCACATTAACAAATTTAGAAGAGCCATTCCCGCAGTACAGAGAACTAGCTTCGAGTTGGGCATTATCATTTCTTGACAATTCTTTTAGATCTTTCCCATGATAAGTTATGCATTTGTGCATTAAAAGTCATTTTGATGCAAAATGAAAAGGGATTACGTTAGATAGTGATTACTAGAAGTCAAAGCCTATGCCAAGAGTGGTTAAAGCTTCGGTTTGACTTTATTTAATACTCCATGGCTATGATTTTATTTTATTTTTTGCTATCTCTCTCTCTTTCTTTTCTGTTCGTCTTGCTTAGATTAAAACACAAGTGGATCTTCATGAAGCGATGAGCTTTGGCTTTAGTTTGAAATTCATGCTCATATTGTTTAGCTATGTTCAACTATTGATTGATTAAAACCGTCATAACAATTGTAATTTTTCCAATGTTGGGTATCTACATTTTTGGCTCATTGTCATAAAGTTAGGTGCATGAAGACAAATATCCAACCGCTGTTTTGTGCCAAGAACCTTTATAAGGATAAACACAACTTGATCTTATTTGCTTTAACGATTTTTTTTTTTTTTTTTTTTGTGTCATTTTTTCCTAGAGCCTCTATTCCTTTTTGATAGCAATATAAATATTTTCTATTATCTCTTTACAGCTTCTGCTTTCTTATGGTCTTACCGATACAAAGGGAATCCTACCAGACAAACATGTTATGCTTTCTGCAAAATGTCGGGTATGGTCAAAATAATATTACAATATTTTTTAAAATAACTTTCTGATGCTAATTAAAAGGTATCAGTATTTGTTATCTCTTCTTATAGTTAAGAGTTCCCTCAATGATACATAGGCATTGGCTGAACTTCTTCCTTCATTGGAGCGAGGTGGGCATCGTGTTCTTATTTTTAGCCAGTGGACATCCATGCTTGATATCTTGGAATGGACTTTGGATGTGATTGGGGTGACATATAGACGACTTGATGGAAGGTACTGCTCACTGATCTCACTTTTACAGTCTTCTTTGATTGTGACCTAATGTCACTTTTACCCATTTAATAAACTCAATAATCTACAAATACGTTCTTCTGGCTGGCTTTTATGTAAGATGTTCCCGTTATATAAGTTGGTAAGATTGTCATTATTGATTCCTTGCAGCCTATGGACTACTAAGTATGCTGTAATCTTTGATTATCCACGGGCATATTACTTGTAAACTATGTACTAATGACCTTCACAGAAACATATTAACTCTCCTCATGCAAGTACAAAGCATATCACTTATTCTGATCCTTTTTCCTTGAGAAGTTTCATAAGCAGGCTCCTAAAACACCTTAACCAACCTTCGCTGATGTGTTTGTTTTCTCTTGTTTGGGCTTTTCATTTGAGTATCTGAAAATCCAAATGTATTAGCTGTATGTACAGCATGGATTTTAGGAATTAGTGAACACAAGTGTGGGATATTTCTTTCTTCTGGTTTTGGTGGGGGACTTCCTTCATAAAGACATTCAAACAATCAACACAAAGATGGATGATCCACCTGATATTTGGCATTAGAACCACAAAGGAGAGTTTTTCAACTTTTATTCTTGAAAGAAAACTAATGCATAATAACATTTGCAATAGTGAATCAAATTGAGATTGAATTGGTAATGCAAATTAAAGTCTAATTAACTGTGCACAAATAGTTGCACAAATATGTCTGCAAGCATCTATAGTCTACAACTGGGGATGGAATGAGCTCTCAATGCATGGCATATCAAATAGGTTTCAAGTCTGATGTAGGAATTAGAGAATCTTTCTACATGTGTTTGGTGGGCTTAGGTTTGGAGAGTTGTTGGATCTAGGTTCAAAACTTTTAGAAGAAAAGCTGAAGGTCCAAATGTTAATTTGGTCATTGAAAGTGAAGGAAAAGTAAGGTTAAAAGTTAGTTGAAGCAAACTGGTTATTGGAAGAAGCGGTTGCCATTTGAAATTTGTGGCTTGTTTTAAAAGATTATTTGGTATCTATTTAGTGGGAAAATATTTAGGGTTTGAGCAACTGGAAGTATAAAAGTAACCGCTTGATTTGAGATATAAAGTAGAGTAAAATATAGTTAAGTTTGTTGCTTTTTGAGCACTGTGTAAAGTGACATGAACAAAGCTACTGTGCCAAAGAGGAGTAAAGAAGAAGGAATTCAAGGAGCAATAAGTTGCTTTTTTTAATTTTAGTTTTATTTAGTTCCAGAAGTTTTATATTTTATTTTTTATTTTTAGATTTTTTTTGTATGAAAAAGTTTGGTGCATTTACTTATTTATATTTTCATGGGTTTAAGTATGTCAGTGGGCTACAATTATGAGTTTTACTCAATTTTGTGTTTAAAATCCTAGTTGTGAGCTCATTAAAGTTATGAATTTCCCCCTTTGTTTTGCATTCAACAAAATTCGATTCCTTAACAAAGTAGAACCCGTAATCTGTAGTATTTTGTACCCTGTCCTGGAACAAAATTGTAGTCAAACAACCTTACAAAACCTGAATTTCCTATAAAAGTACCAGCTGTAATATATTCTGAACTCTGCTCTCCAGATCCTCCTATATCAATGTTGGCATCAAGACTTCTGATTTGCATTAGATTGGTTTCCAAGTAAGAACCCGCATGATGTATTCATTTCAGAGGCTCCTATAAGTTGACTTGGCAAGAGGGTTAATTATTTCTTAAAGGATAGACTCTTCTACCAGATCCTCCGAATGATTTTTTTAATTGGTTCTTATTTTTCATAAAAGTAATTTGCATGTGATTTAATATGCTAGAAAAATAGATATTATTTTCAAAATTGCTGAATAGTTGGAAGAAATGTATGGCCTTGTTTGATAGTGAGCCGTCTAAATAGCACAAAGATATCGCATGTGTAGTTTGAAGATGTTGAAGAAGCTGGTGTGTGATTATTGTGTGGAAAAAGAAGTTTCGAATCTGAGAAAAAAAAGAAAAGAAAAGAAAGAATGAATTAGAAAATCTGCAGCAGAAAGGTTGAGAAGTTAGAAGCAAGGGCTTTTTTTGTGATGAAGGCATCCAAATTACTTTAAAAAGAGAGGTATCAGAAGAAAGGCAGAAAAGAGGAGTTTAAAGATCCTATTGCAGTGATATGCACTACCAAAGCCACTGCTAGTTGGCCTACAAAAGTGCCTAGAGCACCGGTTAAGTTTCATAGGCCTGAAGTGATTTTTGTTCAGAAGACTTGCAAAAGCTTTTGCCTCCTAGCATGCAATTGATCTGGCTAAAGATAAAAGCTGCCTACTCGACAAGACCCAAAAAAGGAAAGAAAGAAAGAAAAAGCCTAGTCTGAAAGGCAAAAGAAAAGGTGACACAGAATGTTCTAGGGAAGTTTGGAGTTGGAACCAAAAGATATGATAACTATCAAATATTCTGATAAGGTGCCGTCCGGTCTTGAATTAGAAGTGTGGGACTGGGACTGCGTACTGCTTCTAATGAAATTTAATGTGAAAAAAAAAAAAAAAACACTTTTGATGAAAGAAAACTTTAATGTGATGGAAGCTACGGATGAAAATTAAATTGCTCTAATACGCCAGAAAGGATAAGGGTAGAAGCAAAGACTACAAGTGACGAGGAGTCTCATTCCTTGATTTATGTTTCATACTGAAACAAGGCCATAATATCCACACCTGAGTTTTCTTTTCGTATGGGTAGAAGTTTGAGTTTACTAGGCTCTAGTTTTTGTTATGTTATTGGATTATATTTATGTTTATGGGCCTTACTAATCATTTGGCTTGTGCTTTAGTTCTTGAATTTCAGAGATCTGAGTCTAGTAATGATAGATATTAGGTATGCATATGGATCTGAGGTTTCCTTCCTTTTCATCATGGTGAAATGATAAAAATGAGTATGATATTTACAAGTTGATCTTTGATGGTTGCGTCACAGAACCTCCAATTATTGGTAAGGGAATCCAAAATTCAATAGCAATCACATGTCAATGAAATTAAGGTTAAATATGAAATCTGAATGCAATCGTAGATATGTTGTTTATAAGGAAAATAATAAGCAGAAGATATATTTGAAGTTACTTCGTGTTCCCTTAGATCTTGAATTAGATGCTAACCTCCCTTGAATAGGAAAGATGATCAATGGACCATTCTTAGATCAATTAAGTGTTTTAGGCATATAATTCCTTTCATAATTTATCTGTGATTGGATCATGGAGGGACTTATATGTATGAGTTTATGCTTACTAATGGAGGTTGGAAACAGACAATTTAAAAATTGTGACTACAATTGGTCAGGAAAAAACTTAGAGATCATAATGATGCTCATTCCTGGAGCAGGGGTCTAATTAAGCACTTCAAAAATAATAGTATCGTAGAGTAAATTACTGATTTCTCTAGGTATGAGAGGAGAGGTGTTTCGTGTTCCTTAATTTCCTTTTCCTGACACAATTCACTGGCAGAGACATTTATTTTAAGCTACTTATGGAATTCGTTTTGTTATTGACTTTGAATTAGTTATCGTAATAAGTGAACTTATCTTCCAATGACAGTACTCCGGTGACGGAGAGGCAGACGATAGTTGATACATTCAACAATGATACTTCTATATTTGCATGCTTGCTGTCCACGAGAGCTGGAGGGCAGGGCCTGAACTTGACTGGAGCAGATACTGTTGTGATTCATGACATGGATTTCAACCCACAGATTGACAGACAGGCTGAGGATCGATGTCATCGTATTGGCCAAACAAAGCCTGTTACAATCTACAGGTGCTTGCCGATCTGCTAGTCTTCTACTTTTCAATTTGAATTCTCCTGCGCTGCGTATGAAGATGCGGGTAATGTTTTTGGTTCAATCTGCTCGTACTTTTTTGCAGGCTGGTCACGAAGGGTACAGTTGATGAGAATGTTTATGAGATTGCAAAGCGGAAGCTAGTGTTGGATGCTGCAGTCCTGGAGTCTGGTGTGGAGGTGGCTAATGAAGGTGAAACCTCTGAGAAGACTATGGGAGAGATATTATCGACACTTTTGTTGGGTTAGGAGTTGTGGTTGTCCTTGGGGTAAGGACTGCCGAAAAAGAGTCCAGTTATCGTAATTTTTTGCAGATTCATAAAATATGAGATCCTTGTATTACTAGTCAGCCTGCTTATATGAGGCCATAGACAGTTGATAGGGCCTACATGGATGTAAATAAACAGAAAAAGGTTAATGTAGCTGTTAAAATCACTATAAACGAGTTACTCAATTTTGTGTTGTATGGGATGTATTGCGTGCGTTACTGAATGGGACCTCCTCCACTACGGTCATTGTCACAAGCTCATGTATTTGATGTGCGTACTGTCTCATCTCTTTCAATTTTTCTCTTTACTTTTACCCTCTGTAAAAATGAGTAAAGTCATTTTATTATAAATGGGCTCGCTCTTGAATGCCAGGTGGCTACCCATTCGTAGTGCCTGTCGAATGCACGTTAGCCGCCAAGATATGAAATTGGTGTCTGTTAGAGAAATGAAGCGGAACAAGCCGCGGTATTGCTTGATCAATAGTGACATGGAGGTGCTCTCGATCACCTTTTTTGGCTGCGTTTTAAGAGAAGAAAAGTTCATTAGATCGTGAGGGGAGGCGTGATTGGGGATAAAAGGTGTTATTTTATATTACTAAAGTATATATTAAAAATTGTCTATAAGATTATAAGTTTCACTATCTCATGAGTTATCTTTAGTGACATTCAGATAATGTGGTATTGGATTGAAGAAATTGTACTTTAAAATTTAGTCTAATACTTATTCGCATTATATTTCCATTTTCCAAATATATGTAGCACAAGCCTTCATTTACAAATAAGACAAGTCATTATCCATTTTTTAACTATGTCGACAAACACGAGTTAGTTGGGAGCATGTGGCGTTTGAAAATTCTTAATCCCAGATTTAAATTTATTGTAAAATCATAATATAGAACTGATCAAAATCATTAGTTAAATCAAATAATGGAACCGACTAGCTCCAGCAATGGCATTCATTTACTTTCCTTGATGAGCGACATAAGATGACCTTTTTGTTTTTTGTCGGTAATTTTCTCTTTAAATTTCAGACGCTATGTCGATCCTCATTTGTTACTTTCCCGTCGTTTACTTGCTTTGTTATATGTTAAACCCATACGGAACAAAACGAGTTAAA
Organism: Casuarina cunninghamiana; assembly: GCA_028551485.1. Taxonomy (NCBI): domain Eukaryota; kingdom Viridiplantae; phylum Streptophyta; class Magnoliopsida; order Fagales; family Casuarinaceae; genus Casuarina; species Casuarina cunninghamiana. The sequence continues at coordinate 13,737,541 of CM052371.1, forward strand.
ATGCTAGAAACATGACCTGTATTTGCAGTATAGATCTGAATGTAGTACCAAAGATACGATTATATGTTGTATTTCTAGATAACCCCTTTTCAACATCATTACAATATTAACTGGTCGAACTTATTATGGGATATAATAGTGACATTAAAGGGGTTATAATGCTTTTCGAACCAAGTTTTCTCAGAACTTTAATGTAGAATTTCATATGAATACTGACTATTCTTTCTGGGAATTAAAAAGAAAGAGAAAAATAAAAATTAACCGTAAACCCAAAATGGATGGTGTGTGGATCAAAACTTCAATTACAATGTTCTGAAAATCATTTAATCTTCTTCCTCTCCACTTAATATGGTGCATTGTCAATAGGAGAGCGGGCTTTCTTATTTTATTTTTCTCTACTTTACATGTCAGTGGAAGAAAAAGAAAAGCATTTCGGTGACAAGTTTAGAATTCTGAACTTGGCAGCATATAGCAGAGTGTAAGTAAGTTCACTTGTACGACTAATGGTCAAGCATTAGTAACATTAAGATACTTTTTTAAAAAAAAAAGAAAAATGTGATACCTTAATAAATTTTATTAATAATAACAACATTGGATGTAATTATCATACCTTATATGAGTACGAAGGGTATGACAAAAACTAGACCCTTACAAAATAGACTCACATTACCGTACTATGGAAATATAGAAAATATGACCTTTAGAATCAAATGTATCTCATGAATGATTAATGAACAATCAATACGAAGCTCTTCCATAAAATATTTATTTAGATAATATTCAGCTCAAGTCATTTTTTAGGTATTAGCCACAACGATCACCCATTTGTCTTCTAAGTTCTTTGCAGATCTATCATTTTTTTTTTTTTTTCTCTTGGTGTCTTGAACACTCACCATTTAAGTAAAATTATTCCACAGTAACCCCCACAAATTTATCAGCAGTCAACCTTCGAGAGTGTTTACTAGCAAGGTCTTGGTGAAAGAATCTGTCAAGTTCTCTGCAGGTGCAATCTTGAGCACGATCTTGTCCTTGTCCCTCACTCTCTCCTGTGCTCCCGAGCTTGTGCTTCTCACTATGTGCATTTTGGGTTAAACGAAAGATGTTTTACGTATTTTAGAAGTTAACTCGAAGGAATATGACTACTATGTGTTTGTTTATTGTTCTCCTTGACAGTGCTACAGTATCGATCGAGAAAACAATATACTAAATGACATTGCTTTTCTCACTTTAGTTATACAAAATTAAAGTGAAAATACATCACAGAATGAGCTCATGTAACCAAATCTCCAGTTCTTTTTTCAGTCATAAAATATCTAGTTTAGTTGAAAGTAAATATTGTCTAAAACCTCTTGGTCTTAAGTTTAATATTGGGTTTGTGCATATGTGTGCATTTATTATAAAAGAAAAATCTATTTTTTCCAAACTCTAATACGTCGTGCTTTACATAACCTTAATACACGTTTCTAAAAACTTGAACACGAAGAAATAAATCTACATATATCATGGAGTATCTAATTCCTCACATTATTTTATTAACTATGGCGGTCGTGTTTCGTACAGTTGTTAGAAGGCAGAATTCCTAAAGCAGAGACAGAATTGTGTTGTTGTGCTGTAATCCCAAGGACTCGTTTTCTTAGGCTTGAAGAGAGCTTAGTGATCAATTGTTTATGGACGTCCATACGCTGATTCCTGCAAAAAGAAGGAATAAAAAGAATTTCGAGCATAATGACGGGGATGAGGAAAGGTATCATTTGATGTTATGTTGTGTAAGCAAGCAACCTTTTTGGGCTGTCGTCTCAAGATTCACTCACTTCCACACGTATTCTTCCTTTCTGTTATGTTTTCCTAGGTCTCATTTATATATTCTCTTATGTAAACCATCTACTTCCATGTCGCTGTCCTCAGCAAGAAAGGATGGCTTCTCGTGTCAGTCTGCTAATTTTACTCATCATCTTCCCTGTCATTGCATCAGGTGTAGCTCTCTCTCCCTATCCCTTGCCATTCATCTTCTATGAGTAGTTTGCATGTTTACGACCATCCCCCTCCTCTCACTACTTTATTCACGGCATCTCGGCTTTGTATGCAATTATAAAGCCATACATTTTTACATTTATGACGTGGATTATTCTACCTTGTCAAAACATGCTCTCTTAGAGTTATTTAAATTAAAAAGTGTCTTTCAATTTCTAAATTAGTTTTTGAGTTTAGTTTTAAGTCTTCTAACTTAATATCAAAGTCAAGATTTTCTTTTGGCATCTTTATGAGTTTGACATTTGGTACCATTAAGAGCCAAGGTTTGTATATTATGGTAAGAGAGTGTTATGGTATGGATTGTCGTATAGTGCTAAGGTATGCTTTTGAGCTATTTTTTGGGTCATGTTAGCTTTTAAGTTGGGCTTTTGGCCTTTTAACTTTAGTAATAAAAGTTCCACATACAATATTGAGTAATTTCTAAATATAAATTTACTTTCCTTACTTCTGTCACAAGTCTTCAAAGTAACTTTAGGTCTACGTGCGGTTCGAAAATGTTCCAGCATTTACCAATAGCTTAATTGTAACCTTTGTGCACCACCGCTACGCATTAAGTTTGTCATCAACAATATTTTGAACTGCGAATAACACCAGCAAGTACAAGCTCACTAAACTTATGTCATTTGTGTTACCGCAGAGACTAACGTTTCGGAGAGTAAAAGAACTTTCGCCATTGTAAACTACTGCAAGGAGACAATATGGCCTGGAATTACCGACAGTGAGAAATTCAGCATCGGAGGATTTGCTCTGAAACCAAGCCAGTCGGCCGTGTATACAGCCTCCCCCACGTGGAGTGGACGCATCTGGGCTCGAACTGGCTGCAGTTTCGACAAAAACGGAAATGGTAAGTGCCAAACTGGAAACTGTGGCACGATCATGAATTGCACCGCTCCGGGTGAGCCGCCGGTGTCCCTGGCTGAGTTTACCCTCGGAGCACCAGATTTTTATGACGTTAGCCTTGTGGACGGTTTTAATTTGCCTATAGTCGTTAAGGCTCTTAACGGCAAAGGCAATTGCAGCACCGCGGGATGCGACGGGGATATGAGGCCACGCTGCCCGCCGGAGCTGAGCGTGAAGGCCAACGGGAAGGTGGTGGCATGCAAAAGTGCATGTGAGGCTTTCGGCACAGATGAGTATTGTTGTAGAGGACAGTATGGGAATTCAATGACATGCCTGGCTACAAACTACTCCAAGAATTTCAAGCAAGTATGCCCAGGTGCATACAGCTACGCATTTGACGATCGTACAAGTATTATAACTTGCTCTGGGGCAGACTACGTCGTAGCCTTCTGCGCAACAAGGTATCAGAACCTAAGTTGTTCTGCTCTAATTTCCATTTAGGTATACTTAGTATGTGTAGAAGTTAGTTTTTAAATTAGACTTTGGCCTATTTACATGAGCAATAAGCGACAAGCAACGCTTCTCATATGTATTCACAAAATAAGTTCTTACAATTACTACTTTTGGTGTTTGAATGCAGGAACCAAACGGTGTGTTCTTATCATGACAACCAGCTTGTCTGCAGTCAACAATCTAAGGGATTAAGAGCTGTCTATGGCTCATGGTGGGCGCATATGCTTTTGTTATCCTTCATGTTCAAATTTTTTGTCATATTTTAGCAAATTCTGTGAAGTTCAGATAATGCAGAGGCTGTAAAAGTATATTTCAATTCAATCTGGTTTGTGTACATAAATTTTTTTTTCCCAGCCCAAATGCATCTTAAAGAAACTTTTTAAGTTTCAGCAGCGATATTTCTGAGATTTTACGAACCAAAAAGCGTGGAAAAAGGTGAAATGGAAATAGAAACTGCTCACATAGCTAATCCTGTCAGCTTCAAATCTGACCCACCAATCCTTTTCTTTAAGAAAGATGGCCAAGCTGTAGTGGGGCGAGGAAGGTCAAGCTTGGAAGCCAAATATGCTTCAGAGTGACAATCAAACAGCTCACGAAAAGCCTAATGCGCATCACTTGCACTCGTTACAGATATGATTATACCAAACGAATTGGATGACAGAAACTTGCATTACATGGATGATGCATATGGAAGACGAGCACTCAAGTGAACATAACGAAAATACTACTCAGTTAACTGAACATAAACGCTGAAAAAGGATTGAAGGGGGAAATTGCAAAAGGTTTTTTACCTTGCTAAAATGCAAAACATCAAGAAGAATGTGACACCACAAACATCTGTGGAAACCAGAGCAAAAAATCCATTGATTTTTAAACTGCAGTTTTCGCATTCTCCCTGAAGCAGCATGGCAAGCTGATACATGCTATCCATATATATTTTTTTTAAATGTACAATTACCAGTCTACCTAAAATTGCCAGTGTTCTGGCTTCATTCCGGTTTTGCTTGGTTCTCAATTTCCTTTGTTTCAGTTTCTGATCTTGACTCTTCACTTTCAAATGGTAATACGACAACGGGGGCTGCAGGCACACTGTCCCATCTATCCTTCAAAAAACTTATGAATCTCTTAACCATTTCCCTTCTGAACTCTAGCTCTCGTGTGAACAGATCAAACAGAAGAAAGGCAATGATGTACTTGAAGGGAACAGTCAGTAGAATGCTTGCAGAAGCTAACAGCGCCAATGCAACCTCTGCAGTAATCTGGCAAGAGTTTAAATCAATATAATAATTTATCTCAAATCAATGCGGGAGTTGAGATTGAGGAATTACACTACCTAATACTTCTCAAAAGCTTAAGATGACAAAGTAAAAGCATTATAACGACATCATATTTATCACTCCAAAAATTGCTAACAAGAATCCAATATTTATGATGCAATCTTTGTAGGAAACAAAGAACTAGTCAAATATAACCCAATCATCTAAATGCATGCCTTTTAAAGATCTGACCAATCTTTTCACCCCAATGCACTTAGGAAATGGCAGATATCAATGTTGGGATACTATATTCCTATTCCCCCAAACACACCCCCCGCCCCCGCTCCCCCCTCCCTCCCCTTCCCCAGTTTCAAAGAATTTCCATGTGCTTTCAGTCTTTTTAAGAACTTCAGCTTAGTTTCATTTAGGACAATACAGCAATATAGTGACAACTTCAGCATTATTCTACCAGTAGAATATCACCCTATGTTCATACGACATACGGTCAGACTCAGACAAAAATAGTTGAGCCACGATCAAAAGATTGTCAACATAAAAAGTACAATGACAGCACTCATCATTCCAATCGAGATTTGCTGTATTCAGGCAAACATCAAGGCTTCTCTTTCTAAAACAGAAACAATCACTGAAATAATATATCATTGGGTCATTTGTTGTATTGGTGGAAAGTCAAACTCTGCCAAGGCTGGCCCACCATACGTTGTCTTTCAGTGCACCCTCCCAACTTGGTTTACTTCAACTTGGTGCAAATGTACGGACGAAAAATACATGATATAGTTTTTGAGGTATGGCTGAATGTTATTAACAAGGAATTCTGACAAAGAAAGTATTTGTTGAATGTGTTCTTTCAAAGCAGAATTTTTAAATTACAAAAGATTTTACTCAAAAAAAAAGAAAGGGACGCAAACACATCCTGCTAACTGGAATCATTGCTATTGTCACAACTATACTACTTATTCTTATAATCATGAACATTCAGAAACGCACAAATACTTTGCTTTGGTGAATGCAAAGATGCAAATGAAATAGCAGCATGTTATGCAGACGGAAGCCAAATGGCATTAGTAGCACTAGATTTTTGCAAGTCCAGAAGAACTAGAAAAGTGTAACAGTTTTCGAGTGACACCAGAACCCCACATTGTAGTTAATTGCATAAATTTAAAAAGTCCTCTTATGGGTGGTGACACTGTACCTGAGGATGACCTGCGAGAATAACTGCACGTATTTTCAGTAATGTTACGTTTAGATTCTGCAGATAGTTTTCCACATCGCGCATTGCATCTTTTACAGCTATAATCTTTTGAATAGTATTTGATGGCGGCTGATCACGGATAGTAACTTTCCCAAAAGTCCGTCCAAGGCGACCTTGCTCCTTGAGTCCCTTCAATGTGAGCATGCTAGCTGCCGTAATCATCAAGGCTACAGGAAATATATATGACAGCAAACCTCTGAAAAAGAAACAAAAAGAAAAAATCACAAAACGCAGAGTTTAAGAGTTTCCAGAATAGTTCAAGGAGCAATTATTGAATCAACATACATGTTCTGACCACAATTTCCATTTAAAGCTGGGCTATTCATATGATTCAGAAGAAAAAAAGGCTCTTAGAGTCAAGTGGTCAGAAAATCTGAAAAAGGATATTGACAAACTTACCCTCATGGGAGTTTAGGGCTGTATCATATGCTTTGCTTCTGAATATGAAGAATTTTGTATAAGGGATCATATAGATCCCAACTTTCAGCCAAAAATATATGGACAGCATCAGGTGTCCTTTCTTTTTAAGCCCATGGGACCCATCCAACCCCTAAAGGGTTAGGCTTTACTGATTTTAAGAAGCTTGGCGAGGACTTCATTTTAGATGTAAATCTGAGGATAAATTCATAGTGGATTCAGCTTTGAGGCTGACCTGACTGCCTGAACCAAATACTGCTGCACAAGTTATTGTCCTCATCCATTATACAAACTAGCCTAATCCATGCCATGAATAGATCTTTTTCATTATAATTTAATTTCAAAAATATTTCATCTTATACCAATCAACAACTTATTAGATCCCAGTCATCAAAAACAGATTAGTTGTAAGAATGACAACTATGATACACAATTTGTTAAAAAAAACTCTAGATTGTTTTACCAAAATTATTTCTTTTCCAACTTTTATAGAAGTTGGAAATTTGTAAAGACGGTTTATGGGAATTTAATGTCCTCTAGTGCACTACGCCACTTATTACAATTCTAGCCACTCAAAGGTTTAGATTCTTTTAAAATCACTTTTAAAACATTTCAATTTATGCTTTATCTTTTAAAATTACTTTTACATATGCTTGTCTCATTTAATTTTTTCTTCTCTTTCTTGGAAAATTTCCTTTATGTAATCTTTACTTGATTTTATGAATATACGGAGGCATCCAAACAAAATTACCATCTCTCACTTAATCACAACTGGAAGTTATAAGAAACCAAAGCATGCAGTCTTTCCCCTTAAGTTTCTGGACGTTTCTTTTCCTCTCCCTAAGAAGAGTATTGATCCAACTCAACCTCAAAGCAATAAACTAGATTTAGGGGTTGCTAGTGGCAAGTCATTCAGTTTTCGAATTAATTAACCAGATGAGTTTCATATTACATATCCCAACTTCTACTGCATTCAGGATCATAAACTGTAGGGGTGGGTACCCTTTCCAAGTTAAAACCATTTCAATTACCATCAATATACCTATATTCTGTTTAACAAACAAAAACTAGAGTAACAAGAGAAGAAAATTGATGGTAAAGGACTTTATCAACGATCTTTCAGATTACCACAAGCCAGGAAATTTAGGAATCTACATCTATTATATCAAATATTAGGCGCTCCTTGGTAGAGGTAAGTGTTAATTCCTTTTATGAATATAGAATGATCATCATTGCTTCCACGGAACAACAGCAAAATCCAAAACTGAAAGTCGCCTTTAAGGGAGAAGATTCAACCCAGAAACCTACCAATACATAAAGAATTTCCTAAAGGAAGCATGACAGAAGAAATTCTCCGTTTCATAGCCATGTAGTTGTTATAAATCAACATCTAGGAAAGTAAATATATATAATCTTGATATGGACTCACTTCCTGTCAATTTGTCTAGAGAAAGTAACGAGGATGATTTCATAGCAATTCTTTGAAGCGATGGATCTACCTGAAAATTGTTGTGTACGCAAAAACAAGGAAAGAAGCAGTCAAATGTGGTTCTTCCCAGCGCCTAAGTTTTTCGAAATTCTTTGCTGTTATTGTTAGAGGAAGCAACAGTTCCTGCACACAATAAAATGCATTAGCGTTCATCGAATTATGATGTTCTGAATCAAATGCAATGACGATACAACTGGAACAAATATTAACTAGGGTACTGTGCAGTACGAACATATTAGAATTTTGATGCAGTACTACAATGTCAAACGTTGAGTAGTGCATGTATTCAAATGCCCATATGTTATAGGCTCACATTGCAAACATTGAATTATACAAAGATGATACAATATCTGTTAAAACAAATGATATCAAAAGAAGATCAAATGTTGAAAACCAACATCCAAGATATAAAGTTTTACATATCAATCAGAAGCTCATATTTGGCCCTTGCAAAAAATGCAAAAACAATTTTAAATTGGAAGTTGGTCACTGTAGTAATGTAGATATGCAGTTGATTAGAAAGGTCAACAGAAGTTTCATACCAGAAGTCAGTTTCAAGGCATAACACTGACTCATACAGTATGAACTCGAGAGTTCTAACATCAGTCAAAGTTTGACCATCTAGGAGAGTAAATAGTTCAGATTGGATTGAGATAATGTAATTGTTAGCAGAATATGTCAGACTAAATGACGCAGGTTATTATTGAATAAAATGGCTATATTAGAAGTTGCAAAATGTCTGTCCCAACCTTGAAAAGATCAATGTTACTGGGTATCCCTTTAAGCATCGCAGCATCAATTGTGGCTTGAGTTTTTTGAACCAGATGGCATTTTTGTCTGCACGTTTCTGCTGCCCTTCCTACAAGTGTCAGATCACCCACAACTAGATTTTTACTCAATACCACCCCTTGCCTCGCTGAAGAATTCCTCCAGAATGCAGTTGAAGCACTAGAAGCCCATGTCGCAGATCTCATCCACTTCTGCAAGTAAACACTTCCATCGATATCAAACACATGATTACTACTTTCAAGTACCTCATTAGAAGGCCTTGCAACTTGAATCGGTTGATTGCCTGCCTCAATAGGTTTTGTAACTAGAGGTCCACCCCAATATTTTACAGCTAGAGTTTGGCAAACAACATGACCATAAGGTGCATTTTCTAAATATGAGAACTGAAGAAGTTTGGTGGGATCATCACATAGTTTTCCCATGAACTGAAGGGCCTGAAGTCTGGCTATACCATTAATGGCACTGGAAGTAGCTCTTTCCTTTCCTTTATGCGCACCATATACATGAAACAATGATTCATCACCATCCTCTGGTCCATACTCATGTATAAACTTGTGCAATGCAATCACTTCACTTATAAATGCAAACCAGACATCTCGCCTCATGTCACCTCCCAAGTCAACAAACTCCAGAACCCATGACTTTGATCTGGCATATAAACAACAAAGCAAATATTCTGTGCATCAGCGAGTCATTCTATAAGAGAATAAGGTAGATCAAAGATAATGCTTTTGTATGAAAAATTATCATAAACCTAGACCTGCTTAGGAAATAATCAAACCCCAAAAGCCAGAGAATACAAAGCTGCAAGTCAAAACAAACCAAAATACTGATAATCATTCTTTTCCTACCATACCCCAAATCAAGAAGCTTGAGATGAGATACATCAGACATGATTCATTGTTATCTCACTGCAATAATCACAATGATACTTTCCTATATTTCCCATCAAGTAAATGAGGATAACCAATATTGTTTCTTGACGCTCAATTACGTTTCAGAGGGCTATGCAATCAAATTTTGCAGCAGTGGTCAAGTAGATGGAAAATATTGAACAAAACGCCTATATGAGATAAAGACCCACCTCGATAAGACTGGACCCATTTTTGGTGAAATTGGGTTTCAAAGGACTGATATCTAGACATTTAGAGTTGTTGAACAGTTTAATTTCTTATTCTTCCTCTTCTAAACCAGCCAAAAGTTGCTGAGGTTAAGAAACCTTATGGATGATCAAGTTAAGCTATCAACAAAGAAATAACAGAATTTTTGGGTCAAAGTTGTTTGCAAGAACAAATGCAACTGGCTGTAAGATATTTCATTCTTCCATCACACTCATGATCTCGACTCTGTGTTCCCTCTTTGAGCCTAAAATACCGTCTGTGTGCCTTATACATCAGAGTACATTATCAATGCCAAAATATATAAGCTCCACATACTCCCAATATAAGCTCCAGTACTCCCAAATGTCTCCATAGCAGTAAGAGATAACAGAGTAGAGCCAATCCTAAATTCCATACTGGTACTTGAAGGACAAAATTTCATCTTCCTGGTCCAAGCACTAAATGAATCAATGCTTCACAGATTCTCTGAAGCTAGGTGGTCAAATAGGCCTCTGTCACTCAATAAGAGTTCCACAGATCTAGTCCAGTGGATATAATTCTTTCACTTGGATCAATGAAAGCCATTAGAGAACTAAACCTCAATGTTAAAGGAATGAGTTTATGTTTACTAGCCATGTCAATCTGAAATACGACACCTAAACAAGACCAAGTAACCCAAAAAAGCCAACCAATCTTTTGGAAACTACTGAAATTATTTGACAGAAGAGGGGTGACGAAGTGAAAGAGAGCAGAGAGAAATGTAATGCTGGGATTCTTTTTGCAGTTTTAGTCCAGTGGAGAAAGTACTGCCAAATAAGCAATCAAGGAAAGTTCGGATTGTACTAATATTTGTGTCCTGATAAACTGTCCATATCAACACAAGCATAAAGAGACATAAATTGAGAAGTCCTATGGCCTCACTTTACACAACCTTTATGGCCAACTTCTTTACAATAAACAACATTTAGAGACTTAAGGACTTGGATGATATTACATAACATGCAACTTCAATCAGTTATATACACTGAAGCACTAAAAGGTCAAGCAGCCGGCACACAACCAAAAACAAGAGTTACATCCACAAAACACAGAATTTGAACAACAGCAACGAACCAATACAGTGAATTTTTTTATGTGACTCCATTGCTTATGTAGAGCAGCCAGCCCTTTGACAAGCAAGTTGTTGACATAATTTATATATGACAGCACTCCATAGACACAAATTACTCCTGAGAGAGGTTGAAATAGCTTACTTACTCAGTGGCAGAGGAAATGGAGACAGCAGAGTCAAAAAGAACAGATCCCAGAGGTCCAACCTTTGCTTTCTCCACGCATAATCCATGGCTAGTAAGATCCACTCTAATGGCATCTCTCTGCCCTAGTAAACCAATTGCCTACAAAACGGATTTGAGATCAAGATTCCCCAAAATAAATGTGCATACAAAGTGCACAGAACACAAGAAACCAAAAAAACCTTGAGAAACTATAACCATAGTGAAGGGTAAGGTCAGAATTCGATCTGATCAAGTGCAAAATTTATTTGCTAATAAACATTTATTGTGGGGACTTGATAGGGAAAATCCAATTTAAACATATTCGAAGAACTAAACAAGATATAAGTTGAAGTGGAATTGAAGATGATTTGTTAGACTAAACAATTTTTGTATGGACTAGAACATATTATTGTGTTATATGTAAAAGAAAAAATGGACAGACAAAGATTATTTCAAACATCTTCAACTAACTGAACAAGATGGAATTTGAAATGATGATGTAAGAGAAAGCGAGGAAAATATAATACTCCAAATATTAGGATAACATAACCAAGGCATATTTGTGAATTTGTGAATTTGTTCATAATTTAAGGAAAAAGGAAAACATGTGCGCTTGTAAGTATAGAGTATCCAACACCAAAATTTCCAACAACAACAAGCATGGGCTTTTTGTTCTTGGACTCCCTGCACAAGCCAAATACAACCAGAGAAGGTCCAACAGAGACGAGGTTGAGGTACACTTTAACATGGCATCAAAGTGTAGTTTGTTTGTTCACGTATTCAATGTTCAACTCTTATTTGCATACGTTTATGGTTATCCTACCTGGCTGTTCACATCAATTCGGAACTTGTTACGCCTGCTAGGTTCAGATTTTATTTTGTCAAGCTAGTTGAGTCCCTTAACTTTCTCGAATTTGTTCTCTGTTATTATTGGACCAAAATGTGAGAAACTGTATTAAAGGTAGGAGGATTTAAATACTAGCTGGGTGTTTCCAGTTTGCCAGTCAAGAAATACAGGAAACAGCATACTGGATTTTCTACACAAAGACAAACAAAAATAGGGGGGGAGAGAGAGAGACAGAGAGAGCAAGATGAGACCCAATTTGCATACAACACACACTTGATAAATACATAAATGTGATCATATCTTGTCGGCAGAAGATTGCATAAAAAAAGTAGTGGCAGTATAAAGCAATAGTCTAGGCTTTAGAAAAACATTTTAAATAAGCTTTGTAGGCCGAAGATTTCTTCTTTGGGCCAAAAAAATACAGCACATTCTCATTCCCATTAATCTATTTCCACCACCAAATGAAAACCACTGAAAATCATTTACTGGACTGTTTACAGCATTACTTTATAATTTGCGCATCTGTTTGAATATCAACTTTGTACCATCCTAAGCCGAGTAATCTTTATGATTTTCCCAAGGGAAAAGAGAAAAGGGCACAAGTTCTACATGGCCTTATGAAGGCCTAATTGCACGATAAGACTCAGAAATCCTGTGATGTAAGTAATATTTATTGAATTGTCCTATAAATTCCACCAAACTTGATAGACTTCAAATGGAGAGACCAATTTTTTTAATAAAATGACTGTTCAAACAACTGTACCTCAAAATAAATTGCTTGATCAGTCAGAGTAAGCTTTCCTGGCCATGCCATATTATTCTCCCATTTAAGCACAGGCCGCTTACTGCTGGAAGCAATGCACAGGATTTTCTCCTCAGAGAATTGGGGGAATGCACGAATTTGGTATGATCTCCGTCCTTCATGTACTCTACGCTAAGAACAGTGGAAGCTTTAAGACATTTTTCAGATGAATAAATAACAAAAGTTAGTATTTTATGTAATTATGCAGAACGAAAAAACTAAAAAGAAAACTGACAGGAAACATTAAAACAGATTTTTTGGTCAACAACAGTATCTTTCAAAGAAATAGAAATGAAAATAGGGAGAAAAGTATTGAGCCAAGGGATAAAGTTTCATCATGTCACCATGACTAAAACAATGATCACTTTCACCACTTAGTCCAAAGCAGTACTCCCTGATTTTCGAGAACAAATTTTGGAACCACCCTTTTAGTGACTTCTTTGGAACATCTCATGATAATAACCAAACTATCTCCACACACCATTTTTTACACAACTAAAATTGCACATTTCTAACAGATGGCTAGCTGTTAAAAGTTTAGTTATGTCTAAACCTAATGTTTGAGAAATTTTTACCCACCTTACGATCACACACTAATATGACATTCGTCAGTCAAACTTACCTTAGCAAATAGAAATTTTAATCATGGCTAAACTTAAAATTTAAGTAATCTGTATCAATCTTATGATCGTGAACACAATGATAGTTGTCTAATTAACATTAGTGCAAAGTTTTAACTATTAGGACCTAGACCAACTATGTATATTTAGCACCAGAAATATACAAAGACCCCTTCTCATCTGCAGGGATAAAACTGCATAAGGACCTTGAACAGAAATAGAACTAAAAACAAACACCAAACTAAGCTAAATGAGGACTCATAAGATTCAAACACAAGATTATATAGATAAGCACTGTTCTGATATCATGTTAAATTTCTACTTACTCTAAATGCTAACAAACACCAATGCATATATGAGGCATAAGCATAATTTAAAACAGACCAAATAATAAGTCAATACCCAAAAGTATACAACAACATAGTAGGGATGCTTATGCTAGTTTAGGAGAAAAGATAAATCGAAATTGTTAAAATCATAGAATATTTATTCAAAAACTTCTTTCAAACATGGGAAAAACATGGCAATGAAATAAAGGAAAAACGCTAATCCACTGAAAGAAAAATTGATCCATGTAAAGTGACTTTTTTCATAATCCTGCAAGAGTTGCTCTCTCTTTCCAGAAAGTCTTCGTCACTAAAGAGTATGGTTGATCTCACTCTTAAACTATCATAGAGAAGGCGAGGTGCTAGCAACATGTACAATCACACCAACAGGGTTCAGGTCTTCCAAACCAACTCAATCCATAGAAATCTTTCTTGGGCTCTTACCAAGGGAGGGGTCAAGAAGTGGAAGTTTGCAATGGAGAGTCCCCATTAATGTTATGTTTTTATCCAAGAGAGGAAGAAATTGGTGGTTGAATTGTTGAGTTTCTTTACTATATGTGTCTTATACACATCCATTTCCCTAACAGATCTAATTTAACATTTCTGAATATTTTCCTTTTAGCTCCAGGCACATGTTGGATAGGATTTTGGTTTGTACATTCGGAGTTGTATTCAGCAGCATCTAAGTTAGCTGTTAAAATCTTTCAGAAACAAAACTGACATGGAAAGACTTTTGAAATATTTTTCGTGATAAGTCCAAAAGCTTAAGCTATTACAAAGTACGCATGAAATATCCTGTCACGCAAATGATATGATTGTCAATATTGACAAATAAAAAGCTAGCCCAAAACCATAAAGAAAATACAAAGATATTAAAAAAATTAATTACAGTGCTTACTTAAGAAGTTCACTGATATAGGTTAGCCATACGCTCAAGGAGATGCCCTCTTCATCACCAGCAAGTGCCTTGAACAAATTGTGCACCGTTGACTGATCAGCTACACCAGAAATAGCAGGAGCTATACGAACAAAAGCTGACTCTTTGACAAGCTTCCCCTATATATATAAAAATTAAAAATTAAAAAAAAAAAGAGTGTTTAAACAGTATCTGGTGGAAATTTTAAATAATTTAGTCTAAGTCCACTTCGTAGATTAAAAGCCCTTACCCTTCAAAATGTTCACTTACTACACCTGGGTGAAGGACACAAAGAAAAGGAGAAAAAGCCCCCTTATGATTCTTTAGATAATTGATGTTAATACTAGTAAGAATTGGAGCAATTACTAGCAGTACTTGTGTCAATGTCAGTGGCAAAAGAAAGCTAGCTGGAAAAAGATGAGACCTCTACGAAGCTAGAAAGCTGGACTAAATTAGCAAAAGAGGAACTGCTATTGCATAGAATGAAGATAAGATAATTTTTTTTTTTTTTTTTAATATTACAACACACATTTTTAAACTCATGCACATTGGGTGTCAAACTCCAAACCTTACGATTGGAATCCCTACTAATTCACCACTGAGCTAACTGGCTAAGTGACAAGATAAGATAAGTAATCTAAGAAAGCATGGTGCTGGAGTATTTGAAATCCTGAACTATTCTTTCTTCTTCTTCTGGTTCTTCTTCCATATTTTTTTTTTTTAGAGTATTTTAAAGAGAAAAGACAATCCAAGCAAACCTTGGCTTTGAGGAAAGAGGTAGGGATTTAGTTCTCTTTCCAGCCCACTTCAATCTGAGATCAATTTAAGCTCAAGCACAAGCTCAAACAGTTTAAAGCTCAGCTCAAGTCAGGATCTGCAACGTGTAACTGAGCTTTGATAAGTACTGGAGTTTTCTAGCAAATTTCAGCGATGTTGGGATTTTCCACGAAGTTGTGGCTGTGTAGTATTCGAATGATGAGCTTTGGCTGCTTTTGGTGCTTCCATCAATTTTGACAAGTATACTACAAGTTTAGCCTGTTCAGCTCGTTCATTGGCCATTTTAGTGATTCAAATCATTCAATGCTTTTCAGCCTGTTTGGAGGTTATTCAACCACTTTCATAGTTTTCTGGCCAGTGCTTCTGTTCCAAGTTTTTTCAGTTGCCTCAATTCATCTTTTAGGAAGTCTGATGATTTCTCAATCAGTTCAGTTTGCTCATCACCCAATTTAAGGGTTCTCCTACCCTTTGAAGGAGAAGTAGAAAAAGGAATAAATAGAGTAATAGTTTGATTCTTCATCGCAGTAGTAAATAGGATAGGAGAGAAACTAGAAGTTGTTTCTTCATCTTCACAAAAAAAGAATTAAAGAAATAAAAAAAAAAAGAAAAGAGAAATTGACTCTGCACGTTTTCTAAGAAAAAACAAATCCTTTTGTAGTGAATCATTTGAGTGGATGACAGGAATTGAGCCCACACATGGTGGATTCACAATCCACTGCCTTGATTCACTTGGCTACATCCACCCCTAAATTCTCAGTCGTACAAATAATGGGGAAATTTAATCTCTACTATTCATCATGTTTATCTTTATCCTAAGATACAAGAGGCAGAAAAATAAATAAAACTTCACAGAAAACAGAAATAAAAATAGAAATATAGTTTTTGAGCGAGATACTGTTCTATCCGGTTCAGTTTGTTTTCAGCCAATTGTGTAATATTTGGCCCGTTCAATTTGTTTATCAGTCAATTCTGTGGGTTTCAGTTTGAAGGCCACCGTTACAGATTTTGATTCAACAATCAGTTGATTGTGCAATTCCTAGCTGAACTTATACGATATTATATGCTCCACTTTGAAAAGGAGAGTGTAAAGATCAACAGTGATATTTTGATAAACAGGAAACTAGATCAAGTGTCCCTGTTAGATATCCTTATTCCAATCCTCAACTCCTACAGAAGCATATCATGTATTTCTTCAAGCATTTCAAAATAGGACAATCTTTATTTTCTACTAAAATGAATACTAATGTTATATAATGCCATTTGTAATTTACTAGTTGCTCCTTCATTGATCATGATTAAAGTATAATGATTAAATTACAAACTCATGATAAAACCATATATGCTGGTCAACGTTGGCAGAAGTCACAATATGCCACACTAGTGATTTAGCAAATAGATGATGAAAATCAAGAACCTGAAAAGAAGCTTTCTCTGGAGCATTTGCAAGCTCTTCACAGTAAGGATTCTCCCACGCAAGCATAGTAATGAATATTAGTCTCTGGAATGCTGGTTCCTGCGAACAGATCAAGGTTTGACTAAAGATACAAGCAAATGTAGATTAAAACCTATATAATTAAGAAGAATAGAAGAGAGAGGGGGAGAGGGAGGGGGGGCGCGGAGGTGTGAAAGACCAAGACTACTAACTGATGAATCTACCAAATCAACAACACTATATGTCGCAAAAATTCTGATTTAACTCAAAAAACTAGCCTTAGTCCCAACCAAACCGAAATTAGTCCTTCACTAAATTCAATTTCATAACCATAGGTAGCAAAGGAGTGCAGAGCATTATTCATTAACATTTTGAAGTATATGGAAAAGACCTTCAAAAATCAGATTCTTCATATACTACTCAAGAAACAAATTATAGGCAACTAAGTTTTCCAATTCAAATCACATCAGCTTCTCTATATCATTTCATCATATGAAGACCAAGGAGGAAAAAGTTCCAACACTAACTTGGTTCATAGTGGGGGTCAACCCGCCTCCTCTAGGACTAAAATACAGATTAGAGAACCAAACATCCACCAAATTCTGCACCTTGACTGCTACAGGCAACTACGCTAAACTTCAACATCCAACAGGGGAAATTGACAAGAAATACTGGTAGAAAGAAAAGGTACTTCTCTCCGGCTTTTTATGTGATTTAGGTAGCACATAAGGATTCTCCACTACACATTTAGGCAACCATAAGTGTTCCTTCTTTCTTACTTTGAAGATAAATTTCTTTCACCATCAAAATGAATTCTCACTCATGAACTCTAAAAATAATATTTTCTAAATGTGACCTCTACTAAAAATATCCCGTAATTCTCACTTTGTCATAAACTCCTTACAAAATCGAAAATCCATAACACTTTTCAAAAAAATTTCTTACTTCCCATCAGCTTTACTTATTGCGATGGTGGTTACTGTTCCACTATTAATCAAGCAACACTACTCACAAGTTTTCAGTAATTGCTTTAGCATGAATCAAGAAATACCACTATTCTGCATCAAATAGGCATTTTGAATTAGAGCCCAAAAGTCATAATCCGCCATTCTATTTTCCAGTTTGTATTGCTTAGCAGTGGAGCAAAACTTACCAGTTTCCAAACCATAATTATAGGCTGAATCTGCCCACACAAAAAGCTTTATTCTAAGGACTGAACTTGCTTCTATGATGATGCTATTTTCAGCTGCCATCAATCTGGAAGGTCACAATAGCTAAGCTTCTGACCAGTTAAAGCACCTTACTGAACAATGGAAAATTATAAAAAAATTGCATTTTAATGGTTTGGAAACCGAGAGGTACAGATTTGATCTCCAAGGATACCAAGGATTTTCTTATAAAAAGAAACAATAAAGCACCGAGGCAAGGAAACTAGAAAAGGGATGCACAGACTCTGGAATCAGTAAAAAGCAAACTGTTTAAGAACGGAACCTACTAAGCCACTCCACTGGTGCAAATTATTCCAATTGTTGTGCAAAGATTCTTAATCAAAACCAAATAAAATCAAGTAATAATTTTTGTTTACTATGACTAAGCTCCATAGAAAAAGACATTAAATGACTACTTTTACATAACCAAGACGTGAACAAGGCAATGAAATTAAATCGCCATTACTTAGACTCCATTTTTGCAAAAGGTTGAGCAACCCTAGTAATTAAATGAAAGGTTGGTTGGCCACAATCAGATCTACATAGTGATAATACATTATGTCAATCGGAATTGTAAATCATGGTTGATGTAAAAACTTTCCTTAGCCCCAAAGATGAATACTTAAAATGAAAAAATGCCTGTCACTAGCTCACAAGACTATCTTAGCCAATCAATGTACATAAAAAAGAGAGTGAGATCTAAGAAACAAATTTCAAATAAGTACAACAAACCTTGAGAGAATGATGAATATCAGAATTATCTCGTGACAAGAACCTAAAGCAGCAATACTCAACCAAATAACGGGCATCATTATTGAGAGATTCAGGAACTAGTGCTTTAAATATTTTCTGCATTTTCTGCCCAGTCAATCCATTCATCCTGCATATCTTAATTTCAGAGAGTCAAATCACAATTCCTTTATCAATTCAATTGAAAATAGGAAAAGAAACAAAAAAAAAATCAAAATCCAAAACCTGCTTGCTTATTGATCATGTAACCATCAAGTCAAAAATGAATATGCACATAACAAAGCTGAAAACTTAACATAAAAATATATAAATCAAAATGTAGTATCCAACTAAAGAGCTTAGACTTGGTAAACAAAATTCAATGCAAACAAATATCTTCACCACTACCAATCAAAGATGTGTCCTCACTGTTGACTTCTTTATGTAATCATCACTGATACAATGCTTCATTCTCCCTATCTTAGACTCAGTCAATTCTCATTGTAATGGAACACTTCAACTACTGTATCAAAACTATCCTTGCTAAGTTTGCTGTACATGGCTATACAACCTAATTAGTCAGACCACGAATCCCAGACTATCCACAGCCACTTTGTCCTCTTCATCATCATCCTCTTAGCCTCATCAATGACTTAACGAGTTCTCTTCTATACTGCATCTTACTAATGATGCAAGATGATCACGGAAGTGGGCTTTATATTATTTTACAGCATCAAATTGACATAGATTCCAGAAAGAAGGGGTTCTTAGCTTAAAAGATGCAAATATAGTACTTCCCTTCTTCATTCATTTTTCTTTTAATTATTTGTTCCATTCTAGTTTCTAGGGAATAAGTTTTCAAATTGTTTATTTGTCTTTCCCTCTTTTAGAATAAGTTCCACAGTTAAGTGAAGTAAAACGTCAAAAAGTTACCAATTGACTACTACCATCGTTCATCTCACTCTGACCTGCTGAATTGCTCAATCGATACCATAGCAGCTAAAGAAAGAATCCCATTTGGTGTCCTGCTATTGATGGTCTGCTCTGCCACAAATATGTTTTCCAGAGCTTCAGGATCAGAAGAATTGCCAGGATCAGGCTTTCTACTTTGACCCGTTTTTCCAAGTGGTGAAGCCACTTCATTCAAAAAGTTTTGGGTCTTCAACAGCCATAAGTTTAACCTTTCTTGCACTGCATCTGGCAACAGAAAAAAAAAATAGAAAAAAAGAAAGTAGTTGTGTTAACATCAGAACCTAATGCAGACAGACAGTAAGCAGATTAGATACATTATGAAATTCTCTTTATACAGTGAAAAGAAGAAGAATAAGAACTATACAGCACACCGATATCTCTTTTTGATCCCTTCTAGCAAAGATAAACTTAACCCAGATGGCCACTGATATCTCTTCTTTGATCCCCTCTAGCAAAGATAAATTTATCCCAGATGGCCAAAATGCAGTGTCTTTCCACATAGCAAATTCAATAAGTCATTCTATCTGACAAATCTTTTAGTTCATCCAATAATAAACTCCCACAAGCAACTGATGGATGCCAGATAATTAGGAAAAGAAGCAAGATCGCCAAAAGACTCAACCTCGAAGCTTAGCAGGGGATGAATGCACTTTTTAAAAATTTGAAAACATTTAGAGAAGGGATCTTCTGAACAAAACATTTAGTTCATCAAATTTTCTCTCCAACATAAGCATGCAAAAGGATACTTTTTTAACTCTAAAGAGAAGGGATCTTCTGAACAAATGAACTAGAACAGGTTCCTCAGTCAAAAATAACCCAACAGATGAGGAAAGATTTGAAAACTTTTTTTCCTTTGTTATTATCCTTTCCTACAGTTGTAAAGTTAAACATATAGGTTCCAAATTCCACGAGGCCCGCTTGATGAAGAGCATATTGCGCCATGAAACAAGAGATAGAGTGTGCAAGAGAGAGGGAGAGAGAGGGAGAGAGAGGTAGAACGAAAATCCAGGAAAAAAAAAATTAATGCAGAAACAGACAATTTGGAAGCCATTTTACTGGTGATGCAAGTAGGCCACTTCTTATCTAGATTAGAACAACGAAAGGTAAGCAACCAAGTATATGTCAAATTTCAAAAAGAGTGCCTTCCATGATCTGCCTAAAAGCCCATACTACTGAATAGCTAAGCCAATCGCGCTGAAACAAATGCATACTTCTTCCCTACACCAAAAACAGGTTCCTAGTTGACAGGATGAGGCATCACAAATCAGGACTCAATCCTACTGCAAAAAGTTCCCTATGAACAGTTACACAGATTCTGTGATTCGAAGTGAGGATCTGAATCCTAAATGTCTTTTCTATCTCTCACTAACTACCTGAAATGATTTTCGGGGCCAAATCTATTTTGAACAGTGAAAGAAATTATTGTTTTTCATTCTCCATCATATGATTCTATAGTCTTCTGGTATTTCCCTTTTCTTTTTTGGCAGTAGAATTTAGCTTAAGTTCTTCATGATTTAATACCTCTAGCCATTCTTACAAGTAAAACGGATGGATAGATTTCATCTGCCAATATATCCAGAAGGGAAGAAACAAAAGTGAACTCTAAAACATAACATAGAGGAACTACTCACTAGCATTTATGTCATTGAGCTTCCATTTATCCCCCAGTGACTGCCCAACAAGCTTGAACCGGTGATTATGTCGTGAGAAACTCCCTGCAGAATACCCAAACTTGCAAAACTGACTCGAATGACGAAGCAACAAGGCTTTGGTTGCAGCTCGGGAGTCTTTCAGGTGTGTTATTGGGGAATTTAATTGCATGGTTTGGTGTTCTTCTTGCTTAGGTTTTTCAAGAACTAAACTCAGAACAAGTACATAATCTAAAACTCCTCGCTTTCTGCTCTGAGGACAGAAAAGTAGTAAGAGTAGCTGATTTCGATGGCCTCTCTAATCATGGCGTCTATGTACGGTTAACGTTGGCGATGTGCGGAGTGGAGGTATCACGAGTGGATACGTAAAGTCCCCTCGCGCATCATTGCTCGCGGATGCATTATTCCACCCGTATCTCGTGGTTCACAAGTATCTCATTCTAATAAGTTTACTTGTTTACCACCTAAACTTACCAAGACTATGAGAGCTCACCATTGAATTAACGGGGATCGACCATTTTATTCTCTTCTGTAATCATATTTTTAAATCTTTTAATATTTTTCTCTCATTACATTTCAAGTGACATTTGTGCACATATTTAAATTATGTTATTGAATTAAACATGTTCTAATGCATAGCTGTCACAATTTCCACAGGAACCCCTACAAAGGTTGTATTAATAGAACAATTTCATAATAGTGATGTAATTAAAAATTTGAATATCAAAGAGCATTTTCATATATTTTCCTAAATGTTGTTCAATAAACAAGAAATTAAAAGAAAAAACTACTGTATGTATTTATATAGCCTAGAAATCTAAATTATAAATTATAAAACTATTGTCATCCTAAAAGAAATTGAATAAGAGCACATAATCATTAAGGAATAAAATATCTTAACTATTACTAGATCACATTTCTAACTTTATCATAAGCAAAAATTCCTCTTAGATTGAAACAATAATCATAAACCAATTGATTCTACAATAATCATGAAAAATCCACATAATTTCTATGTCAATTTTCTTCACCTAAAGAAAATACGTCCTTCAGTTGCATTAAATCTTCCATGGGCAATCAAAAACATCATGCAATAATTTCCCCCCATCTCTTCCTCTAAACATACTCATTCAATTCCACAAGTGTTTGTGCTTCATTTCTACCCAAGAGTCCCAGAGTCCTGAAATCTATAGCACATACAACAATCATAATATCCTTGATAATCTTTTGCCAAACAATCTATCAATGTAGAAGTGGACCTGAAGGAAAAAAGTCAGTCACACTCCTTTGGGGAAAGAAGAATCCCCTCGATGGCCAAAGCTCCAACAATTCAAAGCGAGAACCCTACCAAAGTCTTAGATGGGGGTTTGTATGGGAATTCACATATATAGTAAGGGAGATTGTGGAGGGGTGGAGGTGTCAAAACTATCATTGGGTTGATGGAGTAAAACAAATCTAGCAAGCAAGGAGCTAGCCTTGACGTAGGATGCCTCACATACCTTTGATTAATCGTTGTTATGTTTTACAGGCTTGATGTTTCCTAATGCTTGCTTATGTTTTTTGAGTGTGGGGTATTTGGAGTTTCACGCTTCCATAAGAGAGATTGTCACCTCTCTATTAAAAGAATGCAAGGCTTCACTTGTTCATGAGCTTGTCTGGATATTCATCTTCTAACTAGACACAATAAGCTTTACTCCAAAAAAAAAAAAAAAAAAACATTGAAGATTCATAATTTCTTGTAATCCATTTATGTTTTTGTGCATACTTTTGATAAATAATTGAGAAAACACTTGTAACTTTGTAACTTAAGATGAAATTAGATCACTTGTTCATCTAAACAAAAAGAAAGGATATTAGGTTTCTCTAATCATATTGGTAAATTCTTCTAAACATTTTTTTAGAGAGATTAAGGGGAAAACTTTAGACAACTAGCGTGCATGTGTGGATGTGAAGTTTGTGGTGTGATTGAATTTTGTTTGCTTTTTATGGGTTGTGAAACTTGGGCCATTCTCCTTAGTAGTTCTAATCCTCTAATAGGAGAAAAAAAAAAGTTAGGAAGATATATTTCTAAAATGTCAAGCTCTTGACATTATTCTTCTAAGATTGTTCCATAAACCCTATCAGAAAACAATAATTCTTGCACAAGTTGAAACACTATAGTTGTAATTGTAAACTATTCCAAATGGAAAACTTAGCACATTTAAGAGAATCAAAAATGGTATAAACACAATGACACGAGTGGACATGATACATGCAATTGCTAATTTATACATTTAGCTTTAAATATCAACCACAACAATATTCTTCTTACTTGGTTGAATTTTGTGTTAACCTATCCCTGAATGTTTCTACCCCTGAAATTGGCACATTTTGAGATATATATAGACTGTAAAATTTCACCATAGTTATAGGAAATGACTTCATTAGTACTGCACTCTTGCTGAGCTTAAAAGGAAAGTGTGAGTAATAGTAAGAAAGTTCACTTTTTTATTTTTCACTTTTGGTTTTGTTATAAAAGAGGAATTTTTGGTTTATGATTGTCCTTGGGCTTCTCTCTAGTTGTATAAATAACTCTTCGCCATGTGTATAACCTAGAGTTTCACTACTTTGGGCTTAATGTTATGTGTCTTGGATATATGAAGATGTCATCTCAAGTCATGGAAAATGTGGGAAACAATTTGGTTGTGAAGGAGTACTCGGCCGATTTTGCTGCTCCATATTCATATGAAATTGCCATGGAAGCACTTTCTTATCTAATCACACGTAAGAAATGAGGAGATAAATCTCTTCTAGGTGGTACATATGGAAAGTTGGAAAGAATGTCCGAGTATCTCAAGGTGACACTGGCGTATTCTTTTTGCATGTTTTGGGTTTAAAATGCTTTATATATGTAAGATAATGCACTGTCATTTTCATTTTTATATGTTTTGAGTTTAAAATGCTTTGTATATGTAACTTTATTATTTGTTGTATTACAGCCATTTTAGTACCTGTGCCCAAATGGATTGAACCCATTCAAGAGGAGGTCAATGTTAGAAAAGAAAACTTTATAGGATCTGTGTAGACAGATCTAAAACACCGTTTGTATGATTTTGATTTAGCAAACAAACACAAAGATAATAGATAGAAACATACCGCTCTTGCAATCCATTCTTTCGATGTCGTAAACCCAATAATGCGATTTGGAACTCAGGCTTAGGCGAATATCCTCTATTCTAATAAGAGTCACTGGCTCGATGAGAGAATCTGTGTTTCGTCTCTTTGTAAAAAGCAACCTTATGAAACCCTAAGAATAATATGAATTTATACCATGAGCTAGAGGATAAAACCTATCCTTACCTTATGTGCAACCCAATAGGCCCACTCATCATGGCCCCATTTGGTTAGCCACGGCCCACATCAGCTAGTCTATATTTGGAACTCATGGACCAATTTAATATAGCTCACTTAAGTAAGCTTAATAAAAATTAAGCTAACATTCTTCCACTTGGGCTATATTAAACTAAAATTATGTGCATCTTTACATTGATCCAGAAACAATTCTTAACTAGAATCCAACCATATGAGATCTTAAACTCTGAATCACATCAGTAACTATACCTATTAAGTGATATAGCACCAATCATGACCACAAAATTTTCAATCTCTTAAAACGGATAAATATGGTGATGTGACAACTATATAACACTTCAATAATTTCTGTATGTGTTATTACTGTTGTTAGTCTAATTCTCTCTCCTTTGATAACAGAATGTCATCAGAGAATTTACTTTATGGTTCCAACGATCCTATAACATATCTTGTACTTTATAACTGGAGTTAATCTTTATATGATACAAGATATCCTTATGGCTAAGTAATTCCAACCAATGCTTAAGGTATACATTTACCTTAAGTCTTTAAAGAGAAGATTAAAAGCTCCCACTATATAAAAACACCCATTGATGCCGCTATGCCCATGCTATTGACATGTCTTTCATAAACACAAGGGCTTAGATCTTTAGTAAGCGGATCAACTATCATATCAACTGTACTAATCGACTCTACTGAAATTTCATCTTTCTTAACATTTTCCTTTATGGTTAAGTACTTTATATCTATATGTTTGGACCCTCCTAGACTTTTGTTATTGTTAATAAACAATACTGCGACTCTATTATCACTTGGTTTATTAACAAAATCAAAGCCTTGTAATTCTCTTATGAGGTTCTTTAGCCAAACAGCTTGAATGGATGCTCCATAGCATGTCATAAATTCCGAATGCATGGTTGAAGATGTCATCATTGTCTGTTTTAAGCTTTTCCATGAAATGGCTCCTCCTACCATCATAAACACATATCTTGATGTAGATTTTCAATCTGAATATGTATACCCAACTAGCTTTAGTTCTTTTACATGCCTGTAAGTCATCGTACAATCTCTTGTTCTCTTTAAGGACCGTAAAACCTTCTTAACAGCTACCCAATGCTCTTGTCCAGGATTCGATTGATATCTTCCAAGAAGTCCTGTTATAAAAGCTATGTCAGGGTGCGTACAAACCTGAGCATACATAATACTACCAAGCACACTCGCATATGGTATATTCTTCATTAAAGCTTTCTCTTCCTCTGTCTCAAGGCATTGATCTTTATTTAATTTATCACTCTTATAGATTGGCACCTTGCCTCCTTTACAATCTACCATGTTATATCGTTCAAGAATTTAACCTATATATGCCTTTTGAGAAAGCCCCAATAAACACCGAGAACAATCCCTTTGAATTTCAATCCTTAAAACATAAGTTGCTTCACAAAGATCCTTCATATCAAACTGAGTTGACAATAATTTTTTAGTCGCATGAAGTAACGTTTGACTATTACTCACAAGCAAAATGTCATCTACATAAAGGAGAAGAAAAATTGGAGTACTCCTACTAATCTTGGTGTAGATACAACGATCTACTCTATTCTCCACAAAACCACATGAAGTGATAAAACTATCAAACTTTATGTACCACTATATAAAAGCTTGCTTTAATCCATAAATAGACTTCTTAAGTTTACAAACAAGTTTTTCTCCCCTTTTCATTTCAAAACCTTCAGGCGGTTTCATATACACTGTTTCATCTAGAGTTCATTTAAAAAAGTAGTTTTAACATCCATTTGGTGCAATTCCATATCAAAATGAGCTATTAGAGCCATTACAATTCTAAAGGAATCTTTAGAAGAGACTGGCGAAAAAGTTTCATTATAATCTATTTTTTCTTTATGTGTGAAACCTTTTGCTACTAATCTAGCTTTAAACCTTTCAACTTGCATAGTAGAACTCCTTTTAGTTTTATATACCCATTTATAACCAATAGGTTTACAACCTTCAGATAACTCAACAAGTTCCCAGACATCATTATTCTTCATCGATTGCATTTCATCTTGCATTGCATCTAACCACAACTTTGCTTGAGAACTTGAGATTGCTTCTATATACATTGGATCCTTCATAACTCCTATATCATAATCATGTTCACTCAAATAAACTAAATAATCTGGATGAATTGCAGATCTTCTTTCTCTAGTTGATCTTTGAAGTATAGGCTCAGGATCTTGATTCTACACTGGTTGTTCCACAACTGGATTTGTAATTGATGATGAAGGCTCAGAAGTCCTTATAGTTGGTACTATAAGCAATTCTATTTCTTGAGTAAGTAAAGAAAATGTCATAGACGTACCTACTTCATTTGCATCCTGAATAGGTGAGGAGTACTACCAATATTTTTTACTACATCAAGCTCTAAAAATTTTGCAGTTTGAGACTTTACAATTCTAGTTCCTCCAAACGGGTTATAAAAACGATATCCCTTAGAGTGATCAGGATAAGATACAAGTAACATCTTGTAGTCCTTGAATTCAACTTACCTAGAGTTAGATTATACAATCTTACTTCTGGAGGACATCCCTAAACTTTCAAATGATTTAAACTAGGTACACAACCAGTCCATAACTCAAATGGTGTCAGCGGAACAGCTTTTGTAGGTACTCGATTGAGTATATAAAGAGCTGTTTTCAAAGCTTCTCCCTATAAGAAACCTAGGCAAATTGGTTCTACTGACCATACTTTTCACCATATCCATAAAAGTCCAGTTACGTCTTTCAGCTACACCATTTTGTTCAGGACTCCTGGCATTGTAAATTGAGCAACTATTATAGAGTCTTCTAAATATTAAGCAAACGGGCCTTTAAGCTGTCCAGCATTGCCATGTTTGCCATAATATTCTCCTCCTCTATCTGATCTAACAACCTTGATTATTTTTCCTAACTGTTTTTCAACCTCAGTCTTGAAAATCTTGAATTTATCAAGAGACTCAGACTTTTCCTTAATCAAATACAAGTAACCATAATGGGAAAAAATCATCTATAAATGTAATAAAATATATATTTCTACATAAGGTTGATGTATAGGGTCCACTGATATCAGTGTGAATAATCTCTAAGAGATCATAACTGTGATTTGCAGTCTTTTTCTTTATCTTAACCATTTTACCTCTACAACAATCAACACATGTCTTTAGATCATCTTTAAGAGGAGGAAGAATGTTAGACTATATCAATCTATCCACCCTCTCTCTAGAAATGTAACCAATCTTTTATGCCACAACATGTATGATTGCTCTTTAGGTAGAGACCTTTTGGGAACAACCTTTTCAATATTGTAGACATTATAGGGAGATAAACTTAATTGATATAAACCATATGATAAAACATAATATCCAACTTGATTTGAATTGTAAAACAAAGTAATCATTGAATTCTTTATTTCAAACGCATAACCATCCATGTCTAAAACAGAAACTGAAATTAAATTTCGTCTAAAAGACGGTACATAAAAAGTGTTCTTTAATAACATTTGAAAATCAGAATCTAATGTCAAAATAATATCTCCCACAAAGTCTACAGGGACTTTAGCGTTATTCCCAACTGTAAGCCATAGTTCATCTTTACTTGGTCTCCGCTTGTTTATGAACCCCTGAATGGTAAAAGCAACATGATTAGTTGCACCAGTATCGAGCCACCAAGAACTTGATGAGGCTACAGATAAATTAGATTCACAAACAAAAACCAAAGAACTATTACCTGCTATCTTGTGCTTTAGAAGCCAAGATTTGTATTTGTTACACTCCTTCTTCATGTGACCCTTCTTCTTATAGAAGAAGCAATAGTCACTCTCTTTATTAAAAGTGTTTTTCTTTATCCCACCTTTATGACCAGATGAATGCACATTCTTAGAGGTTGAAGGAATACCTGGATGACTTGGTGCAGCTGCTCTTCTTCCTTTTCCCACATTTGAATTGGGTGAATACATAACCATATGCGACTTGTTTCGCTTCAATTTCTCTTCTTCAGCTACTACTTTAGTAATCAGATCATTAAAAGACCAGCTCTCTTCCTGATTATTATAAGCGGTCTTGATTATTATAAGCGGTCTTGATTATTCCAAATTCAGAAGGAAGTGAATTTAGAGCATGGTGAACAACACACGCATCAGGGAGTGCAACATCCAATGCCTTAAGCTTTGTTTGGTAATCTACCATTCTGATGATGTAATCTCTTACATCACCAGCACCATCATACCTCATGGCATATAATGCTTGAAGAAGTTGCATTGTTTCAGCATTTGAGGATACCTGATACATGCTTTCTACAGCTTCCATAAATTCCTTAACTGTACCATCCACATGCAACCCACTCTTAAGATGATCCATAATTAACCTCTTCATAGACAATAAACAAATATGATCATTGTCCATGATTCAAAAGCTTTCTTTTACTTTTCAGTACTTTCTGCAGTGAAAGTAGCTGGCTGTTCTGTAGTGAAGGCAGAATGAACATCTGCCATTTCCATTACGAACATAACATTTTCTTTCCATCTTTTAAAGTTCGCACCTGTAAGTGTCTCAATAGTTATCATTTGGTTATTGATAGGAAATGTGACTGAAAGTGAGCCAATACAAGATTAGTAATATATGAGTACAATATAAATACAATCACATGATCACATACTTGGAGATTCACAAACTCTATCATGTAAACACCTTTGGGCAAAATACATAACAAAACAATGTAAAATCTCAGCATAGTAAAGGCCATAAGAATATTCTAATTTTCATAATCTACCACCTTTGGATGTATAGACTAATCAAATTAGTCTAAACACATGCATTTCAACTATGTAGCCTTCTATGTTCTAATATATAATCACCTCCTTTGGGAGTATAATTATACACTAAAAACGTCCCATCCGCATGAGAAAACATCTTTTGAACACAATTAAGCTGTGCCACTTTAGCAGTCAGAACCTAATTGGATCATTCTCATACTGCGGGATATGTTTTCTATACTCATTAGAAAATGAACAAACACTTTAACACACTCAACTAAATACATGCTACATTTACACATACCATAATAGCATACAAAGTATGTATACGAATAAGCTTAAGCATGATAGAAAGAAAACAAGGTGTCATCATACGTGCTCCAAACTTTAAAGCATCAAAAGAGACTGAAAAGATATATAAAACATATCATATAACATATCAAAATGTTCTTTATTCAAAAATACACACACTAGTTTAAACTGTGTTCAATTTGGACCATCCACGCGCTCTCACGCGCCAGTCAAAGTTTTTGGTCAAATGGTTGACTTTTTTGTTGTTGACCGGGTCGTGTTGACTCGTTGACCGAGTCGGGCCCATGGACCTGAATGGGTCAGACCGGGTTGACCCGAATGGGCCAAACCCATGGACCTGAATGGGTTGGATCGGGTTGACCCGAATGCGCCAAACCCATGGACCCGAATGGGCTGGACCGGGTTGACCCGAATGTGCCAAACCCAGATGGGCCAGAGCGAGCCGACCCCGATGGGCTGGATCATGTCGATCTAGATGGGCCAAGCCAGCTCGACCAAAATGGGTTAAACCATCCTGACTCGGGTCCAGCTCGGTTGGGTCTGAATCTGGGTGACCCGCGAAGCGGGTCGAACCACTTATTCGGGTCAAAATCGACCCGAACAAGACCCCAATGAATCACGAACGATTTCGTTCGCGATTTGACTATATGTGCAAAATTTGCATGAAAAAGGTGTCGATTACGGCACAGATTTGCTGGAAATCCATAGAAAAATAGCTTCTTTGCCGCTCATTAAGGTACAAAATGACCAAATTTTAACCCAAAAATGTTAGGTTTTGGACAAAAACGAAAATTGACTATAAAATGAGGTTTTTGTGCTGAAATTTCGTGTAGATCTGTAGATCTACATGCACAAAGGCCGAATGAAGAGGAAAAAAACTCAATCAGATCAAAATTTCATCAAATTTTGCCCAATTAAGAGATTTGGGATTTTTGCAATTTGAAATTTTCAAAAATCACGTTTTGAACTCAAATAATCCAAAAATTTGTTTAACTAAATAGCAAAAACACCCAAAAGTTCAGCAAATCACATTTTTAACCAAACAAAAACAAAAACATATTATAAACCAAATAAAAATCAAAATGGATTTTAGACCTCATCTACAATAGCTATGATACCACATGTTAGAAAAGAAAACTTTATAGGATCTGTGTAGATAAATCTCAAACACCGTTTGTATGATTTTGATTTAGCAAAAGAACACAAAGAGAATAGATAGAAACATACTGCTCTTGCGATCTATTCTTTCGATGTCATAAACCCAATAATGCAATTTGGAACTCGGGCTTAGGCGAATATCCTCTATTCTCATTAGAGTCACTGGCTCGATGAGAGAATCTAGGGTTTCATCTCTTTGTAAAAAACAACCTTATGAAACCCTAAGAATAATACGAATTTATACCATGAGCTAGAGGATAAGACCTAGCCTTACCTTATGTGCAACCCAATAGGCCTACTCATCATGGCCTATTTGGTTAGCCATGGCCCACATCAGCCTAGTCCATATTTAGAACTCATGGACCAATTTAATATAGCCCTACTTAAGTAAGCTTAATAAAAATTAAGCTAACATTCAAAAGTGATCCTGAATTGTAATCCTTAATGAGTCAAATTCAATCTAGCATAATGGGAGATGCATGGTCATACAAGGATGGCTTAATCTTCTTCAAGAACAAACTGTACCTTGGGCCTAATCTTCCAATTTAGACCAATGATGGAGGATATCCATGGAGCTACCCACGAGGGAGTGTTCAAAACCTTACAACGGGTACATGTTGTTTTTTATTGGCCTAACATGAGAAAGCTTGTACAGGATGTGGTGCAAAAATGCTTGACTTGTTAAAAAAACAAAAGTTTAAACACTCAACCTGTTGGATTATTACAACCTCTACCTAATCCCCATGAGGTGTGGACGAAGATTTCCATGGATTTCATTAAGGGGTTGCCACCATCTAAAAGGAAGACTTTGTATCTTGGTTGTGGTAGATTGTTTGTCTAAGATGACCCATTTTATCGCCCTTAGTCACCCATACACTATAGCCTCAATTATGGAGGCCTTCTTCTAGAACATTTACAAGTTGTATGGGATGCCTCAAAAGATTGGCTCAGATCGTGACAAGGTCTTCACTAGCCTTTTTTAGACGGAGCTATTTAATATACATAAGGCATGTCTAAACTATTCCATGGCTTATCATCCACAATCAGATGGTCAAACTGAAGCGGTTAATCGGGTTCTAGAGATGTATTTACGTTGTTTCACTAGTGACCAGCCTAGGAAATGTTTGAAGTGGTTGCCGTGGGTGGAACTTTTGTTATAACATGAGTGTACATAGCTCGTTTGTCAAGACTCCTTATAAGGCTGTTTATAGAAGACCTCCTCCTTTCTCTTAGATTACATACCAGGAGCTACATTTGTAGAAGCTGTAGAAAAAGAGTTAATGGAAAAGGATAAGATGCTTAAACTTCTTAAAGAGAAGCTTCTAAGCTCCTAGAATCACATAAAGAAGGTATATGACATAGGCCGAATTGACAGTGAGTTCATGGTAAAAGATTATGTGTTCTTACGCTTCCAATTGTATAGACAATTATCAGTGGCGATGAGGTGAGATTAGAAGCTATGCGCTAGGTATTATGGGCCCTACGAGATTGTAGAAAGGGTGGGTAAGTTGGCTTATAAGTTGAAATTACTAGTTGAATCCAAAATACACCCAGTTTTCCATGTCTCAACTTTAAAAAGAAACATTGGGATAAGATATTAGTGCAAACAAATCTTCTTCAACTTGTTGAACTAGATGAAATGTTAGCTCCATAGCCTCAAGCTATCCTGAAGACTCGCATGCACAAGAACTGTGAAGAATTGCTAGTTGTTTGGAAAGGAATGAGTTGGATGAAGCAACTTAGGTAGCAGTGGAAGACTTCAAGTTACGTTACCTGGACTTTGACCTTGGGGGCAAGGTTGCTTCTTAAGGGGGAGGGAGTTGTCACAGTTTGTGTCTTTTTATGATATATGCTAGTTGTGAGGGTAGTTTTGTCCAATGTTGGGTTTTGATAAGGGTAGATTGGTCCTTAAAGGCATGAGTCTCTAAAGGAATTGGGGAAAAGCTTTGAGAGACAATTTTGGTGTGTTGCGGAGAGTAATTTGTCTACTATCCATATCAATGTTGAGGTCTTGTGTCCCTTAGATGCAGATTGTGTTTCTTTTTGTGTTGTAATCATAGATATGAAGAAGAATAAGAAATGTTCCAGTAGATTTGTATTTCCTTCTAGCTTTGCAGATAGTTTTTTTGTGAATATAGATCTTATTTGCAACATACTATTATTCTCGTTAACAAGCGTTTACTTCCGAATTGGATTGATATCTTCCTTGGCCCTGAAGCCTCAAGTACCTGCATTCACAGTGTGCAAACTTCCTAAAGCAATGGATTTTATTCTGCAAAGGGCCAATGAACTGAAGGTAATCATGTTCATTTTCCTATTTATTACCTGAAATGAATCATGGTAAAATTTTATAATTTGTTTTATAATGAGGTTTAAGGTCCCTTGTTAACGAAGTTTTCATAGATGTAATGAGAACTAGTTCAAAATTAGAGCTTCCATTCCAAAATGAGAGGTTTTGTTGTATCGAAGACATAGAGCCAGACCACAACCCACATGTAATGCTATACTGGGTCACAGGTTTGTGGGTCTGGGTCACTCAATGGGTTATTGATTGCATGGACCTTCGTGGATTGGGCTTTAGGTTGACTACCCTGTTTTCATTTTTAGTATTAAATTTGGTACAGGTTTAAGTTGTACAAGTAATTCAAATAATTATTATTATTGTGGATGCTGAGTATAGAGATTTTTTGACACATTTATTAGGGATGGGTATTGAGGTCCTTGCCTTAAATGATATTTATTTTTACATTGAATTAGTTTGTATAAACATATTTTTAACCCATGAAGATTTTGTTAGGCTTCAATACCTTTTGGTTTTTCCAATTTTTTTAGGAAATATAACAAATTGTCATTTACAACGATTGAATGGAAAAGGAAAAAAGGCAATTAAGTCGATTGCAAAAAGGCCAAAAGGTATCGTGCTCAATTTGAGAAAGCAAGTGTGAAAATTGGTATAGGTATTGATCAAAGGAACCCAAAAATATCATAAGGTAATATAACTAATCGTTATCATTTTTTATTGAAATCTCATTAATCCCTCTAATCGAAGAGGAGATGAAGTTTTTTTGGTTTATTCAGGGCCTAGATGATTGCTATTTGCTTATTAAAGAGCATATTTGCTTATGCAACTTGCTCCATATGTTTTGTAGGCCTATTTAGTGCCCTACAAGGTCAAATATTGCCAGAGCTTGTTGAGGAAGATGACTGGTGATTTACCTTTGTTACGGCGAAAAACTGAGTCGATGCAAGAGGCCCAAGAGGTGGGTCAAGAGTTGTTGTGGCGGGTGCACCTATGGGGATGACTTCCTCAAGTGTTAAACTATCGGTTGTGAATGACACATCTTTTATGTGCCCTGTAGCAAACAAAGTGTTATTTACATTGAAGGCAGTGTGAAATGACATGTCGTTTAAGAGGGAGCAAAATGACAGATGTGCCCTTTGTAGAAAAAAAATGGCCATAAAAGGGAAGATGCTACCGTTTAGTGGGTCCATAGTGTGATTATTGCAAGGGATATGACCATGAAAAGAAGGATTGCTATAGACTCCATGGTTTTCCACTTGAGCATAAAAATAATAGGGAATTAGCCAAGGCCAATCTAGTAACAGAAGATCCAAATCATGTCTTCATCACCAAGATAGACTACCAAAAATTCATGCAATTCTTAAACAATAATCAGGATAGCTAGGCCTACTTAGCAAGTACGTCACACTTCCTAAATCAATGTTGGATAATTGATTATGGTGCTAGCGACCATATTACTGTAAATTTGTCATGCTTAAATTCAATTGTTACATGTGCTTTTAGATCTAGGAAAGTTAAATTTCCAAATGGTGATGGTACATTGGTAACACATATTAACAACACAAGCATATTCAAAACTCTAAAGTTGAACACAATGCTATATTCTCTTAATTTTAAGTTCAACCCTATATCTACCTCAAAATTTAAAATAAATGTTTCATAATATTTTATGCTGAATTTTGTGTGTTTTAGGATCTTTGAATGAGTGAAGTCAAAGGCCTCAGTAGAGTTAGAAATGGCCTCTATTATTTTGTTGCATGTCCAGATAAGAAGGGTGTCTCATAACTTCCAAGGCATGACCCAGTTTTTGTAAACACAATGTCAGCATGTAATGTTTTAAATTCCAAACTTTGGCATTGTAGACTCGGACATATGTCCGATGAAAAATTTCAATATATTAATGATTTCAAATTTTCAAAATTCTCTCAACATAAGCCTTGCATGATTTGTCAACTTGCGAAACAGACTTGTAATTCCTTTCCCATGAGCAATCATACCACGCGACAAATCTTTGACCTAGTTCCTGTAGATGTCTAGGGATCTTATAGAATCCTCAATCATGATGGGTCACGGTATTTTCTCACCTTAGTCAATGATTTTTCATGCAAAACTTGGACATTCTTAATGAAAGATAAGAATGAAACTTATTCACGACTAGAAGAATTTCTTATTCTAATTAAAGACCAATTTGATACAGAAGTTGTGTTAGAACTGACAACGCACTTGATTTTTTCAATCAACACATAAAGCAATTATTCATTTCACATGACATTAGACACGAGAGTTCATGTGTGCACACACCACAATAGAATGGTGTAGTTGAGCACAAACATCGTCACATTTTAGACGTTGCGCGAGCTCTAAAATTCTAGAGCTCAATGCCTGACAAATTCTTGAGGGAGTACGTACTTACTACTACCTATCTCATCAATAGGATGTCATCCACAATTTTGCATGAAATTACACAATTTGAATTTTTTTTGGAAAATCACCAAAATTCTCACATCTTCATGTTTTTGGATGTTTGTGTCATGCCACCACTGTAGGACTAAAAGACAAGTTTGCCCCCGAGCAATCCCTAGCATTTTTATGGGATATGCTTAAGGTCAAAAGGGTTATAGGTTGTATTACCTTGGATAGATTCTTTGTAAGTTGGGATATGAAATTCCACGAGGATGTCTTTCCTTTCTCATAAGTAGGAGCCAAATCACATTCTACCATGCAGGTACCTTTGACAGAACCCACTCCAGAGGCTTCAAGAATGCATGATTTTGAGGTACCTTTTGACCCTACACATTCATCACCCACTCTAATTTATCCAACAGGCCACTAATCAAACATATTACCCTTACCGGAATCAGTTCGTACACCTATACCACCACTACCTTCAGCTAAACCACTTAACATCTTTTCTGATGATGACACCATACCTACATCAGATAGTTCACCCGAACCATAACCACAAATGACCCATCGACATTCTACTAGGAACACTAAACCCCCTTTATGGTCAAAAGATTATGTATGCCCTACCATTCATCTAGCAGAAATAGAATCATTAACCTACCCTCTTTCGACTTACATCTCATATAACCATTTGCCATTGGAAAACCAACAGTTTATTACATCTATATCTGTTGATATTGAGCCAATGTATCACCATAAGGTGATTGACAATCTTAGATGGCAAAAGGCCATGGAACAAGAGATCAGGGCATTGGAAGAAAATGATACATGGGAGCTAATGGACCTATCTCAGGGGAGAAAACCCATTGATTGCAAGTGGGTATACAAGATCAAGTATAAAGTTGAAAAATCAATAGAAAGGTACAAGGCAAGATTGATAGCAAAATGATACAATCAGAAAGAAAGAGTGGACTATTATGATATCTTCGCTCTAGTTGTGAAACACATCACAATTAGGTGTACTCTCTCCTTGGTAGCCAAAAATCAATGGGACATTCATCATATGGACATGAACAATGCTTTCTTGCAAGGAAATTTAGATGAAGAGGTTTACATGAGACCTCCACTAGGTGATTCGGCAGAGAACAATGGGAAAGTTTGTAAATTGAAGAAGTTCATTTATGGACTCAAGTAGGTAGCCAAAAAATGGTATAAGAAGTTCATAGAAGCTCGTCTCACAGTCAATTATAAGGATGTCATGCATGACACCTCGTTGTTTGTTCAATGAAGAGGTAACCTCATTATCATTTTCATGATTTATATTGATAATATACTCATTACTAGCAATGACACAGAAGGGATACAAGAACTGAAAAGCACACCTATATTATGTTTTCCATATTAAGGATTTGGGAGATCTAAAGTTTTTTCTTAGGATTAAGGTCATTAAAGATGATAAAGGCATCCATTTGAGTCAACACAAGTACATTCTCGAAATGATAGATGAGATGGGATTTAGGGGCAGTAAGCCACTGGATAACCCCATGGACACCAACTTGCCATTAACTACTTTTAAACATGATTAGGGAGCAAAAGTGCCTCGAGATGATGATCCCTTTCTAAATGAACCACTTAAGTATTAACAGCTTATAGAAAAACTAAATTATCTCATCGTCATTAGACCTGACATTTCTTACACCGTGCATAACTTAGCATAGTTCATGCGTTCACCTAAGAAATCTCACTAGGAAGCAGCCACTAGATTAGTAAAATATCTGAAAAGTTGCGCAGGCACTAGTTTACTCATCCTTACTTTTGGGGGTTATAAGATGTGGCATATCACGATTTAGTTACTAATTTTTGCATCATGCTTGGAGAGGCCCTCATCTTTTGGAAAAGTAAGAAATAAGGAGTGGTATCTTTCTCCTCCACAAAGGTGGAGTATCGAGCAATGGCTTACACATCATGCGAGATCATCTGGTTATTAGATCTTTTAGGAGATGGGGATTGAAGTCCCACGACCAATGACTCTATATTGTGATAATAAAGTTGCAATGGAGCTATTAGTGAATCCTATGGTGCATCAGTGTACTAAATACATAGATGTTGATTGTCACTTCATTAGGGAACAAATAAAGCATGGCCTTATCAGAACGCAACATGTTAGAACTAGAGATTAACTAGCAGATGTCTTCACAAAGGCTCTAGGAGCAAATCAATATGCACATCTCCTCGGCAAAGTGAATGTCATTAATTCTTATCAACCTTCAGCTTGAGGGGGGATGTTCGGATATATGTTGGATAGGTAGCCACGTCACTTATGGCTACCATGTCAATTGGATAGCAACTACTTTCATAGTTGCTATAAGAGACCCTACTCCCAGCATATGCAACCACACACAGTAGCTACTCAAGTAGTTGTTGTGAAGTCACCTTAGTACAACAAGAGGCATGCATCGTGGGGAGATTGGACAAGAACAGCTCACTGATGACGATCACCAACTTTAGTTTCTTGTTTATATAAACAATGTACAAAGCTTCATCTTTTTTCACCACGGGATCAATCACCCATTCAAATAGCTTGTATTAGGATTTTCTTGCTTAATCAATGAAAGAAGCAAAGCATATTTTATAGAATTCGTGAGAGTGTGGTGGTGTATACTCTTATTCGGCCGATGACGCCAAAGGCAATGAGATACCGCCTCTCCTCTCCATGTTGTCCAATGCTCTAAAGAGGCGGGAAAGGGGATAACTATTTTATTCCAATTTCATTTTGTATCAGTAGTGGGTGTGCACGCTCATTTTACCGTCATGGTTATAATCGAGTTGCGCCAGGAATGCTTAGCAAACCTCATTTCCAACCCATTATAAATTTCTCCTAAGTAATAAATTTCCACTTTTCTCTAAATTAAAAATAATGGTCAATGCCCAAATGTGATTATTCATAATTTTTCATAATTAGGTAAGGGAAATGAGATTTTTGTCATTTATAAAAATAATAAAATAAGGTTAACCCCAATCTACACACTTTCTTTCTTTCTTTTGGTTCTAATAATAAATCATTATTATCCATTTAACAGTAGTTAAACCAAATGTGATAAGAATTTCATAGGTTCATTTGAAATTTTACGCAAGCGATTAATGCATGTACCAATTTTTTCTCGTCAACAACATCTTTGAAATTGGTTCCAAATCTTCTCTACAAATCTAGTTCACAATACTAAACGGTTTTGCCTCAATTGTTATATTAAGGTTACTCTTTTTGTCAATACCAACTAGATCCTCACTCACACTTGAACAACTGAAAAGAGTCCCGGTCACGCAGCCATCTCCTTTTGTTCTACAATCGTCTTGCAAAGCAAATGTGGAGTTTTGGATTGTGTTACCGTTGCAGCTGACGTGGCCGTGAAATGGTTTCTATTTTATTTTGCTTTTGGGACGTGGGAGAGGAAGCATGCCATATAAATTGTCTTGTTTTGAAACTATCTATGATTGTGCTTAGTTTATATATAGTAAAGCAAACATTCAAAAATATAGCTTAAAAAGTTCTATAGTTAAATCTTTCTCTTTGTTACTTTAATCATCTATTGTAGTTTAGTGTTCTAACTTTTGATAGACTGACAAGGGTCATGCTTGGTAAAGTATTACACCATATTTGCCTTACCAAAGTATACTCAAGAAGATATGAGACTTATTCTCAAGATGAGTTTAGTAGAAATTACAGTACAAATTTATCAAAGATAGTCATCAAGATAGAACTTTTATTATATATGGAGTTAGTTAATAAAGTTGTATGTATTAAGACTTCCAGTCCAAATCAAATTATACCATTCAAATTTATCATTTACTTGGCATAATTCATTGTATTTTTTTACGACAATTATTCATTTTGGAGGGAGTCAATGTTAAGTCATAACTTGAGAAAAACTTTCCAATTCAAAATGTTTTTATACATTGAACATTCTTGAGATTAAAATTAGACAAGAAGAAATGAATGTTACAAGAAACTGGAGGGGATTAACTTGATATTATATTAAAATATTTAAATCTTAATATAAAAATTAACTCACGAATTTAATAAAGATTTTTGTATACTTAAATAATATTTAAGAATAAATAATATGTTATTCTTCTGTGGTGATTATCAGGTGGGGCTATTTTAGTTTTCGGCCGTTCGTTGAAATTGTTTCCACAACCTTGAATTATGCGTTCTATAATCTCTAAAACCATGAAATAAAATGGGATTATTGTAGCTTGGTATATCCTTCCAAAAAGTACCCTCAGTGGGTTTCAGATGCATGGCATTCAACAGCTGAACTATTTTCCCAACGCACCGTATTGCACGTAAAGCCACGTTAATCGCTCCCCAGCCACCGATACTCTGTTCTCTGTTCCCTGTTCCCCGGAAACGCCATGCCCATGGCCTTATCTTCTTCTCCTTGTCCTTCAACCTTCCCCGCAACTCAATCCTCTGTACCTTCAACTCGTAAGTTTCTTTCCTGTCATCCTCATCTCACAACCTTCCACTTCCCAGCAAAACCCAGCTCCAACAAACTCGCAACCATCTCAGGCCCTGAGAATTGGAGAGCCAAAGTTTCTTTCTTTCCTGCTTTCTTAAACAAAGGAAAAGATGCAAAGACCCTCAAGGACGAACTTCTTGAGGCCATCGCCCCGCTTGATCGTGGGGCCAATGCCACTGCCGAAGACCAGCAAAGAGTTGATCAGGTGGGCACAAATCCTTGTCTGGTCTTACCTTTGATTTGATTTTCTCGGGACTTCTTTTTCTCCCTTTAATTTTTTTTTTCCTAACTACCTTACCAAGATATTGAAATTTACGTGTTATATCTTCGAATGGAAGTAGTGTAAATTTACTTGGAATTGGAATCCTTTACAACATTGGTTGTGCTTTTCCAGAGTTTGTCTGGTTGAGATATTATAGGCTAAGACAACTTATTTCTTAAACGAAGGCTGGTTTGGGTGTGAATTCTGAAACTTTCTAAATTTTTTTATGAAGACAGTTTCTCTAATTGATATTAAGAAATACGTAAGCTCCAAGTTCACGCCTGAAAAACTTAGTATATGCAATTGGATACTTGACATCTTAGTTTATTGAAATTATGCATCTCTGTAGCTTGATGTTATCCTCATTTGTGGCAATGGTTCGCAGCACAAGGTTATAGTTCAAATAGTTTGAAAAGCTAGTTATTGCTCTTCTTTGACGGTTGAATCTCCATAGGCCAACGTCCAAATCTACTGGGCCTTTGCTAGAACGTCCCTAGAACATCCTCCACTTCCTCGTGCGTTCTCGTTTTTCTCTTTCTGGATTGTGTAATAATTTTTTAAGAGTTGGTGTTTCGATTGTTGACTTCTGATAGAGACCTTGATTTCAAAGTTTTGAGATAATATAATCTCTTGCTGAGGTTAATATGTTGTGTGATTTACTTTCTTGAACTTTGAATAAAAAGTTTATGGTGGTCGGTCTTGAGTCAATTTTGGTGGCCAAAACTTCTTATTATTTTCTATTCTGATTTTCTCTCTGCACGTACATTGTTTGTCAATTTTTTAGTATAACAAAAATTTCAGTACATTGGGAGATTCTGTTTTTAATTTCTGGGTAATGTTGCTGTCTAAACCCCTAGGTTTAAAGATTATAGGATGTAGCATCAGCTATGGTTACTACACTACATTTCCCAGTTTTTTTAAGGTGTCATACCAAGTTCTTGATGATTCTTTGCTTCTACTAGAGAATCATTTTTCAATAGGCTTCTAATAGATGACTATGCACAAGCTGTCACTGCTGTAGTCATTAAAATATTATGCTATGTCATTTGCTCTGGAAATAAATAGGCTAACCTTCGTTACTGATGTTTGTGCAGCATGTTCAACATGTTATTTGATACCTGTAAATTTTTTTTAAATAGATTGCACGGAAACTTGAAGCTGTTAGCCCAATAAAGGAAACACTCAAATCTGATTTGCTCAATGGCAAGTGGGAGTTGGTATACACTACTTCAAAATCAATTTTGCAGACCCAGGTGAATTTAATTCTCTATCTGCATAGCTATAACAGGTTCTTCTTGAGGCATCTGCAATCATTGGGGTGCATGAAATTTTTTTTCTATTTAGCAAGGTATCATACTTGAATGCCATGCTTCATTATATTTGTCACTTAATCCAAAAAAGGTGATCAGTAAAACTTCTTGTTTCTTCAGAGGTAAATATTATTTCTTTTCTGGAATGATGTCAAACTTGGGTAGGTAAAGAGATTCAAACAGAATATCACTGCAACAGAGTTTGTGCTGGATATGACCTAGAGATGTTCACCATGGTCAGATATTGTTCTGTGCTTAATTAACCAATATGACTTGCTCATGATTTTTCTGTTCTTCTTTAATAGCCATTTATTCTTCCTTCCGTTTGCCTGTTCTGCCTTACTCTTCCTTCTTTTTTGGCTTTGTTTCACTAAAATACTTATCTCCATGTTTGCAATCTCTATCACTTTTGCGAAGTGGACCATTGTTTCCTTAGCCCGCAGAAGTGCAATTCCAAAAGATTTTCATAATAATACTCTGGTTGGACTCTTGCCTTTAACAGTGTGGAAAACTACTCTTGATTGAAAAAAAAAAAAAAATGGTAGTATAAGTACACTCTTTCTCTTTCAGCATTATATATCAACTAGTTTGACCAAGAGCTTTACGTGAAACTTTTGGTGATAAAACTTGCAAAAAAAAAAAAAAAAAGGTTGGAATCGTTCACTTCTCCACAGACATACAAGCTTTTGAGCCCTTCTTAAAAATATTCTCTAATTGTGATATAGTTTCCGAAAAATTCCTAGAAAAGGTGAATCTCAAAAATAAAAAAGATCTCAAAAAGAAAACTGGTTGAACTCATTTTGTCCTTGTGAAACATATAAGGCTAGCTGAATTCATTTCTGCATTTCTAATATTCTTTGGTCGTATTTACCGTATTGAATTGGTAGAAAATTGCTTTGCTGTCTCTTTTCTGGCAATATATGCCGTTTCCTTTTACGATGAGTGGAACTAAAATAATAATGGTACATAGAATTTAAAGTTGGATATCTTGAGTTCCAATCCAACACACACTACAAAACCATATAACTTGCTATCTCCTGGATATTAATGTTTTGACAGAGACCGAAATT
Source organism: Casuarina cunninghamiana (assembly GCA_028551485.1). Classification (NCBI taxonomy): domain Eukaryota; kingdom Viridiplantae; phylum Streptophyta; class Magnoliopsida; order Fagales; family Casuarinaceae; genus Casuarina; species Casuarina cunninghamiana. Next base: position 13,780,271 of record CM052371.1, read on the forward strand.
TCTAAGATCAAGAGTGAACTACCAAGCTATCAATTTGGATACGTTAAGGGCCCAGAACATGGAATCTTGGCCATTTTTCAACCAGGTATATACTATTTATTTCGTCATTTTGTTTAACTTGGCCGTTCTTTCTTGTCTTTTGTGTGTAGGCAATTATTTTTTAGTACAAGCATGAACACATTATATATTTAGCGAGTTTCTCTGACTGAAACAATTTCATTTGCTTGATGCCCTGTATAAACTATTACCGTCCTCCTTCTTATTCAAAAATGACAAGAATAAGGTAGGAGAAGCTACAACCAGCAAGATAAAAAATTGGAAGTCTTGTGTAGTAGTTGACGCCTGATAGCTTCTTTGTTCTTACATTTGCTGTTATAGATCTAAAGATAAATAGTACAAGAAAACATGGAATGCAAAGGTGAAACCATTGTTCTGCTGGTTTTTTAGAGGTTTCAGAGTTGCTTTGATCACCCTCTGCATAACTATCAGGCTAGAACTACCATAATGATTTAGTTTTTCCTCATACTTGTCACTATATATGACCTAATGTAGAACTATCACCTAGCATGGCGTCAGAGCAAGCTCTCTGGCGATGTTGCCTAATGATGCCGCATATAGCATTTAAAAGTTAAATTTTATAATGAGAAATTAAGCAAATCTATTCATATGCTCTTCTATTTGTGGGAGAATGACCGTAAATTAGAGACTCATGCATTCTTGCACTTACAATTTGCCTGCCAAATTTGATCAAAATTTTGCAGGTAACAGCAGATTTAACACCTCTTAATTCGAGAAAAGTGGCTGTGAAGTTTGATTATTTTAAAATTGGTGGTTTGGTAAGTAATCTTGTGTTAACTATTCCCCACTCTTCCTGAAAGTCCTCTTTGATTTCTAGTTACAGGATTCATTGTGTGTTAAAACGAGATTGAAGAATAGTTTGTAAATAACCTGCAGTCCTAATGGTTTCATCTGTTCCCTTTATGGCATCACTTGGTTTTCTAGATAGAAATGTATAAGCCTGACGAGAGAGGCCTGGAATATTTTTAAAGTCATAGTTGTTAATACATGCTTCCATATATGCTTTACGTATTTGCTTAAATAGATGCAAGATATGTTTATGTTAAGCCCGGATTGGGGCATAAGAAAGAATGTAATTAGGATTTGAAAATTTTTTCTAGAGTAAGATACTCAGAGGATCAGATGCTTTGTTCAAGTGTGACAAAAAAAAATAATTATCCTAACAGACAGTATCAAACTTTCATTTGAAAGCTGCCTTGGGAAAAAGGTTGTCTTTTGTAACTTTTGTGGGAAGAATGGTGGATTTTGACTTGTGACTTAATGATAGGTATCATTTAACAGGGAAAAGAGATGTGGAAACACACATGTACTCCAAAACTGAGCATCAACTTCCTTCCTTCTGGCCTAAGAGCGACACCCTTAATAAGTTATATTCCACGATTATAAATGTAGTGAAACTTCTTTTGGGTCACAGTATATGCGGTCAAAGTATCTTCCTAAATAATGTGTAAATATCTTTGAATATGGAGTATTTCAACTTGAGGTATATGATTCATCTCATCTTGGTGTACAGATACCCATAAAAGCACCTGAAAGAGCTCGTGGTGAATTGGAGACTACATATTTGGATGAAGAATTGCGGTAAGTTAATGGCAGGAAAATGCTGTTCATATTACTTTAAGAAGTATACTGTGAGCCGACTATAAACTACCAATTTCCTTCCTATTGCCTGCACAGCTAACTATAAACTTCATTTTCTCTGTAAGAAGCAAGCATAACGTATAAGACTTAATGGGAATGGGGAGGAAAGATTTGATCTAGGTCATGTTTCAAAACTTGGAAGTGAATGCATTGATTAGCAAACCAAGTGGTCTCAAGAATCTGTGAAATTTAACTACCAGGAAATCTTATCTCCACACTATAAAGTGTCAAAGGTAGTACAATGGAGGGTCTATACTGTGACCTTATAAGTCCAGTTGTGACCTAAAGTGACCAGACTAAGCTGATTTCTTCACTTCTTAATAATATACATGTCTCTCTGGACTTTGTGGCCACAGTTAAGAGTCCTTTAAACTCGGATCACTAAACAATTATTCAGTAGATTACATCCTGAATGATTGCAACTCTCCTTCTCTGTTTAAAGTTTTCAGCGGACCATTCCCGAAATTATGTATGCTTTGCAATTCACAGAATGCTTTACCTACTGGCAGATTTATTTGTTCTAAATACAGCCATTAGAGGTGGTCGGAATGAAAAATTAATTTTACATTATTAACCGTATAAGAACACGAAAATTAGGATTGTTTCTTCTTTTTCTTTTACAGAGTGTCCAGAGGAGACAAAGGAAATTTGTTCGTCCTGAAAAGGGTTGATCCGTCTTACCGCGTCCCTACATGATGTGTAGATCACGTGGCAGCATCTGTAACCGTGTTGTTGCCCCTCCCTCGTCAAGATAGTGGACAGAAGTATGCAACCATTGGTAAAACAGAGTCTTTTTGTGTTATAATACAGATTGTACAAAGAATGTTGGTCCTGACAACTTTTGCTGAAAGGTCCTGGCACTTTATGTTGGTGTAAAGAACTTCGACAACATAAGTAGTTTATGTGATTAAAGTTCAAATCTAAGCTTCCAATGGAAATATGTCCGAAATGTTCTTTCAGCAAATCACATAGTACAAAAGGATTGAAAAGTGACTGAAGTTGCAGTCTTGCAGGATTTTGGTCGAACATAACCATATTCTTTGCCAAACACCTTCCCCCAATGCATTCACTCACATAATGTCGAACTTAGGACTAAAAGATTTCAAGCAATGCCTAATCCAAATGCTTTATTTCAAATTCCTGAATGCATTTTCTTGACTTTCTCTGCATAATTTGTGGATCTCATATTAAATTTCAACAAGAGATGTCAATATTTACATGAACATGAAAGAGATCTAAACTCCATTGCTATCAGCGAGCTGTGACTGGGGTGCCGATTGGAATTTCTTCCTTTTCTTCCTCTCCATCTACTGCTGAAGCCCATGATTCTTGTGAAGCTTCAGAAGATGACTGAACAATGACAGAGATGCTAAATACGACTTCCCCCATGGTTGGCCTTGCCACAGCTTTTTCCTCTGTGCACGCCCTCGCCAAAGCTGCCAAGCTGATCGCACCATCCATTGGATACAAGTCCCTTAAATTCGGATCCATCCATTTCTTCAACCTCTTCTCTCTACTGTCTTCCACTTCCAACACCCATCTTATGCCCCTCCACAGCATAACAACCTCACCATTTTCTTTTGTTTCCATGGCTTTCTTCCCTGAAATCAGCTCCAGTAGAACAACCCCAAAAGCGAAAACATCGTCTTTTGGCATCAAGCAGTTCGTAGCAGATCTAGCCACACAGAAGTTTGCTATCTTCGCCTTCATCCCGCGGTCAAGAAGTATATTACCTGCTCTGATATCTCCGTGAACAATTGTTGGTTGAGTGTGTTCGTGCAGGTAGTACAGACCGTTTGCCACATCTAGCGCAATATTCAACCTCTGACTCCATGTGAGGATCGGCAAAGCTTTTAAGGAGTTGGAAGACTTGGAGTGCAGCCACTGATCGAGAGACCCATTTTCTGCATATTCATGGACCAAGAAGCAATTCCCATCGTTGTCAGAAGAGATGCCGATTAAGCTTACAAGATTTGCGTGATTTACTTTCTGCAAAATCTTTAGTTCCTCCGTGACATCTTCTTTGGTTTTCTTCACTGCTAAGACTAGCCCGTTGACCGTGGCCCTGTAAACTGATCCCCCAATCCTACAGTGTTCGTTGAGGTTCATCGTTGCCTCCATAATCGTTTTAGTGTCATACACGATTGGCTTGCCGAGATAGCCTGAAAGTCCAGGAAGTAGCTTACTGGGTGTGATACCGTGCCCAAAGTCTCCAGCTGTTGCTTTTTCCTTCATTTGAACCAGATCACTGGTCTCCAGAGAGGAACCCAAACGATTCATGGTCTTCTTTCTCTCATGTAAACGACGAACAGAGAGCCAAAAAACGATCGAAAGGACGACCAAAAGGGAACCGAATAGGCTTACAATAATGATGAGGATCCGACGATGCTTGGGATGATTTCTTTCAGCAGCCTGCCGAGGTGGGTAAGATTGAGAGAGGGCTGGCAATTGCTTCACGGGGATCAACACCGGAAGGCCTACTGCATCGTTGTAGTTCTGGTAGCCATTTTCTGCCTCAATGTCAGCCGACGAGGCATTAAACGTCTCACTCACTCGCAAAACGTCATCTGTCTGTTGCCATACATAGGTGATCAGCTTTGATATACTATTTTCCATCTGGGTGACTGTGGGGCACTTGCAGAACAAAGGAAAAGTTACATTGGTACCAATCTGCAGGAGTTTAGGGTCCAGAGAGGGATTGAACTCTTGCACTTCCTGCCACCTGGTGAGATTCTCGAGTGAATCCAAGGAGACAAGGTAGTAGGTATCACCGCTCTTGATCTGGTAAGTGATATTGGCAAAATAACGGCTCCCAGTGCAACCGCAGTTGATGGGTACCAGCAAGAGCTGACCCGGAAATAGCTGGTTGATCCCGGAACCGAGGTTGCTAGCCTCTGCAATTCTTGAAGGAGTCACCCCAAAAAGATCAGAGATGTTAGCCACATCCATATAACAGGGAGGCCTGGCAAAATAAGCGACGTATGTTTCACAGAAGGGGGAAGAATTGAGTGAGCATGAAAAGTTTGTGACTTTGCTGGGTGGTGATTGTGCTTTGATGTTTCTGAGGGAAAAGAACAAGGTCAGCAGTAAGAGAACTCGGGCGGCGATGAAAAAAGAGGTCGCCATTGTTCTGAGCTTGGGCTTTAGCTCTGAGTCATTATATCAGAATTTGTTCATTCAAGGAAAGATGTTTATAAAAAGCTTAACAGCACCTTTCAATCTAAATACAATAGATTTTGTGGGGTTTGTCATTCCTTGAACTTTAACGAGATGATGTCAAAGGAGGGTATTGTCTTGTTTGAAGTTTTTTATTTAGTGTCTTAAAATTTTAGAATGAACTTTCATAATCTAATATGGTATCAAAGTCAAAGATGAATTTTCACATTATAATCTCCTGAGTTAGGCTTCTATTCATGTGTGATGGAGAGTATTAATTCCATATAAAAAGCCTTACAAATGAAGAAATTTTCTGCCTATTGTCTATCTAGAATGCTCATTTTTTTAGTTTTCATTCTAGAACAATTCCATCATCGTTTCCTTCTCCTTTGTAGAAACCTCATATAATTTTATGCATAAACCAGTTGTTGTTATGGGGATATAGAAAATCAGATCAAACAAAACACTAACTAATTGACCTTTCCTCCGTCTCTGTACTACATAAGGTCCGGTTCTGCTACTAACTTGGTTGGTTGTCAGGTTAGTTTAACAACAAATCCAAGTCAGGACGGCAACAAGTTGCCGATCATACCATTCTTATATGCAAACAGAGGGAGCCTACGTCAGGAACTAATGACTCTGATGGGTTCCTCCTACCGTTTCTCGTCGGCCAGAAATGTATGTCTCTCATACAATATTTGCAGATAGGACCCAGAAGACGGCTTTCAGGAATAAGGATTAGCAGCCTACTAGCAGTAAAGTTCTAAGTTTGGGACACACTTCGATCCCAAACTGCTGACAGTGCGCTCGGTAGAATACTCTGAGTTGCTGAATCCCAGCGTCATCAGCCGTATAAATTGCTCAAAATGGATTAGCAAGCCATTCTTTTTGTCGCTAGGACAGATGGAGTTTGGTAAATAGTCCAAATGAAATTACTGCCCATCCCAATCAACTGGGACACTCAGATACAAGTACTTGGCTTGTTCCCATTCTACTTATGTCCAGGGGACGGCCAGGTTAACTTTCTAGATCTTCCTGCATTGCCAGTTTTGGTTTAGCAGTTCTTTTCTTCTAGCTTTCTGTTCAATCGAGCAAGCATACGACAGCACTAGCAGGGAATCGTATTTCAGTTGAAGTCATGCCCAGACTATTTCAATATTTCCTGCAGCTACGGACAGAATTGTATCTGTAAGAAAATGAAGAAATGGAGAAAGCCGAGAGATTATGGGAATGATTGCTGTATTTTGAGATAATTAACTTTACAATGCAGTGATTGTACTTATAGACCTAAGCTATAAACCAAATATGGAACTGCAGTAATCACAAATATTATAAGGAAACATTATATAAAATATATAAGGAATATACTAATTCCTATAATGACAATACATTGGCAGCTGGATATTCGTTAAGAGTATCTAATTGCTGCACCATTTCCTTGCACAATGTATGTAAGAAAGATAATTAAAAGAATCATCCAATTAAATGTTTGTTGGGCCTAACTTTAGAGCAGCAAAGGTCATAATCAACCAATTTAGCACCTACATGGCATGCTAAAAGAGATGAAAAACAGGAGGAGAGAGAAAGGAGTGAAAGAAAAGAATGAAGATTGAATGATTTGATCTTTACTTGAGGAGTGAATGTAATCAAGAGATTTGAACAGGATATTTGCTTTGTAAATCTTTTATATAACCCTTCCTTATTATCTTGACTGCACCTTAAGGGTCTCTTTATTTTCTTCTTTGATTATTCATATATATGTACATAAACCAATCTTCTAATATAAGTAGTTTCACTGTTTTTACTCAAATTTATTTCTTTGATATGGTATCAAAGTAAGAATTTGTGACGTGCGTCTTTGTTAGATCGTATCAACAGTTTGGTTTATGGAATATCATCCACAATGCTGATTCTTTTTACCTATTTTGGCAAATAAAAGAGGAAAACAGGACTTGTATTCGGGAGATAAGGCCACCTTCGGATTACAATAGGAAAGGGTTGTGTTTATAGTCTGTCCTCCAAAGCTCGGGCTAGCTTTTCCTTTAACCTTACTACTACCAACTAAAGCCCTATCAATAAGGTGAATTATAGAGATTGGACATTACAAAAGAGACAGATGTACCCTGATAATATGCCAACAACATCACATGCAAAAAGTCCTGCTCCAAAGACACCTTTCCTTCGGCAAAGGGAGGTCTATTTGGTGACATGACAAAATTTCTGTTCTTGACTTATCTTCCGCTGCGCTTTACTGAGTCCACCGATGATGGAATCCAGAGCTAGTTTGTTACATGTCAAGAAACACCACACCGGCAGAATTATCACAAAGGCATTCCAAAGGCCTCTGTATTTATTGCGATGAAAAGTTTCATGTAAAATAAGTTGACTAAAATGTTAGCATTTGAAATTAAAAAGTATAGTTATTCCGAAAAAAAAAATGAATATACTTCTAATGCAAGCCCTAGGAAAAATGAAACCTATAGTTATTACAATGTAGACATGATCAAAAAAGTTCAATGGAAGTTAAATAATATCAAACCTTTCGAATGGGCCTTTCCAATGAACTTGCAAATGTTATAAAAAACACAATTGGATATTAGTGATAGAAGAATACAAGAAAATCAATAAACCAATTGCCGAAATTTTGCTAGAAATCATAAAACAAACTGTAAACCCCAGCTTTGGAGGAAAGTTTATTAAAAAATTGCTCACAAACATTGATTACATTGTATGATTTTTATAAGGTTTAAGTCGGTTTGATGGTTTGATACAAGAAAGATTTTTTCCAAAATTATACGTATTATATTAGGAAGGGGGTCCTACGACTTTGATATCATATTAAGAATATTATGTGATCTTATAATCATCCCCAAAAGATACCTTAAGAGGAAAGGAAGAGCCATCACTTATAATGCTGAAGTTTATATTCTCTCCTTCCAATGTGGAACTAACTCAGACATCCTCGACAATAGGTAAGATTGAGGCTAGATAAGTTTTAAATTTCTGGCCAACTTGCTCACGTGCACGATCAGATCTTCTCCAACTTGTTTAGGCCATGAACAAGGTACAGGAGGCATAGTGTTACCAGCCTGGATTTCATTAAATGTAATTGTTGGGACATTGTCCCACATCGGTCATCATACTCAATTCTGTGGCCCTATTAAGGCCTGTTAGAATTCAGGGTTTTTCCACTTAACCTGTGACCTTTCAGAAGGGACATGCTTAGACTTTATCCTATACTCAATTATGTGGCCTTATTAAGGACTGTTGGGTTCTTTTTACTTAGCCTTAGCCTGTGACCTCTCAGAAGGGGCATGTTTAGACTTTATATCCTATATGGGTCACCGATGCTCGATTCTATGGCCTTATTAAGGCCATTTTGATATTCCTCCTCTGTAGCCTTTCAAAGCGGGCACGTTTAGACTTTATTCCACGTTGGTCATTCTATGTCCTTATTAAGGCCAGGTGGTACTCTTCCAGGCCTTATTAAGGCCACGTGGTGTGTTTTGAAACCCTTTATATGACGACATAAACAGCTGCTTGTCTTCCAACGGGAGATGAGGCCTGTGTGCGTAGTATATTTATTGTATTATTCTGATTCACACAGCTTTGGTGTTGCCGCCACCAAAGCCAACAAGACAAAAATCACGTACACGACCAAATCAGTGAACAAAAGAGGACCAAAAGGCGATGATGCTTCAATTGCATTCCACCACCAGGAAAGGAGTCAGGGCCTGGTCTTCTTCCGCCTTCATGGCTCTCTCTCATTCCTCCCTCTTTCTCTCCCGCTCTGACTGCTTTCCTTCCAACCCTTCTCCCTTCCGACGCTGCCCCCTCCCTCGGCGCACCCAAGTTCTCTACTGCACCTCCAACAACTCCACCTCCGACAAAAAGTCGTTTGCTGTGGCCACCGGCGAGCTCTTCCTGGGGCTGGCTTCGCGGCTTTTCGTCAAGGGGTCCACCAAAGCCCCCAATGGTGAGAGAAGCTCGGCAATCATGTTCGAGGACTCTGACGGGCCTTTCGAGGAGAGGATTGGGGCGGTGGTGGAGGACGAGATTGAGCCTAACGTGATATGGGAGCAGCGCGTCAAGGACGTGGAGGCCGAGCGCCAACGTCGCCTCGTTACCAGTCCTGGATTCAGCTTCTCCGCCGCTGGCCTTTTGTTTCCCTACCATCTTGGGGTTGCCCAGTTTCTTATTGAGAAGGGTTATATCAAGGTTCTTACTTCTCCTATTGCTTTTTTTGTGGACGAATATTGGAAGAGTTGAATTTGAATCGGGCAAATTTCCATCTTTGGGGATTTCAGAAATTGTGCCAAACAATGAATGGACTGTTAAATCTTTTGTGCCATTTCTACGATGAATGTTGCTCATCAAAGCCAAGAAAAAAAGAAAAGAAAAGAGAGGAAGGTTTGTTCCCTTAAAGCTCTTTGGGAACAAAGGCTTTTATGTATCGGTTTCTGTGATTCAAGAATAGATTTCTTACCATTTTCCAATGGTTTTGGTATATGTAAGTTTCAAAGTTGCTAGGGGGGCATCTATTTCATGCCATTCAAAGAAAATTTGCAGTTTTTGAGAGGCTAGATTGTGCCCATGTTTTTCATATATCTTGATAGTCTTTTGTTTTTTTTTTTTTTTTTTTTTTAAAGCACCCCCCTTTTTTTAGATATCTGTTGTCCTTAGCTTGCTAGTGAATTATTTGCTATTTTGTTAACAAATGAACTAACTATCCAATCTTTTTGCCCAAGTCTTTACATTTATAACCAGTTTATATATACTGTGCAGGAAACCACACCATTAGCTGGTTCTTCAGCGGGTGCGATAGTCTGTGCGGTAATAGCCTCTGGAGCCAGTATGCAAGAGGCAATGAACGCTACCAAAATACTGGCTGAAGATTGCCGGAATAGAGGGACCGCATTTCGGCTTGGGGTATGTCTCTCCATTAGTTGAGTTCAATGTTGTGTTCATGTTTGACGAACTGTGGTAAATGGTTAGCAGGATCAGTGATTAGCATGATTGTTAAGAGTTTTAGCACATTTAATTCAACAGTCTTTTTCTTTGTAAATAAGTTTGAATGTCCTCCTATGAGAATGATGACATCTTCTCTTTGTTATTGATCAAATTGAGTGTCTACATCATCACATAAAATTCAAGCATAAAAAATGTCTGCATCTTCATTCTGTGCCTTTATTGGTATAGAACTTCATATGGCTACAAGGACACATACTTGATCTGTTTTCACTGAGAACATTTTGACATTGTTGTTCATATCTGGATAGTATATTTACCATGTTTCTGCAGTATGATCATCAATTTTTTAAATTCATTAGTCTCATATACGCAGTAATAGGACACAATGTCTTGCACATTTAATCATTCTGGTTCCTTAAGTCATCATGATCTTTCATGACAAGGTTTGTCAGTTGTGTATTGAGTATATAGGGAAGAGCATTACCAGCTTTATTTTTTTTGTATCTGGCAAAAACTTATCAGAAAATCTGTTAGTTTAGTATGTTTTAGTTGCATAATTTTCTCCATAAAGGAAAGCATTGTAAGGGATTCAGAACCATACTAAACTTGAATTACGGATATTTCTTTGGACAAAATATGATTTTAGTATATGAAGCGTGTCAGAATCCAACTTTATTTCTGAGCTACTGGTTTTTTCTGTTTTGTCCTTGGATGGTAAATATCTCAATGCTACCATCAGTCTTTCTTATCGTTACTATGCTACAATTCCTTTTGTATATTTAAAACTCTTTGCCAAGCAATTGCTTTAAGATGGAGATTTAATGAACATATCTATAATAAAGATGGTAGAAAGGAGTACGTCTATTGAAACAAATCAGCTCAAAATGTTGGTCGTTGTACAACAGTTTTTGCCTGTGCCAGGTTGAATATTGTCCTTCATATATTCTATAATTTGTTGTAATTTATTGTCCATTTTGCTTAAAAACTTAGAATTGGTTTGAATTAATGTAGAAATTAGAAAACTAATAGTTGGGGCCCTATCGCATTGTAATTTCTCAAGCAGCTGTTGTTTATAAATATGGGATTAAGAAAGTCTAGTAGACAGAGAATATTGGTTTTTGGAAGTTTGTGGGTCTTAAGCTCTATAGCCTTAGCACTATAAAAATGAGGGAGTCAACTTAATATCCTCTCTAGAGTTTTTGCTCAAACTGTCTTGACTTTTTCCAATGTCTCTCTGCATAGGCTGTTCTTCGTGATGTTCTTGACAAGTTTCTGCCGGACAATGTGCATATCAGGTCCAGTGGGAGGGTTCGTGGTAAGAATGTTTTTGCTTCCTAGAGTGTTCATATTATGATTGTTTGGAGATTTTTGCTGGTGGTTTACTGTCTTGAGTTTTATGGTTGAGTATACCAATGAATATCTATAATTTTTATCTATAGTGGTTATTGGATGCCCTCAATGTAAACAATTTCGAGGTCATGTCTATGAGGAAAATCAATAAAAATGATGACTATGCCTTCAAATGCTCGGATCTTGGGCCTTACTTTTGACATTTTCTGAATTATGCCTGTATGGTTTATACTAATTGCTCATCTGTGCTTCTTCTTTCTATTTTGTCTTTCATTTGATTTATTTAGTATTTCATTTTTAAAACCAAAAGAGATATTTGCATCTGCTCTATGGCTCTGTTCTAATCAGGTATGCAGATTAGTAGATGTAAAAAGGCTTACATTCTATATTACCAGATTAATATATGCAAAAGAGGCTTACATTCTATAGTTATGTCAGGTGATACTGGCTTCTTGATCGATATACTATGAATACTGTATTGTTTTGATGTACATACTTTTCTAAGTTAATAGTAATCCCAATATATGCCTATTTGTTAAAGATGGATAAATATAGACATTTGCATTTTAGTTTTTTCTTGTCTAATGAATTTTCCACCTCATGGGTATTTTAGGCCCAATATACTGTATAAGATTCAAAATGTAATTCATGGAAGCTGGAAGAAATAACTCTAATCTTCCTCTATGTTTTTGAAATCAGAAAGAATAAGATTAAATGCAGTCTATAAAGAAACATGGCAAGGAAATGCACAAATGTGTCAGAGCTGCAGATTTGCGCGTATTGCTATTTGGATTCTCTAGAATTTGATAATATGGTCACTCTCATCTTTTCTTGAATTTCTTATATGTGTTGTACTGATATGGGTTAATATGAATGAATGTCAGGAGTCAAGAAATTACCATGCAGATTTCATAGCATTAACTTGTATGATAGGATCATCCTTTTATGACTACTTGTATAACGTATTATTTGCTTAAATGTTTAAGAAATTAAAGTGAAAATGTGGCATCAAAGTTCTTCCCATAATTTTTGGAATATGTTTTAAAGGGTCAAGAACTGGAAAGTAACAAATTATACCTATATGGATCCTCTAAAAGTATTTGTATTGATCGTTTCTTGTTAAGTTTGATTTTGGCACTGATTAAAGCTGTAGAAGAAATGCATCGGAAATAAGTTTCAATCAAGTTGAGTTAAGTGTTCAATGTTTGAACATTGTGCAGTTTTAATTTTGTTTTTGAGTACAAGTAGAGTTGGAGCTTATCACTGAGAAAGATTTTATTCAGACGTAGTTCATTCATTTTTTATTGAACTTGTATTTGGTTATGAGCTGCTAATTGACTTTTTTCATTTCTTATAGGAGTGATTGTCAATGTTTGTAGATTTTATTAATTCATGCAATATGTTTAAATTTCTTTTTTTTCGTGGACCAACACTTTTTTACAGTTAAATTTTCTGTTCTTTATATAAATAAATATTGTCGTTTTTATACTTATGTAAATCTGTCTGATAATTAGGTTTATCTTAGTATGGGTTATTGATCTTGTTACTTATACAAACTTTTCTTTTCTGTAACTGGGAAAAAATAGTTTAGCTACTTTTTCCTCATGTGAATCATTTGGAGATTATTATGGAACGGCACTTGATGAATTTCTATAATCAATTGTAACTTAAGTAATCAATCTCGAGTTTATAATTTTGCTATATCAAGTAGACTGCTTATATATGTGTGTGTGTGGGTGTGCCTGTTGTGCCTATTATAATATGTTTTTAATATTCATACATATTCATTATATACGCACATACATGCACACATTTATACGCATTTTTTTTTTAAGTTATAACTATTATATTTGAAGGATGATTCTCTTTTATCTTTTTAAATAATTCAGATGTTCTTCTTTTATAGAGTTACTAACAGTATTAAAATGAAAAATAGAATACCAAGAAGTTATATAGAGTTTAATAACTAAGATTATATCACTTTAACTTGCTTTTGTTTAATTTCGTTTATTTATTTAAGTTAAGCTTCTGCTTTTAATGAATTTATGCGAGCTTCTTTGAGTGAAGCTAACTCCTATGAGTTTGGTGTGTTTAGTAAATGAGGCAAAACTTTTGTTTTGAATGTAGCTTGTTGAATAAATAAATTACATGGGCTTGTGCTTAGACAAATTTCACTTGAGCTATTCATGAATGAATTGAGTCATCACTGTCTCACCCTCAGCTACAAAAGCAGAAAAACTACCCACTACCTTAACAGTTACAATACACGGATTAAATTTTCTGAATTCAATAATGTTATGTAGCGTCAAATGTTGTATCCCTCCTTGCTTTCTATCAATATTGGTGACTCTTACCAGACCCATAAGCAAATCAAGAGGCTTGGCCCCTTGGTGGAGGGAGTGAGTAAGAGAGAGAGACTTCAAAGTTTCCTTTTGCATAATACAATAGGTGGTAGCCTACTTACCAAAATTTTATTCAGAATGTGTTTAGTGCACTATACTCTATAAACTATCTGATTTGATTGATAAGAGTCAATAACTACTTATACATGGAAGGGTTGGGTGTACCAAATGATGTAAAACCTGGAGGGAGTGTTCCTACTGCCTCCGAGGTGTCTTTGTAATACAGCCTGTTTACGGCATAAACTTTTGGTTCAGAATGCTTTTCCCCAGATCATGGAATGTTTACCTATTTTATGGGCTTGCCTTATAAGATTGATCGGAATAGCTTTCCCCTTCATTGGAACAACTTACTTTTCAGTTCACTTCGACATGCCACTAATTTTTGGTCTCTTTTGTTACAGTTGCTGTAACCCAGATTTTCTGGAGACCTAGGGGTTTATTGGTCGATCAGTATGATTCCAAGGAAGATCTCATCAATGCGGTTTTCACTTCTTCTTTTATTCCAGGGTGATTAGTTGATATAACTTTTTTATTTGAAATTTTTTGATACTGTCTTGGTTCATGTAATGTAGAACTAAAAGTATACTTCAGTGCAGGTATCTTGCTCCAAGGCCTGCTACGTTGTTTCGGAATAGACTCTGTATTGATGGTGGTTTGACATTGTTTATGCCTCCAACATCTGCTGCACAGACGGTATGTGCGCTGAGTTATTTTTCAATATTGTAAAACCTGTTGTATAATATATGTGGAAGCCTTTTAAATTGCGGCTTATTCCATATGTATTATAAATTACTCGTGATATTATTTTTTTTTTCAAAGGTCCTGTATATTTCACCTTCGCTAGTTGTGATGCCCCTAACATCTGCCTGAGTTGGGGTATTTGCATCTTACATCTCGTGAATACCCCCTTCTTGATCGATTTCAAATTGAAAAGCAAAAATAGATTAGGGTATCTCAGAATAAACTTGTTTCTAATGGCATTGCATTATTTTGTAGGGTCTTTAGACTCTCTAGTATGGAGGTTGAGTTTATTTTACCCTCTACAGAGTGTGAAATGAGCATGAATTCATTTATCTATGATATGCTCTGGTATTCATATATCCCGTCATAAATAATTCATTTTGAAGTGCAAAAGTCAGGTAGATTGGGATTGCAATGGAAATGATGGGACTTAAAGTGTTAATGTGGCACTTGATTGCTTCTTCAATATTATGGAAACACAAAACAAGATGCATCTGTGCAAGCACATAATATTGTTACTAGAGGTAGTATGATCTGAACCTTTTTACTTTGCAGGTTCGTGTTTGTGCTTTCCCAGCCAGTCGATTGGGATTGCGAGGAATTGGGATCAGTCCAGACTGCAATCCCGAAAATAGGGCCAGCCCCCGAGAGGTAATCTTTTTGCTCTTTGATCAAGTGCTCCAAGTTCTTTGAGTATAAGCCAATGACGATAATATTTACCTAAACATTTCAGCTTTTTAACTGGGCACTTGAGCCTGCAGAAGATTTTGTTCTTGACCGGCTCTTTGAGCTTGGATATAAAGATGCAGCTGTGTGGGCAGAAAAGAACCCTGTTGAAGAAGTTGTTGAAGATGATAATTCCCTGGTTGGAAATGGCTTTCCCTCTTCATGATGATGATCGATCCTAGTATGATGCAGATAATCTATCGATGTTGGGTTATTAATTTTGCAACCCTTTGAATCCTGTTATACTATTGTCAGATGGCAGGGCAGATAGGCTAATTCCTCTTGCACTTTAGTGCTTGCTACGAGGGTCAGAATAGACAATCTCATATGTTACAGGATAGTGTATAAACAAGGTTAGTTAAGTTCATTGTAAGGAGGAAATGGTTTTTTCTGGTTTTTGGTTTTTTTTTTTTTTGGGGGGGGGGGGGGTTTGGGTTGGGGGGGTTGTTTGTGGGAAGGGGAAGAAAGGGAGAAGTCGTGGAATAGTTTGATATGACATTATAGGGATTCGTTCAATTCCAACTTGAGTTCTATCTAAAGTGAAGTCGATGTTTCATTAGAAATCGGTTCAATTTTCTTGGTGAACTTTTCAGAGGATTGCTTTAGTTTGTGTACATATATTTTCTAACAAGCAAACGGTATGTAGTCCCTCATTCTGTTCTCTTTAAATAGATGAATATTTACTTGTATTATATGTGAAGGTGTAATTTGTATAAACGGATCTGTCCGGGGATGTCCGGGGAATTTGATGGGTAATTTTTTGTTGGCAAAAAGAAATCATAATATGATCCCATATTTTTACCTATTGATGGGTGACTTATTTTTCCTTGCACTTATCTCCGATTCTTGTTTAGACTGCGAATGCTTGTAAAATCCGAGAAGTCCAGGAGATTAATGTGCTATCTCGTGGTCCCACATCTGTCACTTGGACACACAAATGGTTGTAATAAAATCAACTATTAAGCTAAAAAACCTAAGTCTATTGGCATAATAGGTTTAATTATTTTTACAATTGTAACATTTCAACATACTTTTGAATCCAATGTAGTTATACTTTGTGGCTCTACTAGGTGAGACACTTTATGGCTCCATTGGATGGGACACTTTGTGGCTCCACCAACTTTGACAACAAAATAGCTATAACAATTAAAGAATAAAAATGCTAATAGAATAGAAATAAAAATTACAGTGTATTGTGAATAGTTTATGACAATTTGGTTTGTATAATAAGCCTTAATTTATAGTATGCTGAGGTTAGTACGAAATGGAAATAAGTTTGGTACACTTTATAGTTTGATTTCATGAGGGATTGGATTGAGAGAGGTTTTTGAATTATTTTCGTATCTTGTCTCGAGAGATATTCTATTTTGGTTAATGGTAAGAGAAGATTACTTTGAATTTTGAATTACTTCTTTTTTTGAATGCTTGGGTTAAGACTTGATGAGTGGGAGTTGATGAGTGATCTTCGAAATTACGAGATGATTTTTTGGGTTGGTGAGGCTAACTTGGCCTTTGTACTTGAGGTGGTTAAGTGAGGTTGATGTGGCATTGGTTAGATTGACTTAATATTCCTCCACAAGCTAAAGGATTAGAATAGACTATAAGCTTATATTGTAATAACTTGAAATAGGAGGAAGAGAGTTCTTAGTGAGAATATCAACAATTTGATCCATAGATGAAATGAAATGAATGAAAAGTTGTTTGTTGGTGATGCACATCACATACAAAGTGAAAGTCAATTTTTGATGTTCTTCATTCGCATAGGAAAGATGGGATTTGTCAATAGGTACAGAGTAAAGAGGTTATCACACCACAAAGTTGGAAGGCGTTGGAGAAGGAAGTGCAGATTGTGCAGTAGGGCTTCTATCCAAATGAGTTCAATTGATATATTTGTTGGGTTTTATGGCTTAACAAGAAGGGGGGTTGAATTGTTATAACCAACAATTTAAAAACTATTATGTTAACAAATGCTCAACTCAATATGCTGGATAAGTCACACAAATAATATCAATATAAATTGGACAGATTTCAAACATATGATGCTCTACTTCCAAGTCAAGCAACACGTTATCAACAATATTATCACACTTATGTGTATTAAATATTCTAATAGGTTAGGAACAGATAATTGACAATATATGAGGCAACAAATATTATAAGAAGGTTAGATCAATAGTAAGCAAAGAGATTGACACCAAATTTACCACGGTAGGTTCGGCACTCACACCTTAAGCCCTACGTCCACCCTCTCTCCTTCAATCAAATCGATTGAAGTCTTCTTTACTCAACTAAGTTAGGAGAAAACGTTCTCTTTAACTCAAACAATTCCTCTTCAAGGAATTTCTTGTACAATGTTACACACTATGATCAAAAGATCATAAATCAATTACAAATCCCAAATAATGACAAGTTGTGGGATTTTGTAACCTATAGGAGCTAATTTGATGTAATTATAATAATTCTAAGCTCCTATCACGAAAACCCTAAATTGAAATAAATTAGGGTTTCAGATTCCTTTCAATGTTTATGTGCAATAAGTATTTTTAATGAAATCATCACATAAACAGAGTTATACAAGATCCAATTGATGATATAAATGAACGAATAAGTATTTAATCACAATATCACCGTAGGCTTGTACTTCGCTGAAAGTTAAGAAGATTGAATGATCAAAAGATGAGCTCAATAGTCGATTCTTCACTTAAAGAGAACTTCAAATTATTGTAAGTGTCGAACCCTTCTCCATATAATAGCTCTTCTTAAATAGAAAAATTAGAGCTAGGGTTTTGGACTTTTCAAATCTCAATGATGAAGTTATCTTCCCGTTGGAACAGTAAATCAGCCTTTAAATCTTCCTTCTCCAACTCAGATCAGACCGTTCTGACATTGGTGTCTTTAGAAATCCTCCCGTTGAGGATTCGGTCACCAGCGGCGCCGTTACTCCATCTCTCTCTCTCTCTCTCTCTCTCTTTCATTTTGGCAGTCGTCGATAATGTGCTCTTAGGGGATCAGGTGAATAAGTGAGACGGTATGTAAGTGAAATGGTGAGTTTCATCACCAACAAAGCTCACTTATCTACTGGACAGATAAACGGGTCATAGGACGAGAACACAGCCAGGCCAAGAATAGAGACAGGCTGAGAACATAACTAGGCCAAATATAACCAGGCCGAATATAACCAGGCCGAGTATAACTAGACCGAGAATAGAAACATGCCGAGAACATAACCATGCCGAATATAACCAGACCGAGAATACAATATCAATCCAAGAATGATATTATATTAGTTCTTGATAGAACTAAGGTTTGTTCCAAAAATAGAGCCATATACTTCAACCTTCATCAAAGCAAAAGCAAGTATCATTTTTTTTTTAATCACAATGTATGACATATTTAATTTCAATTTGGTAAGCCTTGTTCTCAAGACATTATATAATGAAATTAAATAAATCATTTCTTAAGAGTACTATATTAAGAAATGTAGGAACCCGGTTACTTTATAATATCATTAATTAGTATTATAATTTGTACACCTTTTACTTTCTATGATTTTCTTTTGCACTTATGAAAAACATTTTTCAACAAATATATTCATAAATATATTTTGTCACAAACAAAACCCTTATTTTCCAACAACATCAATTAAACTTTTGAATTTGGCTTTAATGCTAGAATGGACATTCATCTTCTGTTTGCAAGAACTCCAGGAAATGATGTTTAAGCCAAGAAAGATGTAGTAACCACTAATGGAGTGGCAATCATCTTGATCACCTATCTAGCCAACATTTGAGTAGGCTTGTAACATGTTGTGAGAACCTCTTGTAAATTGAAGGCCAAAGCAAGGAGTTCCTACAAGGAAACATAAGATGCATTTAACAAATGTCTAGTAAGTAATAGTAGGAGCATGCATATATATTGGTATGTTGTATTGACATAGGCAATGTTAGGCCGTATAAGTGTTGGGTATTAAAGGGACCATACAATTCTACAATAATGTGTAGGGTTGGTAAGAAGTTTGCCATCACTAATGAAGGGAGGATGACTTGTGGTGTAAGGAATGGTGACACCTTAAGCGTGCCCATATTGGAATGTTTAATTATTTCATGAGCAAATTTGGCTTAATGGAGATGCATGCATAGGCAGAGTAATTAGCTTCATTGCCCAAAAAAATAATGAAGATTGTCAAGATCTTGTATGTCAAACTCATTTTGGAGTTGATGAAGAATGGATGCAAGTAGGCATTGGGATTGCCAATAAAGATGATATTATCCATGTAAACAATAATATAAACAATGTAGGTTGGTTTTTGTAAAATAAAAAGAGATGAATTAGCCTTAGAGGAACGAAACCCAATGTGTACTAATAATTGGCTAAGACATTGATTTCAAGTGTGATGACCTTGTTTAAGACCATAAAGGGTGCATTAGAGATAACAAATGTAATTGGGACGTTGTTGGTCAATGAACCCTTGGAGTTGGGTCATATAGACTTATTCATCAAGATTTCCATGCAAAAAGTCATTTTTAATGTCTAGTTGTTTAATTGTCCATTGTTAAGTTTAAGTAATGACAATGATTGTGTGAATTGTAACTAGCTTTGTAATAGGATTAAAGGTCTCTATGTAATTAACACTAGGACATTTGTGGAAGCCTTTGGCTACAAGACATGCTTTGTAGCATTGAAGAGAACAATTAGAGTTAAGTTTGACTTTGAAGACCTTTTGCATCCTATCAGATTTACATTTGTAGTGGGTGGAATGAGATCCCATGTTTGATCTTTAAGTAGGGTAGTATATTCATTTGCCATTGCTTTGTGCCACTTGGGGTCTTTGGAAGCCTTAGAGAAATTGGAGGGTTCATGGTAAAGATGTGCAACATAAATTAAAGCATATATTTGGTTATGCATAAGTTGACGCCATGTAATAGTCTTACTTTTTAATCGCGTCACCATAGGATGAAAAAGACCCATAGCGGGATTCAAGGGTGGATGTGTAGAGATGTTTGTTGTGTCCATTGAAAGAATAGGTCTAGTAGATACTTTAGGCACCACCGAGGGGATTGTTGGTGATGGGTTACAAGGACCATCTTGGGAACCACAATTTTGTGTACCTTGTAGTGAGAGTATCTCATGAAAAGGTAACAAAAATTAAGAAGGATCAATGGTCGAGGTGGATGATTGTTTGGTAGTTGTGAAGTGAAAAACATCCTCATCAAATGTCGCATCAGCAACTATGTATATTTTTGTTCTTTTAAGGCATTGGCAACATAGCTTTTGTATCCAATTAGGTATCTTAAGAAGATACAATTAGTGGATCGAGGAAGTAATTTTTGCTTTGTATAGGGATGAAAATATGAATAAACGAAGCATTTAAAAATTCGTAGATAAGAAACGAAACGAGGGGTGTGAAATAATTTTTTTGATAGGGAATTATTGTGAATAACAGTGCTAAGAAGGTGGTTAATAACATGGACAACAACCTCAAAAGCATAATCCTAATAAATTAATGGGATTTGGGCTTGAGTTAACACAAAAGCTTGGTTTCAACTATATAGCAATGTTTGTGTTTAGAAGAACTATTTTGAAATGGGGCATAGGGGCTTGATATGTAATGAAAATGCCCAAATAGTGATGATGTAAATTTGGTGGCTCCATCTTATTGTATACTTTTTATTTTGGTTCGGAGTAGATTCTCTACAAACTATTAAAATGTTTGAAATATTGTAAGAAATTGATCACGATATTGAAATTAGAAAAGCCAAGAAAATTTTGAAAAATCATTCACAAAACATATATAATACTTGTTGCTCATTGAGGAAGTAATTGAGTAACTTTGCTCATTGATGTGGGTGTTTAATGGGTGTAGAAAAGAAGCCGAGGTAGAGAAGAAGAAAAGGAAAAGCTAGAAGAGAGATTAAAGACAAGAAGAAGAAGAGGTGGAAAAAGACAAAGGCGTTGAAAAGACCAAAGTTAGTAATGCAAGACAGGAAGTTAGCAAGGTTAGTGTCCTGGAAATCGATTGCGGTGACAAAGATGCATAGGAAATCCTTGGAAGCTAGTGTTGGCATTGTTAGGTTTTATGGCTAACCAAGAAGGGGGGGTTGAATTGGTTTCTTAGGTTTAAGCTTTATTTTTTCTGTTCTTTTAGATTTTATGCAAGATTGTCATTCAACACAATTATATCAAAGCATATAATCAAAGAGATAAGACAAGATAAGCAAGCTCAAAGGTTTACACAGTGGTTTGGCACTTTTCACCTACTTCCACCCTCTTTTCCTTCAACTTATACCAAGTTGAAGTCTACTTTACTTCAAGCTAGGAGAAATCCTCTCTTACACTTCACAACTCCTCAATAAGGAGTTATTTGATTCACAGTTACAATGTTTAGGTTGAGCCAACCTTAATTCATCAAGCTATCCTCAAATATATAATGTGAGTGAGGAATGATACTTATCAAAGAGCTAATTGAAGATGTATAAACTCAATTTAAGCTCTAATCACAAAACCCTTAATTTTCACAAAGTTAGGGTTTTTGATTTACAGAGAAGTTTATATGCATATAATAATTAAAGTTCGATCAACACATAAAAGACTTAATCTAATAGTGAATATCCACAAGAATATTAGTTTGAAGGAATATCACCGAAGATACACTGTTGCTTTGAAGATTGATGAAGAATATCGTCAAGTATAATATCTTTGCAAGGCTTGAGTATAAACTTGATTTCTTAACACAATCTTATCAAAACCACATCGAAAGACTTTTTTCTTCTTCCTTTTATATTAGATATCAAGTAAATGAGTTTCTAGGTTTCATTTGCACCTGAGATGCTCGTTAGAGTTAAGCCGTTGAGACTTGACAGATGCTACATCAATCAATAGTGTAGATGGCGATAACTTCAATTCAATCCAACAAGGTTGTTTAAGCTCAGTCCAGCAGAGAATAAGCTTGGTCCAGCAAGGCTTGATCACATAGAACCTTGTATTATGATTTTTTCTTTCATAATATATTCTTTGGCCCTTTATGTACCAACAAGCATATTGAGTAAAGTATCATTTTTTCTTTAATATAATCGCTTATATTTTTACTCATTAAATCACATGAAAATATTTACTTAAACTTAATATGTGATGTTTGATAATGGAATGTAGGAAACCAGCTACTTTATAATATCATTAGTTGATATTATAATTTGCACACTTTTTACTTCCTTTGGTATTCAATGTATGCACATAAAGATATTATCATACATTTACAAATAAAATTTTTTCTCAACAAAACACATCAACACATGATTTTCAATAGGCATTGCATCCTAGACCAAAAGGCACAAGTTGGTGATTGGTTTGACAGTCTCCTACTACTTGGTCTGCTGAAATGAAGGGCTTCACGGTGATCACATGTATTTTCTCCACTCGTTGTTAAGGAACAAGTTGGGCAACAAACATGTAAAGGTGATTGTTACTATGGTGTGTTCTTGTAGAAGGAGCATGAAGATGAGACCTTGTCTTTCTCTTTAACAAAGTTTAGACAATCATGACTCAACGTTTCTAGAAAAAGGTGACGTGGATAAAGTATTTACGCACCATTATGATGTGAGTTGTGGAAGAAAGGCCATTGAGAAGCTAGGCATGTCTTTTAAGGGATGTGATGTCACAGGTCTTAGTAGATCTATGTGGCACCTAGGTCTCAGCAGAGATCTGGGTTAGCCTTTCTATGCTCTCAATTGATTACCTGAAAGCCACAATGGGACAATTTGGTCAGTCCCTGAGACAACTTGTTGGGAAATTGGCAAATAAAGGGCGCACACAAACACATGTCTGAATGTACATCTTTATTGAACCAGAGAATCATCCAAGTTACAAGCAAACAAGCTACAAGCCACAAGCCAAGCAACAAGGCAAAGACTCCCCACACCCAATGGGGTTATGTTCTATACAAAAGGGTCATTTACATTACATCGCAACGGAATTACAAACATAAAGCATTAAAGGTACAAAACGTTAGTGAATGCTTGGATGAGGTGGAGAAAAGATATGTGCGCAAGCTAAGTCAAGTCATTTCAATTGTTAAATCCCTGCAAGATCGAAGGGGCACCGAAGCTGTGAGTGCAAGACAACCACCCCAAAATGAAAACTCATGAAGAGACGGAGGAAATTGACCTCTGTTGAATCAAAATGGTGGAAATGGTGGTAATAGACCCACATCCAGTCGGGATGGTGGGGTGAGGAGAGGAAATATCTCCTGCTTTATTTGCAATGGACCTCACATCATGAGAAATTGTCCGAAGAAGAGATCCATGAATGCAATAGAGTAGGAGGTAACCCTATTTGAATCTCCAGTTGAGGAAGAGCACTCCATGACCCTTCAAGCATTTAACTCAATGAAGGGCAAGACCTTGACATCTGCTATGAGGTCTCTGATGTATGTAGAGTGCGCAGTTAATGGCGAGCTCATGAAGGCCATGGTCAACTTAACCATGACCAACAACTTTATCACCCCTAGCGAAGCTAAGACGCTAGGCCTAATGGTAAGGGAAGATATGGGCTCACTCAAGATGGTGAACAATACTCCATGGCCAGTAGTTGGAATAGCTCGTGGAGTGGACTTACATGTCAGCAAATGGAAGGGGAAAATAAACTTGACTATAGTGGCTATGGATGACTACAAGTTGGCACTCGAACTAGACTTTCTCCATGTGGCCAATGCGTTTCCCTTCCCTGCACACAACTGCTTGTGCATCTTCATAGGTGATATGTTGTGCCTCATCCCGACCTAGGCCATGGGTCCAATGCAAAAGAGCCTTTCCACCATGCAGTTGAAGAAGGGCATGTGGAAGGGTAAAGAAACATATTTGGCCATGTTGAAGGAAACAAAGATGGTGATGGAAGACAAGCTCCCCGAAATCATTGCCAATCTCTTGGAGGAAAACGGGGATGTGATGCCTCTAGAATTGTTGAAATAGCTGCTGCCTAAGCGGGAGGTGGAGCACACAATTGAGTTAGAGTTGGGGGCCAAGCCACCAATGAAAGCTCCTTACTAGATGTCCCCACATGAGCTAGAATAGCTTAGTAAACAATTGAAGTCCTTACTTCACGCGGGGTACATTCGGCCAACGACATATGGCGCTTTGGTCCTGTTTCATTCCAAGAAAGATGGGTCCTTGCGACTCTGTATTGACTACCGAGTGCTGAACAAAGTCACGGTGAAAAACAAGTACCCTATCCCCTTGGTAAGAGAATTATTTGATCGGTTGGGCCATGCTAGATACTTTACCAAGGTGGACCTGTGGTTGGATTATCATCAAGTCTGAATTGCAGTAAGGGACGAGCTTAAGACCACTTGTGTGACTCGCTATGGCTCCTTTGAGTGGTTGGTGATGCTGTTTGGGTTAACCAATGCCCCGGCTACATTCTACACCTTAATGAACAACTTGTTCAATCCTTATTTGGACAAGTTTATGGTCGTCTACTTGGACAAGTTGTGGTCTACAACAATTCATTGGAAGAGCATTCAGAGCACCTGAAGATGTTGTTCAGGGTGTTACGCAAGAATCAGTTGTACTCGAAGAGGGAAAAATGCTATTTTGCCCAAGAAGAAGTATATTTTCTAGGCCATGTAATCAAACAAGGAACTTTCTGAATGGACCCTGCTAAGGTAAAAACCATCAAGGATTGGGAAGCTCCTTATAAAGTTACAGAGTTAAGATCTTTCCTAGGCCTAATTAATTATTACCAATGCTTTATTGTCGGTTTCTCGGCGAGGGCTACACCTATAACTGAATTGCTGAAGAAGTCCAATCCTTGGGATTGGACGAAAACATGTCAGCGGGCTTTTGAGGATTTGAAAGCTACGGTGACAAAGGAACTAGTGTTGATACTATTAGACTTCTCTAATCGATTCGAAGTACACTTCGATGCTTCTGATTTTGCCATCGGGGGTGTACTGATGCAAGATGGGCATCTTATTACATTCGAGAGCCGAAAGCTAAATGAGCCAGAGTGAAGATATACAGTACAAGAAAAGGAAATGACGGTGATTGTTCATTGCCTAAAGACTTGGTGCCACTATCTGCTGGGTTCACAGTTCTTGATCTAAATGGACAACATGGCGACGACTTCTTCTAGACCTAGAAGAAGTTATCCCCAAAGCAGGCTAGGTGGCAAGATTTTATGGCTGAGTTTGACTATGTTATGGAATAGAAGCCTATGAGAGGCAATGTGGTGGCTGACGCCTTTAGTCGAAAGAGTGAGTTGGTTGCCATGAGCGTAGCGGTGGGAGACACGCTACTAATCATAAAAGAAGGAATGGCTCATGACCCTGTGGCCAAGCAGTTGGTGCAACTCGTTGAGGACGGCAAGACGAAACAGTTCTGGCTAGAGGATGGATTGCTTTACACCAAAAGGAGGCACTTGTATGTTCCTAAGTAGTAAAACCTTTGCCGCAAGCTTATTGGTGAGCACCATGTGAGCAAGTGGGCGGGGCATCAGGGAAAATGGTGGACAAGAGCACTTTTAGAAGCTTCGTATTATTGGCCTGACATGTGGGACCAAGTCGAGTTGTTTGTGAAGACTTGCCTTGTTTGCCAACAAGACAAGCCAGAGAGGAGAGCTCCTAAGGGATCGTTGAAGCCTTTGTCGATTCCAAGTCAACCATGGGAGAGCATCTCCATGGATTTCATCACGAAACTACCGAAGTCTAATGGGTGTAGCTCGATTTTGGTAGTAGTAGATTGTTTCTCCAAATACAAGAGTTTTATACCGGCCCTAGTGGAGTGTACTGCAGAAGTCATAGCCTACCTTTTTCTTAAGCGTGTTATGATATATTGAGGGTTGCCGCAGAACATCATGAGTGATTGAGACCCACGATTCACTGGCTGATTATGGCGAGAATTATTCAACCTCTTGGGCTCAGAGTTATGGTTCTCTACATGCTTCCATCCTCAGATAGACGAACAGACGGAGAGGGTGAACAGCCTAGTGGAGTTGTATTTGTGACACATTGTCAGGGAGAGTTAGAGGAATTATGTGAAGTTGATAGATGTAGCTTAGTTCTCCTACAACCTCTAAAGAAATGAGTCAACCAATAAAAGCCTTTTCGAGTTGGTGATGGGGTTAGTAACCCTTGACCCCTCCGACTATAGAAGCAAAGTCATCGGGGCAGTGTCATGGCACTCACGAGATGGTGAGATCTTCGAAAAGAAACTTGGATGTGGCTAGATCCTACTTGAACAAGGTTATCAAGAGGATGAAGAAGTGAGCCGACAAGAAGCATAGACCAGTTGTCTATAACATAGGGGATCAAGTCTTAGTGAAGTTTCTCTCTTACCAGTACAAGGCGTATAGACCTCTTCACAAGGGTTTATGTCGAAAATATGCAGGACCGTTTGAGATTGTGGCTAAGATTAGAAAGGTGGCTTATTTGCCAGTCCATACTAATCGTGATGTGAGTGGTGGAAGAAAGGCCCATTAAGAAGCAAGGCATGTCTTTTAAGGGAAATGATGTTGAAAGGGAATGTCGAAGGAAAATGTGTGAATGCTTTAGAAAGGTAGGATAAAGGAAGGTTAACTTAGAAAAGGAGTCCGCAACCATGCAGCAACCTTCAGGTGAGAGGGGGTATAATGACACTTCCATCAAATTCTGGGTTGAGAACAAACAAAAATATGTTGGCAAAAAGGAAAGGCATGGAAATTTGTGAACATTGATGAGTTTTTAGAGCCTACAAAAAGGAAGAAGGTGATAATGATTTCCAGTGGACCCAACCTTGTAGGAGGGGAGTTTGATAGAATTGTCTAAGATTGTTTTGCAACTAAATGCCGTGTTGGATGGTAATGAAGTTAAGTTATCTGAAGTATGTTAAGGGAAGCCCATCAGTTCTAGGAGTATTCATCAAACGAGGGCTTATGACACTCTCCAAGCAAAAGGCTTGTATCTTCCAAATATTGCCCAAAGAGTGAGACTAATGGTACTTGTCTCTCTCTCTTTAGGTGGATAGATAACAAAGGTTTAGGTGGATAGATAACAAAGGTTTTCGTCATAAGGTATTTACTGTAGCCAGACCAGTCTATAGAGGCTCCATACAAAAAATTGATCTACGACCTTGAGGGCAAGGTTGTCCACATGGGGAAAGTATTGTTACACACGTGAGTCAAAAGGGATAGGTCCAAATAAAAAAGAGGCCTTTTGTTCACTAACTCTACTAGTTGTAAGATTTCTTGTAAAGGCTATGACCCTAGCTTGAATAGGAATAGATAGGGAATGAGTTGTGTTTGTAAATGGGTAAGATGGTAAAAAGGACACCACTTTTTTGGACTAGAGCTCTTTATATGAAGTTGGCTGTGTAAAGAAAAAACAGCTTCAAAATCTAAAAGAACTTGGTTTGTTTTCCCTTCTGGAAACAGAGGTCCTTGGTGTCCTTCTAATGATGCTAACTCTCCACCGTCATCCAAACATCCATAGTCAGTCCCAAATGAGAGTTAACTTGTTCTTGAGAGTTCCAGTTATGTGTTCTAACTTTTGTGCACGTGACATGATGGCATTTATTTCTTGGACAAACTTGGTCACCATCCAGTGGCCTTTGGTTGTGGCTTGAAGGTGTAGAAGAAGAGTAAAGGTGCTGGGTGTGCTTTAAGCTTGGAACTTGGCCAAGAAGGGGCTTTCCAGATTTCTACAATTGTTTTGTATTTCACCACAATTGTGACGATTGAATCAGAGCTAATATTGAGCATTCAGCCTTAAGTTGTCTAGTCATGAACATTCTAATCTTGAAAGGTAGGGTTGGAGACTTATGTTGAAAATCATGTGTTGATGTGTTTTGTTAAGAAAATTTTTATTTGTGAATGTATGATAACATCTTTATGTGCATACATTGAATACCAAAGGAAGTAAAAGATGTGCAAATTATAATATCAACTAATGATATTATAAAGTACCCGATTTCCTACATTCCATTATCAAACATCACATATAGAGTTAAGATAAATTATTTGATTTAATGAGCAAAAACATTAGTGCTTATATTAAAAGAAAATGATACTTGGTAATTGTGTGCTTATAGGTACTTGTGAAGGATAAAGATATACTACTTGCTCAATAAAAATATAAGAGAAAATATTCACTAGCTTGTCCTAGACCGATTAATCTCTATTTGATCATTATTGGACTGATTGCTTGAGGGATCATTGCTGGACCGATTGCTTGCTGAATCATTATTGGACCGATTACTTACTAGATCATTGTTGGACTGATTACTTGCTGGATCATTACTGGACCGATTAACTGCAATACCAATTGATTGCTGGATCGATTAACTGTTGGACCAGTGTGAAGCAGGCCCACGAAGTTCAATCTATAAACAGGCCCACAACACTCAACCTAAGCTGACCTCACTTAAGTGAAACGTGGTCGTTTCACTTTGATAAGAGACTGCTCTCTTATGTCGAACAGAATGAAGCCCTAAACCCCATCTCTGCACAGAGCCATCCTCCTCATTTTCTCTTGATTGCTGACTCTCCAATAGGAAGAAGAATAAGGTGATGGATGTGTTAGAACGGTCCTCTACTGCGATAATCGTGTCTCTGCCTGCAGCTGTGTTATATTGTTTCTATCAAGTCTCAACGGAAAAATCTCAAACAGGTTTGAACCTCAACCTTAAGTGCTTAAGATTCGATAATCTGCTATATAAGAAGCTTCGGGTGAATGTTTGGGTGTTGCTAAACGAAATACTATTGATTTTATCAAAAGAGATTGAAGCTTTGTGAAAATCACATACTCATATTGCCATGTTCTTTAATCCTTGGAGAAAGCAAGAATCTTCGGTGATATTCCTTCAAATTTATTATCTTATGAATATTTACTGTTAGATTGATCTTTATATGTGCAAGATTACTTCAAAATATTATTTGCACATAAAGATCTTTGTAAATCCGAAACCCTAGCTTTGAGAAAAATTAGGGGTTTCGTGAAAAGAGCTTGAATTGAACTTACAAATCTTTAATTATCTCTTTAAGAAACATTATTCCTCACACACATTATATATTTGAGGATTTGTTTGATGTAATATGGTTGATTCAACCTAAGCTTTGTAACCATGGAACAAATAACTCCTTGTTAAGGAGTTGTTAAGTGTAGGAGAGGATTTCTCTTAGCTTGAAGTAAAGTAGACTTTAACTTGGTTTAAGTTAAAGGAGAAGAGGGTGGAAGTAGGTAAAAAGTACCGAACCACCGTGTAAACCTTCAAGCTTGCTTATCTTCTCTTATCTCTTTGATTATATGCTTTGATATAATTGTGTTGAATGACAATCTTGCATGAAATTTAGAAGAACAGAAAAATAAAGCTAAAACCTAAGAAACCAATTTAACCCCCCCTTCTTGGCTAGCCATAAAACCTTACAACTCAAACGGTGCCTTCATTCTTGTTTGTTTTAATTAAAAACTATAACGGGCATGGGAAGGACCCATCAAGAATGCCTAGCAATCCACTGGCCTGAAGATAATGCTTAGTCTGAGCTTTCTGACGAGAAAATTGTGACCTTCTAGCTAAACATTGACTGCTAGGATAGTTGGGTTGCCAGGGGTGGGTAGGGTGAGAGCATGGGTTGTAAAGTGAATGTTGGTGGTTGCGGAAGCCATTGCAAAGGTGGGATCAACAAAAGATTAAAAAGAAAAAATGGGGGCTTTTGCCTTCTAGCTCTATGATACCACCAAGGTAAGGAAATTAGTACCATGAAATTAAAGGATTTCGTGGAGTAATTTCAAGAGGATTTGATATTTCTTAATCTGGTGATTTTTATCACATTCTTGTCATAAATTTATAAGGGAGTACAAGTATATGATCTTTGCAATGAAATTAAAAGCATTAACAACGATTCCTTCAAGATTTCCATCGTGAGGTGAGTATGGACATATTTTGAACTTAAAATTTTTTTTGACCAAATCAAAGATGATTTATTTGGTTTGTTTTCCATTTTTTGAGGATTCTTGCTGTTTGAGATCATTAGCCTTTGCCATCTTCCTTTCATGGTTGATGATGGTGAGTTGATATCGGTAGTACAAGCGTGATTGTGGTGGGTCGCAAGGTTGGACGACGCACAGGTTGTGCATGTGCACTGATGTGGAGTGGGCACTTGAAGTGATGTGGTTGTGTTGACATGGGCGAGTGATGCATAGACACGTGGCAATGTCTTGAGTTAAAAAATTGCTATAAAATCAAAATTTTAGTTGGTTTACTAATTAGGCATATCATGTATCATTATTGGTTTGTGACTTATTCTTTTGAGATCATTTATTGATGTATATTTTGTGCATCGGTGAAAAATTGAAATGGAAATAATTTGAATCTTTGATTGCAAAAGACTTATTTGAAAAGGATTAAATTGACTTTTAAACTTTGAAGAAATTCATGGAAAGTTGAAAATAACTTTATGCGCTAATATTTCCCATTAAACGTAAAGTATTTTTAAAATTTGAATATGATTTATGTGTTATTGATTAGGTATCATTATTTGTGTGTCAAATCTCGATGCATAGATTGAAAACTAAATAAGGATACAATTTAATTTTTGCTTTCAAAACTAAAAAATGTTTGAAATGTTCATGGGTCAAATATCAATGCATAAAAGTGAGAATTAAAAAGTGATATAATAAAATGTCTATGATCAATTTCAATTCTAGAAATTTTTTGCAGTGTGTGTGTGATTGCAGTCTCAAATGTGAAATAATAAAGTTGTGTGCAAGAGAAATAAATACATATTTTAATGTCTTAGTCTTAAGGTGAATAAATACATATTATGATGTTTTAGTCTTAAGGTGCAACACACCATTTTTGGTGTTCTTTAAGCCAAACCCTAATCAATAGTCCCACCAGTCATGAGTTTGAGTCCACTCCCCTCCTTCCTGGGTGCATGTGTTATAAAAAAGAGAAAGAAAAAAAAAAGAAAAACACAATTTGTGGCATTGTGTGCATTTGGAAATGATGTGTTGTTAAAAAGGTGCAACACACTATTTTATTTAGTGGAGGTAACAGTAACTATGGTTTTATGTCCTATATTTGTTTAGCGTACACACAGACACATAGAAAGGAAACTGTCTACTTTATAATATTATTAATTAATACTATAATTTGTAAACCTCTTATTTTCTATATTTGCTTAGCATATAAAACATGAAGGACACTGGTACATGATTTGTAAAACATTTTGTTACATTAAGATACATTTTCATGAAACCTACTCTTTTTCTAATACTAAACTTTTAAATAATAATGTTATGCTTAAACACATAAATACATATGTATATCTAAGACCACATTTATAAATATCAACTATTGACATGATCACTTGGAACAAAACTTGTTAACTTGTTGGGCAACTAAATAATAGCCAAGCCAAGAAAAAGATATAATTAAGATTTTGAAAATGTTTATTAACTTTTTATTTTCTAGCAGATTCTTAGATATTTGCTCTTAGACGACTCATTATAAGTTGACAATGGACAGATATAGCCAGCCGTTTGACCTCAAAATTATAATTAGGAAGTATGACAAAACTTGATGAGAGAGAGTTCAAGGAAACAATTCACATCGTTTAGAGTGGTTCAACTTTAAGCTTTTCTTTAACTTATATGTATATTTCTTTAGTACGATACAGCTAAAGAATCCCTTTTGTTAATCTATACAACAATTGATTCACACAAGATCTTCTAATCCCACACTTAACATACACTTTTCTTAACCCTTGGGAAAAACATTACAATAAATATGCAAAAAATGGTCCTACGGTTCTACACCAGGAGCTCCTTAAGACCGAATTTTCTCTTAAGACATTAAGAGATGAAAGCTAGGGGAGATGAATGAGATTAGATACCCTAGTAGTCCTAGCCGTAAATGATGGATACTAGGCATTGTTTGTATCAACCTATGTAGTGCTGTAGCTAACACGTTAAGTATCCCACCTAGGGAGTTTGTTCACAAGAATAAACTCAAAGGAATTGATGGGGCCCTACACAAGTGGTGGAACGTGTGGTTTAACTCGACGCAAAGCAAAAAAACTTACTAAGGCTTGACATGCCACAAATCCTTTTAAAAAAGAAGGGTGCCTTTAGGAACGTGGACACAGGTGGTGCATGGTTGTTGTCAGCTCGTGCCTTGAGGTGTTGGGTTAAGTCCCGCAATGAGTGCAACCCTTGTGTTTAGTTGCCACCATTGAGTTTGGAACCCTAAGTAGATTGTCAATGATAAGCTGGAGGAAGGTGAGGATAACATCAAGTCATCATGCCCTTTATGCCTTGGGCGACACACGTGCTACAATGGCTAGGACAAAGGGTCGTGATCCTGCGAGGGTGAGCTAACCCCAAAAACCTATCCTCAATTTGGATTGTAGGCTATAACTTGCTTACGTGAAGCTAAAATCGGTAGTTATCACCAGTCATCCATACAACGGTGAATTTGTTTTCGAGCCTTGTACACATTGCCCGTCACACTATAGGAGTTAGCCATGCCTGAAGTTATTACCTTAACCACAAAGAGGGGGATGCGGAAGACAGGGCTAGTGATTGGAGTGAAGTCATAACAAGGTAG
Organism: Casuarina cunninghamiana; assembly: GCA_028551485.1. Classification (NCBI taxonomy): domain Eukaryota; kingdom Viridiplantae; phylum Streptophyta; class Magnoliopsida; order Fagales; family Casuarinaceae; genus Casuarina; species Casuarina cunninghamiana. Next base: position 13,812,909 of record CM052371.1, read on the forward strand.
CCTTATTGGAAGGTGTGGTTGGATCACCTCCTTTTCAAGGAGAGCTAAGGGTTGTTGGGTATTTTGGTTTGACATTGCTTCACACTTAAAAAGAAGTGAGCTATGTCTAGGTTAAACTTGAAGATAAAAGTCTTCTTTTGTTTCTCAATGGTGAAGTAAGACTAAGCTCATGAGCTTATTCTCCTAGGTCGGAACAAGTTGATAGGATCCCCTTTTTTATGTCCCCATGTCCCTTTGTGTGGCAACATAGGGGCAAAAAAAGGAAAAAGAGGAATAGGGTTTCTCTCGCTTTTGGCATAGCGGACCTCAACAGAAGGCTTGCATAACAGGCTATTAGCTTAATGGTAGAGTGTGCCCTTGATAATTGTGTCATTGTGCTTAGGCTGTGAGGGCTCTCAGCCACATGGATAGTTCAATGTGCTCATCAACGCCTAACCTTGAGATGTGGATCATCCAAGGCACATTAGCATGGCATACCTCTCTTATTCGAATTGGGGTTTGAAATGAAACTTGCACATTTTTGGTGCTACCACCTCTTCTTTAGCAACAACATTGTCTCAAACATTCAAAATTGTTTTAATCTCAACCATTAACATGCTTGCTAATGTGGCTTCATCCAATCATGAGCTTAAAACATAGACTTGTAGTGTTTTTTTTTCCAAGGGTTAAGAAAAGAGTATGTTAAGTGTGGGGTAGCACACGACTTGAGCTACTTGGATACTAATGTAGGCTATTTTATTAGATTTGTGTTTGTTGAAGATTGTAGTAACATTGTATTTGATGAAGTATTGTCTATGGACCTCATTGTGTTTAACCATAAAACTTATAGTGGATCTATGTTTGGTTGGGTAGAAGAGACAAACTGTTTTAATAGTCTCTTCCTCGATCTGTTTCTAACAAATTGTATGACAACAAATTATATATCTCTTGTAGATTCATAAGGATAGTATTTTTGTCATTATTAAAATATAAATACAGTAAAATACACCTTAAGAACCTCTTTCTTTTTTAAGGTGATAAAATCATGACGTAATATTTTACATACACTACAGTTAATTCACAATGTGCAGCTTTGTGCCTTTTGGTCAATAGTTAGATATAAGGCACAAGACCATAGTAAACGACAGCAAGGCAAAAAATTACATCAAATTGCATATTTGTGCGCATCGCACCAGTAGAGAGAAATCATGTGCGTTATAACAGATATAGTTACTTTGGGTTGGAGTCACTAGCCCCCCTTAATTTGGTAAAAGAATGAGTAAAGAGAGTGACTCCCCTCAAGGATAGAGAAAATATGAAAATAAGACTAACTTCCCTCGTTTTTAAATGAGTAGTAGAGACTATGATATTTAGATCATAATGATGTAGAATAAGATGATGTTTTATTAGCCTTTCACAACAGATGTGAGTGGGGTGTAAAATACAATTATCCTAATTTGTGTTGTGATGCAAAGATGGCTATTTTGTGTCCAAAAAATCATCTAAGATGCTCTGTGTTGTTACATTTGTTGAGGACAACATGAAAAAAATATCCAAGCTCTAATAATTGATGCTAGATCCATAGAATTTGAACACAATAACTGGCTTTAGCTATATATTCGACTGTAGAAATTGTTATGGTCATACTTCGCAGCTTTTCGGAAAACGATGATGCAAGTGTGTTCCCCCGAAACTGAAAAGCATCTCTTGTTTTTATTTTTTGTTTTTATAATTACGGTACCATAGAACTAGGCTAGAGTTTTCCTTAAGATATCTAGAAACTTTTTCAATGCCACTTAAGTGTGGTTCTTTAGGGTTCGATTGATATCTTGGACACATACAAGCACTAATATAGGATATGATGTCTATATTCATTCAGATATAGTTGTGACCCAGTTGTGCTCCTATGAAGTTGAGAGTTAATACATTTTCCATTTAGATTTGACTCCATTTTAGTTGATGTACTCATAGGAGTGGACAATGACTTGACAGTTTTAAGTTTAGATTTCTTTAGAAGTTCAAATACAAACATAGATTGATCTATTGAAATCATAATTTCAGTTTGTTTCATTTGAAGACCAAGAAAGTAAGTTAATTCACCTATTATACTCATTTTAAACTCATTATCTAATAATTTCTGTAAATTCTTTGCATAAGATTTCATTGGTAGAATTTAGAAGTTCGAATTTTATAAACCAAACATAATATATTGAACTTTAATTCATAAGAGATCATGTGATGAAAGATGATGTCACACTAGAATCTATAAGAAAAGAGAATCAACTAGTTGATATATATACAAGACTGTCAATCAAAGAGAGATTTCTTACTATGAGACAAGAACTATAATTTGAATGCTGTTTGATTCGTGCTTAACATTTTCTGAGTATAGCTTGCGTTGCTTCTATATATGCGACAACGATAATGAGAAAGGGGGAGCTTATGTTTCACATATTTAGAAATAGGCATGTTTTTTCCTCATACATTAATGCCTAAGGTCTTGCATATAGTCCTCATACCGTCTATTTAGATAAATATAAGGGTCCTGTGAATCATACAATTCTGGCACCATTTTCTATATGTCTTTACTCGGTATACTACCCCAAACTTAGTACATCCACTAAGGGGGAGCCTTGATATCCTATTTAATCTACCAATTTTTTTTTTTTTGCTGACAAAAGGAAAGAAAAATGATGGAATAGAATATAGGCATTTGGCATAATTTTATACTTGTTATGTATATCATCTATGGTGTCATCTATGTTGTATCTTCATAGGTTATTAAAGTTGTTAGTTTGGTTATTTTCAAGCTACAACCTTGTTGTTCAACATGAGCTTCATTTCTCAAAGCCCTGTTATATTTTCAGAAGTTTTGTCAAACATAAAAAAGGAGGAGCTTTGTCAGTACATGCTCAATTTTGATATTAACAAAGAGAATGGGATGAAAATTATTTGAAAACTTTCTTTGTTTGTTGTCATAATTATATGACAGTTACATGAACATGTAACACTTGCCAGTTTAAAGCTCAATCTCAAAAGCAACTATTCATGCATATATACCTAGATTGAGTGGTTGTGTGAGGCTTGAAATTGCATAATGTCCACAAGCTAATCTGATGCGCTCTGTCATGATGTTTTTAAGCTCCAACTTGCCTATACTGCTCATATATTTCAACGTAAACAGCATGTTATTTTGATGACTAGAGAATGATCAAAGTTGATTATAGCGTGTGGGTGAAATTGCGTTGTCTATATTGCACAAACTGCTATTTACACTTCTAACCAAAATGGAGCTCCTGATGATTAATATATACTCCATAATTCTGATCTCTGATGTTTCTGTTGCAATCCAGACGGTCAGATCGTAAAGGGCTTCAATGGCTAGTCATTGGTGCTATATAATGGATATTTGCTTCTTGTATATTGTTTATTCACTTAAGAGGTACCCAAGTGTACTTAACCATACTTGTATTCGTATAATTGGAGGTGAAAATCAATCCAAACGTAAAAGGAACAAAAGTCAGAGTTGCCCTAATTTGTTGTAAAAGCTTAAGAAGAGTGCTCCTAAGCTCATTTTTGTGATATTTAGTGCTTAGCCACCTATTTTTCCTCGAGTGAGAAACATTGTCTGAATTGGGGCCCGAGACATGGTGAGAGGACTCCCAACTATGATAAAACTAAAGATAATTGTACTTAATCTAGTTTTATGCATTTTTTCCCAATTGAGCTAATCTGATTGTGATTGTAATAGTGAAAAACCTCTTCGGTTGAGCCAACTAGAGAAAAGTGAATGCAAGTACCGTGAATGCTTAAGCCAAACTACTCAACTATTTATTCCACATTGTTGGAATACAGATTTTGATGAATGATATAAAATACATGTAGTTAAATATTTTTGATGGATGCTGCAATTAAATTCTTGGGTTTAAGTTGATATATATTTCATTATTGTAGGGAATTGAAAAACGAATAAAGAAAAACTAAGTGTTCTTAGAGAGCTTGAAAAGTCAAAGCTCGTGGACCAAAATAAAAGAAAAGAGGACAAGCTTCTCACATATCCTTAGGAAAGAAGAAAGCAAAAAGAACAAGCTTCTCACGGGTACAAAGCAAAGAAGAAAACAATGATTGCCTTTTTTTTTTGTGTGAAATTGGTTAAACAAACATGGAGCTTTGTGAACCATTCTTAAAGCCATTTTTGTTTCGTACGCCATAAAGTTTAAAGAAGAAGAAGGAAGAGAGAAGAGCGAGGTAGTACGAAAATATAGAGACTTACCTACACGACATCATCCACAACAATGGCTCTACTCTCAAAGCAAAAAAGAAGCAACCCAAAGCTTTCATTTTTAGAATTGGCTCTCAATGATTTGGGGGAAAAGAATTATTGTGCTAGGCATGTTAGAGAGCTCCAATGGAAAGAATATGTGATCCAGTTGGAAAAAAGTAACAACGGCTATTTTAAAGTAAAAGGTTAGCTCTTTTGATACTATATTAGAGCAAAAAGTTTATAGAGAAAAGAGAGAATGAAAATAAGAGAAAGCAAATATCTTTCAAAAAATTCATATTCTTTTTTCAAGCTCATCAAGCTCATGAATTGGTTCTTTATTAGGTGACTATAATATGCTTCAATATATATTGTTATTGAATTGATTTTCTACAAGTGAATAGTGTTAGAGCTTATTCAAAATTTGGGGGTTTTGTCCAAATCATTCTATAATAGTTTTCTAGTACTTGTTTGAAATTTCTAAACTATATATTGCATATCTTGTAGAAGCTAAGTTTAAAACTTGTAACATTGGGGTGAGAACTTATAGCTTGGTTTAAAGGATTGGTTCTCCCTTGTAAAGGATTGGATATCTCTTGTAATCAATTCATGAATTGATTAAAAGAGTAACTCTAGCAAGCTGTTAGGGTGGGTTGGAGTAGGTGCCAAGGTGTTTGGGCCAAACTACCTTCTAAAAATTGATTGTCTTTGTATGATTGTGTTTTGTATGAGTTTATGCTTTCTGTCATATAATCATTAATTGCTTCACACAGTAAAAATAAAAAAAAGAAAAGAATTTTTAAGAAACCTAACTCACCCCACCTTTTAGGTTATTATAGGATCTAACACACATGATTCTCTCTTCTCTATCTTAAACCAACAGAGAAATCAATTTTAAAGACCTGATCAAATCCCTCTTCTTGGATTGCCATATACCTAACACAAGCCTCAATCATTTTATCCATGCAAGGAGACTACTTTCGATGTATCTAAGCCATTGTGCTCATCGTTATCAATTATTGCTTCACTTCTTCATTACTAAATAGTTTAGGCCACTACTTTGTTTGCGATCTAGCTAATTTTCTGCTCTTTCCCTTCAATGCATCAAGTGATTAGAAGTATATCCTGAGGGTGAAGCAAAAAGTTTTCAGATGCTGATAGGAAAAGTTGAACCCATATTGAAAAATGATGTTGCAAGAAATACTTTAGAAGTTGACCTAATTCTGAATTTAATAATGTTGCAAGAAATATCTTTTACAATAACAACAATCAATCAAGGGACAAACTATGCATAATCTAGCCATCATTTGAGAGATAGTCCATGCTCACGGAACTGGACATCCATCCACTACTACACCAGGGGCTGTAGGGCACATGGCTAAAGGACAGTGGTCGCCCACATCTATCCCCCACCAATCAACTCCATATATATCATTTAGCTGAAGAGCAAAACTTGCTAGGACAGCTAATAAGGCAACCCCCATGTCTATGCCATAAGCTAATACGTAGTTGTACTTAGTCCACCAGGCTTTGTGTCTTTTATACACAAAGAAGTTGAAGACAAGAGCGAGAAAAGCCCAAGACCAAAAATTCACAGGTCCAGCAGCTGGCATACTCATAGCAGAAATGAATATAACGGGCACATTGATGCTTCTAATCCATTCAGCTTTAGGGAAAAGCTGCGAGATAACCCAAAATAATAAAGTAGCAATCGGACCGATCAAAAAGAAATAATATAGATTGCTATACATGCCATCGGGAAAAAAGATGCGACTTGGGCCAACCACTCCCCAAATTACTGAGGTTGTAAAAGTAACATGCTCTGAGGGACACGTCCAAGGGCTGCCTTCTGGTAATTTACCACGTTGACAAATGTCTTTCATAGCTGAGAGTAACCACCATGATGTTGAATAACTAACTGTGGACGTTATGATTGAGCCCAGGACTTGAGCAGCAAACATGTGTTTAGGAGGGATCTTCATGTAATGGGCCAACTTGAGCTCAGAAAAAATACTGAGAGCATTGTCCATGGACGACACACAAAATGACTTGAAAACCAAGTTTGCTATTGGTCGGCCAGGGTAGAGATAACCTAACGATAATTCTGAAGCTAGACCCAAGTTCAAGCTCTGCACAAAATTGAAAATGAGTTAAGACTTTTAAGCCCAGAAGGATCATGCTGACACATTGAACTATAAATTGGTTACATAGTCTATACAAAGAAAAGGCAGGATGCCATGACTCACTTGGCCAGTTGTAGCTTGAAGCACGCCGAAAGGAAGAATCAGAACTGCAAGCATGAGGCATCCTAACATGATCCCCCAATACGGAAGTTGCAGCTCTTTATTGAATGCTGTGGTAGTGAAAAGTGATACGGCAAGCATGGAAACCACGACGGAAACGAACCACCATCGAGGAATACGCTTGTACTTCTTCATAAGTCTATTATGCACATCTCCAGGGTTATCTTTATCAAGTATTGCCATCTTACAATGTTGCCACGTGCCCCTACAAACGCACAAAAAACATATTTAGTACCTTTGAAAAAAAAAAAGGGGAAAAAAAAGAGTGAAAAATCCATTGACTACCTCCCATAAAATATGATAAAATGTGCAAGTGAAGAAGTGACGCTTGCAAGAACGAATCCAAGAGCCAAAAGATAGACGGTACCCAAATACATCTGTGAGTAATCTTGATATCCTTTTTCATTGAATGTCAAGTCTTCCTGATTTAAAATTCTTGTGATGTCGTAAACATTGCCAGTTTTGTCATAGAAGTCAGAAGAAAAAAGAGGGAATCGTTTGTCGTTGTACACGTTCTTCCAGTAGAAGATAGGTGTTAGCACGTAGAGAAACACCACGAACCCCAACATCATATTAAGAACCGTATTCACGGGGAAAACTAATGGGTTTCCGAAAAAGCCAGATATGGCATTCCAATCCAATGCAATTGAACCGATGCCAAACCCACCACGACCAGAGCCTATGATTTGAGGAAGCACCGAGTTTTGCCATATCCAACAAACGAAGGAAAGCGCACCAATCGAAGGGAAGAAATATCCAGGTACAATTGCGTAGGCAAAGCTTGCAATTGCTGCTATACAAAAGAATTGGAGTGTTGTAAGCTGTCCCCTTGTTCTTGGTTCGGCTACATGCAATGCTCTGGCTATCACAAATCGAAGAACATCAGCAACGCATATGCAAACACAAACAGAAGCATCAACCTACTCAATGAAAGATTACCTGTAAAGGCACACATCAACTAGGCACAAAGGGTACCACATATAAGGAGAACTTACAAGGAGCTTCATAAAGATTCCAGCAAAACCATACCCAATCAGCTGCATATGTTCAACAATATTATGTCGTAATCAAAGTACAGTTAGCAATGAAAACAGACGAAAGAAAGACAAGCTACCTGAGTAGTTTGACACATTAGTAAGCCTGGCCAGAAAGTTATGCTCTTCCCATAGAAAACCTTTGACATTGAAAGGATGGCTATGGCATATGGGTTAATTAAACCTGAGGTTGCCATGACTGTGGTCAATATATGTTCTTTGATGTTGAAAGGCCCTGGATTCATTGAGAATGACCAATTTGTTCCCGGAACTGTGATTGGTTTAGTTGGAAGTGTTTTGTCCATAATTTTTCCCCAAGCAAGAATCAACATTTGAACACAACTATTTGAAATGTATATTGTATTTTGACGATAAAAGAAAAATTGTGTTGAAACAGCAAGCAGTACACAAGTAATAGTTCCAATAATCCATGTTCGAAATGTTAGTGTTGGCAATGTGTAGTCGTCGGTGATTGGAACTACTAGTCTCACTTGCTCTATCGGAGAATCGTTGATTTCTTCTTCTGCATCCAAAAACTAAATTTTACGATGAATAAATGTAATTATGTAAGTCAAAGCGTGAATACATTTACAACTTCAAATTTACCAATCACGTACATGCATCACACACTCGTCATCAAACATCCACATTTACAGCCCAATGAAAACTCGTACCAGCAAATATTGAAAAGATATGATATACCTTCATCCTTATGCGTCTGACGTGACAGATGGAATTCAGTGTTGCTCATTGTCTATTCTAAGTAGACAGCATAAAGAATTCAAATTCAATGTACTAAAAAACGATGGTTTGGGAAGTAATTGGTAGTGAAGTTGAAACTTATTCCAACAATAAAAAATGCTTCAGAAGAAAAGAGAAATGAAGAGAGAGAGAGAGAGAGAGAGAGAGTTTCAGGTTCCTTTCTTCTGAAGAAATGGGACGATCCAGCAATAAGGCCTTCAGACAAGAGTTATATAGACACATGCAAACTAAAAAAAAGTTGTTATTTCTACCGCTCAATATATTGTCGACATGCAAATGTGAGCAGGTTCCGTTTTGTAAGGAAAAGAGACCTTTTTTTGCAGTTATATACAAAGTGCCAACGACATGAAGACAACTATATTAGATGTGTGCAGACAGCTGAAAGGAAGACAGGGAAAAAGGCTTTCCAGATGTCTTAATAAGAATGTCTAGTTCACTAGTTCTATGTTTAAACATCCCAATTATGGACTTTTGCTACGAAAAGTGATCCAGGTTCTTCGAACGTTCCTTTTTCTAGAAATAAATTCTATCATTCATATCTGTAGTCTTTAGTCTTACGGAATCTGAATAGACGGTGAATAAATTATTTTTTTAAAACTTTATCTGTTACTCTCTGTCCGGCTCAAATGTTATTTTTAGTATCATGAAAACTAGAGAATTTAATTTATTTAAAACCTTGGTGTTAGTTGGTCTAGGCCAGTAAAAGGCGCTAGCTTAGAGGTTAGACAAAACATACTGGTCTTTGACTCATTCTTATGTTCGAATATAAACCCATCCCAAGTGATGAGGGCTCAATTGGACATGATAGTAGTGAAATCGCCAAAAACAAGTCAAAGAAACAATTTTAAAAAGTTAAGAAAGTTAAATTTTTTACGGTTTTCTCTATTTGTTTCAAAGAAAATTTATTTTTGTGTTATTAAGCCTTTTAAATTAGTTGGTTCAATTATCAAGATTCTTTTATTATCCCTTTTTTTCTTCTTACGAACAGTAACTAGAATACATAAGGCGAGTAGGATGTTTAGAGAAGGGAGAGAGGTTCTAGAGAAAGTTTATTTACTTTTATTATTTTTATTGCATATATATATATATATATATGGAAATTGTACACGTATTATCAATACCCATAAACTTATTTTTAAGTGTGACATAACGATAATCCTTACAGCCCCACCAAATTCTTTTTATTTTTTATATTTTTATTTCTTTTATATCTTTGATCTTGCTGGTTAATACAAAAAACTCACGAATGTTTTGGGCATTTGGTAGCCTATTGGCACGACTGACTAAAGAGAAAGAAATCTTCGGATAAGCTTGATTCTTTTGATCAATTAATAGCCTAGATTGCACATTATTAGTGAGCACACTAAGCATGTACTTGACTATCCATCTATATCTCATAATATCACTAATACAGATTCCTCGGAGATTCCACTTCCACCCTCAGTTCAGCTTGATTCTGCCTCCCTTCCCTGATGAGTTTCACTACCAAGCAATTATGCTTGACACACAGCCATCACTCAGATGTTCCATTAGAGATGTTAAACTGCCCATCAAGGCAAACACAACCACTGTAAGATGTGCATTATCATTAGTTATGTAAGTGACAATAGACTATTCATTAGATAAATTGTAGGAAAATCTTCATATGGAGATCTACATGAGTCTTCCAACAAGAGATCTAAACAAGAAGGGAAACAAGGTATTTAGAATTTGAAATTCTTAATATGAGTTGAAGTAAGGATCTAGGTAGTGCCTAAGTTCATAGAAGCATTACTAGCAACAAGGTATCAATAGTTTATGTGATACCACTTATTCACCAATGAAAATGAGGGAAGATGACCTATGGTGATAATCTACATTAATGATGCTGGGATATTTGGATTAATATTTTTTATGGCCTTAACTATTTTTGTTGAACAAGATATGCAGAAGATCCATCATTAAAATCTAGTTTAGCCCCGCGCCCAATTCTAGTCTAGTCCTTGTGAATTAAGCACATGCAAGTTAAATAACGTTCAGCCACAAGACTTGACGAGGCAAGAAAATTGGAAGAAGTCCAACGAGGCCTGTGCGGAAAGAAGACAAAACAGCCACAATGTTTGACTCAAATTAGAAGAAGGAAAAGAGAGTGAAACGCGTGAAACTTGCAAGCCTATGTTCTCGCTAATGTGGTCGTGGAAAACGAATGAAGCTGCATCTTCGATGGGTCCAGTCGCTCCCGCTTGTTCGCGAAGGATCAGCCCACGTCCAAGACTGCATCCACATGGAAATCTACAAACTTGGCTGGAAACTTTCCTCAACGACATCGTGCTGATTAGTTTGAAGCTCTCCGTGCAAAAGGAGGCAAAAAAAAATCCCTAGCGTCTTCCTCATTTCAAATCCGATTGTTCTGACAAGTGAGAGATAATGAACAAGAAATTTGTTCTAAACCAAAAGAGTAATCAGTTTTAAAGACCTGATTAAATCCCTCTTTTTAGATTACCATATACCTAACACAAGCCTCAATTATGTTGTCCATGAAAGGAGACAACTTTCGATGTATCTTAGCCATTGTGCTCATCATTATCAATTGTTGCTTCGCTTCTCCATTCCAAACTAGTTTAAGTCACTAGTTTGTTTGCGATCTAACTCATTTTCTGCGCTTCAATGCATCAAGTAACACAAGAGTATATCCTTAGGGTGAGCCAAAAAGTCTTTGGACGTTGATAGTAAAAGTTGAACTGAGATGAAATTGAAAGAGTTCAAGGTGAAGTAATTATGAACTTAATGTGGTTACAAGAAATATCTTTTACAGTAACAATAATGGATCAAGGGACAAACTATGTATAATCTATCCATCCATCCTAAAGGAAATCCATGCTTGGAGAACTAGACATCCATCCCGGCCACACCAAGGGCTATTGGGCACATGGTTAGAGGACAACGGTGACCCGCATCTAGAATCCACCAATCGACTCCATATATATCACGTAGCTAAAGAGTGAAACTTGCTAGGGATAGCTTATAAGGCATTCCCTTGTCTATCCCATAAGCAAATACATAATTGAACTTAGTCAACTAGGCTTTGTGTCTTTTATAGAAACAACAACTTATTAGGGGACAAACTATGCATAAGCTAGCCATCATATGAGCAACAATTCATCCAAAATAGTAAATTTGAAGGACCAACAACACCATGAAGAGCAAAACAACAACTTAAAGCTGAAAGGGTTTGCCAAAACTAAAATAGAGAGAGATTATAGAAGAAATGAAATGTCAAAAACCTAGCTAAGTATGAATCTCTGGTTATGGATTCTTACCCAAAATATAATCCTAAGACTTAAATCAATTTTATACAATGACTATAAATAGATTTGGAAAGAATTGGGTGGAATTAGGGCTGCATGTTGATGTGGTGAGATGTGTGATGATGTGGCCATAGTCCACTAATATGGAAGTTAAAGTTAAAGTGGTGCAATTCATTAGTGCTAATCTTGTACTCTTTGACATCCTCATGCAAATTAATGTGGTAGTATAGACTATAAGGGACAAAAATAAGTAGACAAAGACCTTTTATGAAGATGTTCACAAGTTGATCATTGGATGAAATGAGGTGGATGATACTTGACCTTGAATGAAATGCTCTTGAATAAAGTGGTAATCAATCTCCACATGTTTGATGCAAGCATAAGACACTGAGTTTGTGGTGAGGTATAGAGTAGAAAGGTTGTCACACTATAGAGTATGTGGATGCTCTAGAGAGGAATGTGGGTTAGGAAGAAGAAACTCAGTCCATATGATCTTAATTGGCTAATGTAAACACTTATACTTCATTTATGTGTTAGATAGGACAATTTTTTGCTTGCAAAAATAGTAAGAGATGAGATTGTGATCCATAAAATACAGAAACCACCAACTAATCATTGATCATTGTGACCACTAGCTTATCCAACATCAAAGAATCTGTAAAGAGCTATAGAAACACCAAAATTGAGGAGAATACCAAGTTGGGTTATGTTAGCAAGATAATGTTTTTTGGTGAGTAATAATGGGAGCATGATAGAATTGATGCACAATGTTAAATGAGAAGGCAATGTCTAGCAATTGAAAGTTAGGTACTATAAGGTACCCATGATGCTTTGGTACAATAGAAGAGAAAGAAATAGGTCACCTTCTTAATGGAAAGGGGTTTATTAATGGAGCATAGGGTGGAGACCACCTAAGGAATCATTCATCTTAGCCCAACCAAGAATACCCAATGTGAACTTGGCTTAATAAGAAAAAAAAAAGACCCCTTTTAAGGTAGGTTGAACCTTAACTATGAGAAAATAATGAATTAGCCCTAAGTACTTGATAGAAAATTAAACATGAAGCACTAAAGGAAGATTAGAGAAAGGAGCATTAGGAGAGCTGGTAGGATGATGTTGTTAACATAAACCTAGTGAATATGCTAAATAGATGAGTATGAATGGTAAACAACAAGTATCAACAACAAAGATCATAAGCCCTCGTTGTGTTAAGAAAGTGTTAAATTGTTGAGGCTAAACAAAAGGAGATTTTTTAAGCCCATATAGAGATTTGATGAAAGTGACAAATGTTATATGGATGAAAGGGGTCAACAAAATTTAGGGGTTAGACCATTTATGCCTCCTCATTAAGAAAACCACGTAAGAAGACTATCTAGTCATCAAGCTAATGAATAGGCCATCCATAATAGAAGGCAATAGCCAAAATAGTGCAAATTATAATGGGCTTGGTTGTCGGGCTAAAGGTCTTAGTGAAATTAATAGTAGCATATTAATGAAAACCTTTCAACACAAGCTGAGCATTGTATTACTTAAGAATATCATCAAATAGAAGCTTGACCTTGTATAACCACTTGCAACCAAAAGGTCAAGCAGAAAGGGGTTTTATGACAAGCTCCTAAGTATTATCACATATAATGAAAAAGTAGTTTGTAACCATTGTGTTGTGCTAGTGAGGATCTTAGGTGCCTAAGTGAAGCAAGAAGGCTAAACATATAGATAAGCATTGGCAATGAAGGCAAAAGTGTTCTTTCAAGTCAACATATGTACCATCTCAAACTTGAGTAACCATCTAATGATCATGAGCAAGAGGATCTAAGGTCATGCAAGATGGTAGGGAAAGTAACAAAGTAGGTGCAAAAGGCTTAAAAGGTTAGGTAACTGTAACATCAATGGGAATCAATGAAAAAGTAGATGCAAGTTTCATAGGCATTGGCATTGAAGGTGGTGGTAATGATAAAAATATTGATGAGGGATTAGAAGGCTGCCTAATAAAAAGAAGCACTATGTTTTAAGGAAATCAAGCTCTATAAAAAATGGAATATACTACAATATAAAAATTCTATGTCATGAGACAAAAGAAATGATAGCTTTAACATGAAGAAAGGTAGCCTAAAAAGATGCACTCTTAACAGCACAAAGCTAACTTGTGGTGTATATAGGACTACAAGTAAAGTCGAATTGCAAAACCAAAAGCTTGTAAGGCAAAGATTTATGAGGAGTATGAAAGGGAACCTATCAAGGTGAAAGATGTCCAATGATTGGGAAGGACAAGTGAATGGTTAAGAATATATTTGTCTTGAATACAAACTCCTAAAAGGATAAAGCAATGGAAATATGATCCATCATAGAAAAGCTGATCTCCACAATATGAAGATGTTGGTGCTTAACTATCCCATTCTAGAAAGGAGAATAAAGGCATAAGGCATGTTGATAGGTAAGGTGCATCCATAATGCTGAGGAGAAAAACTCAAGGCGTTATCACACTAGATGGCTTGTAGCCTACACTAAAAGTTAGGTTTTCACAAATTTATGAAATTCAATAAAAATATTAAGAAATTTAGAGAGGGAAGTAAGAGAATAGAATCAGAGAAATGTGAGTACTTATTAATAAAATGCAATAATATTTATGACCATTTAATGATATTATAAGAGATGAGCTCCAAACATTAAAATAAATAAGCTGAAGGGAATAAGATGACCTAGGTTGGGTAGGAAGATGGGAAAAATAATGGCTCTTACTAAGAGTGCACACAATACAAAAGGACTAACTTAAGCCAATAAAATTGGTATATGTGGATTGAAAAAGCCAAACTAAAGTGTTAAAGGAGGCATTCCCTAAATGGTGATGCCATAGGGAAATGGAGTTGACATTGGATACAATGAAAGTGAAGAAAGATAAGGAGAAGCCAAATCATGAAAAATGGAAAGGACCATGAAGAACAATTTGTCCAATGCATAAAGAAATAGTAATAAAATGAGAATCATAGAATAATAAGACATATAAGCTATCAAGGACAAATTTAGAAATAAATAACAACTTCCTATAATAGATGTTACAATTAACACAAAAAAAGAAAAGTAAAAGAAGGATACAAAGGTGCTTGTATGGGTGATAGGGAGAAAAGCATCATTACTCATTATGAGTTGTTAAGGGCCCACATACAAAGTAGGAAAGGAGAAGGCACATGGAGTGTTTGTGACATTGTGGAGTCCCAAAGTTAGTGTACCATGAGGTAGTAGCTTGTATGGAGGGTGGAGAAAGGACAACAAGGGAAAAGTTGGCAATTAAAGGAGGTAAAGTAGTTGGCTAGTGGAAGTGGGCTTGGGACTTAGGTAGGAGATGGATAATAGGGGAAAAGGATATGGGGATGGAGGTTGTAGGAGTTGCATAATAAGCCTATAGAGGAGTAGAGATGAATTGTGAGTTAAAACACACTCAACAATTCGTCATTACATGACTTAGGTAGCCATAAAGCTAACTAAATGGGCCATTGTGCTAATGATAGCACCTTTCATGTTAGTTTTGGTGGCCAATTGAGAAGGAATGGGTAAAAGACTAGTGAGGATGGCCCAAATTGGTTTAGGTTAGGTTAGGAAAAAGAAAAGCTAGAAGGTTGGTTGCTAGGGAGCCAAATTGGCCTAGGTAGATAGGAAAGGTAGTGGTTAAAGGCAAGTTGACATCAATTGTTAGATCTAGCCTTCCTTCATAAGAGGTTGTGTAAGGCATCCCAAAGTTAATGGTTGGGTTTGGGAATGAACAAATATGGTGATGACAAAAGCAGAGAACTCATTGTTAAGGCCTTAGAAGAGGTGGATGTGATATTCTATGAGAGGTTGGTTTACCAACCACTTGAATCTAATAAAAAAGGGTAAAAACTTACTAAATGTATTCAATCACCAAGAAATTTCACTATCTAATTGCCTGGGTAAGAAAAGCAACCTATGTAATAAATTGAAAAATGTTTGATATAGTAACATAAGCCAAATGGATGTTGAATTGGTGTAATTAAATAGTTAGGTTATTATGAATTTGGAAGAAAGTGCTAGCACGTAACAAAGTATGGTCTAGTCACATGTGACCTAGGTAAGGTTAGAGATTAAGATGACTATCAATAAGGTGGCAATATAGGGATATGGTAGAAACTATGAAAGAGGAGGCTTAGAGCCATCCACAATAAACACAAAGTGGTTGGCTTTAAGGAAAAGGACAAGTAGTATTTTCTAGACTACAAAATTAATTCCATTAAATCTTCCTTCAATGATAAGGGAGGAACAGAGGGCATTGTCACTAAGTTAGAAAAAGAAACTATGGTGAGAGATTAAGTGGAAAAAGGAATCAAGGAGGCCATTCAAAATTAAAGAAATTGGGTCAAATAAGGTCTCATGTCAATAGCTTTAATACCAAGTTCGAAAAACCAAAAACACCATGAAGAGACAAATGGCCATTGGAAGCCAAATCTAGCTTGCCAAAACTAAAACAAACAAACATCAAATAAGAGAGAAAATATCCCAAAAATCGACTGAGTACAAATTTATGCTTATTAATTCTTACCCAAAATACAACCTTAAAACATGAATCTATTTTATAAAATTATTATAAACAAATTTGGACATAATTAATTGGATTTGTAGGTGCCATCGTTACCTTGCCATGCTAGAGTTTCATATAAGAGGAACAAAGGCACATGAGAGGAAAGACACATGTTGATGTGGTCTTACCACGCTAATGTGGAAATCAAAGCTAACATGGCATAGGTCTCCAATGCTAGCATGGCATTCTTAATGTTAGCTTGGTGTTTACAAAGCTACGGGTCCTAATGGCTACAACAATTTCTTTGTCAAGAAAGCTTGGAGTATAATAGGGAGTGAGATAGAAGAAGCAATTATAACCTTTTTTCCAAAAGCAACAACTATTGTGAAGGATAAACTCCATGATAATCTCCCTTATCCCCAAAAAAGTAAATGCTACAAATATGAATTTTTTTAAACTTATCTCATGTTGCAATGTGTTGTATAAGATCATCTCTAAAATTGTGGCAGAAAGATTAGGCAAAACATTGCCTTATTTCATACGTCTTTGCCAAAAAAAATTATGCTAGGTAGAAACATTTTGTTGTGCCAAGAGCTAATGCACAATTATCACAAGGATACTCATGGAAAAAGGGTAGCAATTAAGGTTGATATTACAAAAACATATGATACAGTAGACTGGAATGCAATCTTAAATACTTTGAAAGTTTTGAAGTTTCCAGACAGATTTAGATTCTAGATTAAGAGTTGTATCACTATTGTTGGATATTCTATCAACATAAATGACTCTCCTACAAGTTTTTTTAAAGGGGCAAAAGGACTTAGACAGAGAGATTCTCTCTCTTATTTTCTTTTTGTATTATGATGGAGATCCTTAATAGGATTCTACATAAAAAAAAATCTTTTGGAAGGTTCAAATATCATTAGAAATGCTCTAAAGAGAAGATCACTCATTTATGCTTTGTTGATGACCTTTTCTTGTTTGCTCATGGAGATATTGAATCTATGTTATGTTTACTAGATGCTATGCAAGAGTTTAAGGATATAACAGGTCTGAAGATGCATCCATAAAATGTCAATTTTTTTCCTCAAGCTTGTCTGAATAGGAAATGATCTAATACTTGATCATATTTTTGTCTAAAAAGGCCAACTTTTTATAAAATACTTGGGAGTTCCATTGATTACCAAAAGACTATCCAATCTAAATTGTTCAATCCTAACAAAAAAAATATTGAGGAGAATTAAAGGTTGGGAGTCTAAGAACATTAGTTTTAGGGGGAGACTGCAACTAGCAAAAATATTGTTCTATTATCTTTGCAGACATATTGGATGCAAATTTTTCTATTACCAAAATAGACACTATATGAAATTGAAAAAATGATTAGAATCTTCCTTTGGGTAGGTAAATCTAATAAACGATATGTAGCAAAAGTAGCATGGAAAGAAGTTTGTTGGCTTAAAATTTTTGGAGGACTAAGTTTGATAGATATTCATATGTGGAATAAGGTAGTAATTGGAA
This sequence comes from Casuarina cunninghamiana, assembly GCA_028551485.1. Taxonomy (NCBI): domain Eukaryota; kingdom Viridiplantae; phylum Streptophyta; class Magnoliopsida; order Fagales; family Casuarinaceae; genus Casuarina; species Casuarina cunninghamiana. Next base: position 13,830,584 of record CM052371.1, read on the forward strand.
AACTATTATAGTCTCTTGTGCATAATAATTCAAACTCTTTATAGATTATATGGATGATAACATAAATTTTAAGGAAAAGAATGTATTAAAAGTTGAGATGAAAGGTTCACTAGCTTGGAGCTGGAGGAATATTATACAAGTAAGAAGTGAACTTACACAACTAGTGACGGGTTCATAGTACAGGATTGTAAAGCGTTATGGAGCACTAGTAGATTGTGTAACTGTATGGAATAGCTCAGTGGACCTACAATGCAACATTTACCAACAAGGAGAAGAATTACAAGAACATTTATTTTTTAAATGCTGGTTCACAAATTATATAGGGAAGGCTATGTTAGATATGAATGGTTTAACTTGAAGAATTAAACATTGGAGAGCTTAAATATGTTGGATGATCAAGGTTGTCAAAAGTAAGAGCTTTGTAATGACTCTACTCATTGTGTTTTTCAAGGTTATATTGTATCATATTTGGAGGGAAAGAAATAAAAGAAGATTCAGTGATAAAAGTTTAGAAAATTCAACCATTATTGCTAAAGTTAAGAAGGGCGTGAAAGGGAAGATTTCATCTATTAGAGGAGTAAAGCCTATAAATTGTAATAAATTCTTGTAGGAGCTTTGAAATTTGCTAAATTTAACTTTTGAGCCTAAATGATGATGTTTGTAATTCTTTTATAGTGATATTTAATTCTTGACCTTTCACTGAAAAAAAAAAGGATTTAATTGGTTATTTGATTAATTAATGTCTTAAAAACTTTTTTCGATTTTCACACAAATATAAGGGTAGGTTAAAAATTTTAAAACACAATGAGCACAATTTTTATCATAGTGGTTTGTCCTTACACCTATGTTGACTCTCTTTTTCCTTTGATCTAAACAATTGAGGTCTATTTTACTCAAATTCAAGAGAAAACATTCTCCCACACTTTACAATCCTTCCATAAAAAGGCAATAATATAACTTGGTTACAATATAAGGCTATCTCAACCATATACAAAGAAAATCTCTTAAGATGCAAATTTTATGTGAGAAATTTGCTAGAATGAAGGCTTTCTAATGATCAATAATAACAACTTGAGCCTTAATCACAAAACTCCAAATCTTAATAAAATTAGGGTTTTAATTTACAATGTAATATATGTGTACAAGAATAATACTAATGAAATCAGTACATATATGAGTTATATCACAACCAATCTTGTAGAATACTAAAGCAAAGAAACACATCACCTATATTTTCAAGAGAGCTTAAGCTTTCACAAGACTTTACCTAATTTTCATATATCTTAAATTTGTTCTTCATAGTCCAAGGTCTTTTACACACACTTATGGCGTCATATAACCTCGCTTTTTTGCTTTAAAAAAGAGCCATTCTAACCTTTCATAGATTTTTCAGATTTTTGCTCCTTAAAGTTGTCTATATGTACTTTCAGCGAGTATAAAGATAGCTAATGTCAAGGCTAGGGTTTTGTCTTCTTTGACTTCAAACTTGTTCCTAAAACATCACTATTTCATAAAGGTTTTTTTGTTTTCTTAATTTGGTCCAAGGTCACACTTTTAGATTTACCCATGAACCTTCCTCAAATATTCTCATTCTTGACTCAAATCTTTCTAAACTAGTCTTAGATCATAAACTGGTTTCTTCTTCAATAGATCCATGTGTTTTAGGTTTCAAAATCACTCGATTTCATCATCCTTTACTCATTTATTCAACTCGGTCTTTGAAGAACTTCATAGGTCACACCTTTTTCTTTAAAAATCACTTGAATCACACATGGATTGAAAGATCAAGTTCTTATCTTCACAAATTATTCTACGTTGTAGTGATTTCTTCATCAAGTTGCTTGAATTTAGCTTGGACTGCATGGTGGGTCACATGGCTAGGTCGTGCACAATTTCACACAAAGTCGAGTCACACAAAAGCTTCGAGGTCATAATTTGCTTTGGGTCTTGCATAAAGGTGAATTAGGTCATGCAATGGTAAGCATGCACATTTATAAGTTTGGGGTTCGGCAGTGCATAGCGACTAGATCAAGTGTTGGCTTTCTCTTTTAGGTTGGGCTATGTACAGGCCTTTGTTTTGGACTAGGTCATGCATGGGCTTCTGTGTCATTAGGCCATATATGGGTCACACCAAGTTTCTTGTGCGTCTTGATATGGATTTGGGAAAACCAAATCTTGGACTTTCAAGAACCATTTTCCTACAAAATATTCCACATTAGTTCCCTTGTATTAAAATAATAATCTAACAACAATTTGAATATGTCTTCATTATAATTTCCTTTCTACAAAGTAGGTGGGATGATAAAACATATAGAAAAGTCGAAAACAGGCTACTTTATAATACATTAGTTTGATATTATAACTTACATACCTTTTATTTCCTATATTTATTTGAAACATAAAACATGAAAAATATTTATGCATAAGTACCAAAAACATTTTTATACTTTTATGAAACATGCTCTTTTTCCAATATCAAACACAATTCATGCTTAGAAAACGGGACATCCATCCACTATTACATTTGGTGCTGTAGGACACGTGGCTAAAGGACAATGATCCCCCACATCTAGCCCCCACCAATCAACTCCATATACATCATGTAGTTGGAGAGTGAAACTTGCTAGGACAGCTAATAAGGCAACCCCCATGTCTATCCCATAAGCCAATACATAGTTGTACTTAGTCCACCAGACTTTGTGTCTTTTATACACAAAGAAGTTGAAGAGAAGAGCGAGTATAGCCCAAGACCAAAAATTCACAGGTCCAGCAGCTGGCATAGCCAAGCCAGACATGAATATAACGGGCACATTGATGTTTTTAATCCAGTCCTTCTCAGGGAAAAGCTGCAACAAAACCCAAACGAATAGAGTTGCAAGCGGACCGATTAAAAAGAAATAATATAGATTCGAATACAAGCCATTGGGAAAAAAGATGCGACTTGGGCCAATCACTCCCCAAATTACTGAGTTTGTGAAAGTAACATGCTCTGATGGACATGTCCATGGGCTGCCTTCTGGTAATTTATCACGTTCACAAATGTTTTTCATAGCTGAGAGTAACCACCATGATGTCGAATAACCAACTGTAGATGTTATGAGTGAGCCCAAGACTTGAACAGCAAACAAGTTTTTAGGAGGGATTTTCATGTAATGGCCCAACTTGAGCTCACCAAATATATTGATAGCATTGTCCATGGCGGACACACAAAATGACTTGAAAGCCAAGTTTGCTATTGGTCGGCCAGGGTAGAAATAACCTAACGAGAATTCTGAAGTTACACCCAAGTTCAAGGTCTGCACAGAATTGAAAATGAGTTAAGACTTTTAAGCCCAGAAGGGTCACGCTGATACATTGAACTAAAAATTGGCTACGTAATCTAAACAAAGCAAAGGCAGGATGCTATTACTTACTTGGCCAGTTGTAGCTTGAAGCACACCGAAAGGAAGAATCAGAATTGTGATCAAGAAGCATCCTAACAGGATCCCCCAATAAGGAAGTTGCAGCTCTTTACTGTATACTGTGGTAGTGAAAAGTGATAGGCCAAGCATAGAAACTAAGATGGAAACGAACCACCATCGAGGAATACGGCTGTACCTCTTCATAAGTCTATTATGCACATCCCCAGGATTATCTATATCAAGGAATGCTTGCTTAACTTGTGTCCACGCGTCCCTACAAACACACAAAAACCATATTGAACGAGAAGGATGTAATAGATGCGACTGTGCCAAAAACAAAAAATAAAAAGGGCGAAGGGTTCATTGATTACCTTCCATAAAATATAATGAAATGAACAAATGAAGAAGTGATGCCGGCAAAAACGAATCCAATAGCCATAAGATAGAGAGCACCCAAATACATCTGTGAGTAATCTTGATACCCTTTTTCATTGAATGTCAAGTCCTCCTTATTTAAAATTCTTGAGATGTCATAAACATTACCAGTGTAGTCATAGAAGTTGGAAGAAGAAAGAGGGAATCTCTTGACATGGTAAACGTCGCTCCAGTAGACAATGGGTGTTACCACGTAGAGAAACACGACGAATCCGAATATCATGTTAAAAACCGTAGTGATGGGGAAAACTAATGGGTTTCCGAAAAAACTAGATATGGCATTCCAATCCAATGCTACTGAACCGATGCCAAACCCACCACGACCAGCGCCTATAATTTGAGGAAGCACCGATTTTTTCCATATCCAACAAATGAAGGAAAGGGCACCAATCGAAGGGAAAAAAAATCCAGGTATAATTGCGTAGGCAAAGCTTCCAACTGCTGCTATAAAAAAGAACTGGAGTGTTGTAAGCTGTCCTTTTGTTCTTGATTCGTCTTCATGCAATGCTCTGATAATAACAAATCGACGAATATCAGCAACTCATTTGCACTCACAAACAGAAGCATCAACCTACTTTAATGAAAGATTACCGGTAAAGGCACACATCGACGAGGGTGAAAGGGTACCACATATAAGGAGAAGTGACAAGGAAGTTCATAAAGATTCCAGCAAAACCATACCCAACCAGCTGCATACGTAGAAGTGGTACACAATATCAAATTAAGCGTTTTCAATCGGAATTGCAATCTACATGTACACACAGTTAACACCCCAAATCAGATGACAGTGCATGACCCCCTATTTTATGTCATAGGGTACAGTTTTGAAACTAAAATAGACAAAAAGGAAACAAAGAATACCTGAGTAGTTTGACACATTAGTAAGCCTGGCCAGAAAGTTATGCTCTTCCCATAGAAAATCTTAGACATTGAGAGGATGGTTATAGCATATGGGTTAATTAAACCCGAAGTAGCCAAGATTGTGATCAATATATGTTCTTTGATATTGAAAGGCCCTGGATTCATTGAGAATGACCAATTTGTCCCCGGAACTGTGACAGGTTTAGTTGGAAGCGTTTTGGCCATCATTTTCCCCCAAGCAAGAACCAACATTTGAACGCAACTATTTGAAATGTATATTGTATTTTGACGATAAAAGAAAAATTGTGTTGCAAAAGCAAGAAGTACACAAGTACTAGGTCCTATAATCCACGTTCGGAATGTTAGTGTTGGCAATGTGTAGTCATCAGTGATTGGAACCACTAGTCTCACTTGCTCTATCGGAGAGTCATTTATTTCTTCATCTGCATCCAAGAATAAATTTTATGATGAACAAATGTAACTATGTCTGTAAAAGCATGAATAGATTTACGAGTACAAATTTAGCAATTGCGCATATGCATCACGCACTATATCATCAAACATCCACATATACAGCCAAATGAAAATTTATAATAGCAAATGTTGAAAAGAGATGATCATACCTTCATGCTTATGCATCTGACGTAAAAGATGGAATTGAGTGCTGCTCATGGTCTCTTCTAAGTCACAGGACCAGCAGCTACGCAGCACGAAGGATTCAAATTCAATATACTGAAAACTGTGGGCACAATCTGGCAATAGGCATTCAACCAAGCGTTAATATAGGCACATGCAGACTAACGTAAAAAAAGGCTGTTTTTTCTACCGTTCAATATATCGTCGGCAAGCAAATGTGGGCAGGTTCCGTTTTGTAAGGAAAAGAGACCGTTTCTAGTAGTTATATTTAACGTACCAACGACATGAAGACAACTGTAATGTGCGCAGACAGCTGAAAGGAAGAAAAAGTCTTTCTGGAAGTCTTAATAAGGATGTCTAATTCCTTAGTTCTATGTTTGAACATCCCAATAATAGACTTTTGCTACAGAAAGTAATCCAGGTTCTTTAAATTTTCCTTTTTTACAAATAAATTCTATCATTCATATCTTTAGTCTTAAGGAAATCTGAGTAGAGGTGAATGAAAGAATTTAACTTTATCCATTTACTCTTTGTCGGACTCGGACTTATTTTTTTAATATCATGGAAACTAATGAATTTAATTTATTTAAAACCATGGCGTAGGTTGGTCTAAGCCAATTAGAGGCGCTAGCTAAAAGGTTAGACCAAACATGCTAGTCCTTGACTCATTCTTATATTCAAATATAAACCCATCCCAAGTGATGAAGAGCTCAATTGGACATGATAGCAGTGAAATCGCCAAAAGCAAGTCAAAGAAAAAATTTTAAAATTTTAAGAAAGTTAATTTTTTTTATTTTATGGATTTTCTCTATTTATTTCGAATTTTATTTTTTGTTTCTGTTATTAAGCCTTTTAACTTACTTTGGCTTAATTATCAAGATTCTTTTATTATCCATTTTTTTCTCCTTACATATGGTAATTAGAGTACACAAGAAGACTAGGACTTTTATAGAAGGGTTCTAGAGAAAATGCATTTATTATTGTACACATATTGTCAATACTAATAAATTTATTTTTAAGTATGACATGACAATAATTCTTATAGCATTGTTAACTAACTAGTTCAAGTAGTGAGTTAATAAGAACTCCAACCATAAAATCTAAAATTTGACACTGTGTGAATGAATGAAATGCATATATCGTGAGGGGGAAAAATCCCTATATCCCCACCATATTCCTTTTCTTTCTTTTATTTTATCCTGTCAGTTAATACAACAAACTCATGAATGTTTTCCTGCATTTGGTAGTCTATTGGCACAGCTGACCGAAGCGAATGAAATATTCTGAACGGTAAGGAAGAGTGTCAGAACAGTTTTCAAGAATTTGAAGCAACGGCTAGTATTTGCATCGATATTTACCCTTGGAAAGGCTAGAATTTATCCAAATGTAGAACTTACAAAACTCAGCTTCACAATAACTGTTTGTGAGTAAATCTACCATGTATAAAACTTGGAGTAAACAGTAGCGTTTTTAGATCAAAATATCTTGAAGCTACCTATAAGAGACTAGGCCCAAGCTTTTCAAGTTTTCGAAGACCAGCTGGAGACCCAAAATGTTGAGGGACAATCTGTCCCAATTCCAAAACCAACATTTTTTCATGGCCGAATGCTGGGTTTGAGATGTCGAATCCAGTTTGCCTTTTCCATGGATGCAAGCCAATGCTCTCTTATTATCGTCGGGGTGCCATGGGAAACCAGTTGGACAGCCTAGACATAGTTTTAACTAACCAGCCTAAGAGCGACAGCAGCATATCGGATAGCAAAGCCAATCCGCTGGCAGCTCTTTTGTGAGGTTGGAAAATGCAGGCCATGGGCCACAGACTGGTAAATCAACAACAACTTTGACGTTGCATCAACAATAGAAAATGTTAGTTGCAGTGATCTCAGCAGATGGTCTTGGGAATTTTGTAGATATGGCACCCTTCTCTCTATCATTACAATTTAAAAATATTCTTTGATTATCACTTCAAGTGCAAATAACTATATTATATGTGATTTAAAATATTTATATTTCCTTTATCCATGCATAGCTTAATTGTTGCGTATAGACTATCTATTGCAATACATTGGAAATTCCAAATCCATAAGATTGTTGTACCTAACCCATGTTGTACCTAACCCATGTTTTGTTGTACCCCTTTATATCTATTGCAATACATTGGAAATTCCAAATCCATAAGATTGTTGTACCTAACCCATGTTTTGTTTGTACCCCTTTATAAATATAACTTGCTATTTGTTAACAAATTGACCATAGAGTATAATTGCATCATCATTTTTTTCGATAACTTCTATATTCTTTAAGGCTGTATGATTGGGTGGGTGATTGCACTAGGTGAAGTTGGAAGAAGATTATACTTTTTCCAGTCCACTTGTGATCATTTGCCGCTATGTATTAGTTGTACTTTGTTTCGTATCCTTGCTTTTTTGTGTACGTTGATTCTGAACAAGTCTTATACTATAAATATTAATATTAGAAATATTTTATGGCATTGATGTCTTGCTCGTTATCAAAAAAATTTCTTTGCACTTGGTCATTTTATACGACACCTAATTTTCTTTCCTACCTAATCTAGTGAAACAAACAAGATCTATTTTTCTAGTGTCAAACCCCAATTGCTCCAATTTTCGAACTTGTTTATATGAATTTATATGGACCTTACAAGCATCCCAATTATCATGTCACACTATTTTTTAGTCATTATTTATGATTTTTTACATGCAACTTGGACTTTTCTTGGACTTTCTTGGAATTTTTTAGTCATTATTACATTTTAAAGATCAAGTTTTAGTTACCATTTAGTCTTTTCTTTCAATCATACATGCGTAGTTTGGTGCCAAGGTAAATTACATTCACTTTGATAATGGCAATGAGTTCTTTCCCCATCACATGCACTTATTTCTTGTCATCTCATTGGATTTTCATAAGAGTTAATCCATATATACCCCTAATATAATTGAGGAAGAAGGTTTTGTTGTTTAGGGGGAGGAAGGTTGATAGAATGCAAACATTGTCATTTATCAAATGGTGCAATGCATCTAATGGCCATGTATCTCATAAGCTAATTGCCAACTATTCCACTTAGGCATCATTTATGCTATGAGATACTTCACAACAGACTACCATGAGTTTGGTTGCAAGTATTATGTACCAGTGTTACATCACAAGGATAGATTTACACCTTAGGCAGTCCCTTGTGTATTTATTGGCTATTTATTTCTATAAAAAGGTTGTTGAGTGTATGATCTTGATATGGGGAAAAATTTTGCTTGTAATGCCATCTTTTATAAGCATAAATTTCTTTTTTGTTCAAGTCCCCAAACAAAGTCATCCTTGGATCAACTTATGCCACTCCAAACATTGCTTAGTTGCATAACCCACCACCTTGCTACACTAGAGATCTCATTGAAATCTAGATTGCCTTTGCCATCAAATACACATCTATGGCCAACTCACGCAAGCCATCTTTGGACCAGTTTCGAGAGAAACCACTCCCTCAATATAATGATCCACACACATCAAGTGACCACTTATTTGGACCACAAATTATGTTTGCTTTATTTCCTTTTAGACTCTTGTAGTAGCCCATACCCTATTTCTCAATATGTATCCCTTAACCATTTTACCCTCGATTTTAAATGTTTTTCTTCCTTTATATCCACTTGTTGTGACTTAGAGACATGTCATTAGACTTTAAAGGACAATCATTCGGTTAAGGCTATAGATAAGGAGTTAATAACTCTTAAGGCTGATCACATGTGAGATTTTATTATACTCCGACCTAGTCATAAAGCCATTAGGTGTAAATTGGTGTTTAGGGTGAAGAAATGTGTAAATGGTATGATTAGGAGGTACAAAACCTAGTTAGTAACTAAGGGATTCACTCAACTCAAAAGGGTAGACTTTTAAAAGACCATTGCCCTTATAACTAAGATAGTTACAATTCCTTCAATGATAAGTATTGCAATCATTTGACATTGATGCTTTCATTAGTTAGATGTACAAAATTATTTTCTACATGAAAATTTATCAAAGGAGATTTATATGGAGTTGTCATCTAGTTTTCCTTGTTAACAAGAGATTAGTCTACTGCTTATAGAAGTTATTTTATAAGCTAAAGCAAGTATCAAGACAATGGTATGCAAATTTACATAGACATTCCTTGTAGTTTGTTTCCACTAGTTGCACCATGATTATAAGTTATTCATTAGGTGATATAATGGTGTGTTCATTGTTCTTCTTACTTATGTTAATAATATCCTAACTATTGGGAATGATACCATTGTCATTTCAAATTTAAAGAAATATTTGAATTTGATTTTTCATATGAAAGACTTTGACCAATGCAACTATTTTTTAGAATTGAAATAGCTCATTCACAAGAAGGCATATGTCTTAACCAATGCAAATATGCACTAAAATTAATTTTAAACGTTTTTCCTACAAAATTGAAACCCTTTATCACTCCCATTGAGCAAAATTTGAAATTGGCTACTCTTGAGTACAATGTTGAAAAATGAACAAAAGAATTGATCCACCCTTGGATGTTCCATCATCTTTCAAGACATTGATTAGGAGATTAACTTTTTTAACTACAATGAGGCTAAATATTTCTTTTGCAATCTAGCATCGTAGTGAGTTTTTTTAAGCCTTCAGATGCTCACACATGGATGTAGTTATAAGAGTATTTGAGGTATGTTAAAAACTCTCTTTATCCAACTTAGAATTGTCTTATTATTGCCACTTATTATGTGATTTGATCCATATGTTTTGGAAATGTGTTATTAGATATTATATTAAGTTGGATGATTCACTTACTCATGGATAACCAGTAAATAGTCGACTATGTCAAGGTCCATAGCTACGTCAGAATATAGGGGTCATACCTTATATTGTATGCAAGATTATCTAGGTTCTTGCATTCTTCCAAGATCTTCATGTGATATTCATTACCTTGTTTAATTATGTTAATGGGACAGCTACCCATATAGCTGCAAATTTGATTTTTTATCTATAGACCAAACACACCAAGCTAGGTTGACACTTCATATGATAAAAATTATAGATTGTATCATTTAGACACAATATGTATGAGCAAATGAACAACCTTTGGACTTGTTCACTAAAGTATTATACAATAGGCAACATCAATATTTATTATTCAAGCTTGAAGTATTTGATTAGTACAAATTTCTTAACTTGTGGGAAATTGTTGCGAGTATTAATGTTGTAGGCCTTTGTGTTTTTCTTTTTCTTTTCCTTTTCCTTCTTGTCTTCTTGTAATGGGTAAAGTCCATTTAAAAAAAATATATTTTTAGCCCCAATCCATGATTATTTTATTTTTTGTAAGGTTTTGTACAAGATGGACAGATGAAACAATTCTATTTGCAAGTGTGAGTAAAATTCTTAAAGCCTTCAGCTTTTCCACAAAGTTTCTTTTATTTCCATCTTTGATTCCATATTGTTAACAGTTGTTCCTATAATCAGTTGCAATCAGTTAATGTTGGTCAAGTTCTTGTTGCAATCCTCAACGTAAGTGTCCTTCAAACTCATTGACCTAGAGAATTTAATTCATGGAGCTAGATTATGATTTGTCCTCTCATAACGAAGAACATGTCTTCATTGATAGTAGGTACCTTGCACTTGAAGAAAGTTTGCCACTTTATCCTCTATGGGGAATGCTGTTATGCAACATATGTCACCTAGATTATGAACTTTCTATCTAAGCAAAATTAAGGAGGATTGATAAAAACAATTGACACGATAAGTTATGGCAATAACGGCACCACATGATTAAATCAAGAGTATTTGATGAGACCCTTCAATTTGCCCAATTATTGAGTCTTGTATGGTGTTGACTAAGTTGGCCGCTGGCGTAGCCTCACCCGCAGGTTAACAGTGCAGTTCTGCACCACGTCGCACTTGTGACGTATCTCGCCAAAAAGAAGAGCAATGGATGCACGACTCACCTTCATCCATTGAGCATCAGCTAGATTCCTTTATACTTTTGTAATTCAAGAATTGTATATAACATAGCATTAATACATTGTATTCGTTAATTTGAGGATTCAATAAATACAAAAACATTTTTTAATTTTTGGTCTCTATTTTCGGGTCCCTCTATTCTTGGTTGCCCATTGTTAGCATCAACTAGCCTTCTTCCGTTGTTCTAGCTATTTGAAAAAGTTTTAGGTTCAAAGCTTGTGAAGTGAAAGCCCACTGAAAAACGAGGACTTCCTTAATTCTGTCCTCCCATTACTTGTTGTGTTTATTGTACAATCCATTTTTTGTTTTTTTATACATACATCAAAACTCACAAATCTGAATGTTAAATTTGGAATCAAGAAGTTCAAGCATCTGCTACTAATTGAATCAAGTGATTGTCGACTTATTTTTTGTACAATACATTACCTACTCTTCTTCGCAAAACTGTTGAAGCAAACCGATACTTGCACCTTAGGACAATATGAGCTCTAGTATTTGCTCTGCTTTTGGGATTCAAAATCGTGCATAGAGATGACGTCATGGTCTATTCTTCAAGTGTTAAATGAATTGAAATAATCTCAAGGAAAACAACATACACTAACAAGCGAGGTTAGTATAATCAGGCCAATGTTGCAAATGTTGTGCTATGAATTATGCAGCCAAGTGTGTATCAACCATGGAGATTAAACATGTAACTGAATTTAAACAAGATAGCACACCAGAATTCAAGTGATTGCAAAATCTCTTCTAACCCAATTCTCTTGATCTTCCCATCAAGGGGTTTCTCTATTTCTCAACATAATCCCACGGATTACACAAAGAACAACCGATAATATCAAAGTTATAGCAAAGGTTCTCAAGCTATAAACAGTAGTTTTGAGGTTACTGAGGACCAATTACAAAAAAAAAGAAGAAAAAGAACCCTAAACTTTATGAAGAGTGGAGCGCTCGGGTTTCGGTACTCAGACTTGAATCAAATGATTTCACAAGTGAAAACACAATCTGAGCACGAGAGTAATTAGAGTAAACCAGTACACATATGAGTATATTGATAATCATAAAGTCAAGCGCTCAGATGGTAAGAACCATTTTCAAAATTTCGTTCACTTCTTTCTTTTGAAACTTTTTTCGCTGCCTTGATCTTTCCACCAAATATTTACATGTCCTTGCTCGATGTCATCAGACCGTTGCATGTCAAGATCAACACTCGATCGTTCTATGTCTGACGCTCGAGATGAGAGAGAAGTGCTGTCGGATTAGAGACATAAGGGATGTTTCAAAGGTTTGGGAAAACGTGGCTTAAAGCTTGTTTAGGAAGCCACTTGATGAAAGAACGTCGTCCTATTTAAGTATGCTCGCGGGTTGGGCTTCTCTTCACGGGCCAGGCCTTGTTTTCCCTTCAACTCATGATCACAAAGGCCAGGAATCACTCAAGCATACATGGGCCTTCTTTTATAATCTTGACCATAGTAACAAAAAGTGTTACAGTATAGCATAAGGCCACATAACAAGTATTTTAATGCTTCTTTCTATGGAACCATGAATTTAATATTCCTATAAGTGTATTTTATAGGAATATTCCTGAGAAATATTTTATAAAGTAAGAACAAGATCGTGAGAACTATACTTTCACTAATACCTCAACAATTTCCTAACCGTATCACCATTAAACTAATCATATCATCATAAAAAATATTAAATTACGCAACACAACAACTATGACCAAGAATTTTTTATCTTTGTTTGACTTTACTACTAACAGTAATTGTATCTTCTTATTTTACCTCACTTATTTTGTTGCTTTATGTCTTTATTTGGGTTAGCTTTTACTCCATGATAGCATGATTGTAGCCTGTACCATGTTTCACCTTTGGGTCATGTAGTGTCTACTTCCACACTTACCATGACCTACACTAATTCTCTTGTTAGGGCATTAGCCTTTGGGACATGTCTAAATTGATTGCATTGTTTGTCTTTTAAATTTAATTAGTATAACTTTTACTAGCTTCCTTAATTTCACTTGGCATGTGCTAGCAAAATTTATTGCCACCCACAAACTCACTCTTGGGCTCATTGGCCCTTTAAATTAGTTCCTTTTGATGTTCGGGTTCTATCTCCTATAACTTCACATTTGGTTCCTTTATATTTATTTTATTAATGATTTCTTTCATTTTACATGTTATTTGTCCATTACATTATGCAATCATTTCTAAAAATATTCTTAAGGCTTTTCATGCTTTTTATGAAGATGTAGCTTCAATGTAAGGTTTAGGTCATCCAAGATGATGGAGTACCTAAGTTTCTCTCCTTAGCTTTTCATATACATTCCCTTGTATCCTTTATTGGCTATTCTTATTCTTAGTCCCTTCAAGGGGGAATCTTGCATCAATAATAGGTTGAGATTCTTCCTTCTACACTATAGTGACAGTACATTCAAACCACAAACAAGCAACAAACAAGAGGATCGCAAAATGATAATATCATGATCAAGACATAATCAATTCCTTCCCTCCTCTTCCCTATTTGAATCTAATGTTGTCCACACCATGTGGCCATTTACATACAACTTATTTAGGCTTATTAATTCTTATTGTAGCATCATAAACTACTTGGTAACTTCTTCTAAACAACAACCTCTTTTTTCTTTGATGTTCGCTTTGCTTGCTTAGATGGTGCTACATGGTAGGATGCACCGGTGCTCCCTTATTCCTCACTTATTGTAGGTTGAACTACAAAGAAAGGCACATAACACCTTCATCATGGTATCTACCAATAAATCCCTTACCTCTATTTTCCATTCCTAAATGAGATCATTGAATGCAAACATAGACATTGTTAAAACAAGTCTTATTCTCATGACTTATATGCCAAGTCCTACTTATTTCAAGGAGTTTGCCTTAAAAAATGTCATCTACTTGATCAACCACGCTCATGCACCAATCATTAGCAACTTCTCCCTGTGGGAGGTCCTTTTTTGATCTCCTCATGATATATCTTGCTTCCGATGTTCAATTATGTAGCTTTTTTGCACCTATAGCCTTTTGCATTCCATAAACTGGCACCACACTCTTAACTTTACATTTTCTTAGGCTACCCCTTGGTAATTGTGAATACTAATGCTTTTGCCCTTAGACATAACAATTATATATTGTTATTTATTTTCTTTTCTTTTCTTTTTTTTTTTTTTCTTTTTAAAGGGCGATGCCTTGTTATTTATATTAGTACCATAGGTTGACTTGCATGTTAGACCTAATAAAAAATTGCATAAGACTTTGAATGATAAGATCTTTGTAGTGAGTTTCCAAATCCTTTTGATAACTTTGATGTAGTGGAAAAAGGGGGAAAACCTTTTCTTGATAACTTTGAATGTCTTATCTTGGAATGTGAGGGACATCAATAAATGCTCCAAACAAAGAGAAGTTGTTAAGTTTGTACTATTCCAACCTCCACATGTTATCATTTTGATAAAACATAAAGTAAGGGAAGAAAATATGAATTTTTTCATCAATAGTATGTTTACTTGTTAGAATTACTATCATAATTACTTACATTTTATGATTGGAAGAATATGATTTTTATGTAAATCATCTAAGTTACAACTTTCAATTCAAGACATTTCATCCCAAGTTATTCATTACTGCATCGATAAGTTAGGTTTGCCATCTTTTTTTTTTTTTTTTTGGCTATCTATGCAAGTAACTTGGAAGCTGAACATAAGGAGTTATGGGCAAATATTGAGCTTTTCTCATCCTAAAATGTTAAAAATATTCTCTAGTTACTAATGGGTAATTTTAATAAAATTTAACATGTAAATAAACATATTAGTCCAAATGTCAAATAGATGAGGGGTATGGAGGATTTCAGTGATATGATTGAAAAACTAGGATTGGTGGAACCTTTCTTTATTGATTTTTTTTTCTTTATTTGATCTAATAAAAGTTTAGCACAAAATCTTAAAGCTAGTAAGATTGATAAAGCATTAACAAAATGCATATGGACTCTCAGATTTGACAAGTTTTTTATTGAGTTCTTGCCACTATTGGTATCAAATCGATTCTCCATCCTTATTTAAGGTAGATGTTACTCATAGAATAACCCTAATTTTATGGATATTGTTAGTTCTATTTAGCACCAAGAAGTCAACGGTATTGAAACGTTCAAAGTTGTGAGGGAAGCTAAAAGCACTTAAGGCACAACTAAGATATCTAAACTCTACCCAATTTGGTGATTTACATAAGAAGGTAAAGGTTGCTTAAGAATAGTTGTAGCAAGTCCAATTCAATTTACAACTTGACCTTTTTGATATAGCTATGCGCTTTGAGGAAAGGCTTAAAATGGAGTAACTAATTACATTGAGTAAACATAAGGAACTTCTTTTTGAAAAACAAAATCAAGGAATCTTTGGCTGAAAAAGGGAAATAATATTGCATAATGTTCTTCTTTTCATCCTTAATGCATAGAAAAGCCCAAAACAAAATCACTCACCTAGTACAAGAAGATGGATCTATTATTTTAATGATGACGCCTTCCATAATGCTATCATTACATACTATCAAATTATTCTTGGTAGTTCTTATGCTAATAATATTCACACTAAAAGGTATGCTTCCTTACTTCATGGGGATGTGAATGATTTATTGAATCTACTTGCCTTTGAATACTCAAATGTGGTAAAAGTTATTTGAGGATTTCTTGATTTCAAATCTCCTGATGTTGATGGCTACAATAGTTTATTTTACAAGAAAGTTTGGCCTATTATTGGTTGTGACATAGAAGATGTAATGGTAGATTTCTTCCTATTTAAAAAATTATTGAAAGCTATTAATACTACTTTATTGTGTTTAGTTCCAAAAACTTTCTATTCTAGTTGCATGAAGGATTTCAAACCAATTACTTACTATAATATTATACATAAAGTGATCTTTACTTGCTTATGGAAAGGATAAGCCTCACTCTCCCTATTATGGTTAGCCAAATCCAAACTGCTGTTATCAAAGGTCGTTAAATATTTGAAAATATTATGATTTGTCAATAGTTGCTTTATAATTATTATAAAGGTGATAAAGGTAAGCGTGTCACCATTAAAATTAACCTCATGAAAGCTTCTAACATAGTTAAATGTGATGTAGTAATAGAAGTTTTACAAGCTATTCATAATCCTCAAATATTGATTGATTAGATCGACCAAGGCATTACTCTAACCAGATTCTTTGTGAACTTCAATGGTGAGCATATTGGTTACTTTGAAGGCATGAATCCTTTGTCCCCTTATTTATTTATCCTTATCATGGAGATTCTTCACATGATTATTATTAAGAAAATTATGCTTCTACTTTCAAATATCATTAGCATTGTAAAATGGAGAAAATCACTCACCTTTACATTACCGATGACTTAATTTTATTTGCAGACAGGGATGTTAGTTTAGTTATATGTCTCATAGATACTTTGGAGAACTTTGCAACACTCAAAGGTTTATCTTTTAATCCTAATAGATGTTAGATATTTTTTTCAAAGTTTACTAAGTAATAAAAGTTTTTGATTTTGGATCATATTCCATTCTCTAAAAGAACTCTCCCAATCAGGTATCTCGATGTTTCCCTTATTATAAAAAGACTTACTTATGCCAATTGTAAGGTTTTGATAGAGAAAATCATGGAAAGAATTAATAGTTAAGGAATGAGACATCAATTCTTAGTTCTATTTACACCTTTTAGATGCAAATGTTTTTTTCTCTCAAAGCAAATTATTTATAGGATTGAGAAAAAGAATAAACACTTTTTATGAGTAGGTAATTCAAAAGATCATAAAACTCACAAGGTTGCTTAATAGGTTGTTTTTTCACTTAAAAAGGAAAAAAGGACTTGGGTTATTAAATCTTAAAGTGAGGAATAAGGTTTTATTAAGGAAGTCACTTTAGAATCTCATCAATTATCCAAGTTCATGTTTATTGTGTAGATGGATTTATAGTATTAAATGTAGGAGAATTTTAGCTATGCATCTTGACATTAAATGAAATATGGCATGGAGTTGAAAAGATCTTCTTAAGTTATGACATATTTTCATATTTACACTTTCTAAACTCTTTTTATTATTGTGAGGAGGCATATAAAGAATTGTGTCAAGTTAATATCGATGTTGAATGGCATGACTTAATATGGTCAAAGTAGAATTAGCAAACATAACTTTACTAGATGGCTCATATGTAAGAATAGACTTCTTATAGTAGAAGTGGTGTCTTGATGACTTCCTTCAATTGACCTATACTGTAATTTTTATGGTTCACAATTGAAAAGTAGGCCACACTTATTTTTTTAGTATACTTAGACTGGAAAAATTTCATCTTGCATAATAAGGCACTCATAGAAACATCAACAATTAGAATTCTAAATTGCAATGGATGATTAAAACAACTAAAGAAAAACATTTGGTTGTGAAACTTCTTAAACTTTTGTTCTTAGCTTGTATGTATTGTATATAGTCTAAACAAAATCATAAATGTTTTTAAAATAAGATTATTGAAATATCAATTATATTGGATAGAATTAAAAAAGTAGTATGTGAAAGAGCATTTCTACTTTTAAACATTAAACTTTCTTAGGCAAATATTTTATTGTATCATTGTTAAAGGATTACATATTTGATTTTCTTTTAGATAAATTATAATATTGGTGTATGCTCCTCAGCTTTTGTACTCTCTTATTTTTTGATAAATAAACTCACATATTCATTAAAAAAAAAAAGGATCTACATTGATATTAATGCCCTATTTAAGGAGTTTATGTCTCCATTCACTTTAAGCACTCACTTGGCTCCTACGATTTCTCTACTTGCTCCTACAATTTTGCCCCATTTCCCCACTATTGCCTCCTCCAAAGGCTTCCTTTTTAGAGGTTGACCCCATGCACCATGCCACCGGCATATCCTTTACATTTTCTTAGCCTGCATCAACATTGGCAACCTCATTTCCAACCTTTCTAGCATCATCTCCTCTTGCTTTGATTCATCAAATGGTCAATCATCTTTAGGACGACACCATATCTCATTGAATTTTAAGCCACCAAAGTACCCTTGCCTTAACTACCACAACCTACCCTCACTTAAAGCCTACTTGCTTCTCTCAGGCTTTTAAGGATTCGCAATAGCACTTCATTGTGGCTTTTGAGTATACAACTCTTACAAATGATACTTGTATTCTTATTCCACCACCAACTCATGCATTACCCATTTAGTGGACTTAATCATGGTTGTATTGTTGTCCAACTTGTTGAAGACCATGCATGGCCTAGCATGATAAGTGTAAAAAGGTAAAAAGCTAAGTGTGGCGATGTGAAGTTTGCAAGGCCTTGAGTGGGCTAAATTGTTGTTGCATTGTTGTTTGACTTGTTATAACCCATGTGTGGCTTAAGGACCTTGAAGTGTATTGTATTGGTTTGTGTTTTGTGAACAAAAATCAAAGGTGTACAAAATCTACAAAAGTGTAACTCTCATATTTGACTAATAGGTCTCTTTTACTATTAGTAAAAAAGAGTGGACATAGGTCAAAGAACATTGGATTGAACCACCTTTACAATCCTTGGTGTTCTTTTAAATTTTGTTCATTTCTTACTCACTCACAAAACAAAAACAAGAACACATGAATGAAACCCAACCCTCTCTTATTGGGTTAATCCATGTCCAACATGATCTCCATGTATTTTTGGTGGTCTCTAAAGGTGGATTTTTGGGAGATACTTGAATAAAAAGGGGTAGGAAAGTGAGGTTAACTTGCACAGACTCAATCCGAGTGGTCTTAAGAACTTCTTTTTTTTTTAATGGAATCTAGTGTTACTGCCTCTAATCAAGGTCAAGCAATTGAATAAAACTAACCTTTTTGACATCACCTTGCACATTTTCTTGTCTCTTTTCTTTCAATATCGTTAAGCTAAGGCTGACTTAGCCTTCAAAAAGCACATTTTCTTACCTCTAGTCTTTCAGGATCATTAGGCTAAGGTTAACCTAGCCTTCCAAAAGTCTAAGTGCCATACATGTATAAAATCTAGCTTTATGACATTACTCCTTCTAAAAAATCAAATTTCCCTTTTGTGTAAGGCCTCGGTTTCTTAGTTTCTAGAATTGTTAGGTCACAGGTGACATTGGTGTTGGTTTTATGGTTAGCATTTGGTGGAGTTGTTTGTAGTTTGAGAGTGACAAATAAAAATGGGGATTTAAGAAATTTGATTTGAGATTGGTCCATTATATTTTGTTTTACTCACATAATTGCTAGTGATATGAAACTTGTGAATGTGCCACATGGAATGTTAACAAAGGTATTGAAATCCGATATATGTCTCGTATTTGCAATATATTAGTTTATTGTATACTTTATGTGTAGACATGTTTCAATTGCTCATAAGTTAGTCTTGAAAGAGAAAATATATACTTTAACAAAACAATTGATGTGACCAGAAAATTGTTGTGGCAATTCAACCAACTCGCATCATCCACATAGAGATCAAATATAAAAATATAAGAACACACACACCCAAGCACAACAAATTTAAAAGGTTTGGAAAATCATAGTGTCCTACATCCCTTGTAGTCTCTTCTCATTAGATTTTGTCATACTTTCGCTCTTTTCAAACAGGTATCTCATGGATTTTATCATAAACTAGAATCCATGAAAAGGGCCCTCTCCAATAATTAGCCCTTAAAGGGGACTCTTTCTACTCACCCACTAGTTTTCATTATACTTATCCTCTTTATAGAGAAATCTTAAAGAAATCCTAGTTGAATACTAGTAGGAAAACCTACTGCCACAAAAAGATATGAATCTTAGCCCAATACTACCAAGAAACCCATTAATGTAGAGGATATTTTTAGGTTCTACAATTACATAGAGACCGTTGATTATAATTACAATAATACTCTTTAACCTAATTATTCCACCAATCCTAAAAATTTCTCCCTTGGAACAATTTGGTGCAACATCCTGCACCATAAGGAAGTATAGAAAATCACTTCAAATATATCAACTACATAAGCACAATCTTTGGAAAGAGAACTTGGAGAAACTCTTTTCAACTATCATGGCTATAGTCTTTGGACAGACAAAGACTAAAAAACTTTCTTCAACTACAATCTTTTTAATAGAGAAAGATTGGATAAATTCTCTTCAAAGAAAACTCTCATCAATTGTGTCATCTTGCCTATTATTAAACCACACCTTTCTTAGGTCATACCTTTTTAGGTACTTCTATTACAGCCTATTCTAGGTTACACCTCTCCTAGGCCATGTTTCTCTCCAATCATCTGCACATCATTATGGGTTTATTCCATAAGGCCCTCAATAAAAGTAAAAAATTTAGGTCTTCCACAACAATTGAGATCTCTTTTTAGAATCCCTCCACTGAAGATTCCATCTCCTATTCAAAATTGTTTGTACTTTCCCAAAATCAACCATCAAAGCCTCCTATACCTCATATGGATATTGAAAATTGAAAAATACCCACAATTTTACCTCATCAACCATATCAACATAAGAACATCATAAGCTCCCCCCAATCATCAATTCATCTTCAAACAGTAATATTCCTGTCATTCTCTACCATTTGACACACAACTTGAGCCAAAGATTCACACACCCACTACTAAGCTGTAGAAGGATAGAAGTTCACCCAATTTCCTTAGCCAATAAATAAATACATAAAGTTTGACTTATTTAGGGAAAAGAACACACTCGATTTCCTTCAACTTTGCTTGCCTTCTAAACTAAATTTGGAGTTTTGTTTCCCGATAAAAATAAAAAAAAAGAACTTTTTTGATGCCGAGGTTGCTACATAAGGTTTATAATGATGCAACTCATGGCCATAAACAGAGTCACACCTAAACTATTCGATAATAATGTGCAAAGGGATGGAATTATTACGCCATCTGTTGCAAGGCTGTTAGAAAGCAAAAGGCTCCTATAGGGTACATCCCGTAGAGAAAAAGCGGCCACGGTACATATGATGCTGTCCGCACAATCTCAAATCAACTGATCAATTTAATTATGCATGATTATGGGTGGTGATATGATTTTTGGCTCTAGGACCTAGATCCTATGGTCTTATTGAAATGGGAGAAATTCCATTTTCATATCCATGGCTCATCCCAAGTCATTCAACATGCTAGTTCAATGAACTTATATATATACCAACAAAAAGGTTCGTAATTCAACACTTTCTATGCGTGATTTGTGCATTATAATATTAAAAGAAAAATTCAAAAGGCCTTATTCCAAGATGACTTCAAGAATCAATTTTAATGATAGTGATGAACCTAAGAACAAATCTTAGGTTTGAATAAAGAATTAGTGAGTTGACAAAGGAACGCAATCTAAGTGGGAGACAAGGACAACCATTTTGCGTCCTCTTTTTGCTGCAAGTCAAAAAGCTTGTGGAAAGCTTAAGGGAAGCATATGATTTCCATAGTCAAAGAAAGCTATCTATAAACCCTGAAAAATAAGCACAATGAGTGTGACAACTTTCTGCTTTTCACAGTCGAATTTGGAGGGCTCGATAGTCCTTTTCCTGGAAAAAGAAGGGGTTCTTTTGTCTCAAAGCTGCAATAGCAATGGCATGGATCGTATGGGAATCCTGTAAACAAGCGCATATAGGTTTGGACTAGAGAAGAAAGGAAGCGCCCACCATATCCCCACAGGTCGTACAACACCATGCACGCTCATGCACCCCCTTTCTAAAAAAGCGGTTCCCCATTCAAAAGCCATGAAGAAAACCACCATTCTTCATTCTTCGAAAACTCCACGCTTCTCTCTCTGTCTCTAGGGTTTCTCAGAGGCCTTGTTACAGAGCCAATTTGGCATTCTGTCCACCTCCATGAAAGGTGCTTAGCCAATTCGAGTAACAGCTGTTGGAGGTGGCCAGCATGTCAAATGGGCTCTGTAAATTTCTCTCTGAGAAAGCCTACAAGAAGCAAAAGTTCTTCATGAGAATAAGTTCGCTCGAACTCAAATTATTCGGTCATATTTTGCGTTTTTACCTGACAAGTAATTCTCGTTCGCCCATGTTTCTTTTTCCAATTTTTGTTTTCTCATTGTTGTTTGTTCACTCTTTATCAGTGCATACACATGTGGCGACTCAAGAGGTCTTTCATATTCTTGCGACTGGAGTCGGGAGAATCACCAATTTAGGAAGGTCTACGTAACTCCATTCACAGGTATGTACGCCGGCATAGTTGTCAAGGTTTTTTCGGCTTGCTTATTATTATTTAGCCGCGGACTTAAATACGGGACTAGTAATAAGAAACATTTGTTGGTCTTGGTCCTCCACGACCAGTGGATCGCAGGGTCGACAGCCAGTTCAAAAAGCAATATTGATAAGATCAATAGGAGAAGATGTCGCCGTTGACGAAGCAAATACAACTCGCATGCTCCGATCTGAAACCTAACAGCAGATATGCACTGATTCTCGAGAGAGACGGATCGGCTTTTGATCGTTGCTGCGTGGTCGGAATACGTTTGGTGGAGCAACTATGTTGTAATTAATTCCGGCGAGCAATTTTATTTTCTCTGCTTATTCTTTCTTGGCAATGGAAGGTGTGTGTTCTAGCTGTCAAGGTACCTCTGGACTTTCACCCGTAACTTCTTGATAGACTAGGACTTTGTCATCGTATTGATGAGAGTCAACCATCGCGTGAAGTTGAAAAAGTAGCCAAACAAATTGCATGTAAAGTTTCTCCCTCTGTTAAACTGTTTTAGCTTTCTTTTTTCTGGCCCAGCAATTATGGCGATCTGGAAGCTTTTACATCTTTAAAGCACTAGTAATAATGATTGCCATGAACACCTGCGTGGCTCCCATTCGCTGTGACACACTTTGGTGTGCGTTCGGGCTTTGGATGCCGAGAAGCACTCTATGCTCTGAAGCTGTAATCCCGGAGGTGGAGTTCTTTCTAGAAAGGGCCCAACAAACTAAAGTGGGCGCATCTGCATTCCAATGACGACCACCACCTCTGACAGCAGCAACTACGCAACTACCAAAAGCATTATTCCACTTGTCTAAATCTGAGATAAATTAATGTTTTACGGTCTCTGGAAAAAGATGACTGGGTTCGAAAATTGTAGAAAATCAAACCAGTCATTGTAATCTCAATTTCTTAGGCGTAACAGTTGTATTAGATTTCTTATATAGCCGATCTCTCGACATATGGACGCATAAGGTTTGACTTTTATAGGATGATACTATAGTTCGTCATATAGTTCGTTGCAATTTG
This sequence comes from Casuarina cunninghamiana, assembly GCA_028551485.1. NCBI lineage: Eukaryota > Viridiplantae > Streptophyta > Magnoliopsida > Fagales > Casuarinaceae > Casuarina > Casuarina cunninghamiana. The sequence goes on from CM052371.1 coordinate 13,854,151, forward strand.
GATTCATTGTCTTTAGTTTTGAAAATCTTTAAGCTTCTTAAGCGATGGAAAATATAATACTTCATTCGTCTTGGTTCTTTGTGTTCTTGATCAGAAATTGTTGTAGTTACACATGAGTATTATTAGTAGTTGATTACTTGTACCATTTTTATTGATTCAATACTTTAATTTACTTATCTCTTCAATGTCACTTGTTCTACGAGTATTTAGTTTTTTTTTTTTTCTTTTGTGGTTGTTGGAAAGGCAACTTTACATTAATAGAATTTAGTATACAGAAACATAGGAACATATCCTAACATTATAAAAGTTATTACAGCTATTAAAAGATAAAGGTTGGAAACTTCTAGATTTTACTCAAAATGACATTTTCTTTGGAGAATTTTATATTTTAAAATGAAAAATCTCTTCATCATATAATTCTCCTTACTTTTGCCAACAAAATTAGGATATTAGTTACAAGCTAAAATTAGCCCATAAACAATAAATGCAAGCTAAAATCTTAAGAAATTGTGCAATCAAATCTCATTCTTTACTTGCTCTAATTATCCATTATAATTCTTCATTCCATCCCTCAATATAATGTCAAATTTTGTTTTAAGGGAGAATAATCTTCAAAATCATCAATATTCATGTGCATTAAGGGAAATCCAACTCTATGTCATGAAACCTTTTATATCAAGCTACATTAGTGAAGCTTTTTTTCATTTTATCCTATGAATCCATTTATTCTATAATGAAGACTATAAGAGGTTTATAAGATTCTAAAGCATATGTCTCAAAAGAATTTCATTCCAAAGTTTGAGATTTGGTAATCCTAATTTCTCATTCCTTCTTTGGTCAGTAAACAATTCGTCAAACAACTTTGCAAGATTAATATGTATTTATATTACTTACTCACAAATGTTTTCTTATATTTGTTAAAGGTGAGTGTTGTTTGACATAACAACCATAATGATAGACCTTTACTTTAATAATTGATAATGTCTTCTCATCTAATACCTTAAGGAATGGGCCCTCACACTATAATATCGTATCAAAGCTAGAAATTCGCCTTTGCTTTCTAATCCCTTAGCCCTGAAGTTGAGCTTCTTGGCATACACATGAAGTGAAATGTTAAAAGGTAGGTGTTATCCCACATAAGAAAAAGGTAGGTGTTGAGCTTTTTTTTTTTTTTTTTTTTTAAAAAAAAAAAAAAAAAAAAGATAAGGATGGACCATTAGTTTTCCAAATTATGTAAGGGCTTATTCTTAAATTTTAAGACATTAAGTGAAAAAAACTCATTGCCCACAAGACCAATGGTCACTCCTCAAGCTTTCTTTGTAGGATAATACTTACTTTTAACGTTTCCTTTCATTTGCATGTTAACACAAGCATTGCATGTGGAGAAAAGCCCAACATCAAGGTTAAGGGATTAGAAAAAGGAGGTCTATTATTATTGTTAGAATATATTAGAATGTAAAGGTCTATACCAAGATCTTAAGGCAATAAATAAGGAAACTTCATCACTTATAAGGCTAAAGGTCTATTCTTACACTTTTGATATTAGACAACACCTACCTAAAACTTCTTCTCATGTGTATGCTAACACAAGTATTGGACATGGATAAAAATCTAACACACGACTTAGGAGATTATAAAGTAAAGGCTTATCTTTAGCTTTGATACCATATTAAAAGTGAATGTCTATTATGAAACTTTAAGGCATTAGATAGGGAAACATCATCACTTAAAAGATCAAAAGTCCATTCTCACTCTTTCTATGTGAGACAACACCCACTTTTAACACTTTTCTTTATATACATACTAACACAAGCACTGCATGAAAAGAAAATCCCAACTCCAAAGTCCAGAAGGATTGAAAAGTGGAAGCCCATCCTTGGCTCTAATACCATATTAGAATGAATGGCACATCTTAAAACCTTAAGGTATTAGGTAGAAAAAACTCCTCATTTATAAAACCAAAGGTTCATCCTCACATTTATTATGTGGCACAACACCTATCTTTAATAATATTTTTCTCAATATCATAAATTATTTCCTTTTGTAATAGGAATACTTGCATCTTGAATAATATACGAAAATAAGGACTAATTTTGACAATTGTAGCCTTTTTACATAACTAAGATGTCATTCACTAACCTTCTACTTTTCTAAATATTTTATTTATCAAACCTTTGCAAATAGCATGAGTTAGTTTTTTTTGCGATGAAGAAACTCCAAGATATCTTATTAGAAGTGTATCCAAGGGAAAGGTGAGTAATTTAGAATAAGAAATTACTTCTACTTTGATAATCCTAAAAAAAAATGATATTTATTTGGTTTATAATGTAAACTTGTAAGTTCAACAAATTCCTCCAAAGATTATATAAGTCAAAGCACTAAAGTTACATTACAATGAGAAAAGAGGAACAAATTGTCACCATAACAAAAATAAGTGTTTTTTTCAAGTTTTCATTGCCAGTGAAATTTAAATGCTAATGTAAAGGTCATGGCAATAATAATTTTGTTAAGTATTTTCACTACCATTACAAATAAATAAAAGAATAAAGGGTCACCATGTCATAGTCTATTAGTACCTTCAAAATAACCTATATTTCTCTATTAAAATTTATTGAGAATCTTGTATTAGTAATGCACTCACATATAAGATTAACCAAGTAATGTAAGTAATTCTTCAATTAGAGGTAGTATCTTCTTTCTTTTTTTTTTAAGGATTATGTTAATTTTATAGTTTTATAAGTTTTCATATTCATAGTAATGCATATTATGATTGGAAAAAAGAATACCTATATGCTACCTAAATATACTTCACAAAGAATTATTATACTTAAACAATAGGGAATTGAAATCAAGAGTTTTTGACTGCAAATATGTGAATCTTGAATATACCAAATAAATTTCAAAAGATTAGAACATGAAAGAAGTGAAAGGCAAAACATTAAGAGGAATGTTTGAAAGAAGCACGAAAATAGGACAAGTGAAAATAAAGGAAGCTAAAGAAGAATTATAAATAGAAAGCTAGTGTCTGCGTATGGCTTAATTTAAAATCCCATAAATTTTACATGGCTTCTTACCTTCCCTTTTCTTTTTTTCTTTTTTTTTTTCCTTTGAAAATTACAAAGAAAAATTATTTTGGGGTGATAAAGGCTCATTACATGGCATTTTGACGTCGGTTTGTTTACTATTCTTATTGAAACCGTTAAATAGAACTAATCACCAAATATTCTAGAACATGTGGATTTGGTTAGAGAGAATAAGAGGTCACATCCATTTTATGTGGCTGATTCAAAGATAATTTTAGTGATAATTTCCAAAGATTGTCCATGAAATTAACAAAAAGGTTCCAAGATGCAATGTTATTAGTAAACTTGACATGTCTAAAGCATATCATCAATTGAAATGGTCTTCTTTGTTGCAAGCCATGTGGAGGTTTGGATTCTTAAGACATGGACATATTTGATATATAGATGCATCTCAAATAATTGGTTCAACATCCAACTACAAGGGAAGAAATTTGATTTTCTTAAGTCATCTAGAGGCTTACGACAAGTCAACCCTTTCTTACCCAATCTATTCATCATTTCTTAGGAAGCATTTAGCAAGAAGTTATGGAATTTGACATAAAGAAGGGCAATTGGCACATATAAAGGTTCAAAGTCTTTTGGGTCAATCTCACATCTTTCACACATTGTTGAATTTGATACTTTTCCTAAATGGGCAAAAGAGATAGGCAAAAGAGATTGGTGTTCATGTTTATAGAACTCCTTTGCAAATACAAACAACAAAACAGTCAAATGGTAAATGTCTAAAAAAGTAATTTCCTTATATCAAGCAAAGCTCCTCCACATAAGAAGTGGCTTATTCAAAACTAGACAGGTTTCTCTCACATTGAACCTCTTCTAAATTATCTTAGTGTTCATTTTTAAGCGGATAAGTAAATTTATTATGAAGAGTTATTATAAAAAATAATGGGTACTATTAGAAATTGGAAGAACAAGCTTTTGTCACATAGGGGAAAGCTCATTTTGATTAAGAGTGCCCTTTGTTCCATTCCTATTCATGTACTATCAATTTCAAAGGTTCCCAAATTAGTGTTACAAGAGATAAATAGAAGTATGGTAGAATTTCTTTAGAGCAACCATGGTGAGCATAAGGCACACTTGGTCAATTGGGGAAAATGCATATCGCCCCATTGATGAAGGAGCTCTTGGTATTAGAGGTCTCTTAATTGTCATGACAAGTCTATAGGTCAAAATGGCTTGAAAATTTATAAGAGGTGAATCATGATAGGCGCAATTCATGAAAACAAATTATGGATCCCTTATGGAAGTCATTCATCATCATAGGAGAATTTTGGCATCTCATTGTTGGAATACTATAAGTACACGCATTCCTTATGCATTGTAAAATAGTAGATGATTACTTAATAATGGCAAATGAAAATTTTGGTCAAATCAATGGTTGGATGATCTTCTTTGGCGCCTTTCATATGATGATTAGTAACTACGCATTAGAGATCCACTAACTGATCAAGCATCTTTGAAATCTTATCTTTCTCTAGCTTAGTTGGAAAAGGCCTTGCAGATAAAGCTAAATAAGGAACCTGATAAATTGATATTTGAACTTTTGCCAAATGGCATATTCTCTATAGCTTCCATGTATCATAACTTTCGGGTAGTAAATGACAAGGTAAACTAGAGTAAATTCGTATGGAATTCTTATCTTCCAATGAAAATTGGTTTTTTCATGTGAAGGCTCTAAAATAATGGCTTTCTTACTAACACCAATGTACAAGCAAAAGGGTTCTCCTTAGCTTCCAAAGTGTATGTTGCATTTATCCTCAACATGAAAATATAAATCATTTGTTTTGTCATGTGGATTTGGCCATTGGTTTATAGCAATACTTGAGGCTCTTAACACATCAATGTGAAGAGAATCAATACTCACACTTATCAAGGATTGGTTTCAAAAGGCTTTTAACACTTCACAATAGGGATAGTTACAATGATCTATGCCGAATTTGGCTAGCAAGGAACAATGCAAATATTCTCCACTCTAAGCTTTTTGCCAAGTAATTGCAAGAAACAATCTTGGGAAGATCAACTTGGTTTAAAGCATTATAGACCTCCTTGAAAGGGTTTGCTCATGGTTTTTATTCTTGTAATGAGTTTATTTCGTGATGATTTTGTAAAAGGCTATGCATTTGTGCTACTCTTTGGCGCTTGTTTTTCTTGTAATCATTGTACAAGACTATGTTTGTAAGGGCAAGGCATCATGCCCCCAACATTGTACCTATCATCAAGGATTGGTTTTTTATCCAACCTTGAACTATTAATGGAAGTAGTCAGGGGTAAGTCCTTGTTTCAGAAAAGAAAAAGAAAAAGAATTATTTCAAAAATGTTAATAATGCAAAGAAAATATCATTTATAAGTGATTATAGAATATAAAGCACCCAAAAAGAGTTCAACAAACTAGCTTTGTTATTAGTGGTTTCAAAAGATTAATAGGCAAAAAGAAAATCACAAAGTTAAGCAATTAATGTTCTAATTGTTAAAAAAACATGTGCAAATCAAAAAGGGGGGAAAAGATTGAATTAGATTATAAAAATTATTTCCCACTTCTTTTTATTAAGATAGTTTTATAGAGTAGACTTATTAGGATTGGAAACTTTTGTTCATCTAAAATCACAATAAAATCACTTAAGTTGAATCAATGTAAGATGTAGAAGAGGCTTGCTTATGAAATAATATTTAGTTCAAATATGTTATTGTATACAAGTTGAAGAAGTTTAGAGTTGATTTTTGTCACAAAGTATAATAGTAGGAAAAGAGAGAAAGAGCTTGGCAATTTTATATATATTCAATTGTAAGAGATACCGAGCTTGTACATAGGTTTTATATATTAACACAATGATTGTAGAATAAAAGGAAAATGTACATGATAAAATAACTACTTATTTGTACAATAATTCAATTCCCAACAAGCTGTGATTCTACCAATCAATGACGTTACCACATGGAAATAATCCTCTATCTAATCATGGTAATAATCAAGAGAGAAACATAATGTATTTTAATACTCTTCTTTAAGTTAAAAATTTATAGATGTCAAAGACACTAAGCTTATTTAATAGATACATATGTTATCTTTGTCACAAGGGTGTGGTAAAGATATCACCAAATTGAGATTTACCAATCACCAATAATTAAAGATATTTGCAATTCCTAAAAATGTGTGATTCTACCAATCATCAATACACGTACCTAACTTCTAAGTTCATCCATTATTTTAAAAAATATTCTTTTTATTCTGAAATTTTAATTCAATCTTATCTCTATTTTTAAAGTTTGTGCTGACAATGATTGTCATCTCATCCTCATCTTTGAATCCCAACTTGGTGATTCTCTAACCACACCCTCTATCACAAGGGATAACAAATATAAGAGTGAATAATGAATGATATATTCACTTCGCTTTTAGGATTCATGATTGTGTATATTGGTGTTGTTGACAAACACTTTAAACATACTAGGTTTGGGCAAGCCATTAAGGCAAATGGTTTGGTTGTCTTCAAAACCAAAATAAGTTGTAACAAATCAACATGAAGTTTCTTAGGCATTATATTACTTGTGGAACTCTAATACTAGTAAAGTAGACAATTTAATTTGCTAGTAAGTTTCTTGATCAGTTGCTAGAGAAGCCTCAACTACATGATGGATTTCTTCCCAAGCAGAGCAAAACTGATAGGACTTTCCATTGAAGACTTAAAAAGAATCTTCCTTCATGGATGAATAGCCTCACTAACATGGTTTATAAGGTCCACTGACAGGTCAAAGAATTACCTTACTTGCATCTTATGGACCCAAAATCTCTAAAGGTTGTGAAGGCAAATGCACTTGAATTAGGATATGACGGTATTCTAAAACTGATCAAAGATGGGAAGAAACAAATACTCTAGTTTGCTTCAATGCAATGCAATCCAACCCAACAAAACTGTTCAAGCACTTGAAAAAAGAAAAGAAAAGAAAAGAAAGAGGTATTAGCCAATGCACTCTACTTCTCCAAATTCCAAAATGATCTAAATCAAAATTTTCTTTTAAGGGTTGATTGCCAATTAGTGAAAAACTTGGCATCTAAGCAACTATTTGCTAGATATGTCAAGCAATCTTAAGTGTATTGGTTTTGATATTCAATACGTCATAGGTTCTTCAAATTTCACTGCTGATTTTCTAATCAGAGAATTTTTGTAAGAACGCATAGATACGACACCAATATGTGACGAAGCCTTAATAAGAGGAAAGTTTGTAAAAAAACTACATGGAGCTCGAGCTTCAAGAAATAAGTTTACTCCTGGTCAAATGGTAGCAAGAGTGCGTAAATTAAGTCCGTTGAAGGTCAGAGACTTGCGTAACGTTTCGAGGAGGTTTTAAATGCTTCTCGAACAAGACCACTTAGTCTTAGGTAAGAGCAACGGACAAAAGGACATCCGCACAAATAGCCGCTCCATTGGGAGTGACTACAAAGGCTGAAATGGCCGAAACCAAGGCCCAACAGGCCCAAATTAAGGCTGCCTCCAACTTTAAACCCTAGCCGAATGCCTCCCAAAAGGTCAAACTCGAAGCCTCGAAATAGGCCGAAATACAAAGCCGTGGAATACTTCCTGAAGCTTAAATCCAAACAACTAGTACTTGCCTTAGTCCAGCCCCAACTAAGCTTCACATAAAGTTGGAAAGGGCCGAAGAGGAGCCCAGTGCTCCTCAAATACAAGAGGCAAATCTGCCCTTCCAAATTTAAAAGTAAAAGAGGCGTCACTCTTCAAAACCCCTCTTCCGGCAAAATTTCCAGAGGCAAAGAGGTAGTAGACCAAACTCCTCAACCTCTAAAAAGATTTCAAAAATGAAAAAGCCCAATATAGTCAATACTAATTTTGAAAACATCTTAATTTGCAAAGATGCGCTTTATTCCGGTAATCCAAAAGACGTGGTAAAAAGGACGATACTTTGTACCAAAAGATCTAAGGAAAATCAAGCCTTTTATGAGCTGATCCCGCTCGACTTAAGATCAGTCAAATTCAAGCATTAAATGATAAAGAGGACCCAGACTAAGCCCCTCAAGGTGGGGTCCGGGGTTGTTGTTGTGGTGGTAGTTGGTTGGGATCAAGGAATGATTTGACCCCTCTTAAGTTCTCATGTTGGGATCATTCCACTGCGTAGTAAAAAGCCTTTCATTATCTTAATAGGCACCAAAAGACACTCATGGCTGATGTATTTCGACTCTGATTTCAAGTCCGATTTTCCCTTCTGGTTCATCAACTAGCGAATGCATATGAGACCTAACTACGAAATCTTTCCAGAAAGGCAGTAGAATCGTACAATTTCTTCCTAGAAAGGTGTGCGCCCAGTGAAAGATACAAAACATACCCTAGCACTGATGTATTTCCTCTCCAAATTCCATCTGTCATGGATAATGCAATGGTGATTCGCCGACCAGAAAATCTAGGCTTTCCCATACCAATTGTAGTGTCAAAAGTATTGGACCAAATGGTGTGATAACTTTCAGTTTTGGAAGACCATGAGAGTCATACTCCAGTGGGAGCAAAAGGGCTGTCTCAAAATCCTATAATCGTACTCCAGAGTTATCCCACAAATAGCATCAGCTGTTAGGGAGCAAGACCTCAAATGCATAGCCTTCTCCAGAAGCCCCTAATTTGGAAAAGTCCAGTCCAACTTCTAGAATGACAGGACAAAAAGGACAAAATTGAGCCTCCCCCACCGTCGAAGACTAAGGAAGGTGAAAAAGAGGTGCCTCCAGACTGCTTTTAGAAAAGGAGTCAATAAGTCATAGTGATGATTGACAACCACTTCAAGTCACTGTTTAATCACCACAGTAACCCCACTCGTGATTAAACAGTTTATCACAAGCTCGCCTCTAGAAGGGTTCCAAATCCACAAGCACGCCTATGGAAGGTAGCCAAATCTACAAGCAGACGACGAACTTGAGCAGGAGAGCTAGAGAAGCTAAGACTTTATTCTTTAGGTCTCTTCTTCTTGATCAGTACAGTAATTTGTCAGTGTGTCACCTTAAAGTGTGCAATATTGCCGCCATATCTACTTTGGTGAACCATGAATCTATATACTGTATTATAAATTAAAAGTGTACCAAGGAAATAACCTTTTGTACGGTTCACATTCTAAAGCACACGGTATGGATATCCTTCTACATATCTTTTCATAAGAGCTTTAAGTTCACTTATACAGATAGATGCTTATTTTAGGTTTCAATAATAATTGACTTAAGAGTATTATGAGAGTTTAATTTCGACATACACAATGGATAAAAATAGTAGGGAAAAATATTTTGGCAAATATTTAACTCTACATATTATAGGATTTAAGAACAAAATTCTATTATTAAGATTTCATAAGGTTTATAACGACGAAATATATGGTACTTACTACTTTCTTCATTACTCTTTATTGAAATACAACAACATGGGAACTAACTGTTTCCCATTCAGACGAAGGACAGTTCTATATCTGCAGAGATTACAGATTCTATTTATTTTATGATAAGCCACATGGTAGTCATCTGGTAAAGACGGTAAAACTCAGATCCAGCTGCAATACTACTACAAACTTAGGCAACAAGACATAACACTTGTTCTAGAGCCAGGTTATTTAGGTAGCAGTGATGGCAATTTTCATTCCAGATTGGCAGTGGCCGGCAATACTGCAGATGAAGAAGTTCTGCCCCTTCACAAGCTTGATCCGATCTTTTCCCGTCTGAAACACTTTGGCACCTCGGGGGGTCGAGCAACCATTGTAGCCCGCTTTGTTAACGGCAACCACGTTGTGGGCTGCAGGACTGTAGTTGAAAACTGCCAAAAAAACACAAAGACGGTCCACTTAACATTCACGAGACAAGCCACAACGCAGACTTGCAGTGTTTCACATAAAAAAACTCTGGATTTATTTCTTCTTTTCCAATATGGAATATACTTATAATGTGGGATGATACCTACATTCAACGCTCACACTCATTAAGTATACTGCAAATAAATTGAAGCCTAAATTTGGACATGAGGGATTATAAATCTGAAGCTTATTTCTAATAATAATATCATATTAAAATATGAAAATCAATTCCAAAACCTTTAAGGCATTGAATTGAAAATTTTCATCATGTATTCTATGTTTTCAATGTGAGATATTTTTCACAAAAAGTAATCTCTTTCTACTAGTGCATTCTCTATCAATATTTTAAGGCCATGAATAACGGGTTTTAAAGCCAAATATAGGCAATAAGTTGCACTGGGGAACTAGATAGATAGTATTTACACTTCAAAAAATATAAAAATAAATTAAAAAAAAAAAAAAAACACTAACCAAGTATGTCACCAGCGCGAAAGCGCTTTCCCTTGGGCCAGTTAGCAACGTTAAACGTCCAACCGCGTGCATCTCCAACTGTGCGGATCGCTGCTTGAGCTATCGCTAACTGAAGCAGCAACATGCACAGCAAAGCTGCTGGAACCATTGCACTGCCTCTTCCCTGAGCCATCTCTGTTGAGCTACTCCGACAACGGAAGAGAGCGAGCGAGAGAGAGAGAGAGAGAGAGAGAGAGAGAGAGAGAGAGAGAGAGTTGGGCCTTTTGACTGTGGGTGTGAGGGATGGGAAGGAGTGGCCTTGTCGCTGTCTATTTATCAGAAGATCATGCTGAAAAGGACGGGTTAGGCGGAGTCATGATATGTTTGTGCTTAGAAGTCTGCACTTGAAGAAGATGCACCGAACTTGTTGACGCCGCGTATTATGACCATTGGCCTCTAGCAGTGGGTAGTTGGCACCATCTTTATGAAGAACCCATAAAAGTGCCACGTTAGTGTGTTGAGCAGATCATGTGAGAAATCAGACCCAATGACCGACTGTCGTCCACTTGATGTATCATCAATTAAATATGAACAAACTGATTTATGACTCAACTACTAGAATCTCCCAAGACTCAATTTAGTAACGTAAATTGGCGAATCATCTGAAAATTTCTTGAGTTTTTTGTTGGCAAATAGAGATTTTGAATTTTTAATCTTAACTCTAATTATCATCACATTACAAATAAGCCCTTTCATTTTATACGCTTTTTTTTTTCTTTTTTCTTTTTTTATGTATCTATCTATTACTTTGTGCTTTTGCAAAAAAAAAGGAGAAGGTTGAACTTGGTGCAGCTTTCCCCAAAAGCCTTTAAATAAACCCCTGTAGCCTTTATGAAAGCCAACAACTGCTTTAAAGAGAGAGAAAGACCCATTCAAACATGTAGTTTTAAAACCCTAGTGGGATCTGGTTTCTTGGCACCAAAACAATCTTTCGGACTTCTATGGCTTTGCATTTGTGGTGTTTACTTGGAGTTTCCAATATGGATTAAACGTGTTGCGGACCTTCCCCCAAATTTCGACTTCGCAATAATGTCATCAAGGACTAACAGATATTTCTTTTAAATTTTTTATTATTTGTGTTGGACTTTAATACCCATTTAAGCTGCAAATTGTGGAAGTTGGACTTGTGAGCTCAAAAGGAAGCACTAAATACTCGGACCGTGTTTCATGCTCTCTAAAAGCTCTAGTCTAGTTTGCAGCTACTTTAATCTCAGGTCCGACTTATTGTTATTTGCCTGACTATTGGGGAGCTTACGGTCGAATTCTTGAGGAAGAACCCATCACAAGACTTGTTTAATTTAGAAAGAAAACGGACCTCCTTTAACCATAGTTGTTGATGGTCAAAGGCTCCACCCTATTACCCTCTTCTAGTGCAAACATCATGTATACAAAATGTACACGCCACGGTGCGTACATGGTGGATACAAAAAGTAGACGCCACGAAACCACGTGAGGGATCATGCTTGCCCCTTGTCAAGGGACACAATGTTCCCATCGTCCCCACGATCCGCAAAGCTAGCCTCATGCCTTGGAACTATAAGCTATTACGCACTTGACTCTTCTTCTAGCTTTGGTTAGTGGAAGCACCAATCCCATCAAGTCACACTTCAATGGGTTCTTGGGAATGGAATCATGACACTTATAAACTGTCGTAGCCCCTTTTGAAGGTAACTGCCTCTTCGCACCCATTTGGAAGGGGGCTGCACCTTCTGGGGCAGTGTGTTCTGGCTCCCCTCTTCGCGTTATCCGCTCTATTTTGCACAAAAGTCTGAAGCCCTTTTCTCATTTGAGGGAAAAGTTTGGCCTTCCACCGTGGCATAAAGATGACTGCAACAGCTCCCAATCTAATGGTCTATAAAAGTCAAGGACCCCAAATTTGACGACGAGATAATAATATTGCTATTTACATAGTAGGTTAGTCAACACGTTAGCTAGCTATTCTAATATTTTCACATGTGCTATCATGATAAGTCTACTCTTGATCTTCTTGTGTATCAAATCACAGTCTATGCGCACTCTTGAAACACTGGATTTTCTATAATCTTTTTCTGACTAATCATAATAGTCCCACAAGTTGTGGCACCCAAATCATAAAGAAATCCAACAAATAAAGTGATTTTGTATTATGTAGATGCCATCACACAATACTTTGCCACACCTACTCCTTAACTCTTGCCATCACAGTAATTTGATTGCAGCATTTCAATGTGATTGTTTCATGCAAGCATGAATCGGGCTAGGAGTTACACCGAAAAGGATTTATCAAGCCTCATCGTGTTGGGATAGATCAACAAAACTCTCTAGTAAGTTACCAATAACTTGTGACATCCACAAGTTATAGGTCTTTAGGTTTCCTGGGTATTCCCTCATGATACTTGGTGGTAAGCCTCAGGTCTATCTATATGAGATTACCAACTAGCTTTGCTCTTAAAACTCCCATTTCTAACACTAATTCAAAGATATATTTTCTAACTCAAATATCTCCCAATGTCATCTTTAAGAAACTTTAATCCAAAGAATTTCTTTGACTGACAGGTATCCCTCCGTCATATCCCTCCGTCATATCCCCTTTTTTTTTTCTTTTTTTTTTCGTCTTTACTTAATTTCATCCCCGAAATACATAAAATTGTCTTGTAGTGGGGTAACTGAACTGCATAAATAGCACGAACAGGGAAAGCTGACAAAATAGAAAAGGAAAGACTAATCTACTATAACCAAATAACGTACAACAAAATCTAGTTGAAGCAACGGTCCATTGATTGTGTTAACGGGGACGACTCAGCTCTTCCTTGAGGTTCTTCACGGCCTCCAAGACGCCATTCTGAAAGTAGAAGCACGACAAGACTGGTAAATTTAACTTTGCTTTGAGTCTTTCGAGTGGTTTAAAACTAGAAGCCAATAGTCCTTGGAAGCATTCCGACCTGACTAGAAGTCTCTAGTTCATTTTTCGAAAGACCTAAAAATCAATTTATGGTAACAACACTTACCTATAAATGGTCTTATGGAGTCTTGTCACTAATCTCTCTCACACAAACACAAACACAAACACATACACATACACATACACATACACATACACATACACATAACTTAATTGAATTAGTCATATATTGATGTAACTAATCAACAATAATTCAAGTGCATAAGGTTCAAAGCACTATCTCATCATTACGTCTATTACTCAAGGAAGCTTGCCCAAAGAGGAATATTTTCTGGCCACATATTAGTAAAAAGATTTAGTACGATTTGTAATCGTACTTGTACCCCTTTTTTTTTCAGTTTTTTAAGAAAAAAAGATAAAAACATACGTTAGATTTAATATCTTTGCAAACTCGGGCTTTAAATTTAAGAATTTAAATACTGGGACTAAGAAGTAAGAAAAAGAAAAATGCGAATGAGTTTGAAATATTTTTTACGAGTTGCATCAAGCTTGGACTTTCAGAAATATCACCAGCAAATAAATTCAAATAACTGAAAACCAGGTATATTACCTCCAGAGAAATTCTTTCAGCAACCTCAACCGCACATGCTTTGACTTTAGGAGATAATGCATTATTTATCGCCCTTGATAGCACAGTTGCAGCTTCGCGGATGCTCACTTCATCGGTTTTATCAGGAAGCAAGTGATTTCTTTTCAGTGGTTCCGGAGCAACTCCAAGCCAGAACATTCTCTCAGCCCAATAGAACTGATCTAAGATAAACGGACATACTACCTGTCATCCAACATCACACGAGAAAGAAAGAGAGCTTAATGTACTATTATAAATCACACTTGAATGTGCATGAGAGCCTATCACTGGAAACCATCTCCATACCCATTTTATAGATCTCAAGGTATGGCCATCTTAAAGCATCAAACAATTTGGAAAAGGTTGCATTTTCATTCCCAACTCCCACAAATAAGCTTTCATAACCTTTATTTGGAGCAATAGAGCCATTTCGCATAAGTTTTAACGGCTAAAGCACAATGAAGAGTAAATGAAATTAACAAAATGAAATAATGCAGCAATTAGTTAAGATTCACACCATACCTGTGGGATTCCTGAGTGTAACGCAGCAGCAGTAATTCCACTAATCTTTCACAACAACAGGCAACGAAAGCACATGTCAGTACTTTGCTTATTCCATATTTCCAAAAGATGATTAACATCAACATAAATCACAAAAGACTATTTTTACCTTCCTCCATGATGAATTGCAGCCGCACATTTTGGAAACAGCCACTCGTACGGCATGGAACTATTTACATAATAAATCAATTTCCAGAGGAAACCAATGATCAAAACCAAATCTTAGAATGATATTGATAACAAAAGTTACCAAATTATATAATGATATGTACGCTATCAAATGTATAACACCAAAATTTGTCATCTAGAATTAAAAAAGCTAACTACATGAACAATATGGGAACGAACTTCATGCTCACAATACAAAGTCAACAGCTATTTCAAGAAACTAGTGTTCCAGCACATGCTTCACATGTATAACTTTTTATATAATTGACTTTTCCAATTAAAATCATATCTAAAATTATGTACAGCAGTCTGAATTACTGATTAAGAATACACACTCAACATATTTGTTAATTATGAGTTTACTAGAGTAGTAGAATTTACACACACACACACACAAATATATATATATATAGATAGATAGATAGATTTTAACTGGTATCTTTACAAAGTAGATAAATGTGAAAACCTGATGTAGCAGAATTAAAAGAAAAAGAAGTAAAAGGAGAAGAAAGAACAGAAAGGAAAAGAAGGGGGGAAGAATTTTATTCATGTATTATATCTAGATGGTTAAATAAAGTAGAAACATAACTTACTATCAAAGTTGGATAATTTGCAGCTTGCAATATTAGTGTGCCCCAGTATCCTACTTGTTTAAGTTGTATAATGATGTCTAAAAGATGTTACATAAAAATTTTATTGCCAAAATATCTAAAACATGTTCCTAATTTTACAAGTATATACAGATTAAACCCACATGTTATTTCTCATCAACCCAATATTTTCCAATTTTTATGAGTTTGGTCTGATTTTATTGGATTGGATAGTGAGAAAATATTAATAATGGTTTTATTATCACAATACAATCTCATTGAACACTTAAGATCATATTTAGATTTTTTAAGCAAAGTTCAACCATAACACTTTACATACTCTACAAGCCATCACTTTGAACTCAACTGTAGCACTTGATTTAGAAATGTCAAGTGACCGAATTATTTTCCACAAAAGTGCAATATCCCGAAGTAGCTATCCACATGGTAATTGCAGGAAAAAAACTGATTCTAGCAATGTCAATTTCAAGCAAACAATAAAACTCACATGGTAATTGCATAAATTGACTCACAATATTAACTGCAGAAATAATGTTTAAGTATGAGATGAATAAGTTTATCTACCATCCAAATGTTGATATTCACCATATTCCACTAGATAACTTTCCCTATTTCCATATCCTCAAAAAGATCAAGAACAGACTTCTGCTAAAAAGTTAGATTTACTATGTTCTGATTTTACTACCTCAATGCTTCAGAATCCCAACTAAATTCTTTTAATCTTTATGCACTCTTTTCATCATCATTTCCCATCAATATCATACCATCAACATAAACAATAAAAAGCTTGTTCAGAGTACGAACTGAAAGGTTTATCGTCAGCTTGACCATTCAAAATCTTTGCGTGGTTGGAAGAAAGAACTCTGACAGGATTGCTTCAGTTCATTTAATGCCTTCTTTCAAGTGCAATTTACCATTAGCCAAGGAAAATCCAAGACCATGGAGGACTTTCAGATATACTCCTCCCTCATACATCTCCATAAAGAAATGCAGTATTCTCATCAAACTAATGAAATGGCCGATGTAAGATAGAGTCAATCTATGCTACTAGAGCAAATGTCTCCAAATACTCAAACCCATACGCCACTGTAAAGCCTTTTGCAACCCATTTGGCCTCAGATGTTTCTGCAAAACTACCAGCCTTATGTTCTATGGTAAACATCCATTTGCATCCCCATTATCTTTTTTCCATTAGGCAATTCAAAGATATCCTATGTAATATTTCTGGGAAGGACTCTCATTTACTCCTATATTCTTTCTTTCACTTTGGGTTGCTAAGTACCTTCTATATTTTGACAAATAAGCATGAAAGGTAATTGAGCAGAAAAAAAATTGTGACATGACGATGAACAGATAATGGTAGGAAAAAAAATTAGATACATCATATTGTGCACATGATCTGACTCTTCTGTATTAGGCAATAAGAAGGTCAATTGCATTGACAGGAGGCCAGCATTGAAGAGTTTATATTGGGAATAGAAGAAGAATTACCTATGTTAAAACCGCAAACCTACCTCCTCTTAGAACACTTGCCCTTATTTTCAAACATTGTGCAACAGAAGCAAATAAATAGGTTATACCAGAACCTACGTCAAAACCAAAAACCTACCTCCTTTTAAAACACTTGATCCTTATTTTCAAACATTGTACAACAGAAACAAATAAGAAAGTCATACCAGCGCCTACTTATATTTCATAGGGTTCTGGATTAGTTACTTCTCTCAATGGGGGAACTTAGACACCTCACTTTAGATTGTAAACAAAAGTGACCTCATATTTGTCTTAAATAAGCAGCACATCATCCAGCTCTACATTTGCCACACTAGGTCCATAAAAGATGCCTACTCAAGGTTAGCTAAAATCTGTATATCTTACAAAATCAGTAAGGTCCTACTATTGTCTATACAAACATCTCGTTAGGACAAATTCTCTCAGCCCTCCGCAGAATTCGGGTCACCATTTTCTTGTGGGATCACCCAAAAACCTTACTAGATGTGCTCCCCAAATAATACATAAGAGAAGAGACCAAGACAAAAGTAAATCCTGAACATCAAGCTCAAAGGACTAGTCAATCACCAACCCATCCTTTCTAGCTCTTTACATAACTAGTGGAAACTATGGTTGAGTTACATAACATAATAAACTTATGGATGTGAAGATTGCAACAATGATTAAATGAAATGGCTTGACTTTAAACAACATCGATGCTTGACAAATAAGAAACAAAAGAAGTATATCTTACTGCAAGCCCTTTTCTCAATTTTACTTCTACCGAACCTCTAGAAGGTGGTATATTCTGAAGTTTCCCTTTAAGCTAGGGACTGGTCCTATAGATACCCTAGTATCTTTCTCAGAACACTAAGAACCAAGTGTCGCCCAGGATAGGTTGAATAAGCTGAACCAAGCGTCAGTTATTCCCTCTGAGTGATGATCTTAAAAGAAGATCTTACAACTTTCTTTGCACTTCCGAAGTGCCAGATTTTTGAGATCTAATCAAACCTGCATATATTTGATACATGTCACACTTGTCTTTCAATAAGTTTCTAGTAACACGATTCATATTATTTCAACAACTTTCCTAGTATTTGAAAGACATATTCAACACAGGCATTATGAGTTTAATACTACCTTACTAAGCAGACACAAAGTATCCATTTACTGGATGGCTAACCAGACAGTCGCACCAGTAGTAAGGTGAAACGAACCCCCATCGGGGAGTGAAATAGAACATGAAATTGTAAGCTCCTAAGCAGTGGGAGGGTACAGCATATGTAACTGCAAAAGTAAACTATGTAATGTTCTTTCAGCATATGCAGCTGCAAAAGTAAACTATGTAATGTTCCAACATTCTGAAATTTAGACTTCACATACTAAAAAAGAAATGAAAGCAGAAATGCTAAAACCTTCGGCACAACTATAACAACGAAAACATACTTCCACCACCCAAAATAGAAATAAAAGAAGTTCTTGAATTCTAGGTTCCTTGGTTTCTATACCCCTTACTGAAAATCTTACTTGAATTAGTTCCAAAAGTCGTTAGCAGGAGGAGCTCTATGGTAACTAATGCATATATTCAAGCAAATGAGCTGAATACCACATTTTACTATTGCCTTTGCAATTCTAGCGTGCCAGATATTTGAGATCTAAATAAACCTTGATAAACGTCACACTTATCCTTTGATAAGTTTCTAGTAGCAGCATTCATCTTATTTGAACAAGTGTCCAACCATTCAAGAGATATACTCACCCACTGAAGCAGAATAGCTGACCGTGAAATAAAGAGGTACAATCTTCATTGGGTTGTCTTTGACTTAAACATGATGGTTCTCCTGCTGCAATCATATTTACAGCTGCATCTAAAGCTTCAAAGCCAGCTGTGAAGAGAATAAATCTGTAACCTGTGATCTCTATAACAGTTTGAAGAACACGAAGAAATGCTTGAGGATTTTTCAAAAACCCCATGCTGCAAAAAACAAGGGAAGCTAATTTAAAAACCAGATGTAGGGCCAACATCGACAATACTAAGATAATAAGAAAGTTGGTAGTAGAAGGATTTCATGCATCAATATAAAATGAACATGGCTATTCAAATAAAACAGCATTGATAACCAATAGGGCTACGCCTACCCTACTTACAAGATGACATATTTCAACTCAACTGAAACTGCAAACTGGGACTAACCAGGAGATCAAGAAGTAAAGAACAAAACCAAATGGGTAACTTGCCTTCCAACAGAACTCAACCCAACAAAAATAGGTGGCCTTGTAGTATCCAGAAAAGTTTGTAGATCAAGATGATCTGAACACAGTTCATCTTTTCTGTGCCGATGTCCTGAAGAAACAAGGACTGAAATCTGAGTGCACTTCCTACATGAAAATTGCCATTCCATTGGCAGAAACCAAAAGCCACAAACCCGGACACTGGATGGCCAATAATCTGTTAATGTAGCAAAAAAGAAATGGTGACGACATTTATAGAAAAAATTTAAAAATTAAATTAGTTTTCACTCTAGGGCACATAAGCTTATTCAAAAATAAAGGGGATAATCTCATGGTCATTCAGGAAATAACGTCATCATTTTCCATTTTCAACCATGGGCCAAATTTATTCCCAACACAACCTTTGCTCAATAAATCATCTACCAACTAAAACTCGTTAAAAATGGCTAATAATGGAAGTCATTATCATGCAATCTTAAGCAAAAAACACCCACTCAGAATAATCTGAAACCACTGACCATGGTAATGCAGTATTATCTCTAGTAAAGACAATTTCTAGTGGTGCCAGGGCAGCATTTGAGCCTTGGACGAAATAAACATGGTAAGGTTATTTAGTACACACTCAAAAACCATCATCGATCAGTATTGTTAAAACTTGCTTGTCTAACAAGATATATTATTTCAATAGAAAAGAAATTAATTTAGAAAAATTCTATAATATGACAACAGATGCAGAATGCCATTTCACGGGATTAAACCATTGTTGGTATTGTAGTCCGGGGCTCCCAGCATGGATCATTTAAGTGTAAAATTCTTTGTAAACATTTATTAAATCTTCTGTAGATGGGTATAACAAATCCGAAGGCAGAAGTTTTAATCATTTAACTATAACAAGGTTTTAAATGTTGTCTTGTTTTACAAATTACTTTTCAAAAGAAGATTTTAAAAATTTTCTCCATGAAAATATTTTCTAAAATGTGATATCCACAACAGAGTGCTTTTAAAAACAAAAAAGGTTATGAGTATTTTCGAAAAAATACATTTCAAAATTTATCTAAAAACTAATGTTGGAAATAGAAAAAAATAAGAGTATATCACAAATGTAATTAGCAAAATGTGTGTGATTGACAAAATACGCTGGTGACCATCATCGTCTATTAAAAAAATAGAAATAAAAAGATTGTCTAACGGTCATCAGATTGTTTGGCAGCTGCAACATAACTGCCAAAGTTTTATTTTAAGAAACTATTTTTAGAAACATATTTCAAAATATCAAAACCAACTAATTTCTTGATATAACCTCCATAGATGATAATTTTTCATATGTGAAACCCACATTGTAGTAAATAACTCTCAAAATATTTCAAAACTTAAAATAGAAAACACTTTACAAAAGCAGTTTCTAATGTTTTTGTCATGATTTTCTGTGGCTCTTTCTCTAATGGAGCAGTTAGGCTTGACTCTTCCTTCTTTCTTTGTGGACCCCAAATCAAACCCTTCCCTTACCTTTCAAAAGCATAAAACCCCACAAGCACAATTACCAAAAACTTAGTCCTTGAAATCACTCTTTAGAAACCTAACTAAGCCGTATTTTTTATTGCACAACATTTAAACCTTAGTTCCCATGACATTACCAATTGTAGTCAAGTTCCTAAATTTCCTCCTACGTCAAACAGTCAATTACCACCTACAATATGATTCTGTCAAGGAAAATAAAATTGGACTTCATGGATTGAGAGTTTCACCACCCTTTCTCACATAGCAGACAAGGAAAAGGAAGTAACTGTACAAAGTTCAAGAAAAAAAATTGAAATAATTTGTGAAAAAGATAAGTATACCAGGGCATTCAACAACTTCTTTGCTAAATCCATACCTGCGATATGAAAATTAGTGAAAAATGAAAAATCAGCACCTATATGTCTTAAAGTTATAAGCAAACCCATAATGAGGATGAGGGACTGTTAAGAAAGATGCCATACAAACCAACTCATCAAGAAATCTCATAGAGAATAAACAAGCAAAAGTGTATTGGATTCTTGAACTGATTAAGGAATTCAAGAGTCTGTTTCATTGTCATGGACCTTGGAGGAAGATCGAGTGAACCAAGTTCATAGAAACCCCCTTTGCTCTATTTATAGAGTTGTAAACCAAGTTCATAGAAACCCAATAACTTCCATAGATTCCTACCCCACAACAATAACTAGGATAACAATAAAGTCCTACCCAACACAAAAACTAAGTTAACAACTAGTATAGACTAACTCTTGCTAATTGGTATATGGATTACGTGGACTCCCCACATGCTCTCTATATGAGCTTTATTACAACAAAAATAACTAATACTGAGATACATAACATTCAGACCAAATATTTTTCTTCCCTTTTATTTCTGATAGAATAACCAAAGAGGCTCCTTCTGATCCCGTTGGTGTATTTACAACTAGAACATAATTATAGTGTTGCGAAATCCTTGAAGAGACTTCATACCCTTCCTAGTGACTCACATAATCACCCAATCTCTTTAAAAAGACTTAAAAAGTATAAAACATACAATACTTGACTACAAGCAAGAACTAAGACAACATCAGGCCAACACTTCAAATGCCCTTAGATCAACATTCAGTCACGTACCAAGAAGCAACCTCAAGCACTCCATGAAGCAACCAATGTGAGGCATTCCCCAACGTTACAAGGGGCTCAGATACCCGGTCAAAACAACACTATGAAGCCAACTCCAGGTAAGTAATCCAAGGCCAAGAACAAAGGAAAGATGGGCGGCACTTGAAGATGTTATGTATAACTTAATATGTATTGTGCGTAAGTGACATTAGCTTAAATGATTGCTATTTATGGCAATGTCTGCAGTCCACTATAGGACCATGGGTTTATTATGGTGTGCAGTCCATTAATAGGAGCATAGGTGCTTTATGTAATTATGTAGGAAGTTGAACAGTAACCACCATGAGCGGTTACTAGGGGTGGTTTGTGTGTCTAAATGTTGGAGCTGAGAAAGAACGAAAAAATAAAAAATCAGAATTTGTAAGAAGTTTAATCAAGGAGGTTCGTTTCTCTCATATAGAAACTAAGAAGGTTTGTTTCCCTCACATAGAAACTATCCTTGTTCCAGCAATTCTCTTGTGTTGTTAGTTGTGTATTTGGATTCTCTTTGGAGTCTAATTCTATCCACAGCAAAGATAGAGAAGAAAAGAGATTTGAGGACCAACCGAGTGTTGATCCAACTCTTCAAAGGCCTCTAACCCAACCTATAGTGCATGTTCCACATTTACAGGCAGGTAGGGTAGAAGCTCAAGTCCCACTGAGAAATAGCTAGATATTCAGAATATGCTTCAGAATCAATGTGCTGCAGCTCTTCCTCGTGAAATGCAGGGGGAGTTAGATAGGCCAAACATGAATTCAAACCACTCATAGAGTTCATTTTGTGTTTTGGAGCTGTCCTCCACTCATTTTCCTTTCTCATTCTAACTAGGTGATAACCACCTCTTGGCTTAGCATTCAAGTTTTGTCACTTAGCCAGCTAGCTCAATAGTGAACTAGTAGGGATTCTAGCCATGAGGTCAGGGATTTGACATCCTATGTGTGTGAATTGAGTGCATACGTTATAATATTAAAAAGAAAATTTAGGCAAAAAAATAACCGCTCCATAGATCCTGCTAACCTTACAAACATATCCAACGTGTCTCCCAACCTAGGGATTGGCAATTTGTGGTAAATTGTGATTTTTATCTTACACATTCTCTATGATCTATCCTTTGGAGAAAGAATGTTGGAACAGCACATGGGCTTTCATTACACACACTATCCTTTTTACAATTAAGCAACCAACTTGTCTTTTGTCACAGCATGCTGCATGGGTGGCACCTAGTATCCAGCCAAGTTTGACAAGGCAGTTCCTGACAGAAAATCTATGTAATGTCACACACTTCCTAGTCATTGAAAACCACCAGGCAACTCTTCAGTAACCAGCACCCATGATCAGAATTTTGGGAATTGATCTAAGTTTCTTTCCCAGGTTTGCTCTGCTTAATTCTATCAACCAGTGTATGCACAACACCAACTTCTAGGCTTGCCTTGTCAAATTTTATGGGATGAGAAATTAATTATCCTTGTTGTCCTACGAAATTATGCCCAGCTCATGATGTAAAGGATGTTAAGTAAGTCTTTTCCATCCCTCATATAGAAGTGTTCTCATCGTTTAAATAAATCATGCATTAGGCATAGAACCAGTATTTCCGAGGGAAGTATGGCATGCATCCATTTAGGACAATTGTACATCAAGCTTTACCATCATGCTTGTCTCCTCAATATAAATTGCATCAAACAAGTAGCAGCTAAAACCTCATTACCTCCCAAGAACCAAGTACCTTTATATGGATGTTAATGCACCTCTGTTGGAAGCTTTAGTTTTTTAACATCCTTCAAGATGACAGTCTTTACCACTCCCCCCATCTAATATCACATCACGTACCTTGCCAACACATTTAACATGTTCTTGAAAAATATTTCAATATCAACAAGCGTCTCACTCAAATTAACTGCCCTAGTAATTCTTCTAACCACCAAACTCTCTCCACTGCCAACATCCCATGATGCTTGGAATTCCTAGCACCTCAGTCATCAAGTAAAGCTGTTTGACTAGCTCTTGAATGACAAAAAGATATTTGTCAGTCTTAGTATCTTTGCATCAGCACACTGGAGCTTTTTGTCTTGCATTCTCCAAATTCGTGAGCCCAACAAGCACTATCTCATATACAATAGATAGATCAGTCCCGAAAAATAGCAGCCTGCAAGTTTCTTATTTGTTTAAATGAAGCCAAAATGACTAGATAGATCATTTAATTTCAGATGAATAAATCTCCATGCTTCAGTTGGTGTTGCTTCAGCCCAAGAAAACATCGACAAGTCCACAAGACAATCAGCCAACAAGGACTTTTTTTTCTCATCTTTGTTTAGATATGGTCCCACATGGTTATTTTTGGCATACTTATAAGACATACTTAAATCAAGAGGTCTCACTGATCTGTCTTCCAATGTAGGACAGTTGTACTGGTTCTTCAAAATCCTCATCCAGGGAATGAGTTCATATTTTCTTGAAGATTGGTCTCACAAGCCGCTGCACTATCTCATTGCTAGAGAGAGCTTGAACAGGACGGGAAAACCTGTCAAGCAGGCACCTCAATTCTACCATCGCTTCAATATGGACCCATTGTCCCTGTCTCCACATGCTCTACCACAAGCAGTCATGGGGATGGACCAATTTGCTTTGATAGTAAACCCAATGGAGTGAATCAAACAAATCTAATGTTGTAGACAATGCCCAGTGGTTTATTGAAGTCTATTCAACGAGATATTGGAGAAATAAAAGAAAAAAAAATACAACCATATAGATCAAAAGAAGGAATGAAGAATTAAGGTTTGTCGCTCTCTTTTATTCCTGTCAAATAAACTAAGTGGGTGCTTAGAATTTCTTAAAATATACCATAACTAGAGCATAACCTAGGACTTTTCTAATCATTAAGAAGAATTATTATCCAAACCTAAGTGAATTACATGACTGTCAGATGAACCCTTTAGAACAAACAAAACATGATTGGGAATAAGAAGTTAAAGAAGATGAGACCAACACTCTCACTATTACTTCACCACAAATTAAATAGCTTTCATAATTCACTAACATCAAAACTTCCACATCACAGCCTTGCATATGTTATTTCAAAACTAATGGATAGACCAGCAAAATGGAACATAGAAGAATGAAGGCTTGAAAAGTACCAGTATTGCTCAAGAAGCAAAACATACAGACAAATTCATGTCCCATGGTACACCATATGAGTATAACCTTTTTGTTTCAAGCTTATTTATATATATATATATATATATATGTATTTACACATTTGTGGATGTATGGTTGAGTGCACTTTATTACTTACAATAATAGGGGAGATGGAGGCCTTTGATGCCATGTGGGTAGATCTGTTACTGGATCCTGGGTCACGAAAGGGGAACCACAATTAGTCTAAGAAGAAACAAAGAGAAACCATGTAGCTCTGTACGGTCCAATAACACATAGAAAGGCAGTTAGATTACATTTGTCTCTTTCCTTTCTTAATTTTCTCTGTTCTTCCCGCCCTTTCTTAACTTCAAAACACAACTATGTGGTCTTTCACGGCTAATTTATCAAGTAAAAGTTTTGTCTTTTGAATAACTGAGTTGGGGCTGTAAAATGTATCAAGTATCAAAAGCAAGGTATCTGTAACTCCCTCTCTCACATAGCAAGGCAGTTAGATTTCATTTGTTTCATTCTTTTGTTAATTTTCTCCATTATCTTTTTTTTTTCTTTTTTTTTTTTTTGGTTGTGTGTGTGTGTGTGTGTGCATCCACAAATCTTGTGTTGAATGTACCAACCGTAAAAGGACAAGGACTCAGATTCAGTTCATCAGATCTCCAAAATCCCCAACTTTCAGTGAAAAGAGGCCACATCCAATGTATCACATCCTTCCAACCAACCTGTGTGCACGGAGGTAGATCAAAATGACAAAGCTATGGATGTCACTCCTACTTAAGTAAAAAGGGAAGAGAAATCTATTTATTTCTCAATAATGGTTTCTTTAGCCAAAATTACATGACATGTGACTAGGACAAAAAAAAAAAAAAAAAAAAAAAAGAAAGAAAGAAAAGAAAAGAAAAGAAAGAACAGTTAGCTACTCAGACACTCGAGTACCTTGTCAACGGGAGCTTCCTGGAGATATCTATACAAAAGAGGAAGTTCTGTCCTCAACTGGCGCTCAAAGGATGAAGGTGCACTGCACAATAATTCAAGAGAACTAATATAATCATGCAGGAAAAACCTCCACAATCGCTATTGTGATTCTAGATATGTAACAGAAGTTAAGAGAAATATCCCAGGCCAGTTGACTGACAAAAATGTCATGTTTCATGAGGAATAGAAACTATGAAGTCCCAGTGAATATCTAAAAGCTGATAGGGTAGCCCATATGCATGAAAACATGATATGAATGGTCAAAAGGACATTGAAGCAACAAATGCTAGCCAGAGAATGGAAGCAACAGGCCACTGTAATCATAATAATATTAGACATTTTTAATTAGAGTTTCACAAAGTTATCCCCAATATAGCATCAAAGCCTAGTTCTCTAAAATGTCTTTGGAAGAAGTCTCAGTAATGCACACAATGAGAAATCAATTTCATCTTGATTTTGTTTTGTTCATTATTAAGATTCTAGGAGATTTTTATAATTTTATACATAGGGGCATGTAACTGTTCTTGTGATCCATTAAGACTTCTGTTGTGCTTATTATGTTATTAGATTTTATTTTATACATTTCACCAAGTTATTTGGTCTAGGCTTCAACTTGCATATATTAAATAGGATTTTATACCAAGATATTAGGATTTTGCTTAAGATAGTTGAATAAAGAAAACAACTACAAAATTCTGAAATATGTAACTTTTTCAGCAGTTTAACACCAAAGAAAGCTTGAATGTGACACTTAAGATGATTAAGCATTCTGCTTTTTTGCATGTTGTTCTGCCAAAATCCAATTCCAAAGGACCTAAGTCACCCATCCACCGACATAAAAAACCAAAAAAGCTCCAAGAACCATTTTCGAGTTGCCAAACACTTGGCATGAGAGCAGCAATCGGAACCCTAACTCCTTGTTCATTTTGCAAGCATTACTTACCATAAAATGTTTTCAGATGCACACTTTTATAAGAACACTTTTGAGTTTCTTTCCACCGAAACAAATTTCAGAAAATAAAACGCAAACTTATAAAATAAAAATGTACTTTAGGAAACTCCCTCCGCTTTAATATAAACGTGTTTCAAAAAACATGCTTAGTTTCCTAGAACAAGTGAAATACACCAATAAAAACATGAGGTACTGTGAATTAGTACCAAAGCTACCATCGTGGTTGGGTTTACCCATTTGCGATAATAAAGCATGACTCAGCCGTGGTGATGGCTTGTAGCCCAGCCCCATAATGGCCAGTCACAATCTAGGTTTAATACCACCGTGGTTGGCCACACAGCCAAGTCATGGCACATTTCCTTCCTCTAATTTTTTTTTCTTCAAAGTTTATAAGATAGATATAATCGTATTTTATTATTTAATATATGTCTAAAATAAAATGAAAAAAAAAAAAAACAGGGTTTAAAACAGGTTTTAAGTCAAAATTTGAATTTGTGAAAGATCATGGCCTAAAGGTCAAATTGAACTAAAGCAATAAAAATTCAAAGTATAATTCAGTAATTTTTTCCTTTTCCTTCGGTTTTTGTACTCTTTGAAAACATTTTCAATGTTACATCTAAACACATTTTGAAGCTTCTTTTAGAAAAACTCTTCCAACATAGCTACCCAAACAAGTTCTCAAATATAGACCCTTTAAAACACTCTTTAATTCTCAAACACCTAAAAAACACTTTATAAAACCCAAAACAGGAACTTTTTCCAAAACTTCATGGAGCGGTGTTCTCAGTTTTTCTTTTGTTTTATTTCATCTAAAAGTCATCTTCCATTATACAACTAAAATATGCACACTAATCTTTTCCAGCCTTTTCCCACCAAAAGCCAAATCATATCTTATCCTAAACCCTAAAACAAATTGCTGTCCAAATTCTACTATGTCCAATTTGGTATGTGATAGAAATATCTACAGCAGATTTTTTATACAACGTCAGCCCATTTCTTCATCAATTTGGGTATCAGAGCTTCTATTTGACACCAATACCCAACCCTCATTTCTGTAATCTTTCTGCATGTGCCAAAATGTGTGGTTTAGGGTTTGTTAGGCAACCCTACAAGGGAAAGTGACTACTTGTAACAGTTCCCAAACTCTATGGTATTAGCCCCCTGCAGTTCATGACTTCCAACACTAAAGTTAATACAGCTGTTGTCAAAACGTAAATGGGGTAAATAAGCTCTCAACTAAATATTCAGAGTTTTGGTCGGTTTTTCTCCACAAACCTTCTAAAACATGGAAGGTTTTGGTGCCACTTCGCACTTATGTTTCAAAAGTACTACAGAAAACAAAAGGAAATCTTTTGATTGCTGAGAAATTGGTCCATAGGTACAAAACTGTGTCAATGTTTTGATTGGGTAATCTTGAGACTCAATTGCTATGGTTATTGAAAATTCTGATTACTCTTAGGTCGAATTAAAATATATATATATATATATATATCTGAGGTTTACTGTTCTTCACAGTGTCGTATGAAATTTCAAATCCTCCATGTGATAAGCTCTAAAATCTGCATGAGAACAGCAAAGAGTTTCACTGGCTACCAATTAATAAAAAAGTACACATCTGTGACTACTTGATAAATCTACGACAACTCTCTCTCCATGCAGATTTATAATTGCTAAAAAGAAAAGGGAAAAAAAAAAAAAAAAAGGTAAAGCAACATGAAAATTGTAAGTCTTCTATTGGATAATAAAGTTTGGGAAGGCAAACTATATTGTTGTGACTAGCCTTATTCAGCTCCTGTAGCAGACATTCTACAAGTATTCTTGTGGTAAAAAGTTAATGGCAAGAAGCTGCACCAAAAATTTATCAAAAGTAATTGCTCCTCTTATCTCACAAGATGGCCCTTCTGAAAGTCAATAAACTAAAATCAAACAGATTTTAAATGTATCTATATATACACTTAGTGTTGTCTTCCTGATATGGTATTCAGTTGTAATCACTAATATGAAAACTTTTCAAATCTGACAATAAGGAAACAAAGCAAGTCTTTTAGGCTCTAGTTTGGTTTGACCCTAGGCACTCCGATCCTGGAGCATACCATATGTCTCCCTGACCCTAAAACGTACCATCTCCTACACCCTAACAGAGGACTAGTCATCAAACAGCCTTATAAAATTTTGCAACATAAGCCAACAACGTACGAGGTCCAAATTTATTATCAGAAAGGAAAGAAACAATTCTTCCAGTAAACTTAGTAGTCAAGAGTCTAGCCAAAACACACACACACAGAGAAAGAGAGACAGAAGTATACCAATCATATAATCACGATATACGCCAATCAAATGATCAGATGACATATTTCCACACAGAGTAACAGTTCCTTCAATATGTCAACACTAACGGGGATATGAACAACAGACTAACATTCAATATACCAGAAGAACCTTTTCATATTAAGACATCCACTATTTGAGATGCAAATTTCCTCATTGCAGAGAACAACAAAAGTAAATTGATAAGAAACACTGATAGGGCCATTGTCCAGCACAATGGTGAAACTATTTTATCAAGAACCACTGTGTATGTGCAAGAACCCACTTTATGTTAGACAAAGTTACCAAAGGTTAAGGTCATATGCAAGGCATCCCTCCCTGAACCTAATTCAGTTAGGACCATTCTGGGTAGCAAAACCTTTTTCTGATAAACAGCATTCAAGGTAACAGTGCCAGCTAAGTAGATACTCCCTATAACAACAAAATCCATTAACATCTTACCTCGCTCTCATAGGCGAGACTCCAACTTTATTAACCATACAGGACACAAATTTTGAGGCAAGCCAGTCACAATACAAAATAAATCATTGCATTCATTGTACTATTGAGTAAAAGGAAGATGAAATCCTTCACCTATATGGGACAACATATGGAGCAGCAACTATGCAGCGGACACAGAACATTTCCGCAAGGCTCCATCCTTCCTGAATCATAAAAGCAAAGAAGATCATCCGGGAATTTAATTGCAGCAACTGCCTGACTTTAAAATTCATTTTTCAGAAATCAATAAGTCCTATATATATATATATATATATATGTATCTTCAGACATCGGTTATTGTGAGGAAGGCCCTTTTGCACTGATGTCCATCCTTAAGGGAAAAGAAAAGAGAAGAGAAAGTAGATGTCCATATTTCCTTATAACTTTTTGGCATACTCTACATGATGTCTAAAAACTTTGCCCATATGCATAATTATTAGCTACTCATAACAGATAAATTAAATGTCAAACTTAAAAAAGCAGATAATTCAATCTTTTTCTTTTTTTCCTTTTTGATAGTTCTATTAACATTTTCAAAGAATACTAACATTATGAAAAGTGTATGATCTCGTTAAACATTTCCAAGGTATTTATATAAATCAAGACCAAAATACAATTCTTCATCAACCATTCTTGAAACTCTTTTCTGAAAAAGTTCGCTTCAACTAAAATTTATCAGCAATTAAAAATACCAATGCAAAGAAATTTATCAGAATGAAATCACCCTCCACGCTTGGGCCACAACCAAATATCCTTTGAACCAGAGAATAGCAGTCCCGTCTATGTTCTCTTTGAACCGTTTTCTGGTGCAGCAAAACTAACAATTCCATTGAGGCTGATCCTACAAGACAAAAGGATCATTCCACATGTAAGCTCGTTCATGACTGTAGACAACCAATTCCTTCCATTATAATTTATACCTACATATAAAGTAACAAGAAGACAGAAGTCAGCAACCCAAACCTGCAGCTGTTCCCTGATCTTGATCACTACAAAGAACAGGTGGTGATGAAATTAGATGATAAGCAACATGTTTTTCTGCCAGGTGTTGAGCTAAGTTCTGCAACCAAGGAATCATGGTTAACAGTCTCTACACTTTTATTAGTAACTTCTAACAAAGTGCTAACTCAATTTTAACATAATGTAAAAATTTTGTGGAAAGTTTTAAGTCAATGGTCTTCAAGTTTCTGGGCCATGAGAAAGCTTTTCAAAACTGAAAATCCTAGCTTTATGCACCCAATCGCAGGCCAGAGTCTATCCAAACAAATGGTGTAACAGAATTTTTATTTGTAGGCAAAACCTGGTAAGCAAAGCCTGAGCAACGACTTGATCTTCTCAGCTCAAATTTAGAGTAAAAGCCGGCATGTTACTTCCTTATCTGTTGTTTGATTGTTAGTAATGCAGCTTCCAATCTTATTACTTGCTTTTATCTGAATGTATATCAGCATTAGCTCAAGAGGCTGCTCTCAAGATGCAGCCTTTTGGCTTGTTTTCATGTCTTGTATTCTTGCTTTCAGTAATTACACACTAAGAAAATAAATCAACACCATAATTTCACACTAAGAATCAAAACAAACTAGGAATCTCAGAACGTCAAAAACACAAACCTCATGTGCTGAATGAGTTATGAGGACTACATCGTATTGTTTTTGGTCACAAGCAAAAGCAGCAGCAATGGCCTGGAAGAGGTAAAGTGGCAGTGTCATAACAATACCCATATGCATTACAAAGAGAAAATTATGTATATATATAGCCAAAAGTAGGGCTCAACTTCTGGCAAAACTATTATTCCAGGCTGAAGATAGAAATTTGTTTTATCAAAGCAATTTCTTGAACAATAGTAAAGTTTGAAGCTCTGACTTTAACAACACGTACAATCTGCACATATAAGTCTGGCAAAACAGAACCATGCCAATCGTTTGCCACACTTCAGCGGAAGTCTACATCTCGTTATATTTCGTTTTAATTCTTTTTACAGAGGAGCTAACAAAAGATAAATATTGTGGAGAACTACAAGGAAATAGACAAAATCAATAGATGAGAATTACTTCAAAACTTGTACCATATGTAACTCTCTGTTAGGTTGCTGAGAAAACTAAAGAAAGAAGTTAGTTATAGGAGTTAGAAAACTTAGAAATGCTCTCTTTTGTTTCTCCGCAAAAGGTTTCGGGGCAGCCAAACGGAGAAAGGAGAGGACGGATGGACTTACAGCGATGGGATAGACATCGCCTCGAGTGCCAAAGGCCATGAAGATAGCAATCGGTTTCGTTCTTTTCTCCGTCTCCGCTTCCATTACTACTTCAGAACGTGGTTCAAAGTTCTTTTCGTTCTCTCAAGACTCGGAGAAACGTTTGATCCTAGACTTCGGACCCCGATATGGGTTGAGTCAGAATTCGCGTAAATTTACTAATTTAATTTGGTGACTGTGAAGAATGAGCTAATGTGGCATGCTCACAAGGTGTGATAACATGGCAAATTGACGTGGAGGAGAGAGGTAATGTTTCTTCTAATACACCTTGTCAACCACCTTAGTGCAAGCCACCACATTAACAAATTTGTTCACTCCTTCCACTACTTTTAAGAAAGACATAGTTAGCAAATGAATAGCCCACTCCTCTTCCTCGTCTCCTCCAATGACCAAGGCATCCTTATGTTCCGCACTAGCAATACAAGCTAAGAAATGTAACTACATGTTTAATGTAGGAACGTTATGTTCTTTTTGGGTTTTCTTGGTTGGATTTTGAATGTATTGATGTCCCTATTAAATAAGACTACCATTATAATCTTATATTCAATGTTGTAACATTTAGTTGTCCCAATTCAATGTATCACATTACAATTATTTGTAATCATTATACATTTATAATTGCACTCTAAATGTATAATCCATCGCCCATTCAATAGATTAAGGGGTGTGAATACCTATATGAAGGGGTTATTAAGGATTATTCCACTTACACACTCTTTACTCCATTCTTCTTATTCTCATTAAAACTCTCACTTTCTCCCATCACAAACCTTCCTTTATCTTGATCTTAGTTAAAGGTTGACTTAGTTTTGAGCAATTAGTTGAGTGCCAAACATACTTACTCTAAGTGTCTTATAGGTGATATCAAAGCCAAACTCTTGGGGCATATCAAGTTTTTAAGACAAGGTGAGATGGCTAGCAATACTTAAGATAAGGTGGCAAGCTTGCGGCAAAGTAAGCAATCAAATAGCAAAAAGTCCCAAGTTGATCCAATGGTTTTGGAGGAGTGAGTTATTGTAACAAAACAAGGTTTGGAGAGACTCTCAAACCAAGTATAAATCAATTTGTTTAATTAAAGCATGACATGGAAGGTTTAGAAAGACTCACCCTTCTGGAGAGAAATATGGTCACACTTCAAGATCAAATTGAAGCTTCAATACAAGAAAAACTTGGTGATGTTGGAGCAAGGGGTGTTTTTAAAGGGAATATTTCTAAATCAATGACTTTCGATAGGAAGTGGGATGCAACTAAAGTAGAAAACTTCCTTTGGCATATGAAGTGCTACCTTAAAAGAGCCTAGATTAGCAACGAACTTACTAAGATACACACTACTTGTTTATATCTCACTCATATTACTATAATGTGGTGTTGTATGAAACATCTTGAGATAGAAAAAGGAGAATGTCGTATGGAAACTTTCAAAGCATTTAAGTAATAACTAAAGAAATAATTCTTTATTTAGATTACGTCAAACTCAACCTACTTGAAGTTGAAAGAATTGAAACACACAACCACTCGACAAGTATTTGTTCAAAAGTTCCTAGACATAAGGCCACATCTTCCTGAGGTACCTTTCTTTCCACAAATGACCTTTATAATTAGGCTAACATAGAATTAAAAAGACAAAGTGAAGGGCTTAGGTGAAGCCATTTTGAAGGGGGAATCTTTGATAGAACTTTGGTGGAATGATTCCTCATTCAAGCCAACTTTTCAAAGTGGTACATTAAAAAAAGAAGGAAGTTGACTACTATTCAATTGCAATAAAGGTGATAGATAACCTTTCAACTACGGTAGTATTGGTGAAAAAAAGAAAGATCCTCCCACTTACTTTGTTCACAAAAGATCTTATTGCACAAAAGATTATCTAAAAGGAGGATCATTGAAAGTTATGGATAAATAGTCAAACTAGGAGGAGAACCACATGAAGAATGGATACTTAAGAGCTTTGTAAATGTTCAACTTTATGCAAGGGGAAGCTTCAAAATAACTTATGAGACATTTGATAGAACTTACATACAATATCAAGGATAAAAAGCCATGGTGGATATGAAAGCCACTCATAACTGCATCAACCTTAAAGAAGCCAAGAAATTGGTTTTATGATAAAGGTTGTGGGCATATTGAAGATGGTAAACAATGAGCCATGGCTTGTGTTTGGGATGGCTTATGAGGTGGATTTGCATACAATGCGTTGAAAGAAAAATGTGGACTTTACTGTGGTGTCAATGGACAGCAATAAAATGGTCCTTGGGTTGGATTTCTTAAATGCAATGAATATTTTTCCTTTTTCTGACATAATTGTTTGTGTGTTTTTGTAGGAGATATGTTGTACACAGTCCCTATGATGGCCATAAGCCTTACTTAAAAAACACTTTTTACAATGTAATTAAAAAAAGGTATACAAAAAGGTAAGAAAAATTATCTAACTATGTATATGAGAGCCACTCATAACTTCATCAACCCTAAAAAAGCCAAGAAGTTGGGCTTTGTGATGAAGAAGGATCTAGGCATATTGAAGATGGTAAACAATGAGCCATGGATTGTGTTTGGGATGGCTTATGAAATGGATTTACACACAATGCGTTGAAAGAAAAATGTAAACTTTACTATGGTGTTGATGGATGACAAAAAAATGGTCCCTGGGCTAGATTTCTTAAATGCAATGAATATTTTTCCTTTTCTCACATAATTGTTTGTGTATTTTTATAAGGAATATGTTGTACATGGTCCCTATGATGGCCATGAGCCTTGCTCAAAGAACACTTTTTGTAAAAGCATTGACTAACTCATGAGTGGAAATGTCCAAAAGGCCTTCATAAGAAAAAAAAACTATGAAGCTCTTCTTTGGATGGTGGTACGATCTAGGACATGACAAAAATGGTAAGGACAAGCATTTGGTATTCTAGCCCTAACTTGGGGAAGATATGGGTGTTACACTCATTAAAGGAGAAAGGTTTTGTTGATGGTTGCTAATTGATCGACAATGTGAATGTCCTGATTGTGATGGTTTGGTTGTTTCTGCATTCACTACTTAGCACCTTGCCTTTAGTCCCTACTAGGTTAGCTTGGATTGTCTTCTTTGGACAACTCTCTTTCTTTCTCTCTTTCTCTTTCTCTCTCTCTTTCTCTCTCTCTCTCTCATACACACACACATACATGGGTCTTAAATACCTAATTAAAGTTTTCTTATCTAGCACCCTTAAATCACCATGTGGCAACTCCATATTGTCCTATTTAAGTTCCAATGGCTACCTTTGATAATGCTTCAACTAACATGTATACCTTTTTTTTGTGTATCCATGTCCTTTTGCCCCCAAGCACTTATTGGTTTCCTTTCAGGTGTCATTTAAACCTTCTCACATCAGCATTTGGCTTTGCTTGCTAGAGCGTGTGTATAATGGCATGGTGCCTCACATATTTATTTTTCATGTTGATCTTGGATTGTCCTAACTTAACTTCCTACATCCTTTGCATGTTAGATGTTATGTAATAGCCTCATGTCCTAGTCCATGCTTGAACTCAATCCTCATCACCTTATGCAGTGTCTCACTCACATGGTCATGGCCCTTAGACATAGGGGTTCATCACACTAGTCATGCTGAATGATTCAATTATGACATGATAGAGTTACTCTAACACCAACTAATCACCATGCCTTATCAATTGCAACTCCATGATTATGCTACAAAAGAAGTGACCAAATACTGTTAGATGGTCGATGAAGATTGGAAACTAGTTAGTTGGGCTATAACAAGAGTAGTGGAGGTGGTTAGCAACCAACTCATGGTTTTCTAGATGGATAGTTGGTTGAATGGGTTTGAGCAATATAGGTTGGGGGTTTATGTTTAGTGCCATCCACCATGGGAATGAGTTGTGCTTCCTTAAGGAAGGGTTGGATCATTGTCTTCCAAATCACATTGTTGCCACCAATGAGTTTTTTAATGATCACTAATGACAAGGAGAGGGTGGAAGCAACAAGTTGAGGAGTTAGGCTAATGTAAGTAAGATGGGGCCAATCAGATCTAGTTGGACATGGATATTTAGGTTTGTATTGGTTGAAGTAGACAATGGAACACAATAAAGGGTAGGAGAAAAAAAATGAAGATAGGGAAAGAACATAAAAAAAATAAGCAAGATCAAGCTTTCGCCAACTAGAAAAGAAACCAATACCAAGTCGGAAACTAAGATTCATGGTTGGTAAGGTTTAGCCATAGACATACAATGAAGGGGAAAGTAAATATGAAACCAAAGGAAATCACATATTCTATATTTCTTATATGTGAGTGTACAAGTGTATGTGCTTCCTTTTATTACTCATTAGGGGCTCCTAAGTGTGAAATGATAGAAAAGGGCTTCCAAGCTAAGTTACATAGACGTGAGCTTAGGCTTGGTTAACAAGCTCCTCTTTACAAAAGTCCAAGACTAGTTTCAGCTACCTAGAGAATGGGCCAAATCCTGCTAGAGAGAACATAATAGGAAAGCTAGCCTAAGAACTAAATGAAGCATGACGAAAGATTTTACCTTGAACCAAACAACCTTTGCAAAGGGACAAGAGTATTAGAGCAAAATAATACCTAGATTCTTTATTTGAAAGATAAAACTCGAATTACCTCTCCAAACAACCTTGTCCCTGACCATGAGAAACTGGAACAAGCAATTTGCTTCTTTTCAAGAGTTTATGCCCAGCCCAGTACGAGTTGAAAGTTCAAGGGACTAAAGTTCCATCTTTGCCCGATGTGCGATCCAAGGTAACCAAATCGAATGGATTGACATTAGTCTGTACAAATATGTCAAATATACTTTTTAAAGCAGCTCAGTTCAACCATCAATCCCTTTTATCCTTAAGCCAAACCTTTTTTTGAGGAGGCAACGAATTTCTGAAGGCATCACCTTACTCCCCTTTATCAACAGCATTAACTTTCCAAGGGAAAGATCTCTAGACCAACTTAAACTTTTTAATTAACCCTTTGAGAGAATTAAGAAATAATAATAATGTACTTAAATATCAAACAAGTGAAGGTTTTACTCTTTTTAGATTTTTCCAGTTTTTTACAGTTTACGAGACAATTCTTAGCTACATAACAACGACGCTCCTCTTACAATATTAGAAAGTTATCCGCAAACAAATCTGGAGAATCATTTTCCCATTTTGGACATCTCAAGTGAAATTTGAATTGATCTTTAGTTATCTTTTCCTTAAAGTCTCTAAAGGCTTCCATGACAAGGATGAATAGATAAATAACCAGATGAGACATATAAATATGATGTTTCTCTTTCTGCATTTGTTTGTGTGTGTCTTATAGAATTATATAACCACTGGTGTGAGAAGCTCGCTAACATTGTTTTTTGGTTCTTCTTTTTTTCCCCCTCAAATGTAACTAAAAAAGAAAAGTGTAAAAATGTGGAAGATAACATGGGAATTGGATAAATCTTGTAATTTCTATTAACAAGCAAACCAATTTACAAGGGTTAAAACGGGAGAAGTGATTCCCGGTTGAGGTTCTACAATAAGTTTGAACACGTATAAATACAAGTAAAGGACCGCCTTTGTCGTTGTCACACATGCTCTGTGGACTCTGGCAATGGTGGCTCTGGTGTAAGGCGGATGCAGACGGTGCAGATGGGCGGTACAGGTGGAGAACGTCCTCTTTGACTCCATTGTCAGGGATGCCGACGTGGATGCTAACTCATATTTGAACAAAAAGCAAGAATGACCGAAACAATCTAATACTCAAGTCAAGGAGGCTGAAACATATCAGCCTCCAAACAAGAAAAACCAGCTTAAAAAGTTACTCCATAAGAACATCTTTTGGTGAAGTCTCGGACCTGACTGTAGCCACTATAAGAAATGGAAGTCATTGGAAAAAGAAAAGAAGCTACCCATATACTCTATTTCCAGCTGAAGGGCTCAGTTATATCTACCATGATCTGGTATTCTTTATGCTGAGTAATGTTGTGGGGGCATTGAATGGCTCATTTATGACAACTGTAAACAAGGCTTCTTCCTTTGAAGTACAAATATGACCTAAAGTTCGTAAATTATGCCCACTTTTAGCATACACTTGTGAGGAATATCAAACACATTAGTACTGTCTCAAATTCCTTTTCAAGAAATTGTAAGCATAATCTATCACCATTCTCTTGCCTATGCTGGAACCTTTGGCAATGACAACTTCAGTCTCACCTATTAAGTGAACAATACCCGAGTTTGATGCCCTTTCCACTGCCTCAATCTCTCTATGCACCTCCTCTTGTTCCTCAACTTCTTTAACTTCTTTTGCGTCCTCTTCGCTGTCCTCTCCATGAAGCAACACACCATGCAACTTTCTATCTTCATCATTGGTGGGCAACCTTTTGGCCGAACTGAATTCGTCAATTATAAACTCCTTTAATCTTTCTATCAAGTTCTTCTCAAAGGCCTCTTGCTCATTGCGCACATCCGTGTATCCATATCTCACAACACACCGGAACACATTAAGTTCCTTTGGCTCTGCTCGAGAAAAAAGGAAACGCTCTTCCACTGGGACCTTGCTTATGCGCAGTGATTTAATGGAGACAAAGATGGGGACTGAGTGCAGAGCTGTCAAGTTTGCCACATAGTGCTTGAAGATAGGTGGGATGCCGTGAACAAGCTTTGAGTAGAATATGGCTAGCTCCGGCATTCGGCAAAAACCTGTGTCGGCAGCTATTTCCTATAGCTTCTGCGGCGAGGTTTTCTACTCGAGCTCAAAATAGTACTTCCTTTGAAACACGTAGTTCCAGATGTACATTACAATCATTACGATTGCTGCAAAGGCAAGGGGAAGATATCCTCCTTGGTCAAATTTGTAGAGCGTTGAACTTAGATAAACGAGCTCTACGCCACCAACAATTACAATGTAGATAATTACGAAAAGCATGTGAGATTTCCAAATCATGATCATGACTAGTACCAGCAACATTGACGTGAGGGTCATTACAAACACCATCGCTATTCCTGCATGCAATAAAAAAGTTACTAGAAATCCTCGATCACCTTTAGATTTCTTTAGTCTTTGGCACTACAAACAAACTATAGAAGTATGGATGTATTTTTCTAAAATCAAATGGGCTTAACAAGAAGCAAATGGAAGTCTAAAAGTTACCATAGGCATTACCAATCTTAACAGTGGTCCTGAAACCTAAAGTGACCGCAACACAAGCTAGCATAAGAAGGTAATTGACTTCGGGTACGTATACTTGTCCTTCATACTTAGCCGATGTATGCACAACTTTCACTCGAGGGAAACACTTTAATGAAAGAGATTGTTGGACTATAGAGAAAGTCCCAGAAATCATGGCTTGACTTGCTATGATTGCCGCCAATACAGAGATAACAAACATTGGCCAATAGATAGCTTCTGCATCATGTACAAACCACTTGAACAAGCCGACTATAGCAAACACCAAAGTAGAAAGAGAGACGAATGGTAGTCAACAGGCATTGCTTACTTAGTGTGGAACTGTAAAAGGAATCCGCAACAAGATCATCGTGCTTGCGGAGGAAGGAGGCTTGTCCCGTGTATGCCAATATGATAGCTGGGTAGGTTAAGCTACACATGCTTATCTGCATGGATCAAAGTAAGAAATGGCCAAGATCAGCAAATAGAGCCTCACTTCCTGCATATATCGACAGAAAATATTGGAACCTGTCGTGCAGAGGATAACACCACCAAGAGATATCCAAGCGTCTTTTCCATTCCTCTTAAAGTAATCTACTATGTACTTTGGATTTACAACTTTGATAACAGAAGGGTCATACTTGAAAAAATCGTAGATGCCAATTCCAGCAATAAATACGAACCAAATGCAAAGGATCGGAGAGAAAGTATACCCCACTTTATCGATACCATATCTTTGAATAACAAATAAGACGACCAAGATGGCTACTGATATCCAGACAATGCTATCTGTGTTGGAATTCTGAGTACCATTGTTGGAACTCCGATACTACTTGCTAGGATCTTATTAAAAATGCCAGAACTAGAATCTAAGCAAGTACACCAACAATAACATACATCACACAATTTTGTGTTGAATATAAAGATATAGGCACACACACACAAATAAGACACAATATTTAGAGTGGTTCAGCCAAAGCATGCCTACATCCACTGTCACCGTTGCGACGGCCCCTTCTCCTTCTCATTAGAAATATCTGGAGTACATTACAAATTACAAACTCACTACTAGACCTGGGTTGGCTGAACTGCTATAGTGCTGAGTAGCAACACACGCTGCTGCGCACTACACTTACTCTCTTTGGAGACATTCTTTTTATGCCCTCTCTTGGCACACCTCCTTTTTGGTGCACACCTCTTAGTGCCTTCTCTCAACACACCTTTTGGTGCCTACACTTGGCACCCCTTTTGGTGCTTGCTATCGACACACCTTCTGGTGCCTTCTCTTGGCACACCTTCTAGTGCCTTCTCTTGGCACTCCTTCTAGTGCCTACATTGGGCACTGCCTCTTCCATAAATATTTCTCCCTCTAAATCATGAGTTTGCTCCTCTATTTCTCCCTTGACTACTTTCTACACTCTTTCTCATTTCTAGCTTACTTTGAAAAGCATGTTCTAGTTTTTGCTTCCTCTCCTTCTTTTGTCTTATCTTAATATCATGTGCATGCAAGGTTCCTAAAACATCACCTAATGACAGCTTTGGATAGTCTTTAGATTCTTCTATGACAACCACAATAAAATCAAAATCATCCACCAAAGTTCTCAATAATTTTTCAATCACCTTTCTCTCATCCACCTCCTCGTCACATCTTTGCATTTCATTCACTACATCCTAAATTCTACACACATAGCTATCAATGGTTTCATTCTCTAACATTTCTAATAACTCAAAATCACGTCTAAGAGATTGAAGCTTTACCCTTTTTGATTTTGTCTCTCCTTGGAACATCTTTCTAAGGCTGTCCCATGTGGCTTTTGATGTAGGTAGTGCAGAAATCTTCTTGAACAACTTGCTGTCCACGCCTTGAATGATGACAAGAAAGGCTTTCTAATCCTTTTGCCTATTCTCCTCCAAGGTAGCTTTTCTGGCATCTGATAGGACTTCCTCAGCTCTTCTTGTTGTAGGTGCTTCATAACCTTCTTCAACAAATTTTAGCAAACCATGAGAACCAAGTATGATTCTCATTTGCATGCTCCAGTCACCATAATTTGTTTCATTAAGAAGGGGAGTCCTGTAATGGATGGAATTTGACATCTTTGAAAGCTTGGGGGTTTTAGAAAAACGGTTGATTTCGAAGGAAACTCTGAGGGAACAGTAAAACAGATTCTGCAGAAATTTTCTGTAGAAATTCTGGGTAACAACGTGGCTCTGATACCACTTTGTAGGATCGATTTCGAACTCAATACGCAGTGGAATAAGATGAAACTTGTTTCTAAAATAAACTAGACAAGACAAGGAAGAGATCTGGGTAAGAAACACGAAATTTCATTCAGTAGGGAGAAAGTTACAAGCTATCAAAGTTGACACAAAAAATTACTCTGTTTTCAGTTTCTGCAGAAATTGGATTCTCTTTAGGAGTTCTCTCTTGCTCTCTTGCTCTCTTGCTCTCTCTTACATTTTCTAACACAAACCTCTAATATATAGATAAAAATTAAACACTAAAGACATACTAATTCATCTTCAAGAGATTTCCAGGTTGTTTTATGGCTGTTTTCGTGTAGAAAACATCAATCTAAGACAGCTAAGAGTTTGCTGTCAAAAACCTATTGGAAAGGCTGTTAAGGAAGGTACAATAGATGGGGCTGAAAATATTTGGTATTTAGATACCGGTACAAGCAACCATATGTGTGGTAAAAAAGAGTTGTTTTGTAAGCTAAATTTAAAGTTTACAGGTGAGGTTGCTTTTGGAGATTCAACCAAAATTAAGGTTGAAGGCTTGGGTGATATAGCTCTCACAACTCAAGAAGGTAAACAAAGTTTTATTAAGGATGTCTATTATGTCCTAGCCCTTAAAACTAATCTCTTAAGTTTAGGTCAGCTACTGGAAAAAGGGTATGTGATTAGTATGAAAGATGGTGTCATGTTTGTGAGAAATCAATATAGAGAGCTTATAGTCAAATCAAGGATGCAGAAAAATAGGTTGTTTGCTCTAAATCTAAAAATTGAGTTTATGAGGTGTTTTAAATCTGTTGTGAAAGATGATTGTTAGTTTAGTCAGTAGGTTTATGGAAGAACCAACTAAAATACACATGAAGGTAGTGAAAAGAATTATGAGATATGTGAAAGGGACATTGGATTATGGATTGCTATACTTGAAGGAAGAGAGGTGAAGTTATAAGGTTTTTCTGACTCTGACTTTGCAGGAGATTTAGATGGAAGGAAGAGCACTTCTGGATATGGATTTGATGTGGGTTTAGGTGTTTTTTTATGGAGTTCAAAGAAGCAACAAATTGTGACATTATCTACTTGTAAAGCTGAATATGTTGCTGCATCTAAAGCTGCCTATCAAACTGTGTGATTAAGAAACTTGTTGGAAGAGCTGAATTTCAAATAAAATGAAGCAACTGTGGTGTATGTTGACAGTAAATCAGCTCTTGCTTTAGCCAAGAATCCATCAGTCATGGAAAGAGTAAGCATATTGAATTAAGGTATCCTTTTATTCGAGAACAGATGGAGAAAAGAACAATTAAATTAGTTTTCTGCAGAAGTGGTGAGCAACTAACAAATGTCTTCACAAAACCTCTTCAAGTTAGAGATTTGGAGAAGTTCAGAAGCTTGCTCGGTATGATAAGGATGGAGGAGGAGTATGTTGGTAATCCATCCTTATTAAAAGAAGATTGAAAGTCGGAGTTGCAGCAGCAAATATTGAAACTTGGAGTCAAAAAAGGCAGCAGCAGCCTTTCCAACCGGTTTTTGACAGCAAACTCTTAGCTGTCTTGGATTGATGTTTTCTACACGAAAACGGCCATGGAACAACCTAGAAATCTCTTGAAGATGAATTAGTATGTCTTTAGTTTTTAATGTTTATCTATATATTATAGGTTTGTGTTAGAAAACGTAAGAGAGAGCAAGAGAGAACTCCTAGAGAGAATCCAGTTTTTGCAGAAACTGAAAACAGAATATTTTTTTGTGTCAACTTTGATAGCTTGTAACTTTCTCCCTACTGAATGCAATTTCATGTTTCTTACCCAGATCTCTTCCTTGTCTTGTCTCGTTTATGTCATAAACAAGTTTCATCTTATTCCGCTGCGTATTGAGTTTGAAATCGATCCTACAAAGTGGTATCGGAGCCACGTTGTTACCCAGAATTTTTGCAGAAAATTTCTGCAGAATCTGTTTTATTGTTCCCTCAGAGTTTCCTTCGAAATCAACCGTTTTTCTAAAACCTCCAAGCTTTCAAAGATGTCAGATTCCATCCATTACAAGACTTCCCTTCTTAATGAAACAAATTATGGTGATTGGAGCATGCAAATGAGAATCATACTTGGTTCTCATGGTTTGCTAAAATTTGTTGAAGAAGGTTATGAAGCACCTACAACAAGAAGAGCTGAGGAAGTCCTGTCAGATTCCAAGAGAGCTACCTTGGAGGAGAATAGGCAAAAGGATCAGAAAGCCTTTCTTGTGATCATGCAAGGCGTGGACAGCTAGTTGTTCAAGAAGATTTCTGCACTACCTACATCAAAAGCCGCATGGGACAGCCTTAGAAAGATGTTCCAAGGAGAGGCAAAATCAAAAAGGGTAAAGCTTCAATCTCTTAGACATGATTTTGAGTTATTAGAAATGTTAGAGAATGAAACCATTGATAGCTATGTGTGTAGAATTCAGGATGTAGTGAATGAAATGCAAAGATGTGATGAGGAGATAGATGAGAGAAAGGTGATTGAAAAATTGTTGAGAACTTTGGTGGATGATTTTGATTTTATTGTGGCTGTCATAGAAGAATCTAAAGACTATCCAAAGCTGTCATTAGGTGATGTTTTAGAAACCTTGTATGCACATGAGATTAAGATAAGACAAAAGAAGGAGATGAAGCAAAAACTAGAACATGCTTTCCAAAGTAAGCTAGAAATGAGAGAAAGTGCAGAAAGTAGTCAAGGGAGAAATAGAGGAGCAAACTCATGGTCTAGAGGGAGAAATATTTATGGAAGAGGCAGTGCCCAATGTAGGCACCAAAAGGAGTGCCAAGAGAAGGCACCAGAAGGTGTGCCGATAGCAAGCACCAGGAGGGGTGCCAAGTGCAGGCACCAGAAGGTGCGTCGAGAGAAGGCACCAAGAGGTGTGCACCAAAAAGGAGGTGCGCCAAGAAAGGGCATAAAAAGAAGGCGTCCAAAGAGAGTAAGTGTAGTGCACAGGCTCTGATACCACTTTGTAGGATTGATTTCTAACTCAATATGCAGCGGAATAAGATGAAACTTGTTTATAACATAAACTAGACAAGACAAGGAAGAGATCTGGGCAAGAAATACGAAATTTCATTCAGTAGGGAGAAAGTTATAAGCTATCAAAGTTGACACAAAAAAATACTCTGTTTTCAGTTTCTGCAGAAACTGGATTCTCTCTAGGAGT
This sequence comes from Casuarina cunninghamiana, assembly GCA_028551485.1. Taxonomy (NCBI): domain Eukaryota; kingdom Viridiplantae; phylum Streptophyta; class Magnoliopsida; order Fagales; family Casuarinaceae; genus Casuarina; species Casuarina cunninghamiana. The sequence goes on from CM052371.1 coordinate 13,898,475, forward strand.
TCTCTCTTGCTCTCTCTTACGTTTTCTAACACAAACCTCTAATATATAGATAAAAATTAAACACTAAAGACATACTAATTCATCTTCAAGAGATTTCCAGGTTGTTCCATGGCCGTTTTCGTGTAGAAAACATCAATCCAAGACAGCTAAGAGTTTGCTGTCAAAAACCTGTTGGAAAGGCTGCTGCTGCCTTTTTTGACTCCAAGTTTCAATATTTGCTGCTGCAACTCCGACTTTCAATCTTCTTTTGATAAGGATGGATTACCAACAATCTGTACGAAAAAAAAATTAGGACAATTATTATTAGTTCCTCTTCGTGCAGTTTTCTGCCTCGAGTCATATAGAATATGTCAAATTATTTCTCACTTTAATTTTCAAAAGTATATGAACAAGAAATCTACCACAACAAAGACCTATAAACACTAAGAAAAATGATTTGCAACGTATGACGGAACTTGAACAAAAGTAAAATTGCCAAATGACAGGAATTTAGAATACTGTTAAACCTCTACATGATCTTTTTCTTTTTCTGGTCATGAATGTCGGCAGATGTTTAGTTGGCTGCTATCTAAAGATCACCTCAATTTCATTAAATTTGTCCCTTTGAAAGGAATGCCTTACTTTCCTATTATAATGATTGACCTGAATTCACTATCCCAATTATTACGATGGCTTTTTAGGTCTCACCTTCTAATTCTCTATTTGTTGGAGTGGACTAATTGTGTCGTTCCTACTGAAACTTACGATACGCTGATGCCTACCTTCTGTCATTGAAGACGTTGCCTCTTTGAGCCCTCCGACGGCTGATAGAACTGTCATCACATGCAATGGAATAGGGAATGAGAAAGTATAAACTCAAGATGAATAATTAGCAGAATAACACTGATGAATAAGAATTTACAACATGCATAGCTCAGTGACAAGCTCTAAGATAGAGAATAAATGGAAAGAAAACGTGTAAACCCAAGATGCAAGGAGTGAGAATGCCGTCCCCTATCACCATGGAAGTTCCCAGCATTGAGGCGAACAATAGGAAATTCTTGGCAAAATTGCTCCTCTCTAGGCAAGACTTGACCCATGAGGCCCTCTTTGCACGACGGTTTGGCAACTCCAGCTTGTAATTTGACACGTTAGCATCCTCGGCCTGTTGAGTGGGGATCAAACTCACCTTGGCATACCGGCATACAAGAGAGTACAACGCAAATGTCCCTCCTGAAAAATGATGTCTATGACGTTCATGGTGATACCATGCATCAAATTTTGCTGCGTTAGCTTGACCATGAAAGCTTGAAAAAAAACAAAAAAGCAATGTCACGTCCGTTCTACTTAGCAATCTATTGGCCGCATTATATGGTTTGCAAATTTGATTTCTTTACTAAAAACAAACATTAACCTTTACCTTCTTTATCCATTCTATTAAATACGACAATAGCATTAGACAACAAATTTGAAATAATTAGCCCGAGATGAAGTGTAAATCATGATTTAGGTAATGACTATATGGAATAATACTCATTATGAGGAGTTTTTACTCATAAGCTAATGTCATGATTAAGTTGTTAAGAATATATATCACTATAAGGTAAGGAGTAAACGATCAAGGTTACATAAGCTTGCGCATTCATCTCATGCATTTACGTATCTTATCATGAACATGGATCAAAATTGGTGATTAGATAGATTTTGGAAGATAGAATACCCTCTACTTTGATGGCTGCGTTCTTCTTGGTTCAATTAGATTTCCAAACGAATGATATCTAGCACAAAAATATTTTTACTAAATCAACCAAAAATTGTCAACTCACCTTGGCTCAGGTAGCCAAGGTGGTCTAGGACCTATTGGTTTTCATCGTGAGGACAGTTCTAAGCCTTTTCCTTCTTAAACAAACACCTTGTTAAATTCATGCTGAAAGGATTGAATATTGAGTGGAGCTTACCTTCACGATTATCATTGGCTTGTAAGACGATAAACACATATTTGATCAAAGGGAGGATGGTGAGGGTATAGTAGATCAAGGAAAGTACTCCCAGGATGTCGTCTTTGAACTTAATGCCATTTGGGAAGACGCTTGCATACACGTACAATGGGGATGTACCAATGTCTCCATACACCGCTCCAATGCTTTGAAATGCCATGGTTAAGATCACTGACCAATTGAGACTCTAACAAAAAAGATTTCAATAAATAAAATTCAAAATGTCAAGCATTAATCTTTATCTTTACAATTTTTTTTGGTCCATAATTATTTTAGTCTGCGGGCTTGTTTCATAAGATGAATATACTGAAATCGGCCTCGGGTGAGGTATCCGATAGGATTTGCCACTGTTCCGACTTAGCCGCCAGGATAATAATAACATTCAAGTTGCACTCTTTTTCTAATTACTTTTATAAGTCTAAATCAAGTTGTAGGTCCCTATATGTTATAAATTTGTTGCCTAAGTTGCTGTGACAATAAGATAAGGATCATGTGCATAAAATAGTGTCTATCACATTAGTAATTTCCACCTAGAAAATAAGAAAAAGAAAGGATAACATTAAGCTGCTTTCAGTAATAAGATTGAAATATTATACACTGTTCATAGACCAAAACTGTATTTTAACCATTTTGCCAGACATGGGATGTTCTTTCAGTTCCTAAGAAAATTCGAGCAATTGAGATAGGCTTGTAGGTCTAATCTTTATACATAGGTGTATCTGTCTTCACTTTAAGTCAGAAAGCCATTCAGAATTATCTCTCTCCTGCCCTTTCCAATGAGTTTATGGTAGCTTCTTTGTACAAAATAAAATGTTTCTTAGTTTATCCATCGAATACCGGTGAATGTGTTCAATGGAAATCCTTCTCTATTTAGTCACAAATTAATGTTAGTTGATTGTATACGTTTTGGTATAAGAAAAATTCTAGCTGTCCAAGTATAAATTCTGCAATTGAAATGGTATTAACACATGAGAATCAACTTAAGTCCTGTAATCTTTGTGTTTTAGAGTCATTTCCTTCTACTAGAAGACATATTTAGGTCATGGATTTTCTCATAAACTATCCTCGGTAATTGCTGATTTAGCTACCTTTTTTTTCTTGGTTGGCCAATCCTTACTTAAGTTCAGGTTTGATCTTGTAACTCGTCTTTTAGATAGGGAGATTGGCAATCTTTCTTGTTGCATTACTAAGTCATGTCAACAACAACAATAACAACTATAGTAATAGTAACAATAACAATAGTATGATTGTAATAAGTTTCTATCAATTAGGGGAGTGAAGCTTATAAATTGTAATAAGTTTCTACAAAAGTTTTAGAATTTACTAAATGGAATTTTTAAGCCTAAATGAGAATATTGTAACTAAAATATGGTATTTTCTTTTGTGATATATAATACTTGACATTTTACTAAAAAAAAAAAATAACAATAGTATGATTGGTTGATGCTATGGTTGATGATCTAGAATGGACTAGACACAAGAGATAAACTCTATATCCTTGGAAATCAAGGACTTAAAAGTTGTTGCTTGTGTAATACTACTATTAAATCTTGCAATCACATCTTTTCAAACTATTTGTATTCAACTATAATTTTGGAATAACTAGAAACTATATTTAATGTAATATTGTCATTCTTACTATGGCAATTAAAGATTGGGTTACTAATTTCATCATGTGAAAGGGAAAACCTTTAAGGTATGTATTGTTAAATTTTTGTTTATAGCTTTTGTTTATGCTATTTGGAAAATTAAAACAATGTGAGTTTTGAATGTGTAACTCTTGAAGGTATCAAAAGATTTATAAAAGAGAGATTTTTTTAAGTTAAAAAAATTTCAAAAATAACTAAAAACCTATTTATTCAGCATGCATAGAGACTTGAGGGAATTATTTTTTATGTAATGTAATATTGTGTAAAGTCTTTTCATAGGAGTATTGCCCCTAACCATCTTGTATTTACATATTAAATATATAAATTCTTTACTTTACAGAAACAATAACAATAGCAATGCCAATACCAATACATAATAATACAATAATAATAACAATAACAATTTTAGTAATCCAATAATCGAGAAAATCATATTATGAATTACATGTGAGGGAGTGAATTGTGAAAGAATTATTGATGTAAGACCTTGGAATTGTCCCCATTGTGATGAGAAAATCATATTGTGAATTACATGTGTGGGAGTAAATTGTGAAAGAATTATTGATGTAAGACCTTGGAATTGTCCCCATTATGATGACCAGAAGTTTTGTTGGAGTCTTCCATGTCCAAGTCATAGACATCCAGCTTTTGGCTTGAAACATTTTCCCCTTTGAGCTCTTCCATTTTAGACATTAGTTCAGCACAGTCTTCCAATGGCCTGAAAAAAGAAGCAATTTGGTGTCTAGGGTTCCTCGTATGAGAGGAAGCTTGCCGCAAAAAGAGTCTCTCCTAAGCTCGTATGACACGTATGGTGTGCATGTTTAGAAGGCTGCTTTGTATTGATGTCCACCAGTGGTTAACATGTTGGCAGTTCAGAAAATAATGGAGGTCTGAGTTTTTTATGTGGTCTAAGATCGCTTCTATCGTATGTCAACAACGCATGTTTACTTAATTCGTTATCTCCTCAATTCTAATTTCGAAATATGAAATTTCAAAATATTTACCTACTTTGAACTAACAGAGACACGTAAAGGCAAATTTGAGATCTTAGAAAGGAGACTCAATAGGAAAATAGTCCCTTCTAAGATTTTATTTAGAAGAAATACCCCAAAAGAAGAATGAGATTTGAAATCCTTTAAAGCAATACATTCGAATATGGTTGAGTAGAAGTGAAAAAAGAAAAGAAAAAAAAAAGTCCTAACTCAGTTATTGGACACAAAAAGAAAAAGTACTTTTTTTTTTTTTAAGATTTCTCAGTAATAAACTCAAAATCTGAATAAAATAAGGTTCAATATAACCTATTTAGATTTAATGATAAGATCACCAAAAGCTATTAGAAACGGAAATAAAATAAATTGAATATTGTCTTAGACTATTCTTCAATAGTTTTTTTAAGCGGAAATGTATTATTGGTTAAGTCCGCAAAATTGCAAGCTGGGGAGATATGCATATCGTGCATATCTCCCCGATAAGTCAGTACAATAAGTATTCTCGCTGATTTTTAGAATGAATTGATAATATCTTATTTTTTAACTTGTAAATACCTAGAAGAAACACGTGCTTAGATGATCACCAAATCAACCTGTTCGAATGATTTTTCTCTACACCTAGTGTTCTTGGCGTTGGAATCTTCTTGGACAAAATAGGTATGTGTATATATAAAATAGGTATGTGAGAGAATATATACACCACGTGGGAAGCATCGGAAGTGCCATCTTGAAGTACCAACCAACAAATAGAAATATATATTGAATTTACATCAATTTTGCTTAGTCTCAACATAACATCAATTGACAGAACTTCCCAAAGCAGCTCTTGAATCAAAGGCAAAAAAACCAGGCTAGTAAGTACCATCTCCCAAAAAATGCAATCGTTTTATCTAAATGCCTATGCAAATCTACCTATGTAATCCTCGCATGATTCATACTCAAAATGAACTTATTTCAAGTGTTTCTATTATAAAAATACCCATCTTAAACATTTAGTTCCCTAGAACTTCTCCCACAAGTTGATCACAAATAGTTCCTAGCTTATGTGTCAAAAATTGTTGACGTCATTCTTCTAGTTTCTGGTTGTAAAACACCTTGTTGGCAACTTTTCACCTTTAGTAGCTTCTATAAATTTGGTATGCCAACAAAGTTACGATGCATATTTTTCTAAATTTAAGGTAAAGGCATTCTTGTTTTTCGTTCCCGTTAAATCGTAGCCTTCCTTCTGTAAGCATCCAATAATAGGATTTAGAAAAATCCTACTAAAATTTGTAAGGATACGAAAGTGGAAGTTGCGGAGCTTTGTCCTGAGAGGTCAAAGTTGAGGCCTTTTTTTCCGGCTTGGACTAGAAATAACCAATAGTCACTTCCATGCTAATAAGAGCTACTCCTAAGTTTAGCGCAGGAAAGGATCCAGATATAGCGAACCTATGCTGTGCTCTATAGAATCATCCTAAAAAAGACAATCATTTACTTTTTCTTACCCCTTCTCTCATTAAATCTTTCTTTTAGTTTATAGTAAATGTAACTAGCCATTTTCAGCTTTAGAATACCTAGGGATGCAAGGGTGACAATGATAATTAGGAATGGAAAGTAGACAAGAGATTCTGATGGCATATACTTACAGGAAATGTCAATATTTTGTTCAAGCCAAATGACATGATAGAAGATAATCTTGTAGATCATTTTAGCTAATGGAAGGTATTTGATTAAATATGCTTGGAAAGCTACTACTCTATGAAACTCTAAAGTAGATTGGTATGAAATCGTATGGTTCAAGTTTATAATTTCCTATTGATCTATAGGATTATAGCTAGCTATGCAAGATCAGTTAACAACAAGGGAAATACTTTAATTCTTTAGAGTATCTAGTGATAGCAATTATTGCCTATGTTGCATATCAAATGAGTCCAGGAATCACATCTCCACAAGGTTTCCCAAATGATTTTCACGTCATCCTTGGGGGAAAACAAACATCACCAATGATCGGTCCACAGAATGTGCAAACCAGCTCAAGACGGCAGAATGGGATTGATCCCAAAGCATTTACTTGTTGGAATCAGTCTTAGGGTGTGGAGAAGAGCCATCAACAAATTCCATTTTGTTTTTTGACAGAAAGCTGGAGTTGAACCTGCCAACTCCATAGCTCATAGTTACAGTCATCTTTGAGCTTTTTAGCCGATAAATCAAATCCAAGCATATCGAAAGGAGATAAGTAAAAAATGGGTCCTTATAGGGGTTGTGGGTCTGATTATTTCCAGTTGAAGCTACAGCCATCACAAAGAAAGACAAAGTAATATGGCTTTGTCGGAAAATATGAAATAGAACGAAGGGCAAAAATGGTAAAACGAGCCACATGTGTAATGAATCCTTAATGTTAAGGTTACTTTTGAATCCTTAATGTTAAGGTTACTTTTGAATCCTTAATGAGATTCTTCGAATTTTGACATGAAATGCATGAAATTTAGTGTCATTCAAGTTTTTGGCATCTTATTACTTGTCCAAGCTGAAAACAAAACAACTAAAGATCATTTGTTTGACAAAAACTCAACATTCAAATTTGGGTAGCGGTCGACATTTCTCTTCTTAGTAGTAGTTACAATAATAGCTAATAAAAATCCCACAATGTTAGATGCTTTCCATCAAGTCTATCAATTTGAACTGTCCATACAATCTTGTCTTTTATGCACATTCTTAGGTTCTTCCTTTGTCATAAACATAACATCGTTGGTGGTGAACCCATTTTGCTATAGTCAATGCAACAACCAATTTGATAATATTCTTCTCCTAATCTAAGTAAGACATTATTGATTTGTCTGGGCTACACAAGGGTCATTATGCATTAGTTTTACCATTCATAACTTGTTTGTATTATGTCCACTTTCTAGCATGTGAATCACAAATTCACTAACTTTTTTTCAAAAGCATATTTTGAATTTGAGTTAAGTGTTTTGAGTCACCCAACAATAAAATACCAAATTAAATTTGGTAAAGGTTATATTAGTGGACTCCAAAGCCTTTTTTTATTTTATCAAAGTCATATTAGTGTAAATGGATCAATTCTAGTATCAATTAAAAAATTAAGTCTATAATTTCTTGTCTACTCAAGCAATTATAGTAGGTGAATTAATTTTAGAGTCATGTTTTTTAATCAAGGTCATGTTAGTGTAGATGGATTAATTCTAATATTAGTTAAAGAATTAAATCTATCCATGTTTGTATTATGTCCACTTTTTAGCATGTGAATCTTGAATCCACTAACCTTCTTTATGAATGCATTTTGAATTCCAACCTAGAGTTTTAAGCCACCCAAAAATTGAGGGCCATATAAAATTTGAGTGAGATGGAACTGGTGGACTTCAAAGTCATTTCTTGTCAAAGTCATCATAGTGGAGACAGAATAATTCTAGTCTTAGTTAAAGAATTAAATTTATATTTTCTTGTCAATTGAAACTTTTTGAACTACTGATCTAACTTGATCTAATATATAAATCTTTCTTTCTCTAGTTTGGTGAAATAATAAAGTATAATCTTTTTTGTCTATGATGTTTTCTTGCTATTTTTTAAATATCTCTTTATTTTAAAATACAATAATGTATAGGAAACTTAAGACTTTATTGGAGTGTTTATCATAGATTAGAGTCCCTTTTGTAAATGATTCCTCACTTTCTGATATTTTCAACTCTTTTTTCAATATCATGGGAACAAATGTATCAACTGTCTATTATGAGATTTTTTTAATAAAAAATAAAAAATAAATATGGGTTAATGATTCAAAAATGACTTGACTCAAAGTCTTAAAGACATTAGGTTAAGAGTGGCCGACAATTGGAGGTGGTGTGCTAACCTCTCCATGAGACTTGTTGACAAGGATCATGAGAAATCATGAGAGTCAGACCGAACTTTTTGAAGTTGTGGAGGCTAAAGTGATGATGGAAAGATATTTACCGTGGGAAGGCATCAGGAAATTACACTAAAAACCGTACAATGGTTCAGTATCTATGTTCACTTCAATGGACGTTCATCTAAACCTAAACCACATTTAGCAGAAGATTATTGCCTTTTCCCTTTCTCTGATCGACTTTGTGGGCTTATGCTTACACCATTCGTTAGAATTTTGTGTTGTTGTGTGCGAATAGTAAGAGGGGAGAGAGAGAGATTTTCCGGTCTTGGCAGGCATGGCTTCCAAGCTGCTCCTGGTCGTGTTATTTGTATTCCATCTGACAGCTTCCGCTTCTGCTGTTGCTGCTGAGCAAAGAAGGACTAAAGTGAGTTTCCCTGGACCATCAATTTGTTGTACCGTCTAAACCATCTTGTCAAAGCATGCAAAATCGCAGTGACACAAAGCTCAAAAGTTGATTACAAGTTGGCTAGCACAGCTATAAGTTTCGGGATTTTCAAGGCAAAGAATTTAAACATCAAAAAATAAAATCATCTATTGATAAAAATCATAGGAGAATGCAAATCACAGGAGTAGCATGAACAAGAATAAAAGAATTATCTGTACAGAAATCAAGATAGAACTACCCTGTTCATTGGTTTCAAAAAACTTCGTGAATTTTGAAAGATTGAAACTAATTATGTTTGAGAAGCTATTAAGAAATGAGTTTAGGTTTTAGATTCTTAGAAGCCAAGCTACTAAGGTGCTAATCATTTTCTGAAATTTTTTCTTTAAATTATTCATTTGTGAGCCAAGAAATCATCTATGTTTTAAAAAAATCCAACTATTGTCTTGCTTCTGACAATTATTTTCTTATCTTTTTTCCAATCTCCTATATGGCGCGAAGTAAAGAATAACTAAGCTAGCCCTCTTCCAAACAACTCTCGTGTTATCAACCCTCCAATACTCATCTTCCTGGTCTTCCCTCAAATCATCTTTTTTTTTTTATTTTCATCCTCTTAGTTGTGATTTTTTATGGGGTTTATTTTTCTCTTTTGTATTATTGGTAGTGATATGTCATGTGTCATAGAATCATGAAGCTGTTCTCGGTTTGATTTCGGGGTTTAGTTTGGGCATGGGTCTCTGCTAAAACATGTTGTACATTCATATTTTATAGTTTGTGGAGTTGGGAAATAGTTAACGAATTTTCTTTTGGGTAAGAAATTTTGCATATTTATATATTAAATTAAACAACGATAATAAACTACAAAAGAATCTATGAAAAGTTGATTGAAAGAAATTTTTTGTATTCCTTTGGCTTCATCCTTGTTTTCTATGAGAGTAAGAGAAGAGGAACAACTTTCTTTCTTTCTTTAATATCATGAAAAACTTAATAGCTCTGTTATCAATTTTGAACTATCCAAGCTACCAAAAAAGAAAAAGAAAAAAAGAAAACGATAAATGTATAAAGTTTGGGAACATTGCATGTTATCTTAGTTTTTATATTTGCTTAAATATTTTGTTAAATAGATATTATTTAGCTTAGCTTTTTTATAATTAATAAATTTGTCAAGTTATTATCCATTTTAAAAAGAAGTTAAAAATATTTTTTTTGCTAAAAAATAAAAACAAACACACGAATAATATTTAGAGGTCCACTTGTCTCCAAATCTTAAAACCCTTAAACATGACGTGACCGTCTGTTGTTGCTGGGATAGTTCACTTATCATGGTATCTATCTCCAAAGGTTTTGCCACAAAACATGTTGCTTGGCTAGAATTGCTTACTTATAAATCAAATCCTTCCGTCTCAACTTGTTTGTGAATCAAATTAAGATAAACTTCCTTTTGGACTACCAAAAGTTAATGTAAGGATTTAATCGATATCTAATGAGATCACAAATTCACTGCATAGTCAAGTCTAAAAAACTAAATAAACATAATTAGATAAGAAATAAAAAAACGTACCGTACTTTTATCCCTTATGAAAATTCATAAATGCAAAGTTTGATATTTAGGTAAGATGCATATCCTCTATTCTCATTCCAAAGACATTAACTTGATGAGAGAACCTAAGGGATTGTGGCTTGTAAGAAGCTTGTAACCCTAATGCTCTAAATAATATGCTTAAATATTATAAGTTAAAGGATAGAATTTAGTCCTAGCCTTATATGTCACCAAATAGGTCCACTCATCACGGCCATATTTAGCAAGCCATGATTCACACTAACTAATCCATATTCCATAACCCAGTTTCATTTTATTAAACTAACATTAATAGAAGCCAACCTTATGGTAAGCTTAACAAAAATAAGCTAACAGTTAAGACCATAGGACTAGTACTGCCTTAGCATGTTATGTGATGTTCTGGAACGGGACAAAGGATGCAAACAAGATTTGTTTGATGTGTGCACCTGTCGTCGAGTCCCTTTACAAGAAAGCTTTAAGTTGACGAAGGTGCTGCGAGGAGGAGGATGGGTTTGGTGTAAGACTTAGTGTCGGGTTTGTTGACTATCACGAAGTAAATGAAAAGATTGGAAGTATTGAATCCCATCTGCTTTTCTCTCGAAAACCTATCTTGTCAAAAACTCATATTTCAAAGAGTTTATGGTGTTGCGGAAGATTTACATTACATGCAAATGGTGTTGAAATGCAGGGCCTAGTTGAGAAAACCAAGAACTTGGTATTCATAGGGGCAACCGACACCTTTATAAGGTGTAGAGCAAGAGTCCCTCACCCCGGTGTGGGACTGCTGTTTTTGCAGTTTCTACACTCCCCCGTAGACGAACACCGTATTTATTTATCTGTGTGAGTTTGGCCATAACAGGAATAAGGGAGCCCACCGATTTAGAGGCCCTAGCTCTGATACCATGTTGAAAATAGAGGCCCCAGTTGGTCCTACTAAAACCCATAGGCAGTAGTAGGGGGAAACCCCACACCTTATAAGGCGCACAGTTCGGTAACCAAGAACTTGGTATTCATAGGGGCAACCGACACCTTTATAAGGTGTAGAGTAGGAGTCCCTCGCCCCGGTGTGGGACTACTGTTTCTGCAGTTTCTACACTCCCCCGCAGACAAACACTAGATTTATTTATCCATGTGAGTCTGGCCATAACAGGAATAAGGGAGCCTACCGGTTTAGAGGCCTTGGTTATGATACCATGTTGAAAAGAGAGGCCCTAATTGGTCCTACTAAAACCCATAGGCAGTAGTAGGGGGAAACCCCGCACCTTATAAGGCGCACAGTTCGGTTTCCTCGTTCCGATGTGGGACTTTTACTCCCCCGCAGACCAATGCCCGATCAATTTGCCGGTGCATGGGCTGGCCCATGAAAGGAATTGGGGAGCCCACTCAGAAACAAGGCCCATGGCTCCGATACCATATAGCAAACGGGCCCCACAGTTGGCTCACCAAAACCCATAGGCAGTGATAAGATGAGGTCCGACACTTATAAGGCCGTGACTTTAGAGCTTTCTTACCGGTGTGGGGCTAATACTTTTACACTCCCACACACGAGTAAGAAGGATGGCTCTGATACCAATAAGAAAAATATAGAAAAGCAAGGAATCTCAAGGGAGATGAACTAAACCTTATATAAAAAAGAGTATAAGAACAAACGTTTACAAAGATGTGAAAAAGATAATCTGAAGGATTATACAAGTATCATTTATATACAAGAATTTCAAAGAGAGCGTTGTGTATCAACGGTTTGTTTTGAGTTTGAATTTGAATTTGATTTTGAAGATGTATTGTGCATCGTTGGAGAAACTGAAAAGGAGATTTCAGAGGCTGTCGGCTTAGAATGATGAGCAGATACTTTTTCAGAGGAGGGGGGCCACCTTAGACTTTTCTTTACTGTCCTGACGTGGATGCTTCTTTACTGTGGATGCCCCACAGTTGGCTCACCAAAACCCATAGGCAGTGATGAGATGAGGTCTGGCACTTATAAGGTCGTGACTTTAGAGCTTTCTTACCGGTGTGGGACTAATACTTTTACACTCCCCCTCAGTCCAAGCTCGGTCAACTTTGCCAGCTGGGACTGGACCCCACACACGAGTAAGAAGGATGGCTTTGATACTATGTTGAAATGCAGGACCCAGTTGAGAAAACCAAGAACTTGGTATTCATAAGGGCAACCGACACCTTTATAAGGTGCAGAGCATGAGTCCCTCGCCTCGGTGTGGGACTGCTGTTTCTGCAGTTTCTACACTAGATTTCAGAGGCTGTCAGCTTAGAATGATGAGCAGATACTTTTTCAGAGGAGGGGGGCCACCTTAGACTTTTCTTTACTGTCCTGACGTGGATGCTTCTTTTCTGGATAGTTACTTTCTTTAAATGGGTTTAAACCTGTAAATGGCTCACAAACAAACATATCAATGCTCATAGGGAACCGATTTGGGATATTTGGATGATTTTTGAGTGCTAGCATCATTAGAGGACGTCAAAGTCCTCTATTTTCAGAAGGGAAAACAGATTGGGTTCTTTGATTTCAAAAGCTAAATTTGTCTTTACACGGCAAGCTTCTTATATGAATTTCCTGTTCTAATACTGTTCTAACAGTTAAACCGTTTTGCCCCTTCTTACCTGGTTGCAGACAGCCCATTCCCCGTTACACACTTTTTTAGCAAAAGTCACATCCTTTACATAAATTAAGTTTGACAAATATAACGTACTTGAAGAGTAAATAAAAAAGAGAAAATATTATATATTTCGTATTGCTTTATCCTGGTTCTTTTTGTGGGTAAAGAGAAGGGCTGCTACCTTTAAGAAATTATTTCTTGAAAGAAAGATAAACAAAGGGAAAAAGAGGAATTAGGTTACCGGGATAATGTTATAGAGGCAAACCCCATGATTACGCATTTAGGATCTTAAAACTGTAGACCTCTAAAGTGGGAAAAAAGAACCAACGTAATTCAAACTGCTTTTTTTTCTTCTTCTTAATTTCATGCAAATGGAGCTACGAATTGGAAGATTGTTGAAGAACTTTACCAAAGATAGTTATTTTATTTTCAATTTCTTTGTCGAAGACTTACGTCTGTTTAATTGCATATAATCTGAACATTCCTCTCGTGTCCTGGCTTTATATGTTCATTTAATTAGATTGTGACTGTTTTCTTATATTAAATTTAGAAAATGAACATATAAAATTTAATTAGATCGTGTGGTGGTGCGACTTTTTGTGAGACGGCTTACTAGAAATCATGAGATAAAAAGTGTACAATGGTCCAGCGTGTTGAAAAAAATAAAAAAAAGCTTTTAAACTCACCCCATGGATCTTTATCTGAGACCCAAATCACATTCCAAAGAAGATTATGTTTCTTTATTTTTATTTTATTTTATTTTCTTGCTGCTGCTTTCTTTGTTCTTCGGTGTGTGCGTTGAACCTTACTATTTTATCCTATATTTTCTGGCTCTTTTTTCCTTTGTGTAGCCACTTTGCCACAATGTTAAAAGATTGGCATTGTTGCAATTCAAGGAAAAGCCTTACAATTGATCTTTCCACATCTCTTGATCGCTTTGCATATCCAAAGGTTTCCTCATGGGAGCCTAAAAGCAACGATTGCTGCGGATGGCATGGAGTCAAGTGCGATCAGGACACAAGACATGTGGTTGTTAACGGAAACGCCAACAACGGAGCCTACAATCCGGCCACATCTGAACCAAAAACGGAAATAAAACAAAAACTGAAAATCAATTTGCTGGCCACATCTGAAGCAAGAGCAACAGTTAATGAAGTTAAAGCAGGCGCATGTAACTCACACGCCATTCTACAAGGCAACCCATGTACAGCATGAAGATGCGCATGTGTATCTCACGCGCATCATCTTCTTCCTCACACCCACACAAGAACAAATTTTCGTCTCCTTTATTTGATAGTTATACAAACCAATTAAAGGTAAAATAAGAGGCATTTAAATTAGAAGAAAACGATCTCTTTATTACAATGAAAAAAGAAAAAGAATCATAAACTCTATTAATGAAATTTTTTGCTCGAAATCTAAAAGGTTTTAGGATTTTTCATGACTTATGTTTTCATAATCAATTTTGTATTGATCATCATCATTAAGATAGTCAAATTGTACTCAAAATTCATCTGAGAAATAAAAATTGCTTTCTTCATATTTTTTATTTTTATAAGAATTTCTACAATATATTGTAGAAACTCTTATTTTAACTTGGTATCAATTTAGCCTTTTGGCAAAAGCTTTTTTTTTTCCCTTTCTTTTTCTTTTTCTGATCCATTTTGTTTTACAAATGGCTTCCAACATCAATCACATTCCTGTTGCTACTCATGCTATTCTACTGCCCAATCCATGTCCTCTTCTTACCATTGGTTTGCAACTCAAAGGTCTTAATTTTCTTGTTTGAAAAGCTCAAATTGAGCATTTGCTTCAACCAAATGGATTACTTAGTGTTGTTGACGGCTTTTTTTCTTGTCCTAAAAAGTTTATTACCAAAATTGATGAACAAGGCAATATCACTCGTGATTCAAATCTAGCTTATCAAGATTGGATAATCATGGACCATATTGCTTATGGCTAGATTTTTTGCACTTGTAGTGATATTATTGTGATCACTGCTAGGCAGTGCAAAACCTCCACACAAAGATATGTCTGCCTTATCATTGGAATTCATGGCTCACAATTTTGTGCAGGTTTCTACTCTTTGCTTATGTCTTCAAATGGCAACCAAAGGGCATCAAACGGTAACTTGGTTTCTTCAAGAAGTAGATAACATTGCTAATTAACTTTCACTTGTAGGTTAAATTATCTTAGAAAATGAGCACTTAACTCATGTTTTCTGAGGTCTCGGCACCCCCTATGCACCTTTTGCCATTGTGTTGTTGTTCATACATGAACTTCATCTCTTCCTCATGAAGATCTATATGAGTTACTCCTTACTTAGGAATCTCACATTAAAATGGCTACACAAGGCTCACCGATTACAACTGCTTTTGCCACTAGTCTTACTACCATCCTTGCTAATCAACATTTTTTTCAATCGTCTGCCAATTCAAGAGGCTGCTCAACTAATATCTCTAGTCCAAGACATACCTATGCTCCTTGTTATAGCAGCAAACCTCAGCGTAATGTTCTTTATCATATATGTCGCAAACCATGACATCTTAGGCATCAATATCATTATAAGTATGTTCCTTCCAATACTGGGCCTAATAATAACTTTCAAGGCCCCTAGAATATTCAAGCCAATACTACTAAGAAGGCTCACCAACAACCGCATCTAGCCTCTACTGAAACTAACTAGTTTCTTGATTTTAGTGCCACACATCATATCTTGCTAGATACTTATGATATTACTCAATTGCTTAATTATGATAGGAATCAAGCAGTTACTGTAGGGGATGGAATTACACTTCCAATAACCCATAAAGATAATTTATTGACCCTTACTAATGTCAATGTTTCTAAAGTACTTATTGGGCCTAATATAATAAAACATATGTTATATGTTTCAAAATTTACCAAAGATAACAATTGTGTTCTCTCATTTCTTTCCCAATTTTTGTTATGTATAAAGTTTGACAATTGAATGAATCCTACTATAAAGAGGAGCAGGGGTATGACCTAGATTGGAAATATTAGTTAAGCAGCCTTTTAGATTGGTAGACAATTGGGAAAAATGTTAATTAGTAGAGATGGTAATAGGACTAATGGCAAAAGCAACTGCAATCAGTGAGCCTTGTGTAGCCATTTCAATGTGAGCTTCCTAAGTAAGGAGTAACTCACATAGATCTTCATGAGGAAGAGATGAAGTTCATGTATGAACAACAACGATAGTGGCAAGAGGTACATAGAGGGTGCCAAGACCTTAGAAAACATGAGTTAAGTACTTATTTTTTGAAATAATTTCACCTACAAGGGAAAGTTGATTAACAATACCATCTACTCCAACAACGAAACCTGCAATCTTACTAGCCACGTCTAAACCAAAAACGAAAATAAAACAAAAACTAAAAATCACCACCTCAACAATGGTAGAAGCAGAAGCAATGGTTATTGAAATTAAAGCATGTGTGCGTTACAAATGCACCATTTTACCAAGGCAACCCATGGATAGCATGAAGACGCGCATGTGTATCTCATGCATAGACATATCATTGAATCAAGATTATTTGTTACTAACGGATTGTAGGTTTCGTTGTTGGTGTTTCCATTAACAGGTAGTTAACATAAGAGTTTCTACAATATATAGAAGAAATTCTTATAAAAAAAATATGAAGAACAATATGAAGAAAGTAATTTGTATTTCTGAGATGAATTTTGAGTACAATCCGATTATTTTTTGTAATGGTCCAAAAACAAATGTAAATCATCTCTTATTGATGATCATTAATACAAAATTGATTATGAAAACTGAAGTTATTAAGAACCCTAAGACCTTTTAAATTTCGAGTGGAAAATTTCATCAATAAAGTTGATGATTCTTTTTCTTTTTCATTGTAATAAAGAAATCATTTTCTTTTTATTTAAACACCTTTCATTTTACCTTTAATCATTTTGTATAACTATCAAATAAAGGAGATGAAGATTTGTTCTTGCGTGAGCGTGAGGAAGAAGATGATGCGCGTGAGATACATGCGCACATCTTCATGTTGTTTGTGGGTTGCCTTGATAGAATGGCACGTGTGTTACATGCTCCTACTTTAACTTTAATAACCATTGCTTCTGCTTTAGATGTGGCTGATGTGTTGATTTTCAGTTTTTGTTTTATTTTCATTTTTGGTTTAGATATGGCTAGTGGGATTATAGGTTCCATTGTTGGTGTTTCTGTTAACATCCCCTTACAAGCTGACGTGTCGGTTCACACCATGAGTTTGTTTTGAAGTAGCTAAAATCGAGTTGATGAGATATGTTGATTTTCAGTTTTTGTTTTATTTTCATTTTTGGCTCAAACGTGGCTAGTGGGATTGTAGGTTCTGTTGTTGGTGTTTCCATTAACATCCTCTTACAAGCTGACGTGTCGGTCCGCACCATAAGCTTGTTTTGAAGTAAATGAAATCGAGTTAATGATAGGCCTTTTGTAAATATATTAGTTGTTTGATCAATAGAAGAAATGGCCTGACATTATAGATTAGATCATCTTAATTATGCAAATGTAATAAGATTGCTAAAAATAATGAATATTTAATTTACTAGAAATCTTTCCTCATCTTGTATTGCTTGTTGTATCAGTAAAAGTCAACAACAATCGCATTTATCTACAAATAATATTTCCAATGCTTCTTTGGACTTAGTTCATTTTTATATATGGGGTCCTACACCAATTACGTCTTCTTAAGGAAATAGATATTATATTTGTTTTGTTGATGACTATTTCAAATTTATATGGCTCTATTCCATGAAAACTATAGATGAATTTTTTCAAATCTTCTAGAATTTTCAAACATTCGTTCAAAATCAACTTCAAATTACAATAAAAGTCATTCAATGTGATGGAGCCGCAAAATTTACTTGTAAAGATTTTAAAACTCTTTTATCCAATAAAATTATTTATCAACGCATATTAAGTCCATATGTACCATTTCAAAATGAGACAGCTAAAAGAAAACATAAATATATCATTGAATTATGATTATCAATGATGAATCATGCCCATATATCACTTCAATATTGAGATTTTGTCTTTGAAAGTGCAACACATATTATTAATCATTTACCAAGCTCGGCGATAGACAACAAAACCTCGTGGGAAAAATTGTTTAATCAACAACCTAGTATATCCTATTTACGAATTCTAAGGTGTTTGGTATTTCCTTACTTAAGACCCTATGCTTAACATAAACTCACTATACGTTCAAAACCTCCTCGTGTTTACAAACAAAGACCATTTATATTATTGCAGATGCAATATTTGATGAATATGTATTTCCTTTTCAACAAGTAAATGTACCAAATGTTGTTACTAATCCAATAATACGGCATCTCTCTATTGAAATTACATCAAATACTATTGCAAAGAACAAAACAACAACTGCAGATCATGACATGCTCCCTCGTTTACAGCACAAATTTGAGCTGCCCCTCTTTGAAGAATGTAATAACACATTTTCTCTGTAAGTCTAAATGTCCTCTTGTGAAAGGAATTGCTCAAAATGCATTTATATTTAATACCATAGTACTTCGTGTCAACATATGTTGGTATTAATATGTTGGTTATGTGATTGTTGCATAACCTTCCGTGATGACGGAGTCAAGAAATTGCATTTTCCAAATTACAGTAAAACTATAAAGCTCAACTTAAGATTGTGAAATGTTTTGAGGAGGACATGAGAGATCAGATTCAAGCCAACAAATTCAACAATCGAGGTTCAAATTTGAAGGGAAAAAAAAAAAAACATATAAGCTAATGGCCTGATCTAGTGTGGAACATAGCCTTAGATAGAAAACGTGGAAGCAAAAAACAAGTGGGTAACTGATTAGGAACATGGATGAACTTGTTTGATACTATGACAAGAACACAAGGGATTAAGGAGATCATCAATCTATATTTTACTTATGTGTAACACTTACAAAGGAAATAAAGAATCGTGTAGAGCTACATACACAAATGTTCTCTACAAGCTACTCCCAATTATATAATGGGTTACACTTTATCTGAAGGAAAATAGACTTGACCAAAACCTTTTCTCAACATGAACATCGTGGCATGTATAAAAACTTAGATAATCGTGGCATGTATATTAGTTTTGACGTGTACAAAACACAAGGTCAGCATATACACAAGTTGACATGTTCTGGGTGTTGGTAGATTAGACATGCTCAAGTTTTTAGTGTGTACAAGTCTAGTAAAAATTTTAACAGATTTTTTGATAAAGTTTATGTGGATACCGATTATGTGAATAGTTGTAATGGACTTCTCTGCATGAAGAAAATTTCCCATTGAGTTTCATTTTCTGGGCTTTAATCTATTTGATTTTTTTAACATTAGCAATAAAAATATTCTCGGAGTCCTCTACATTACAAGCCAGAGAGCTCCATGCAGGTCAAACGAACTTTAAAAAGACGGACCAACATGGTTTTCACCTGGATGTATTCAGCTAAATTCTATGTTGTATCAATGAAATTGACTGTAGAGAGTGCCTGGCAGAGCTGCTGTCCCTGTTTTTGATGCTAAGTTGTTTCCTTCGGGATGTGATTTTAGGCGGTTTCAATGAAAGCATGTTTCTACTTAATCAAATACACACTGTTTCGGCTGGTGCAAGTTGTATTTCAACTTGAGTGAAATGGGTTTTGGAGCTCCTTCGGTTGTGAGATGGTTCAGGCTCGCAAGATATGTATTGAGAAAATGATGTTACACCTTCCTTGGTTGCACGTTGTTGTTATTTATTGGACCAAAGCCTTGTACCTACCTGTATAGCCTTAAGTCAATATCTTAGTTGTCTTAAATTGTTTTTATTCTTTCATTCAACTATTTTTATGTAAATTTATTTCATAATAATTCTCGTTATTTAAGAATATGCTTATAAAAACTTGATGGTAATTTTAATGTTTATGCTTCAAAAAGAATAAAGGCATTTCTAATCCCTCTTTGTTGGTTTTCCTCTGTACTTGAAACTTGACTTACAAGTCAAAATTTGCCAGTTTTAGATTAACGTATTTCCTTTCCTACCTGTAATTTGGACAAACGCATTAAGTATTTCCTCTACTTTTTTGGGTGCTGTAAAATGATGAAATCCCCTGGAAAGAAAGTCTTCAACAGTTCTCGTGCTAGATCGGCGCGGGGTGTCGTAAACCGGCACTGACTTCCTATCTCTCCGAGAGTGATCTTGCTTCTCTCGTACTCTCTCCCTTCACACCCGCAGATCCGTTCTCTCTCTCTCTCGCGCGCTCTCTCTCTCTCTCTATCCCACGGCATGGATTTCGCAGCAGCAGCTCAACGAAGTGGCTTTCCAGAGTTCTTGGTGGCTGTTTCTCTCCTATTGTCGGCCCTTGTAATCAGCACCACCAATGCCTCAATTCACGTCTACGACAAAGAACCCTTTAGAGAAGTCGGCAGTGCTTACCTTCTCTCCGGTGGCAGCGAGGGGATCCTTGCGTCTCTCAATTTAGACAATTCCGCTCCTTCATCGATCCACGATGGGCGCTCTTATATCCGGTCCTCTTATCTCTCTCATACATACTAATCTTTCTAATTCCTTCTTTTTATTTCTTGCCGCATACGTGAATGCGTGGCTTCATGTTTACATCTCTGTGAAATTGGGTAGATCTGAGGTTCTGTGTGTGTATTCTTTCTTTTAGTTCTTTCGTTCGGCTGGCTGAGAAACTTGAAGGAATTAAGACGTATAAAGTGTCTAGATATCAGTCTGAATTACATTGATAGGATAATGAAGCCAACTGGTTGATGTGATTTTGAGCGTAGCTTTGCTTTTATTGCTCTTTTTGCCCAATTGATGAAATTCCGGATATTCAAAAAATTTAAAAGTTAAGTTATTGTTTCCATATTCAAATGGAAAATGAGGCTGGGGATGTTAATATTGGTCTGAAATTAACATAAATGGACTATAATGATCTGGCTAATTCTCAATAGGAAAAGAGTAAATCATAGGAAAGATTGTAACTGAATAATCAACCTTATTAAGGAATATGGCCTCAGGTGGTGGCCAGAGTTCATTTCTGCGTACCTTCAGTTTAAACCTGAGCCTCCTTATTTAAAGTCTCAATACGTCCCGTTCTCCAATTTGAACTCGTAACTTATATTGAACTAGCCTTTATAAGCGCTATCTTATCTTCCTGGGGAAGTCATGTCTTATCTTGATTTTTCAAATCATGACACGGACATGGGCAAAAAAAAGTCATATCTTATCTTGATTTTTCAGATCATGACACAGATATGGTCTTCTTGCCACAGTCGACAGTTTTAATTGCCGAGAAAGTAAAAGCTTCTAAATCTTTAGTTAAAATGAAAACAACCAAATGAACGTTGTATGAATATTTTCTGCTGGTGTTTCGTTTCATCTTTCTTCCTTTCTTTCTTTCTTTTTTTGGTCAAAAACTGAGAAAGAGAGAGATCACAAAGTGATTTAAGTGGAGTTAAAATGGTGAATACGAGAGATTGCTTTGCTTTTCTCTCTACCCTTCCTACTCACTTTGCTCGTCTCCATCTCTTGTTTCGGGATTCTACCACTCCTTGGCATTCAGTTCGTCACATGAAAGATGTTACACAAAAACCAGAAGCTGGGTTCTCGCGTTTGAGGAACAATTGAAGAGGATTAGTGCACTTATTGAAACGGCTAGATGGAAGCTTCTTTAAGCATTTAAACTCTTACCCTTTAGGAACTGGAATTTCACTAGTTGATGTTGGTAAATTGTTCAATTTATATTAGTGGAACCAAGTCCAGGTTATGTTGGTGAATGTTTAAATTTTCCGGGAAAAATGGCAAGAAAAACCCCAGAATAATTTTTTCTATTCCGTGATCGTAAGAGTTATTTCAGCACTGGATGGAGTGTTCCAATTCCAGATGAAAAGAAACTATGAGAATTGTTTGTGATGATTAAAGTTGAATAGCATCTAGTTTAATTTTTAGTTTCCTTTCATGCATGTGAACATCACTTAAGATATTTGGGATTTATGAAAACTGGCACTGGGGGGAAATTTGTTGTATTCGATGCTATGTGGTGATAAAACCAAGAACTGGTAAAAACATGCATGCTCGTTTTGTAGTGGGTCAGGTTTAAAAGATTTTTGCATGAATGCCATTGCTTCACTTTACTTGTTTAGCTGTTTGTTGTGATTGTAAGTACAAATCTCTGACACTCTCAGTTGGAATAGGTTTGAGAATATAACCTTCTGGAGGAGCAAGGCTGCCGCTGACAAGCACTCAGACAAGAGGCGTATTAAGGGGTTGGTACAAGTAATAATTTTTGAGGCAGCTGATCGTAATAATATAGGTGGTTCTGCTTATGGTGGCCAAAGATCTATATGCTGCACCCCTGACCTTGCTAAATTGGAGGGTTGCAAACAAGGTGAAGTCATTAGGAGACGTTCTGCAACAGATATTAACTGGCCCACTGTTCTAAATGTACAGCTTGGTAGGAAGTATCCATATGCGAAAATGCCTAACAAGGAGGTCCGAATCACAAAGACTGGAATGTACAACTTGTTTTTTGTAACATGTGATCCAAAACTCAAAGGGCTAATAATGACTGGGAAAACAACATGGAAAAATCCTGATGGTTATTTGCCTGGTAGGATGGCCCCATTGAAGAAGTTCTATGTGTTTATGTCACTTGCTTATCTGTTTCTTAGTATCATTTGGTTCTCTCAGTACGTGAGATTTTGGAAGGATATCCTGCAACTTCAGCATTGGATCACAGCTGTCATTGGTCTTGGATTGTTTGAGATGCTTCTTTGGTATCTTGAGTATGTGAACTTTGATAGAACCGGAATGAGACCAGTTGTTGTTACAACTTGGGTGGTAACAGTTGGAGCTGTTAGGAAAACACTTTCACGCCTTCTCATTCTATCTGTTTCTATGGGCTATGGTGTTGTGCGGCCCACCCTTGGTGGTCTTACCTCAAAGGTTCTTCTTCTTGGAATAACCTACTTTCTAGCATCAGAGTTGCTGGATATTACTGAGTATGTGGGTACCATCAATGACATATCAGGAAGAGCGAGGCTTCTTTTAGTTCTTCCTGATGCCTTTCTGGATGCATTTTTGATATTATGGATTTTTACTTCTCTTTCAAGAACTCTAGAGCAGTTACAGGTATCACATTTTTGCCAACAATTTGTTTCTAACCTGTTTCTTATCTTCTGACCTGTTCATAGTAACTGTAAAGCCATTGTATTTTCGAGCATCACTTATATGTTCATGCCCTGATGCAATAGAACTTTCGGAGTCTAATATGATTTCTGTCCAGGCAAAAAGGAGTTCAGTTAAGTTGGATATATATAGGAAGTTCTCGAATGCATTAGCAGTGACGGTAGTTGCCTCAGTCTCTTGGATAGGATATGAGGTATGGTCTTTATGCAAGTTGATTACTTTCTATGTACTTTGTAAATTCAAGTGCTTTTTCACTGCGTAAGGAATTGCTATAATTCTGTCTTTGTCGTGTGTTTTTTGGATGGGGGCAGTGGCTGATTGGAGGGGGAGTAGTATGTGAATACAACTGTATAAAAATCACATTGTCGCTCTGTTATCATGTTACACCTTTGCTCACTTTTGACTTGTCACGAGAAAAGTGTGGAAGTAGTTTAGTACACAATCTAAGAAGCAAGCGACAAAGACACAACAAAGTGTTCATATGGCATACCTTAAACTTTGTTCAGAGTTGTCTTCTTTCACCATGAAGCCTAGATCTTGATTCTCAAAGAGTTGAAACTTTGGATTGCTAAACTTGCTTGCTTCTAAGTTTTTTCATCTCATTTAGAATATTTGCTTTACTATATGGTTCTTGTTTGCATAAGCTTTTCTTTTTCTTTTTTTTTTAAAAAAAAATGGCGAGTGCTTTGATTGCCTCCATCTGAAATTTGCCTCTTTGGGGTGGACTCTATTCTTGGTTTTAGAGTTTTGGTTCTTCATCACTATGAAATTTATATCATCTTCGGCCATTTATGAACCTTTTACCCACCATCTTTTTCTGTTATTTTAAGATGTTGGAGGATTTTGTGAAAAGCTGTTTAATTTAGTCTTTTGGAAAATTGGGGTTAGAGGAGCAGAAAAGCCTTCAACCTCACATGCTATGTAAAGACCAGCAAATTATTGATAGATGGAACATCATCTCTTTGAGGGATGTTGCTTATGTACCCAAGTTTTCTCAAAGAATCTTGATCATGTACTGGATTGTGAAGTGTGCCCAATATATTTGTCTATTCATCCTTTGTAATAGAAATCACGCAAACCTAATTGTTTATGTTTTGAGATATGCTTTGTATTTTGAAAAAAATTGTTCAGAGTTGTTAAAAAACTAAGTATTGTGAGGGGTCACATGTAAAAGATGTTTGCAAAGATCACAAATAGTGTTTAGTAAAATTCATTAAAAGAAATTTTGAAAATATATGAACTGTTTTAAAGAATAAAGATTTAGTCATGATTGGCACCCCCCTGGGGGCTGCTAGAAAGATTTAGTCATTTCTGATCGTTACAGAGACCTAACAGTGGGGTCATTATGAGGCAAATAGAGTGCCTCTTCTTTTCTTTTCTTTTCCTTTCTCCATTTTATCTTTAGCTGTATATTGCAAACAATTAGAGTGCTAAGTCACATCTTGCGCAAATCCAAAGCTGGTCTGATGATTATAATGGGCACTTCTCCAAAAATACTTTAAGAGTTGCCTCACCATTTTTAGAGCTTTTAATTCCATTTATCTGAATATTCTTTTTTACTTCAATATTTTTTTTTCTTTACTTCTTGCAAGATCTTCTGCTTCTTGTAAGGGTTATGTACTTGTGAAATGATTGCTTTTGTTAGTGTTTATTGACATGTGATCAAGGAAGTACATTTTGGACAATTGATATAGACCTGATAAACTTGATGCAACAGGTCTACTTCAAAGCAACCGATCCATTCAATGAGCGATGGCAGAGTGCTTGGATCATTACTGCTTTTTGGGACATTATTGCATTTGCATTACTTTCTGTGATCTGCTATCTCTGGGCACCATCTCAGAACTCTCAACGGTGAGTGTTATTATCTGCAGAAACATACAAGTTAACAAGATGGTCCTCTTTTGAATTGAAACTGTGGATGCAGAGAAATGTGGTTTTGAAACGATGGTGTGCTCAAGAAACCTAAGAGAACATTTTTTTAAAGTTTCTTCTCTTCTCAAATTTTGAGTACTCTTCTCAGAGGTCACATTAGAAAAATTTTACCTTTATATTTAAAGGCCAAATCCAAACATACTGAAAACCTGGAGATCTTCACTTGAGGTGACCTGTAGACATCCTTTGAAAAGTGAGAGCCTGGTGTGCTTCGGAGTTCAAATGTACTTTTAATCTGAGAGTGTTATGACTCTCCATACTTTTCTGAGTGAGATGTCCGCCCCTAAATGAACTTCTCAATAAGTAGGAAAGGATTTGTTGATGAAGAATTGGGATAAGTGTCAGGTGTTGGCATCTTTTGACATCTACGTTGTTGATCTTTTCCTTTCATTTTCAATTTCGTTTTTTTTTTAGTACTTTCGTTGCTACCAAATTTCTCATATATTTCATCCATTCTTAAGGCAGATCTGTGGCTGGCTTTCTTTTTTCTTGCTTTTCTTTTCGGGAAAGAGAAAAAGAAATTCATAAGTTAGCTGCCTGATCTCCAATTGTTCTGTGGCTTGATTACAGTAGCAAAACTAGTCCCATACATTTGCATTTTCTGAGGGCTGCGCTTATTTTTTTATTCTGACTTTTGCTTGTAACAAATACAGGTATGCTTATTCAGAGGAAGTGGGGGAAGGATCTGATGATGAAGAAGCTCGATCTCCAATCACAGGTAAGGAAGAGGGAGATCTCAGTTTAGTCAAGTTACAGAAGAATTTTGGAACAAATGCCGTTTCCGCACAAGAACATGATGGAGAAGAGGATTAGAGGCGATGATCACTGGAATCTTATGTTGGTAACTTGTGCCCAAAGGTCTTTGTTAATATGAGCCTTGGGTTTGAGATCAACTTACCCTCCCAGCAGTATCTTTTACGGGTGAGTGACATAAAACTGGCATGCCAAAAAGTGGTCTAAAATTCATGATAACAGGCTTCATTCTTTTTTCTTTTTTTAACATTGTATTTCTTTTTTAATTGTGCATGTACGCATGTAGCTAATGGTGCTATTAAAAGTAGGTCAAGCCTTGAGAGAGAGAAAACAGCGTTGAAATATTTTATTTCAATACCACAGATAAGCCGTTTGTCATCTTGGCTCTGATCTTTGAATGTAGCGTTGCGATTTCATGCCATTTGATGTGTGTTTTAATATTTTTACACATGCACTTAATGTCGAACCTGAGTTCAAAAAGCCAGTCAAAGAAGTTTGAACATTCAGCGCAAGGGGAAATTCGGCCTTATTTAGCACAGATTCAGGCTGCAGTTGATTGCATCTTTAATAAGACATAATGGTTGCCGTTCGGCTATACAAAGTCATCGACAAATGTCATAGGAATAACTCTTGCTTTTCTGAGCTGGAAATTTGGAAACGTGGTTTCTTTTGAAAAAGAAAAGATAAAGAAATGAGAAAATCGTTGTGAACTGCAGAAAAATAAGAAACAATCCAATGTAATTTACATGCCAGTATATCTTGATTAATGTAATCGTTACATACTGGAACAAACTGGATTAATGTAATCGTTACAATGAATTAAATAAAAGATAAATATGCAAGAGTAAAATATGAAATTATACTAATTAGGGCATGCATGAATAAACAAGTTTGTTTGAAAGCAATGAGGTGGAACTGATATTAAATCATCGGTGTAATTGCTAATATTTTAGCAAAAGAAACTAAACAAATATTTTAACGAGAGAAGATTATCGATCCCGACGTTGAGGGTGCGTCATAAGCTGTGGAATGAGGGAGAGAGGCCGAACAAATTGAAAGATATAATAAAGGTCTGTCCATGGAAGCTTATGAGCTTTTTGCTTAAGAGAATAGTCGGTATCCTTTCAGTTTGAGAGGACCATCAGATATTGGGCTTTTAATTGATGTGGAACAAATCTACTCAAGGTTCTTCAACATCCAATAAACGCAACACTGTTTTAAGAAAGAGAAACCCTGAAGTATTTCCTTTGCTTAATAAGGCTCAAAACTATTGATTGCTTGGGCCTAGGAATTTTAGCTTAATGATTCTAACACAACAAAAGGTATAAGAATTATCCCACATCTCAACTTGAATCATGAAAGGGTTGACCCATGGAAAGGTTACCGAAGCCTTGACCATAAAGCATGGTGGGCTCTTATGATCTTAGACCATAGTAAGCTTAGACTTATAAATGTCCAAGTAAGTGATAATATTCAAACAAAATATGCTAAGATTAGTCTTTAAGACTAAATTTTTTGGCTTAATAGTTTAAATGCATAACAAAATTACATAAACCCATTTAATATGCACATTTTGTGGGTTTGCTTGGAATGGTGTGAGATTACTTTTGTATTTTAGATGTTTCAATACTTATGTCTTCAAGATAGTCATAAGTTTGGCTCTTTTGAAATACAAAATATTCATGATTTAATTTCGCACATGTTTATGATTTTGCAAAATACTTCCAAGAAATTGTGAATACTTCCAATAGTTAATTCAATAGGTTTTCAATGCCATTGTCAACATTAAAATATAGTGCGTACTTCAATATTCTCTCCTTTTTTTATGATGACAAAACTCATAGAAACTCTTTTGAAAAACTACGTAGCTTTCCAAAACAAGTTACACCATCATTTTAAGATAAACCATCAACAGCAAAGCTAGCATGCATTTCAAAACAAGTTTTCTTACAAAAAGCATAAAACAATTTTTTTTTTATGGTACATTGAGTGGTTTGTCATCATCATACACCACGTTCTTTTTCAGCAAGTATACACCGCATGATTAAGACGAAAAGCGAAAAAACAGTAAAATCCTGAAAGGGTAAATATTTGACACAATGAGGCCATTAAAATGAATAAGTTATACAAACTGTGAAAGAGTTTATCTATATTATATAAAGAACAGGAACCCACAGCTGAGAACCAACATGGCCTCATCTCAAGATGACTGAAGTCCATTATACATCCAAAGACTTCGATGAGAGAAAGGACTGGATAGTAGAAACTAGAGGGCGGGGCGGAAGTGGGCATGGGCTGGGGATGCTTCTTCTCAATCCGCCGAAATAGCTAGCACTAACAAATCAACTCAATGCATAAGTTACCTGTCCATCTACATGTCATGTAACGACTGCAATCAAGAGACTAACATCGTGAACCTAATTTCTCAAGCTAAGGATCAAAGAAACTTCTTTTCTTTAACCAGCAAGGTGGAGTTTTTCAACAGCATCCACTGTTTTGCATTAGAGTAAAAAGTAACCAACAAGAACTGTGAGAAGCAAAGAAGCATAATCAGAGCTTCAAAAAGGAAAGGATATCTTTGTGGAGGATGCATGGTTAAGTAAACACTGTGAAGAATGACAGAGCATAAGACAAGAAAGGTTGTCATAAATGGATTGAAGGAATGTGTCCCCTTTCTATCTCGTCTTCTGCTTGGGGCATGGTAAATAAGGATGATGAGAGCAGAGAGTGCACCATATGGCAGAATCAGCTTGTCACGACACAGAAGAGGGAGTAAAGAGAACAACGCAAACTGTGTAATCCATTTAAATAGATAGGGCTCTTCCAGTGCCAAAAGGCTTGCAGGCACGAGAGGGAGCAAAATGGACTTCTCATGCACTGCAAATTAAAACATCAGCCAGCAATGTAAATGACTGTCACATACTTGCTATGGAGAAAACGAATTAGAAAACTACAATTAAACCAAAGAGAAAGAAACCTCTACTTTCACCTACCTTGATACGAGAACATATAGAATGAGAATGCACTATTCAGCAGTCCATAAAGGAACCCTTGACTGCTTGGCGCCCATATCTGCTGAATCATTGAAGGCAGACAGGCTGAAATAGTTGCTCCCAGGCAAAAAAGCTTCAGTGATTCGGTTGTGAATAATCTCTTCCATTTTATAAGAACGGAAGTGGTGCACCAAAAGTTAGCCACATAATCCTCATATATCCCTCGCTCAAAAGGGGCAAGACGAGAGAGAACCTGGACATTTACCAAGCTCAAATAAATCACAACTATTTTGTGTCCAAATGGACTCCAGGAGAATAATTCCTGCGATGCACTTCATGCACTCTGAGTAAGTTTTATCGTTCTTAGCACATAAAATCTATAGAAATTTACTTGGTACATACTTTTGCAATGGCCTTTGGACCAGATCAACCTCCTCCGACATTAACCAAGGGATGCCGACAAGGTCCAAGTTGAATCCAAAATGGCGTTGTTATGTTTTGTTTAACTAAGAAACCTCAAAACTTCTCACTTTAAGCATTAGCTAGTGTAGATCTGATATAAATGGTGTTGAAGGGTTGCTTTCAAGACTCGAATCCCTGTGTTGGTTGAAGTCCAAGTGTTCACTATTGTACCAGAAAATAAGCCCTAAAATTTTCCACTTTACAACACAAACATACCATATCAAAACACTTCCCTCTTAAAACATCATTTTCAATCACGTTCGGACTCATACTTTTCAGTAAAAATTGACTAACATGGTGATGACATAGGCATGAAACTGGTGTCTGAGATTAAAAGCAGAACATATTCTTTGCATGCATCACTTGTTAAGAATTATAGGACACCTGCCCCTCCGCTATCTATGATTTGAGAACATGGATTGCACCAATTTTTTATTTCTCCTTGGTCAGACTCGCTCAAACTTGGTAACCCAGATGAAAACAATCTATAATAAAAGTTGTCTTTTTGATGGATAAATATAGCAGGCACAAGGGACAACCCACAGATGTATAGCATTAAAAGAGAATGTCTAGCCATTTAGCCTATGTACCACAAACAACAATGGAGTTAAGTTATTGCAAAACGGAAGCAAATTGACCACAGATACCTCTAAAAACGCTTCCGTGGAATGGAGGTATGGCCACCAAACAAGTGCAAATGTTCCCAAGACAACAAGGCCCAGTTTTGATACTTGAAGGAGAGGATTACGGTGCCTGAGACATTTACCCAAAAGGTGGCTGAAAAATGCAGGTGCAAAATATGTGGTCATCTGCAGCAAGCCACAATAAACATATTCCCGAAGACCAATTAGCTGGCAGAAGTGAAGTACAGCCAATATTTATGCATATAGATTTGCTACTCCTTTTAACAGAAGGAGAATAGTGAGGTCCCCACTTTTATTGGGCCAAATATACTCCAAGTAGAGCCATTACGTAATTTAAAATAAAGAAATAAAAAAAGAAAATACAGAAATTGATAAAAAGTAACATTTACTCAAGGAAGAATAGATTTCTTCATTTTGTTTCCTTCTTCGGCATTTTAGTATTTCTTAGAACAAGGCATGCTCCAAACAAGATTTGCAATGTCTCATTCTCAAACATAATGAAAATAAGATTCCTTTGCTCAACCCAACACCCAAGGCATTTCCTAGAGCTGCTACAGCACAAAGATGCAGAATAAATAACAACAGATATTGAACAGACCTTGACTTCCATTTTCTTTTCATTGATGCTTTGGGTGTAACTTAATAAATTTGACAAAACACACAACTACTCGTGATTATAAGTAGTCAATCATGATGCAAGCTTAGATGAACAAGAAGGACCTGTTTGTGGTTGAGACCAAGACTGAACAAGAAACAAGCTAATAGCTCTTTGTTAGAGAGAACAGCAGCAACAGCTCCAACAGTAAGGCCCAAGCTGATGCAATTATACTGACAAAATAAAAATATGGACAAGAAATCAAGCATTAGGAAAACTAAGTACCTTAAAAGTTCCAACATGGTAGAAGAAAGCATCAAAAAGATTCAATTCGTAACCTGAAAATGACCGTGATCTATTAGCATCAGGCACGGATTCAGCAAAACAATTGCAATGTGCCATGCTATGTCAGTTTTATTGCAAGGTTGCCGACCAGTATAGTACACATAAATGAAATAGAAAACTGCAGGAAAGAACACCAGTGCATCAGAGGATAGAACGGTCCACCTCATGAGAAGTTTTCTGGAAGAAAAAGCATAGACAATATCAATGTATCATCAAGACCACTCATCAAGAAAAATAAATGGTCCGTGAGAAGGAAAATCAGTTGGTGGAAAAGGATGTCTGAGGATACAAACCCAAGATAAGACTCATGGCCTCGAGAAGTGAAAAGAGAAACTGCTTCAGGATGGAAGAACCTGACAAGTAGACCATGAACATAACTTTGGTAGGCTGTAAGGGGAGGATAGTCAAGTCCCCAGTAGCTGAGATCATTGTTTGTACTGTTTTGGTACCATTCCTTGACTGGCAAATTGAGGGTGATCTCCATCCAATGCCTCTGTGCCTCAAAGTCTCCATACTTGGGAGGATTTGCTGCACCTGAGTAAGAATGCAGGGATATGGCCACCCTCACCAAAAATGCAAACACGGCAATATACAGGAACGAGGAAACAATTCCCCGGTGGACAACCTCCTCTTTGTCCTTCGTAATCTTCCTTCCCATCCTCTTCTCCGTCTCACTTACACCGCAATTCTCCCCTCTGTTCAATAGGCTGTATACGAGATCCAAAAGATAACCATTAAGAAACTACCAGAACTATATCAGTGTATCAACTGGATTCCAAGAGAGAATGTATTCGTTCATAGCTTGTATGATGTAATCTGAAGGGGGCAATCTGCCAAGTCAATTTCCGAACCCCACGATTTGGAGAAGAAACACAAAACAAACATTCAAAAATATGTATGATATTTTTCTTTAAGGAGGCCAAGATAAAAGGTGCCATAGTTACAAACGGATAATTGGAAAATAGGAAAAATTCGGTTCATCCACTGGTGAGCATTGAACTAACTAGCATAGCAAAAGCGATTCAAAGCAATGTGTCGTGTAACAGACATTGTCCAACTCAATCAAACACATATTCCCACAATTCTAGGCTGGCCCGTTAATCCAAACTTAATGACGGAAGTCAAACCCAGCAATCCTGATAATTTTCAATAAAACAAAGTAGAATGCTGTTGAAAACCCAGAAATCAGAATTACATGCACACAATCAGTCCCCCAGGAAGCAGGAATGACGTTACATGAACTCTTAGAATTCTTACAAAAAATTGTGACACCAAAAAGCCTACTATTCTCATGTCGCAAAATTAATAAGGGGGCAAAATCCAGTCAAAAATCAGTTAACAAGGCAGGATGCCAAATGCATAAGTAAATGAAACAACATCACAAACACGTCATTTATAGAAATAGCAGAGAAGAACCAAGCCAGGACTGGAAAATGTGTAGTAGAAAGAATAAGAAGGTAATAGAATGAATACCAGAGAGATGGGCTAGCCAGGTAGCAAGCTGGGGGTCCTTTTGTCAGATCTCAGAGCACAACCCCTCATCCAGTCTCGGAGGAATTGATTTCTTCCATTAAGCACTGCAATCGATTCAGGCGAAGTTTTGAGTCCGATAGGTCGTCGAACGTACACAATTTGGAATAGGAGGCAATGGGCGGGCCTTCCCTTGTATATATTGCTTCGGGAATAAAGAGCTCAAGCAGTACCTTTTTTTTTCAAAGTTATTAAATTCAACTTAAATTTTGATATTAAATTAAGAATTTTAAAATTTAACTCAAACATTAGAAGTTTTTTTTTTTATGTATTTTACTTTAGAGATATTTTATTTTAATATAAACTTTCCTTCTGTAGAATACTGAATGACATTAAACTCATGCTTAGTATTAAATTAAGATTAAGAGGTTCCAAATAACTCTACTTCAACTAACCCAAGTGCTAACCTTAGACAAAATTAAATTTACTCTTTTATTTTTCTTGATTTGACGTTTATTTCTTAAAAATTTAAATACATATTATCCCTAGTCTTTTGTCCAAACCTTTATTGAAAACAATACTTTTGATATCAGTTGTTTGCTAGCAAGTTGATGGTAAAAGTTTATGTTTAAATTAGTATTTAATTGTAAGGGTTTTAATTCTATTTGGTGTATATAGCTTAGGTCGATATATGGTAATAGCATAGTTCCTTTCACAGGAAATGAAATAAGGATAAACTAGCTTGGTTTCTCATTGCTCCCAAATCTCCTTCTGTGCTTTTCTCCCCAGGTTGATGGAGCATTTTCTTTTCTTATCAGAAAATTTAAGCAGTTCTGATTTAACAACATCCTACAAGTGTGGCTTAAAAGAGGTGCAACCCAGTAAGCTGGTGGTGCTCAGCAATTTTAAATAGCTAAACATCTATAGTTCTCAAAATGGGCGAAGACCAGAAGGAAGGAACCGAGCCGATGAAGGGGATAATGACCGAAAGAAAGAATAGAGGCCCAATACAAATGATAGACCCCTGGCAGAAGGGACCCAAGCCTTGTAGAAGATCAGAAGTCGGGATTTTGATGAGCAAAAGCCCACAATTTCACAAACGGTCAGTTTTATCCTAAAGCTCAATATAGTTCATGATGTTCCTCTTAAGAAGAAGTGCCAAAATGATTAAAAGAGAGAAAAAGAAGGAGCTTGTAAGTGTGAGGGTGAAAGCCTCTTTTGAGTTAGTTTTTAAAAACACCACACTTGGTATCAAAGCGGATCAAGTAATAAAAAAGGGGTTAAAACCTAGTGTGTAAAACAGATGTGTGATGGAAGAAATTGTTAAGAAAAAGCCTACATTAGTAAAAAGTGAAAAAAAAAAATGAGGAGTTTTATTAGTGTAAGGGTGAGACCCTCCTTTGAACTAACCTTTAAAGAGGTGGAGGCCCAAAAATTATGCATTTTCCCTTCAAGAAGAATTTATTGTTATTGAAGAAAACAACAACTTTTACATAAAAGCATCTTTTTAAATAAAAATAAAATGATTCAATCCCCTCATTCATTTTTTTAAACCTTCATAACAGAAAATACATACATTGCCCAAAATCTACGACCCAAAAGTCAAAATCAATGACCCATATCTCTAATCTAATATATGTTTCTATCATGGATCTCTTGAAGAGCCTCCTTCTACTTGGGTTGTTGGTTCCTTGCTTTTATCCTTTCATTGCAATCATTCTCTTTTGCTTTTAATCTAATAAGAATTAAGGTTTTTAATCTGTAATACAAGACGCCACTTCTCACCTAAGGTGCGTTGTGAATTGTTCTGGTTGTACATCACTAGAAGAGATAATCAGTGCATAACTATTTTCCGGAGAGAAGCCTCAAGTGTTATCCATGCACATGCAAACCCTTATAAGATGCAGTTTGAGGAAGGTATGCTCAATGCATTTTGTATTGCGTGGCCTGAGTTTACACAATGAGGTGCAATGTAACGTAGAGAATCGGTATCGTATTGTTTTGGCGGTTCTTTACATCTATTTTAGGGATAATCGGGACATTGCATTTGAGAAGTACCTGTTTTACGGGGAGAAATGTTTTCTAGAATTTACCTCTTTTCTCTAGTATTCTTCGGTCTTAGTATGGAATCCTCGAGTTCCAGTTCATCTCCTGAAGGAAAACGTACAAATTCAGATCACAGCTATAAGGATGAATCTGATGATAGCAGGGAGGAGGTAAAATGTCTTTGCAAATACAAGAAACTGTATGATAATCTGGAATATAAATTGAAACCGTGCAATCTAGAACTTGACTACCTCAATGCAAAAGCACGAAAAAGATCATTTCTATTTTTTATTTTTTGGTTGAAATCCTTATCATTGATATTATTATCACAAAGTGAGCAAAGACTCAAAACCTATGTAAGAATTACATAGGATAGAACATTGAACCTAATCCCTTAATACATCATCCCGAATTTTGGAGAGTAATAAAAGCTAAATAAAACATTAATATTCCTAAGAGAATCATGCAATGAAATAATAAAATAAAACAAAAAAAAAATCCAAAAATTGATAACCTTAAGAAGGCCTATAATGTTCCAGGCCTAATTGATCTTCTCATGCTATTTTTCTACAATGCGTTAGTAGTGATCCCAATGTTGATAAATTGGGATTCAAGTACACAATTTATCAACATAGAAAAAGGTCATTTCTAGCTGTTTTAGAGCAAAAGCATTCAGGTACGCACATTAGAAGGACTACATTAAAGTTACATTACGATAAATTTATGCATTTTAATCCAGAAAATACTCATATATGGATATTTTGGCAAAAAGAGGTAGATATACATATAGTACAAATTCATGCACAACATGTGACACCGGAGATGAAGCATCTTGATTATTCTGTAATGTTATTTATTATATATGCTTCTTGTGATTTAAATGAGTAATTCCAATTGTGGGATTCCTTGTTAGGTTTGAATATGGGAAAAAAAAATCTTGGATTCTTGGTGGGGACTTTAACTCAATTACATCTCAAATTGAGAAAAGGGGGGAAAGACTATATACTCAATGAGATCTATCAAAGAATTTTCAACATTTATTGCTATTGCAAGATTGCTAGATGTGGGATTCTTGGGAGATCCCTTCACTTGGTGTAGTAATGAGATTAGGAATCAAAAAACCTGGTTAAGACTAGATCAAGTACTTATTGATCAAGAGGCTGCAAAAGCATTCCCGAGTATATCAGTTACACATCTAATTAGATTAGATTATATTCAAATCATTGTCCGTTGCACATTGGGCTTGTTGAACCAAGAAGAAACATGATTACTTACAAATTCCAAATAAATGATTGATGAACAATCTTTTATACCAACAGTAGAAGCAAAATGGGAATTCTTCAAAGACAAAAATCCATGGTACGAACTAGATGGCCTTCTCATGCATGTGAAACAAATTTTGATTGAATGGTGTAAAAGGCTTAATGAGAGGAGACAACACCAAACAAGGGAGATGGAGCAGAAAGTTTAGTCGCTAGACCACGAACTAACGTCAGGTTGGGCACAAAACAAGTACGAGGAATACAAAGAAGCACATAAAAGATATGAAGAGTTTATCACAATAAATGAAGGGACATTAAGAGATAAGGCACGAATTAAATGGCTATAAAAGGGAGATCGAGGTATTCAAAATTTTCATGTATGCATCAAGGAGGGGAACCTTCAATCCAAATGGAACTTATGCCTTCTAGATGGGGAATACACATTAGACATGGCCATGTTACGGTCCCTTGTTCTGGATTACTTTTCACACATTCTCACGGAAGATTGTAACTCACTAATCTTGCGTCCTCTACATTTTCCCTCGCATCTAAGAGAACAAAGTGACCTACCAGACTTCATCCCAAGGTCGGTAACTCAAGAACAAATGAGATGTTGTGCAAGTTATCTAAATGGGAGGAAATAGAACAAGCTATCAAGAATTTGGATCCAAACAAGGCTTTGGGACCGAATGGTTTGATGGGACATTTCTTTTAGGCAAGTAAGGAAGTGATTAAAAAGGACAACATAGCAGTGATACACGATTTTTTTAGAAGGAATCAATTACACAATCAAGAAACCTATAGCCTTCGATGAGATGTGACCTATTAGCATATGTAACTTCAGCTATAAAATCACATCAAATCTTCTTAACATTAGTCTTAGTGCAATACTTCCTATGCTTGGTCTCACAAGAACAATTTGGTTTTGTCTAAGGAAGAAACATTCATGAAAATGT
This sequence comes from Casuarina cunninghamiana, assembly GCA_028551485.1. NCBI lineage: Eukaryota > Viridiplantae > Streptophyta > Magnoliopsida > Fagales > Casuarinaceae > Casuarina > Casuarina cunninghamiana. Next base: position 13,935,214 of record CM052371.1, read on the forward strand.
AGCCATTGCCTAAGAGATGGTGAATTAGCTTGACAAGAATGTAAAAAGGGGAGACATTATGGTCAATTTATATGTCCAAGGAATATAACATAATAAAATGGAGTTACATACTCAAGGTATCATAACATTTTGAATTTGCTTATGCTTGGCAAGATATGGTATTCACATGCATTTGAAACAACTATTTTTCAATTTAGTTACAAGGTCCAAGACATGGTTTCTTCCATTCTATAAGAGGTCTTAAACAAGGAGACCCATTATCCCTTACCATATTCATCCTTGCTCAAGATGCCTTTAGCCACAAACCAAATGATCTTATGGAGAAAGGCACAATAGGGAAATATAAAGGAGACAACAAATTCAACAGGGTCTCACATCTTTTACATGTGGATGACTTGTTGATCTTCATGAAAGGAAATATGTGATTCAAAGTGAGTTGGCCTAGTGAATATGGAGGAAATATGCAAACGCTCCATAGGTATCACTGTAATTTAATTCTATTTAGTCTTTATGTAACTCATGGTGTTTTGAAGTCACACCTTTTACATGTGGATGACTTGTTGATCTTCATGAAAGGAAATATGTGATTCAAAGTGAGTTGGCCTAGTGAATGGAGGAAATATGCAAACACTCCATAGCTATCTATTGGAATATATTTTAATGATACTAGAATATATTAATATTTTGATGATGAGAGAAAGAAGATTATAATATGAGAGTATTGTAATTATTGTTTGATTATTTATTTGTGGGTTTTTATTAGAAAAATAATGCTGAAACAATTATGCAGGAAATTAGGTTTAAAAGGAGAAGCCTGAACCAACTAAACCCAAATGCAATCAAGTCCGCGCAAATGAGACCTAGGCAGTGCGTGACCTAGTGAGCATGTTCGCATGACCCAACCCAAAGGCAGTTAGGCTAGCCCAGACACAGTCAAGCCCATGCAGATGCATCTCAAACCTAGTCTTTGTGCGACGGATCCAACAGTATCACTGTAATTTAATTCTATTTAGTCTTTACATAACTTATGGTGTTTTGAAGTAGCATGAAACAATCAAAGAAAAGCCACCACAATTTGGTGAGCTAGATTACATCCTATGGCTTGCACAAAATGCAATAAAACCAAAGGGCACACCAATGAATGTGAATAGAATATATAAATATTAATCATTGGATGACTAACTCTTTCCATCTCTTTGCATTGCTACTCAGACAATTTTTATAGATCACATTACTTTAAATAATTTAAAATTACCCATAAAGTATAGGGAGATCAAATGAGGCAATTAGATAAGTTGGCAACCTCCCTTAAATGGTGAGTTAAAACTCAATGTTAGTGGTTCAAGTGATGGTGGAAATAGCACAAGAGGGAGCAATAAGAGATAGCCATGGGAGCATTGCAAGGGCTTTTGTAGCGAAGATAATATAGGGAGCAATGAGAGAGATAACAATGAAAGCATCATATAGGCTTTTGTGGCAAAGATAGGAAAGAGAGCAATGAGAGCACTAAATGAGCTTTTGCAACAAAGTTTTGTGCAAGAAGTAATGCACATACAAAGGCACATGCCCTTCTCACAAAACATCATATATATATCATAAATAGAGTTAGATCCCATAACTAATAGAATTGGACTCTTACTACCAAGTGCAATGCATGCTACACTAGTGAAAATTGTCATGGCACCTAGAATATGTGATTTGCTTAAGTGTAAATTTACTCCCTCTTCACACCATCATTAAACTCATATAGAGGGAAGGGAATGTAGTAGTGGATAGACTAGTAAATTTTGGGCACCAACTTCAAAATGTGCATATTGTGAATCAATCAAACTCAATGCCACAATCATTTTGGAATACCTTTAGAAAGGATCAGTTAGGTCTAAATAACTATAATCGTTTATATTAAGCTTACATGCTGCCTTTCATAATGTTCTTTCTTGCTTTGAATGTTGTTTGCAACAATGTTAATAGCTTTGATTGCTCTTCTTAATTATTATAGTTAATTTTATTATTATTAATAAAATTTATCTAGATATAGCCTTTGTTTCTTTAAAAAAAAAAAAAAATGCACATCTCATGGGAATTCTGTCGTCACTCAAAACCCATGAAGCACTCATCACCAACTAATGGGACTTTACAGTCAACCCTTAAGGGAGCTCTCTCATACAACTAGCTCATCTATGTTCCACTACCTCCCTCCTTTTTATAAAGAAAATCTAAATACTATAATTACATATATGCCCTTTACATTTGGATATTATAGTCATGCCATTAACCTAATTATTCCACCTAATTATAGCACTTTGTAATGATTAGATTTTTTTTCCCTCAAAGTCAAAACACTTTGAACTGATCTGGTGATACCATCTAACATGCTAGGCTGATTGAAAGTAGCAGTACGTATTCTTTTTCTTTAAAATTTCTAGATCATTGTATGGGGAATTCTACAGCTTCTGATTACAAGTGTCCCCTGCAGAATCCTTACACTCCTGCCTTTTATTGATTAACAACGTCAGCAGAGGAGACTTGGTATCTTCGTAATGAAGTACTTGTTTTTTTGGCTCAGTGGCAAAACGTGTAATTATTTGGTGACTATCAAACATGTTATGCCAGCTGGATTTCTTAGAAACAAAAAGAAGCCTATAAACTGAAGATTTGTATTTTTTTTTTCAAAACGAACTAAATGAAATTTCTAGTAAACATCATACATACGTCGCGCGATTTAATAGTTATGCTGAAAAAATACACAACACAGTATGAAAAATCATGACTAAGATGATATGATAGAAACAATTAGAAGGGCATTGCATGATGCAAAAAAAAAATGGTACTGTTGAGGTACAATCCACACTGCTTAACGAGGATTTCTTGAATAATCTATGAACTCTTTTTACAGACAAACCAATTCTGCTGGCGCGGTTATTGAAGCTTTCAACGGGTCATGTTAAACGAGGCAATTCCTCATTGGAGTTTTCAAGTGACAACAGAACTTGAATGAGATTCTTTTCAGGCCCAATTTCAAATAATCTTCACCATACCCAAGATCAATCAGTTGTTCATCTCCTAAAGACCTTATTCATTATTTATAAAGTTTGGAATGTTTGCTCCTTACATCACGCACCTTCACGAAAAGTGTAGGGAATCATTTTTTTTTTGCTTAACTTGATCGTTTCAATATTCATCTTAGCCTTGGATGGAAGTGATGACCAACAGTCTATTAAGATTAGTAAAACAATTAAGTTAAAAGATATAATTGTAATAGTTAGGTTTTTTTTATGTAATTATAGGACTAAAAGTCATCATTTTATTGTCGTAAATTTTCTTAAAAGTTCCCAACACAGTCAACAACACATTGGGCAGTGCATTTTTGTGGGGTGGGATAATGTCTTCCCACAAAAAGGTTAGGATTCGAGTTGTTTGCCCTCAAGAGAGGAATTTTGGTGGAGTGCCACTGAAGACAAAGGTTACATGAGAGAGCAGTTCCAGGCCATGGAAAGCCACTCATCCAAAAGGAGAAAAAATTAAAGAGAAACTGCCAAAGTCGGTGAATGGGGATGGGAGGAATGCAATGCCTAAATGCCACACGTTCAAACTAAACTCCACGTGCAGGCAGTAATTTTTCTTGCAAAATCTTCATTCACCCAGCTTGCTTCCAAACTTCATCCATGTGAGAGGTTGTTTCCCCTCATTTTCCAGCCTCCTTTCTACCTACCTTCCTTCCTTCCTTACTATGCTCTATGTTTTACAGAGGAACCACAAAACAAAAGAAAAAAAAAAAAAAAATTCAATCAGAAAGTGTGGAATTTGTTACTCTACTGTCAAAGAGTATCCTTAGACACTCAGTCCATCAAATCCGCACTGCTTGTAAGTCAGAGACTGCTTCCTCGGACTTATTACTATTGCACAGTCCACAGATACCTGCCCCACACATTATTCACCACCCAAAGTGAGAAACTCAAAAATAATAGTCATTAACCATGAGTCAATGAAATGTAGTCAGTCCTCGTAACATAAACTAACGTTGATCATTGACTCACTCAAAAACATCAAGTGCAATTTCTATACACAATTCAGCATGTCCTTCCCTACCATGCCCTCGACACGGCCCCGCATGGGGTCCAAAACGCGAAAGGTCACATGGTGGAGACTGACAAATTCAATGGAAGTAGTTTTCCAATTTTCTTTTGTCGTTTTTCAGCTCGATTATTTATTTCTCTGGTGAGTCCCATTCCTAATCAAAGGACAACCCAAATATAATAATAAGTTAACAAGTGCCTTAATTCCATCATTAGTTGATAAGTGCTTAATTAAGTTAAAAACAGGTATTATTTAAAATTTCTTGGTTCCAAATTTGATATTAATATATGAATTTAAGTGCATGTATTAGGAAAAAAAAATGAATAGTGAGTCCTAAATAAACATCGAAGAGTCAATAATGAGCACTAAAAAGCTGGTGAGATCAAAGGGGAGAAGAAAGTCCGGGGATCTTTAGAATGACAAAGAAGGGAGTAAAAGGACGAAAAAGGACACGAACGAACGCAAAAATCCAGGAACATGCTCTACCAAAGTGGCGCGCACTTACAGAAGCCTAAACATGGGGTTAAGTGCCACGTCACCACAGTTAATATGTTCATTGCACTGTGGCCATCATTGGCGCGGCTTTTCTATTTTATTTTCTTTAAAAAGGACGCGTGAAAAGAAAGCAAAATTCCGGCACCGCTAAAGTAAACACCCACCACCTTTTGGCACATTTCCGCGTGTACCTCTTCTCAAACAAACAAGGACTTGGATCTACCATTTTAACAAGCATAGATAGCCAAGATTAAGGGCTACTAAACTCAACAGCAGATGGCGTGGCTCCTCAAAAAGAAATATAAGCCAACTCTGGCGCATGTTAACATTGTCATCAGCGGCGCAAGCTAGCAGCAGCTCGAAACACTAGCAAAAGAGGCTGGAAAAAGACAGAAGGGGCATTGACAATGAATGAAGACTTGGATTTGAGGAAATGAGAGGGAACCGAGCCCCATCTAATCCTAAAGGTACAACTAAAACAGCCAAGGCCCTAAATGTAGCAACTAGTAATGGCCAAAATTCAGTGAAGGACAACGAGATTGGAAAGGAAAGAAGGACTTGGAAATGAGCAAAGGGAAAATGAGCAACTGAAAGGAAGTTTACCTGAACGCCAGGGGAATCGAAGTTCAAGACACGGATCTTAGCGGAAACGTCACCCAGGACCCTGAGCTCCACTCGGTCATTAAGAGAAGCATCCCTGACTAAATCGGCGGCGTCGGCTTGGAGCAGATTGACACGATCGACGGCGATGGTAGCCTCCACCTGCCTGACGCTGTGGGCCTCCTGATAGAAGCCGGGCACGGAGGCTTTTCCCAAGGGGATCCCACGGTACATGACGGTGAACCTCGACTCGCCGTACTTGATCCCCACCCGGTTGGGATTCACTGCCGTAAAGAGCATACGTATGCTGAGTGATAGGGAGGCGGAGGAAGGATTCGTCTCTGGATTGGTGGCGGTGAGGGCGGCCGGGGAGGAGGGATTGGGTGTGGTGATGCCCATGTACTGGACACCCACTTGCTGGAGATCGAAGGAGGGCTTCTTTGGTTTGACAGCCAAGATGACGACCAAAACGATGGCCAGGACTAGGAGTGCTAAGAAGGAGAACAAGAGGAAGAGGCAGCAGCAGCAGCCCTTCAAGGAGGCTGAGGATGAGGCGGAGGACGACAACGGCGTCGTGGGGTAGTAACGTTGTTGACGTCTGGGCTCCCCGTTCACGGTGGCCCTCGTTGTCATTCTTCGATAATTGTCCGCCGCTTCGGCCTGTTGCATCTCCCGCTTGCCCTCTCGCCGGGCTCTCTCTCTCTACCTTATTCCTACACAGTACTCTTCGTTTGCTTTTGAAGAGAGAGAGGGGGGAGAGAGAGGAGGGAGAGAGGAGAGAGGAGAGAGAGAGAGAGAGAGAGAGCGAGCGATAAAGGTAGAGCGAGAGTGAGAGCGTGTCCGGGTCTGGCTTTGGGAGACCTTACTTCACAGAAAAATAAAAGGGGATCGTAACTAAAGCCATGGACAATTAAAGGAGGCAAAATCCGGTGTAGTCGGTTTGCAGTGCACCTTGGACTGGAAGTCAAAAAACACAAAAGAAGTGGACATTGGGACAAAAGAGGCGCTCACCTCTTAACGAGGCTCACACTCATGGGGAGGTTTCCATTGACAACGACGCCAGTAAGTTTGATAGATGTTCGGCGTCTAAGACATTACATACGTAGCGTGGCTACAAAATGGTAAATGGGATGATCATATAAGTAGTTTGGCTACACTCCTCTCATTGAAGTAATCTTTTGGAAATAAATTTAGACTCATTATAAATGGTATCAAAGTCAAATCATCCTTAGTGTGAGGTTGACAGGGGGTTTTGCCCACTTTGTGGGTAAAGTAAATTTTTGAGATGGAACTCAACCATGTAACAATTAGAACATTCAGAATTTGGTCAATAATGATTACTGGTAAGCTTTTTTTTTAAACTTCTTTTCTAAAAGTGAGGATTAAGAAATTTCTCGAATTCTAATCTCCAATGTAATAAAACAAGATGTCAGCAACTTGTCAAAGCTCTATGTTTTTAATTTCTTTTTTCCGGTTTTAATACACAATTTTTGTCATTGCACTCAATTCTGTATTTAACTCATCTAACTTTCTAGTAACTTTGTTAGACGGCATCATAGTCATAAGAAAATATTAACTCGTAGTTTAATTTAGCCCCTGCTACTTGTATGTCCTAAGTGCCTCGAAAATGTTATGAAAGATTCTATTGCTGAATCAGATAACATCACCGACCACAACATCCTCCACCAACTAGCTTAGACAATCAATCTATTCTCCTTTTATTACAGTCAATGTTCCTTTGGTTCCTTTTAATTTACTGCTTTTCTAGAGTATTCAAAGGTATCTTGACATTTCCTAGAAAGATATAAGCTCTTTGTTTTTCCCTGAATAAAGTCTATGTCACACTACGAGCATAAGTAAAGTTATAAACAACTTGATTTCGGAATAAAAATTGGAATTTAGTTAAATCCTTTCTTTTTAATAAAACAACTTCCACAATCAAATTTTGCAGCACTAAATTCTAGCTAAAACAACTGTGCAAATTTAAAACCCAGAGAAGTTTATTCTTTCTATAAATGGTGATAACACAGTCTTAAGCGGAGAGAGAAATAAAAATCAGAAACAAGAATCAAGACATAAGAACAACAGCATCTTCTCTCTTGTACGACAACAATTTTTCTTTTTACTAGCAAGAATATTTTTTTAAAATGGTTATAGCTTATGTACAATAACAATTTTTCATTTTACTAGTATCAAGGAAAAAGAGTCCAATCAACTTTTCTCTCTTGCTCTACGAAACCTCATATATCTTTTGGATACCGTGTGGGTATATGGTCGTATTTGATATTGGCTATATTTTCGTGCGTGAATTATCTTCTCATAATAAAATAAGAAAACGATTAGAACTCATAATATTAGAAGAGTATTCAATCTTACCAAAGAGATATTGTGATTTTTGAGCACGAAACTATTGGCACTCCAATATTTCGGCTGCTTTGATATGGGAAGATATGATTTGAACAATTTGAAGATAGAATGACTTTTTGATATTCAAATTTTATGCAATATACATACATACATATGTATATATTTAGAATTCAAAAGACTTAAAGATAAAAAATAAAAATAAAAATAAAAAATCCATAAAGTGACAAAGACATTGTAAGACCAATAAAAAAAGAAACCAATATGTTGCTTGTTAGTTAACTTCCTTACCCTTGTCTACAACCTATAGAATTGCCTCTGTTAATCATGAAAACTTCACATAATTATTCTAATATATGGTAGGGCCAAAAGTATCCATAAGTCTTTTAGTGAAATCCTCCTAAGTGACCAATTCATGGGATCATTCCCATCTTCGTACTTGGAGAATTCTACTTTCTTAATTTTTGGTTTACTCTAATCCAAAAACTTCCTTGCTCAAGCCTTCTCCCCTCACACTTCTAGACTAATCTACCTTATCATTTAGTACTAACATCATCTTTTCATGTGTTTTATCTCAACCCACAAGGCCTAAAACTCCATCTGGCTTGCAATTTCCACCATTTATGTTTCCACTAGCCCAATTGACTTTAATACCAAATACAATGAGCATTATACTACAAATTGTTAAAGTGTGATGGGAGTAGGCTGACAAAAGCATTGTATGTGAAAAAGTAAACCCATAACTAGGATATACATAGGGAATAATAAAGCGAAGACCCATCTCCTAACTCTGATATTATATTAAAATATAATAGTTTATCCAAAAATCTTATGTCATTAGGTAGAGTAATCTCCTCACTTATGAACTCAATGACCCATCCTCTCACTATTAATATGGGATGTCCACATCTTCAATAAGAATTGATCACTAGTTTCAAGGATTATAAAACCCAATTGGGTCTAAGCCAAAGCTTGTGCTTTTGTCATCTACAACTTCCTATGGCTAAGAATCAACACATATCAAATTGATTGAAAAAAAAAAAAAGAGAAAGAAGAATGGAAGAACTTGGTCTTGTTAAGGGAGACTTGCACCTCATGTTTATGCTCCTAGCAATGTTTTCTTTCCAAACATACAGACTATTGTCTTCTTTTTCATTTCTATAAACCAGAACAAAAATTGAGTAAAATTTTTGTTTACTAATGAACAAGATAAAACCATTACATTTATTTGAGAGAAATTGATCCCAAGATAAGATCTACAAAGTGTAAAATACTAAGTCTTTATAGAATTAAAAATTCAAACTATGGGTAGGAGAGAGAGCTATTGCTTGTTCTACAAAGAGCTATCAACATCTTGGTACTTAGGTTAGCTGAATAAGGTGTTTGCAAGGTTGAACCAAAGAAAGGCTTCACTAGCTTGCTAAGAACAACAAGTTGGGAACCATAATTGACTATGCATACATGGCATCAAGGGGGATGCCACATCATCTCTAAACACCCTTCCTCAAGTTGATGGTCAATGTGAGTTCACGACATTCAGCTTGTTGAGGAGATGATTATGCTAGTTTGCTCTTAAGACCTTTGGTAAGACATATGCAAGTTTATTTTTAGTTCCAACATGGTTTGTTTTTATGATTCCATGATGATATTTATTGGGAATTAATTGACAATCAACATCAATGTGTTTAGTGTGCTAATAAACCATAAAATTGGTGGCTTGACTTCATGGTAGCTTTGTAGTCATATAAGAGAGTTACAGGACAAGAAATGTCAAACCTTATATCTTCTATAAGACCAAGCAACCAAATGACCTCGCAAGAAATGATTGGTGTAGCTATGCATTTAGCTTCATTGGAGGACCTTGAGACAACTTCTTATTTCGTTCTTTCCATAAAATGTGCATTCCCAAGCATAAAACAAAATCTTATGAGTGATTTTTTATTCATTTTCCATGTAGCATAGTCAAAACCACAATAGGTGCACATATGATACCCTTTTGAGTAGGGAATGAATAAAGTTTTATCTTACTAGTTGTATTGTAACTTCCTAATGGGATTTTTTAAGAGAATGTGATGCATATCTTATGGTGGGCTAGAGCGAGCTCAGATTATAATTGATAAGTAAAAATCAGTTTTTTGGTGTTTTTGGGTTTTTTTGTGAGAAAGGTGAATGTTTAGGTAGGGAGAAACAAATAAAAACGAAAATACAAAAGAACAAAAACAAAAGATAGATTCCAATAAGCTCTAAGATGTAAAGGCAACGCCACCAGTTAAAGAGGTGTTCTACCATCAATCCCTGGCAAGAACTGGATATAGGATGCAAAAGTTGATCACACAACTTAAGGGTTTTTATTCTATGGAAAACAAGTCTGCTTACAACTAAAACAATGCTCCCTTTAAATAGGCAACTAAACTTAATCCTAGAAAGATCCTAGTAAATCAGGAATCCTTAAAACCTAATTCTAGAAATATTCTGATAAATCAAAAGTCCCTAAAATTAAGGAAGTCTTAACAAATTTGAATTCTGACAAATAAAGGAATCCTAAAAAAATTAGAGATCTGACAAGTATGGAAACCCTAAATAAATTAGGAACCTAGACAAGGAAAACCAAACAAAAGAAAATATTCTCAAACAATAAAGCAAACATAAGAAATTAAAGACTCAATAACAATTTAGGAGACCCCCTATATTAAAGACTGCAAAGATGCTATGGAATATTCTTTTGCTGCTCTTCAACCTTGGCTTTCTTGGACCCATTGGGCTACATTGTGGACTCTCAATTCTTTGATGTTTGAACTCATAATATTAGGCCTTAAGTGCATCCCCATCATAGTGCATAAATTGAGCTAGATTATGTATTGTGTAAGAGATATCTAACCTTGTCACGTTTAGATAGTTCAGCTTATCAATGAGTTGTTGACACTTCAGGGAGTCCTTTAACGATATATCATTATTATGAGGTATTGGGACTCTTTTATCATGTTTGATTACGGTCAATAATAAGTTGGTGTCCATGGGTTCTTTACTAAATTTGGCCCATTATGTCCCATCTCATCTATCAATTTAAGTATATACCTACGCTGATTTATATGAACACCCTTGTCATCTTGTAAGACCTCAACCTTAAGAAAAGATTTAAGATCTTCTAAGTCCTTAATATGAAATGAATAATGCAAATGTTTCTTTAACTCCTTAATCCCATTAGTATTGTTACATATAATGAGGATATCGTTAACATAAATAATAAGAATTATGATAGAATATATTGATTTTTAACAAGGAATGAGGTTTCATATATTGAATCTTGATATATGGCCACTAGTAAGGCCTTTGTAAACTTGACATACCATTATTGAGCAACTTGCTTCAATCCATATATGAATTCTTTAATTTGCATACTTTTTCACTATTTTCTTTTAACTAATCCCATTAACATTATTTTTGATTTTATAAATCCATTTACATCCAATAGACTTCTACCTAAGTGGTAGATCCATAATCTCCCAAGTGTCATTGGCCTCTAATGTTTTGATCTCTAATGTCATGGTATCTCACTATCTAGGATCAGTAATAGCCTCATGGTGATAAACTGGTTCCACTTTAACAAAAATGAATGCAATAAAGTGATAACTAAGATAATGATAAGCAATGTAGGCTAAAATGGGGTATTCTAATAAGTCAATTTCTAGATCATTTATGGTAGGATAAACATAATCATTCAACCAAAATGATGGTTGGATTTACTTGGTGGATCATTTAAGAGGTACTAGAATAGGAGTATCAAGTGGATTCTCTAGTGATAGTATAATGTTCTCTGTCTTATCATTAGAAAAGATATCATAAAAGTTTGTTGAAGGTGGTAATGGCAATAGAGTGCGGTCAACCTATGATATGGTGGTTGACTTAGGACTAGGGTTGATAGGTGAGATGGCTATTAGCAATAATGGAGCTAATTCAATGGTGGTCTATGGGTGATATTGTATGTTAGAGACAACAAGTTTAGCTGAAGGGACTAATGGTAAAGAATGTGATATGGGCTTTACTTGAGAGAAAGAAATGTGTAATCATAAAAGTAAATGTCTCTACTAACAAATAAATGACATGTCTTGAAATCATAAAGTTTGTACCTTTTTTTATCCTTTGGGCGGGAGAGAGAACTGCTGCTCATGCTACGGACAGCTGGAACAGCTCTGCAGGGAGCGGTTCCCATCTTGGGAACCACCCATTGACTGTGCAGATGTGGCATCCAGTTGGATGCCACATCATCACCAAACAATTTCCCTTTGGCAAACTCCAGAAACATGCTCGACAAACCTTCCAAATGACCATATGCTCCTTAATCTTAACTTTATTTACCATCCTAAACTCCACGCTACCCGTATCACACAAGCACAGTTTCACTCTATACAAACACCAAGCCGGTCCACAACTAACACATAAGCCAATAGCCGCCTTCAACATCGTTATAGACCAACTCGAAAGGTAAAGAAATTACTTTGTATAAGAAAACGGGAGGGAAGCATTGCCCATTGATATCGTGACAATGAAAAAAGCTGGAGCCATTTGTTTTAGCTTTGCAGATTGACCTTTACCCCTTGCACATAAAAGTGCATATCTTATTGCCATACCTTTGAACGGGTATAGCTCCTCCAATCACACACAAAGCCCCCCTTAGAAATGAAGCCATCCATTTCTTTTATCTCTTTCTTTTTTTGGGTCATATGTAATACACATGATATTATTTCATTGATCTTCTATAAAAGTAAATTTATAAGACAATGTACCGATCATCTTGTCAGAATTAGAAACTCGAGGTATTCATCTGTTTTGAAGTCAAAACCTTTGGAGATATAGGATAGTTTCTGATGATATTACCATAGATGATCGTTTCGTAATTGTGACCAATCAAGGATTTAGCTGTAACTTGAACTTCTAAGGAAAGGTGAAAACCTTGTCGCTACGAGAAGTGATGGTATCTGATTCTTCCATATGTATGAGATTTCCTCGCAGCTGCTCAAAACCTAAAAAATTCCCTTCTTATATTATTTTAGGATTAAAGCTGTTGTTAAATGTATATGAAAACAATCTACGAACTTTCCGAATAAGGTTTTTGAGTGAGAGAAGAAAGGTAGCTCTTTTGTTCTTCTAATTACAACCAAAAGGAGACATTTGACTAATTATTTCTGGTCGGATTGGTTGTCCTTTGGCCAATTGTTCCGCATGTTATAGGAGTCATAAAACTAAGCCAAGTTCGGGAAAAAGTGGAGCAGCAAACCCTGTATGCTAAGGAAACCTCTCAAAGAATCATAAACAATTATTAAATGGAGACCTGGAAATAAAAAATGATCTATCCAAAAGCGAAATCTTAAAAGTTAGATAATCGTCGGTTTGGCATGTTAAGCTTCTATATTTTGGAAAGTAGATATATTCCTCGCAGTAGCATGGAGACATTGCATGTACTTTTTCACTTTTATCTCTCGTTTTTCTTTTCATTTCTTTCAGAAAAGCGAAAGAGGAACTATAATATATGCCGTCCACCGTGGGTGTATATATAAGCAGTAGTACAAAAGGCTGCCTCCGCCTTTATTATGGAGGCTGGCAGGCTCTTTTACGGCTTCAGGTAATGGGCTGTACTTCATGGCTGCCTACGCACCTGTAGGACCGACTGTTGCCTTCGAAACAAAAACAAATAAAAAGAACCAAATTGAAAGCAAAACAAAAAGAAAAAGGCAAGGACAGCAAATTGAGTTCGCGTTGGGTGTGTACTATGAATGTACAGCACCAAAAGAGGAGCAGCAAAGTGGGAGTAGGACTAGAAAACCCACATGAATATGCCATCCTTGAGTCGATAAGTAAGATGAGGACAGAGTGGCTTCTTATTATGATGCCCAATGGATGGACGATCAACTGAATCCGCAATTTGATTAAGTGAGACTAAAGTAATGAGAATGATATTTTTGCCCAATTTCTTCATAGGGAAGTAACCACCCAATCAAGCACTTTTGAATGAGTCAAAATCTGAATCATTACTTTGTACACGTTACTCGATGGGAAAAAGGGTCACTCAAAGCCTCGTCCATATTTCCCTCTCAATTCTATTTCTGGTATTGGTTAAGTTCATATAAACATCCTATTTTCCAGCTTAAAAAATGAACCCAATTTTGAGGTGATTATTTCGCATTTCTCTCCCCGATGGAACTTTTAAAAAAGAAGCATCTTGCCCAGCTCGACTCGGAAAGAGTGGCCAATGAAAAGCCAAACTTTTTCTGAAAAATACAATATCCGGCCGTCGGAAGCCTATATTTACAGTCAAAACACCAAGAGCCGGCTAACAGAGGGCCAGGAAAGCGGTGGCCAGCCACTGCTAAAGAAAGAAAAAGGGCAATCGTGATCCTTTCCAGTGCAGCCCGACAAAAAGGAATCCCCCAGTACAAGCAAATGGGATGAGAGCAGGTGGCTTAGTCCGCTGACGTTGAAGGAAGCTCCAATGATGAGTCTCTTACTGCATCTATAAGATGTTAAGACTATGAACGTGAAGAGACTGTCAGATGAGAGCAACGGTTTCCACTTAATAAATTAGTCTGGAATTACCACTCTAGACTTAACAAGACTGCAGTGCCAATTCTGTACATGAATGAACCATTGATGGAAAGTCGGTAATATGACTTCATCAAATTCTCTAGCAAATACGTACAGATCACCGCAAGAGATGTCTGTCTAACCTGGCTATTCTGGCTTTATTCCAATTTAAGGGTTGATGGGACAACTACCTGACCCAAGAGGTACAAAAAACTTTACGACTTCTGGGAGATACGGATCTTCTTTAATTATTTTGAAGAGGATAAAAAAAATTATAAATTGATTTTTCATGGTTGAAAAATGTGCCAAAAGTAAATAATGTAAGCTATTATTTAATATAATATATTTGTTTTATATATTCTTATCAATGCCATATAAAAACATTTGGCAATAACTCTTACTACCACATTTGTATGGCTTGCGGTACAAATTTGTTGGATCATTTTTTTGTGTTATCTCTACTCTTATGTGCAAGTGGGCTGGCCGAAATGAAGGTAAACAGAGTGCAGGCCTGAAACATGGGTTTCACTTTGTGCTGCAACCCTTCTCGGTCTCCTCTCTCGTGCGACTTCGGGCAAAAATGCCATATTCTCAGTCGATTTGTGACGTTAGTTGAGAAAGTCTCTAGGACACTAACGAGAATATGGAGGTAACAGCACGAACCTATGTCATAACAAAGGCCCAAAAATGCCTTTCACAGGCCCATGCTGACCAGGAGGCTGACATCTGGGATTATAAAGGGGACATGTAAAAGAAAAATGCGCCAATAGCTGATACAAAAAGTTTATAAAGGGGACATTTGCACATAAGGAGGGGAGAAGAATTTGTATGGGATTACTTATGGAGTTTAGTAGTGAGGTAGCGCCTGCTTGTATGTGGTGCAACTATAGTGGTTTGTAGTGAAATTGGAGTGCAACTGTAATGCAGCTGTAGTGGTTACTGTAGTCGTATTGTAGCCTTTGTAAGTACTTGTATGGTGTTAGGTTATGTTTACGTTATTGTTGGGGATTATTATTTGATGGACTTGGGTAGAACTTGGTAGTGGGCTAGTCAAGGTTGTGACAACTTATTTCCCTAGAGTTTTTCTAACAAAAAGGCTTTTTTTTTTGTTGCTGTCAAGTTGCAGAAAGTTAGATATAGAAAAACAAAAATATCTCAAGCTCACAGTGAGCAATAATGATCAAAAGTCTAAGCAAGCTTACTGTTTTGGTCATTCCTACTCTTATCTTGAAGCCTTGATCTTGATTGTGTGAATATTTGGTTTTGATTCAAGAATATGATAGACCGAATACTCCATGATTGATTGAATATAGTTGCATCCATAGGTTGGAGTTGTATAATTATTTGATGCATCCATTGTGGGTCTTGAATGCTTGATTTAAAATCATTTTATTAAGACAATTTCGAAACTTTATTTGAAAATCCTAAAATTGATATTCCGGGCTTTACCTCATTGAATCTGATTTTAAAAAGAAAGAAGAAAATGATTGATGAGTTTCCTTAAACAAGTAGCCTTATCTTTTGGTCTTACCAAGATTCCGCATTAGATGACTAACACGTCCATTCACAAAATATTTAGATACTGTGCAATCATGTGTTTTCTACAAGACAAGCAATACGATACAGGCAAATATGAGAAACAAGTTTCATCCTAGAAACTCATAATCCTCAAGGCCTAAGGAAGATGAGCAAGATAAAATAACCAAAGATACCTAGAAACTTCCGCTGAAAGGGTAGCTAACCGCTATAGAACGCAAAATAATTGAACTGAAAAGAGGAGACGGTGTGGAATGGTTTCAACCACTACTGATCAGCATTATCTGCGAGGGGACTGGTGTTACCTGTCTCTTGCCTGACTGTTTCATCACCCCTCCTGCTGGCATCGTCAACGCCTAGTACATCGTCCATCATGTCATCCTCACCAACATTGATATCTTCCACATCATCTTCATCTTCACTGTTGTTTCCACCAGGGATCTTTCTTGTCTTGGGACCATGCTCAAGCCGATGGGTATCCAATTCTTTGTCCATGGTTTCCTGTAAGTTCAGCATATCACTATTCGTTTTCCTTGCTTTCCTTGCATTTTGCCATCTCTCCAAATCCTTTTCAACATTGGCAACATACTGCTCCTGAATCTGTTTCTGGTATTCTGATAGTTCCTCTCTCCTGGCAGCCTTCCACTCCAGAAATGTCTGATGTGCAAATTTGTGAGAGACGGACAACCAAGTGCAAGATATTTCACACGAATTCATATGCAAAGAATAAAAGTTTCAATTCATACTCAGATTATAATATCATGCCTAAAATTCATAAAAGGCAGACAGAAGCAGAAAATATTCTGAGAAATTTACAAGCAACCAAATATTGAGTTTCAGTTCAGAGTCTAATTATACCATCATCCCTTCCCTGTGGGTTTGCCATTAAATATGGCCATAATTTCTTCACTTTCACAAGTTCAATTCCTATGGTACGGCTTTGGCCAATCAAAATTTCGAAGCTTGACAAAATTTCAAATTAGGTTTTGGATATCCTTCTCGAGCTCAGCCCCTGGGCTTCATTAGAAGTTAGACAATCCTTCAAATTGCTCACTATGGTCAAAAAGATCCCAAGTTCCACCCATAGCCTAAGGTTTGAGCCCAATAACTAATGTCGATTTTGTAACAATCAGTGCGAAATCACATAGTTTCGAACTGTAAGCAAAAAACATTATTTTGCCGCAGATACCCTTTGGTCAGATTTGTTATATCAGGGATTCTCTTGTACTTGTACTTGTACACACTATTGAGAAAACATCATTTCTATGTTATAAATCATCGGTTTTCCCTGTTTGTGTATGATGCTGCTTTGATCTGGGCAGAGGGAAAACAAGAAAAAATGAATGGAAAACATGCAACAGAAAGTAAGAAAATCCTGGGTTTGCACCTGAGAGTGGACATAAGGGCCTTTTTGCCCGAACTAAATTACATTGCTGTTTCTCGTGTGATTGTTTGGGTGTAAAGAGAGTTCTTTCGCTGCTGTTTGATACCAACATTTGGGATCAAAGCTACCGCTTAAGACAGAGTTGTGTGGGAACCGTATATTGAGCTCTGCTATTGATATCAAGTACTGGTGCAAGAGGATCATCCTGGTAGTTGAAATTGAATGAAGATTTAAGGCAGGAATCAGGAACAAGAAGGGGAAGAATCGAAAAAGGTCTAGTGTTGGAACTATGGTAAAGCTAGATACTTCAGCAAGATTGCTGGAATCCAAAGAAGCAAGGGAGCCAGTCCTTGGAGCAAAAGGCCTCATACTCTTGACGATGGGATCCACATGTATGAAATGGATGATCGATTTTGGAGAATCCTATCATGCTATGTCACAAGAAGACTATAGTGAGGTGTTGTTTGATGACAACCTCCATTGTAAGATTGTGAATCGGACTGGTCAAGATGGCTTTACAAATGGTGCCATGTGGGTCTTAAAGGATGTGAGGTATATTTTGGATCTCAAGTGGAACCTAATCTCATCTAGTGCCTTCTGTCACAATGATTTTGAAACGAGTGGTCCTCAGCCTCATAGCAACCCAACTAGAGCAATTTGATGTTAAATTTTGTTTCTTCATGCTGACTTGTATGAGATCTATGTATACAAGTCCAAGAGATTCGAGGTCAAAGAGTAAAAGGAATTGAAACAAGTTTGACTAGTACATGAGCATGCACAAATCTGCAAGGTGCTCAAGCAATCATTGTATATACTTTAGGAAGAATCCCTCAAGTAACTTTCTGATAGTCATCTTATATGTTAACGACATGTTGATTGCTAGACCCAATAATAGTGATATAAAGGAGCTGAATAAGAAGCTTGTGGCTGAGTTTGCTGTGTAAGACCCAGTAGCAGCATAGCAAATCCTCAAGATGAGGATTACACCAAATAGAGGGAGTTGCAGTTGAAGCAATCTCAACAATATTTATGTTTAGAAGGTGGTTGAGATTCCATCTATATGTAAAGCCTATCACATAACCTCCCAATCGACATTTCGAGTTGTCAGAAGATGGATGTATGACAAGCCCCAAGGAGCACATAAGCATGTAGAAAATTCAACATACATTGCTGCCGGACACCTTGACTTGGTCTACACAAGGCCAAATCTCCCATGCCACAGGGGATATCAGTAGATACATGAATGATCCTAGGAAGATGCATTGCCAAACGATCAAGTGGATCATAAGGTAGCAAAGAAGGAATTAATATTCGCAATGCCCATACTTTGGAGGCTCACGACCTCATCTCAAGGAGTATGTGGACTTAGACTTGGCAAGCAGCCCCAAAAGGTGGTGCACAATAAGCTAGAATCAAGGATGCAGCTAGTGCTGGCATTGTAAGCTACGGAAGCTAAATACATAGTTATGACTGAGGGGCCAAAGAGTTTATATCTATACAGAGATTCCTGGAAAAGTTGGGTCAAAATCTAGAGTGTGAAGACTCTATGGACAGATAGTTAAGAGTGCCATTCACCTCACAAAGAATACAACATACTCAAGAATGAAGCATATTCAGCAACAGTATTACTTCATTAGATCTGGCAGAGGGTAGGATTATGGAGATAGAGAAAATTCAAACTTCTCAAAACGGAGCAGATATGCTAACCAGGGTGGATAAAGAGAAGTTGAGAAAAAGCTTAACTTTTGTAGGACTCGAAAGAGTAGTCTCGTAGGGTTAAATTACCTACAAATGCAAGTTTGTTGCACTGATTGTTCCAAGGGAGTATTTTGATTTTTATTAACAATAAAGGTGAAAATGAC
The DNA here is from genome assembly GCA_028551485.1 of Casuarina cunninghamiana. Classification (NCBI taxonomy): domain Eukaryota; kingdom Viridiplantae; phylum Streptophyta; class Magnoliopsida; order Fagales; family Casuarinaceae; genus Casuarina; species Casuarina cunninghamiana. Next base: position 13,954,111 of record CM052371.1, read on the forward strand.
GTAATTTTTGTTTTGTTCAAGGGACCCTTGGGGAGATTAAATATACCTGTACTTGCACATATGAAGACAACATCATTTCCATGTGATGTGTCGTTGTTTTCCATGTTTGTATACAATGACATTTTGATTTGTGCATTGTCGTTATACCATGGGAAAAGAAGAGAAAATATGTGAGGAAATAAAATAGAAAGGCCGAGAAAATCTTCTGTTTGTGCTCACTGATGGATGTTGGGACCTTTTTTTACCAAAACCACCTTATATTGTTGTCTGTTGTGTGATTGTTTGACTGTTTGCAATTTCTTGAGCTCTTGTTCAATCCTAACACTTGATAAATTCTATTGAGCTAAGCTGCATGTTTCCATACTTTGTTCGGGTCAACTTGTCTGTGTATCAAGAGGGAAACAGTAGACCACCTTGGATCCATCTATAACTTGACACAAATATAAAGAATAATAGATTAAGAGTGTCAAAAGGTTGGGTCTGGGACAACGGAATGCTTCCCATAACCATATCCTAAAGTTATTGTAACTGATTGTGTTGAGGACCATTTAGAAGCAGGAAAAACCAAAATTAAACCCTTCTCGTAATTAAAAAAGACACTAAATTCCCCAATGTTTTTGCTTCAGGTAGAAGTTTCCTATAATTATATGACCATGCTATCAATTCTTTCTCAGAGATCTAATAGAATAACCAGGTTGGAATGGAATGATCATACATCTGCATTGCAATATATGCCTAATAACCTTTTCACTATATATAGCAACCAACGGAAAATGTTTGAAAATAGGGACTGGAAAAAATACTAATGGAAACAAATAAAGATTCCAACAACACTATGAAAGGGGATAGAACAGGACAAAGATTGACTTATGATTGAGCAGCCACTAAGGGATGGTGTGTTGACTCAAATTTACTTTCCGATCTTATGCACACAGAGACATGATCACGTATGTTGTGAGAGAGAGAGAGCTATTGACAGAAAACAGATTTAAGTTAAGGGAAAAAAAAAAATCTAGGAACTCCAGCTGTGATGTATGTAGCCCTAGGGCATTTGGCATAAAAGAACATATCACAATCGGCAAACAATGGGATCAGGGTTGAATGTATACCTCTCATGATCTCAACAAAAATCTGGTCCAGAATCCAATTGGGTTTTGTTAATTCCCCCCCTCCCCCAAAAACAAAACCATCCTACATCTTTAGGGTTGTCAATAACCTGAGCTACTTGAAGAAACCACTTGTTTCTGAAATTTGCACTTACTCATTACGTGGGCTAAATTTGAACAACTAGGATCGCCTCATCTAAGTTTGAATATAATCGTATAACTTCAATTTCCTTTTTTCACTTAACTTTGTAATAAGATAAAAGGAAATTCTCCTCTTCAAATGACAAAAATAACTTGAAAAATTCTAATTGTGATTGATGATATAGATCTATGCAGGTCTATATATCTTAATTAAATTTACTAAAACCAATCTATTTATGTGAATGTATTAGCGGAATTTGAAGTTAAACCGAGATGTAAAATGCAACTCATCTTCTGCCTTTTCAAAATATCCTTCGCTTTCTGAAGTATCAGGACAAGCAAATGACCCTTAATTCCAGACTGCTCCTATTCCTCGATCAAAGACCCAATATTACCAGAGAAGTGTTATAAGAACTCACCTGTTCTTTACGCTGCTCAAACAAGGTTTCATTTTCTTCTAACGGCTTGTTGGGCAAATAATATATGGGAGGCTCTGCCTTCGTTCTGGCAAAAACACACCCATGATCAATCAGTAATCACTAATATAAAGCATGAAAGAAACTGTAATTTCCACCTAAATCCTGCAATGAAGCAGGAATCATCTGTCTATCAAATGCTTCAATACTACTATCTGCATGAACGGAAACTTATCTTTGTCAGAATAAAATTTGAATAGGACACTTTTGGACCAAAATTAAAAATAACCTGCAGCAGAAGTGCACAGGAAAAGCATTAGTCTGGGGCTCTTAGCTGTCATGAAAGGTAGCACAAAAAGATTTGACCTCAGAAAGAATAACAGTGCAGCACTTAGTTACTTGAAGAAAGTGCACCTTATAAAATTGCAAAGTTTTTTGTGGTGATCACTCCACTGTAGAAACAGCAATTCTAACTTCTTTTCCTCTGTCTTGGCAGCAACACGTGCCCTGAGAGTCTGATGAAAATTTAGACACAAGCAAAGAAATAATGAGTAAGGACACCAAGAAAAGATCATTTAGAACAATGATATGACAACTATCTTTTGCTGAACGTCAAACCAGATCTCTCCTTCGCTTTTCTGCAATTTGTTCACGCTCTTCTTGCCTCAGCCTCTCGCTTTCTTCACGTGCTCGTTGCTCAGCCTAAATTTACATCAGAGACATTTATGTATCTTAACAGAAATTCACGCTTTAAGACCTTATGATCAAAATTATCACATCTGAATTCCTATCTGCAACTACCATAATTCATTCTAAATCCTTGTTCTGAACAAAACCAGTGATCTTCAGTCATAGTGCGATTCTTATCATTCACATTAAATCTTCTCATAAAAGTAGAAATTGTTATAGGATGAGTCCTTAAACACACTCACTCTTTGTAGAGAGTCAGACCTCCGCATGTACGCCTCCGTTCCGGACAGTTTCATATCTTCTTTCCTGAATTTCTGGATCACAAAAACGCCAAATATGTAAGCACCAATAAGAAAGAAACACAACAGTGCAGGTTTCAATGAAAAATATAACGACAACAGTGTCTGCTTTTTAAAACAAATTTCCCTGGAAGCAACATCAGAGCAACTTTTTAGTAACGTATTATAATTCTTGATAAATCAGAGTCACTCTAGGAATGCTAATCACTTCTTTGGTTGAATTTAAAAAATATCTCACAAATATCTAAAATCCCAAAACTATCTCAATGAGAAATCAAATCTATTGAGACCAACTACAAGGAAAAAAAAAAAAAAAAAATCCAGCACCACTCTGCAACTTTTGCAAATTGTATGAATGTGTTTTACACAAATCCGAATAGCAAGAAGTATTGTAATAAATTAAGAAAATAAGCAGAAGACATTGAAAGAAAGGGGAAAAAAAGGGAAGGGGGGAATGACATTTCATAGTCATTTCAAAAATGTTCTTGATGCAGAATTTTCTAAAGTCATCTTTGTACCTAATTTCTTTCAACTCGCAAGTAAGGACCAGCTAAGATGTGTTTTAAAAGCTACTGCTTTCACTTACAAGCTTCTTCATTAGACACATTCCATTGGCATATACTGATTCTTACATTAAATTTCTGATATTCACCACTCTTGTCTTCCATCAAAGTTCTCAGTCATGGTGTATTTCTAGTAAGAATGGTAGTAACTTTTCAGACCCAACTAACAACCATAAATTGAAAAGATCGAACAAACAGGAATCAAATTGCAACACTCAGACTCAAATTATACTACTACATGATTATGCCCCGTGTTATAAAAACCATGTTACCATGGAGCAGCAATACCACTATTTCTAATGATGTCTTGCACAAATCTAATAGACACATCACCAGCTCTCTAAAAAATATAAACACCATCTTATGCAGATTCTTTTATTTATGATGATACCCTTCAGTCCAAGCAACATAACAGAACAATTTCACATTTTTCTGATGATTGTAAAACTAAACTCTACTAAGGAAGAATTGCTTAAAAGCTCATCAGTTTTACTATCCACAGTAATCACATAAGAGGACATTGTGGTAACAGCGAAAAACATATAAACACAAGAAACAAATGGAAACACAAGATAAACTAGAACAATATACGGTCACAGTAGTAGGTACAGCATCTTGGCACATCTCGTTGGGAATGGACAAGCATTGGCAACAGAATATCAATACAATGTGAAAGAGAAAGGTAATTATGTAGCAGTGGCTCCAAGGCAAATGATTTACAATAGGTGAAACCCAACACCCATTCCATAGGTGATAATCTAACCTACAACTATGACAGAAGAATAAGCCAATTTTTATGTTGTATCTATTTAACTTTTATTTCAACATACCAAGCCATGTCAAAACTTGCATTCACCACATGCATATATAAACTCCAAATTTATCCACAATACATGCCTTGAACAACTGAATAAAGCTTGGCAATTCCTTGAAAAGTAGTCCTAAAGGCCAAAAGAATAAAATCTTAACAATTCCTTGAAAACTTATCCTTTCATTCATCAATAATAGATGTGCCTCCGAAGCAGAACGCACCACCTATTTGAAGCCTTCTTCCATATTGTAAATAGTATGTGAGTGATGCACATGTCTCCAATTATATGAATTATTTGCTTCAGACAACAGAAAGCAATTTCACTTCCTAGTTTTTGAAATACTATGATTATGTATCTATTAGCTATAGTTCCCTTTTAGTGTACTAGTTGCAGGTGGCGTGCATTTTTTAGAGGTCAGAATAGATGCTGCATACATCTGTTATTTATATGGTTAGATCTGTCTGCCACAGCTCTTTCTTCCGTGGCTCTAACCTTCTCTCTAACCTAAATTCTTGTTCTGAAGAATTACATTTGTTATTTATATAATCATACATTGTCAAGTTTCAGTCGAGTTACATTAAGTATAACCATTTGTTGATGGCATCACACTCAAACTCTCATTGAATCAATATTCTCCCAAAGTAGATGAATTCCATGTCTACCATGCGTGTCAAATATCAAAATAATTTGAAATAAGAACCATTTCACTTCAAATATTCAAACTATGATTAATGTCTTCAGAAACTACTAAATGTATGAAGTTTTAGATAGGTAAATAGCATCTGATTGAAAAAATATTTCGTATGTAGGATGACCATACTAAGAACTGGTAATCCAACAATAATTTCATAAAATATTTTCTCAATATTAGTTATTAAGTAGCGACAACCATGTCATGATGTAACAAAATTACATGTCATTCCTCTATGTCAAGACTTCAAATCACCTTCTATTGTTTTATTTCAAAATCATCCTAGCGTTGGTCTAACATCCATCTATTTTTCCTCTCATCAAACAGCATGTTTCAACCCATGTCAAGAATAATGTTGATCATTGCGTAAACATGGTTTCCTCACCAACCAACCAGATAATGTTATAGAAACATAAAGAGCTAGATAAAACACCAGACTTTCATGTTAAGAATCAGGCGTATATTTCGCTCCATAGAGGCAAATAGAGCCTTTTTGGTAAAACTGAATCATACAAGTTTAGATTATAATTTACCAAGAAGTATCTCCCACTAAGTAATTGGTAGCAGTATAAAATCATAATCTAAAGAAGAATTGGAACAATTTTGGACGATCCTAATCCAAAAAGTAATTGGTAGCAATATAAAATCATAATACAAAGAAGAATTAGAACAATTTTGAACGATCCTGATCATCCCATTAATATGGGACTTCCTTTTTTTTTCTAATTGGCACTGAGAGCATTTATGATTGCCCCAGCTGATGTTAGCTCCTGTAACGAAACCACACTTCTTTTCCCTTTCCAGCACAACTATTCCCCAAAAGATAATTTTTTTTTTTTTTCTTTCACAATACACTAACCATGATCATCATCCTTATATCATGTCTACTGATTTTGGTTTTAAGTTATCTGAATTAGATCCATCTCCTTCACTAACATATAGCTTGAGAAAATGACCTTTCCTAGTGACTTAAGAAAATGCTCTACAACTCTGCAAGATATTAACCTTAAAAACCAGAAAGAGAAAAGGTGATTATCCTTGTTATTGACCAATCTGGGCATAGATACCAATAGCTGCAAACATATACTCAGTTAAGACGGTAATGTAAGGCCATGAAATTAGGATGTAAAACATTAACACAACAATAGCAACAGTAAGTTTCAACATGGATATTCAACAAACTAGTTATTGCACATCGATCTATCAAGTTGAAGTCCAGTTGCAGACCACAAATAAAGTAACTTATACATACATACCTCTAAAGTCCCCAGAAGCTGCCCCAGCATTCTTTTGTTCCGGTTAACCAAGCTTGGATCCTCGTCCTTTGGCAATACCCTTGGAACATGCTCCATCACTGGACCTTCAGAATCCTGATAATAAAAAAGAAAACGAGAAGGAGAAAAAAGAAAAAGAAAAAAAAAGGCATTAGAACTTATAGGCCCAAACAACTTTTCTAAATAATACAAGAACAATGTGAAATTTACAGTATTGGCAGTTCTTTGGTTTCCATCCCTCCTGGACCATCCACTCTGCTGCAGATTCAATGGCTTTCTGTCCCTTAAGCCCGCTCCAGTAGCTTCCTCTACTGTCGCATCCTCTTCTTCACGTTCTTCATCATTTCTGCATCCTCAGTGATCTCCCCATCTTCCAACTACATTTGCAAGTCACGACAAGTTGAATTAATCTCTTTCCAGGAAATTATGATCTTCCAGAACAAGATCGGAAGAGAAAAATAATTTATAAAAGCATCCTCAACCAAAACAGACAGCAGCATTTAGTTTAATTAAGGTAGATTATCAGTCATCAGAAATTCAAGACAATACATGAAAAGAGATTCATGCCCTTGGGATTACCTGGGAAAGGGACAATAATAAATAAATAAAATTATCAGCTTAACAGAAGGGTGCCGCTTCATTCATTTGAGGCAAACCGTCATTTCATTAACGAAACAATGAGGCACACATAATTCAAAGCGTAAGCTCGTTTTCCTTTCGCCCTAATATCTCATTAATCGAACAGGCGGATTAGATATAAATCCCTAGAAGCCATTTTACTATAGCAACCGAAATTGCAAAACAAGCAGAGGATTGCGAAATATAATTCAGAATTACAGAGTCAGTACCTTGACCACAGCAGACGACAGTCGGCGTTTAGTAGGAGGTTGATCTTCCACGTCAATCTTATCTGCCTGAAATCATTCACAACAAAGAGAACAAAGAAAGACCAAATAAGAACCTAAAATTCATAAAAGAATAACTAAGACGAAGCGCCGGGATAAGAGTACGTACAGGTCGAATGAAACCTCGCTGACGAGCTCCATTGGCGGGGAAATTGCGAGGGCCGGCGCCGGAAAAGCCTCCCCTGCGGAGTCCCCGAGGATCTCGAAGCCGCTCCGAAATCTGAAAATTTTGAACGGACAGACAAAAATACAATGAGACAACAGAGAGAGAGAGAGAGAAGAGCAGAGTTATGAGGGTTCTGAGGACCTGGCGCTGTTGTCGAAGAAGCTCATCAATCTCTCTCCGGAGCTCCTCTTCTGTCTTCGCTGCTGCTGCTTCGGTGCTCCCCATATCTCTTCGGTGAAAGAAAGCAGTCCAATTCAAACACCACGATAACCGAGCGGGGTTTGTGTGCGCTGGGGAAAGGAAACCCTCAAGCCCTGTGCGTCCCCCTTTTTTAATCTCTAGAACCCTTAAATGGAATGGGTTATGTGGAATGGCCTTTTCGCCGGCTAACCCAAGTGTTTTTCTGCCTCACATTATATACTATAAATTAACTGCTTTTACGTGTAAAATTCATTTGGATTTTCAAGGTATCTTTTATACTTTGAAGAAACCCTTCTTGATGTGTGTGTGGGGAGGGGGGTTTGGGGGGGTGGTTTAAGCCCATTCAAGCTAAAAGAGAATTTAGCCCAGTCAAATTAGTCAAAGATATGTGGCAACTTCATTTATTACTAGTTTGTTAACAACTCTAAAGACTATATTTATTATTTTGTTAGTTCCAAAAGTTATATGTTGACCATATTTAATAATGTGTTTTCTTTTTATGTGTCTTAACTTTCTATTAATAAAGACTATAAACTCATTTATAAACAAATTTTTTTGAGATAATTCATGAGTTTTTTATCATTCTAACTTTTGCTTTCTTTATTCTTTACATGTTCAACCTTTATTTTATACTTCTACTTTCTTGATTTTAAGTTCTTGTACTTTTAAATTCTTGCCTTTACTTTCTCTTACCTTTAAATTCATACTTTTCCTTTTTGTTCTTTTACCTTTCAATTTTACTTTATTGCATTTTTTACATTTTGCAAGTCTTGTTCGAGTCCAAGCTCACCTGTTGCCCACCACGAATCACGTCACTTCTAGTGAGGTATTCTCAAAGTTAATATAACCACTCTTGCTTTGAGTTCAAGATCAATATACTTATTTTGTCCAGTAAATTTCTTTGCTTTTTGGCGGACTTGGTTCTATTATGGTACCTTGCGACTGTCTTTATGCTGTCTGCTTTTTTTGAAAAAGCACACTTCCTCTCTCATAGCTATTTTGGGATATTAATGATATTTCCTTAAAATAAAGGTATTATATTACAAAGAAGGTGCAACTACCCTAATGTAACAGGAGTGCTTCTAACATAACCATAAGAAGATGGTAATACTTGTGTTGTCATTTTAGTAGTTCAGGATTACTAAAAGCTTTTGAAAGGTGATTGCAAGCTGAAAGTTTGGCCCAAAAAACGAAGATTTCAAACCGAAAACACAAACAATGAATAGAAAATGTTCTCAATTACTTGATGGTCTACAATGTACAAATTGTCTCCACTTACAGATCCTAGGCTAAGAATAGAAAACAAAATACAAATCTATTCAGTGAATGCTTTTAAAAACTAGTCCGTTTCCATCCCATTGATGGCACAGTCTTCGATTGGTGAGGCAAGTTGCAATTTTATCCTTTAATACCCATCTTTTCCCTCTACGCAAGTTGATGGGATAGAACGAATCAAGAGTTGTCCCCTGGGTATGGTCAAGGTGGTAAGGAGAGTTCATGTGAAAGTTCTGGCATAACAAGTATCCTATGTAAGAATCCCTTTGGGTACATTTCTAATTGATCTAAGTATGTTCTAAGGCAGGTTGTTGCTATTTAGTTTAAGCATCAAACAAAGCTTCATAGGGGTTTAAGGTTATCAAAAAAAAAAAAAAAAAAAGAATCATGAGTTTGTCTTGTATCATTTTGGAGGAAGTTGAGAAAAGTTTTTTAAGTAAGATGTCCACTAGTTGATAAACTAATGAGAGAAAATGAATTAATAGTTGATACTAGGTGACTCATTTTCTAATGAATGGAAATTGAACTCTACATGTTTTAAGCATGTATAGAAAACAAGATTAGCTACAAGATACAAGTTAGATGGATTGTCATGCCATAAAGTTCAGGATTTTGGTGGAGAGCACATAGATCATAAAATTGAACTCTATCTTTTTTTTTTATGCCTTTTTTTTTCTTTTCCTTTTCACATCCTTTACTTGTGATCTATGATAACTATTATAATGTTTTTGATGATTTAAGTAGCAACTATACCGATAAGTTACTTAAAGCACCTTAAGTCAAAACTAATTATGGACCTTCTTATGGGCAGGCCATATTAACATGGAGCAAAGAGAAGTAAAGGCCTGAATGTCCAGACCCCACGGAACCCAGCCCAGGACAAGCCCAAATGCTGATCCGTGAGAAAGCTTATGTGAACTAACCCATACACCTATGATGCAAACGGGATCCGATTAAATATGATCAGACCCGAAACCTACTTATCCCGTGCATCTGCTACCTTTAAGGAACGACGTCGTGTCACCAAAAGGGCAAACAGAAAAGGAAGGAGCGCCGAACAAAATTGAAGAACTCACCGCCTCCTCTCAAAATCGAATCCCTAAAATCCTCCATGATCGATGCCTTGATTCTCGATGAAATCTTTGATACGATTCATGCATAAATGGTAACAAGAGTTATTATAGAGTGTTACCGTTGGAGAGCTGAAGATCTATAAGAAGAGGAGCGAAATCTCGAAGAAAAACATCATTCCGATTGAACGATAACATTGAAGCTGTTGTGCGAATCTTTCAAGGGGTCTACAGTCTGTAAGAGATTTCTTTTTATACAAGCAGTAGTGCTCTTTCGAAACTATTATATCTCTGCTTGTTTAAACCCTAAAAATTGGGTTCTTTTAATTGTTTGTTTCAATATTGTGCTCTGCTGTGTATTCTCTGATTATTGAAGCAAACGGTCGTGATTAGTGCTGTAATCTTAGATTGTTTAAGAACAGATTGTAATCCTAGGATTACCTCATACTTGTAACCATGAATATCAAAGGCACCCTTTAGTGATTTACTAAAGGAGGTGGAGTAGGGCTTGTAGAGAAGTCTGATTCATTTTAAAATCGTGTGGTGTGATTTATTTTTCCTGTTATTGTTGCTTTATTGTTTTTATTAAACTGAACAGCAAGAAAAATCAGTGACACCTAATTCAACCCCCCTTCTTAGGTGACTTAGGACCTTACAAGTGGTATCAGAGCAGGTTCTAGGAATCTAGAAGTGTTTTAGAAAACCTAGAGATCATGGCAGCAAGTCACCTAACCATCTTGCCCTATAATAGACCACCTACTTTCGATGGTTCCAACTATAGCCATTGGAAGAACATAATGAAAATCTTTCTTATAGGTTCTAATCCTGAATCTTGGAAGATAATTGTGAAAGGGGTAAAGATCCCTAAAGAAAGTGCATATAAGTGGAGCGATGAGGTTACCTTAGAGATGAGTAAGAATTGTAAAGCCATGACTACTCTGTACTCAGCCTTAGCACCCATAGAATATAATAGAATTTCCACATTAGACACAGCTAAAGAAATCTGGGAAAAATTAGAGGTTGTGCATGAAGGTACTAAGAAGGTAAAACAGTCTAAGATTTCTTTGCTTGTGCATGATTATGAACTGTTTAAAATGAAAAATACTGAAACGGTTGGTGAAATGTTTGGTAGATTTACTGATATCATTACTGATTTGAAATTGCTTGGTAAGTCCTATAAAAATGATGAGTTAGTTAAGAAAATATTAAGTTGCTTGCTTGAATCATGGGATCCAAAGAAAACAGTCATTGAAGTGGCTCATGATCTAGACACTTTATCTCCAAATGAGCTATTAGGGTCACTTCAAACACATGAATTAGTTATGACAAGAAGAGAGAAAGAAAAAGTAGATGAAAAGAAAATGAATAAGGATATTGCTTTTAAGGTAGGAGAGTCTGAAAATGATAGTTATGTTGATGATGATTTTGCTATGCTAGCTAGAAAGTTCAAAAAGTTTTATAGAAAGGATAGAGCTAGGAACAATGAAAACTATCGTAGGAGAAAAGAAAATGAAGGAGAGGTATGTTATGAATGCAAGAAAACTGGTCATATACAAGTAAACTGTCCAAAATTGAAAAAGAAAGATGAGAAGTATGATAGGAAAGATAGGCAAAAAGCCATGGTGGCCACCTGGGATGATGACAGCTCATCATATGATGAGGAGGAGGAAGAGGTAGCTAACCTATGCTTCCTAGCCACGTGTGATACATCTAAGATGGAGAATCTGTCTCTTCTCAAAGATGATGAAGGAAATCTTGCCAACTTGGGTCTTACGGCAGCATGTGATGAATCCAATAATGAGGTAATGTTCCCTCCCTCATCTGAAAATTTTAGTTTTGAAGAATTACAAACTGCATTTAATGAGTTGCTTGATGATTTCAATGACCTGAATAGCAAGTTTTCTAAATTAAAGAAGAAGAATATTCTGTGTGAAAAGGAAATAAAGAATTTAAAACAGGAAAATAATGAATTAAGAACTAAAGGGGATTCACAACCAATTAAGGAAACTAAATGTGATGAGAATAGGACAGAAGATAGCTTGCTAGAAGAAAAACTAAAGAATACAGAGAATGAATTAAAAAGAACAAGAGAAATCTTAAGGAATTTTACAAATGGTAGTAGCATGCTTGATAAGATCATAAATTCACAACAAGGAATATATGATAAAGCTGGTTTAGGATACAAATCAGGACTTAACAATAAGAAATTTGGTTCTATGTGCAATGCTTCAAGCTCACTACATGTTTCTCATGTGATTAAATCTACCAACATATGTCATTACTGTAAATTTCATGGTCATTCTATAGAAAAATGTCCAGTGAGACTCAGAAAGCATTATGTTGTTAAACGAGTATGGGTTCCTAAGGGAACCAAAGCAACTAACCCTGAAGGACCCAAGAAAACTTGGGTACCAGTAAAGTCAAAGATAAACTTTGTTTGTGCAGGGCCCCATGGAGGAGAACAAAACTACACCAACGAACTGGTACTTGGACAGCGGGTGTTCAAGACACATGACTGGTAATAAAGAACTCTTCACTAGCTTTACTGAGATAGATGGAGGTAAGGTTTCATTTGGAGATAACTCCAAGGGAGTCATCAAGGGTTTCAGTAATATAGGTAACTCTCCATCTCGTTGCATAAAGAATCTTCTGTATGTTGAAGGATTGAAATTCAATCTTATTAGTATTAGTCAAATCAGTGATAGAGGAATGTGTGCTAAGTTTACATCAAAATATTGTAGGCTATACAGCAAAGATAAAAATATAAATGTGATGTGTAGAAGAGTTGGAAATGTTTATTTACTTAAGTTGAACATTGATAATCCTCTTGACACGTGTTTGGTGTCTCATACAAACGATGAGAACTGGGTATGGCATAAAAGATTGGGTCATCTTAGCTTTAGCCAAATGGCAAAAATCATTAAGAAAAATATGGTTAGAGGTTTACCTAATCTTAAGTTTGAGAAAAATCTTGTTTATGATGAATGTGTGAAAGGAAAACAAACTAAAAATAGCTTTGAATCAAAGGATATTATTTCTAGAACAAAACCGTTGCAATTATTGCATATGGCTTTGTTTGGACCTATGAGGACAGCTAGCCTCAGGGGAAAATATTTTGTACTAGTTATGGTAGATGATTTCTCAAGATTTACATGGGTTTTCTTTCTATCCAACAAAAATGAAACTTTTAGTGTCTTTAAAACTTTCTGTAGACAAGTTCAAAATGAAAGGGATTCTCAAATAAAATGTATTCGGTTCGATCATGGTGGAGAATTCCAAAATAATATGTTTGATGATTTCTGTGCTGAAAATGGAATAAAACATGAGTTTTCTGCCCCTAGAACTCCCCAACAAAATGGGGTGCCTGAAAGGAAAAATAGATCTCCCCAAGAAATGGCTAGGACCATGTTATTAGAAAATAACTTACCTAAGTATTTTTGGGGAGAAGCTATGAACATAGCTTGTTATATTCTTAATAGAGTTTCCATAAGAGTGATCACCAAGAAAACTCCATATGAAATACTACATAACAAAAAACCGAATATTGCTTACTTTAAAGCATTTGGTTGTAAGTGTTTTGTTCACAACAACGGCAAAGACTCCCTGGGTAAGTTTGATGCTAAAAGTGACGAGGGTATCTTTTTGGGATACTCCACTCATAGCAAAGCTTATAGAGTCTTCAACAAAAGAACTCTAGTAGTTGAAGAATCTGTCCATGTGGTATTTAATGAATCTAACAGCTCTCTGCCGAGAGAAAATGAGTTTGATGTTGTAGATCTAGTTTCTCCCCAAATCATGCCCTCAACAGCACCTGAACAAGGGCCATGGCAAGCTGAATCTGAAGGTGCTCCTATTGAAAAGGAACCCTCCTTCCCTAGGGTGCGTGGGGAGGTAGATCCCACACAAATTATTGGAGACAACACCCAATCAGTAAGAACTAGATCCTATGTTTAAAATTTTTTTCAATTTGTTGCATTTGTTTCCCAAATTGAACCTAGCAGAATAGATGAAGCATTTAATGACAGTAATTGGATTATGGCCATGGAAGAGGAATTAAATCAATTAAAAAGAAATGATGTCTGGACCCTTGTTAGTAGACCAACACATCAATCTGTCATTGGAACAAAATGGGTATTTAAGAACAAAATGGATGAACATGGGAATATTATTAGAAATAAAGCCAGATTAGTAGCCAAGGGTTATAATCAAGAAGAAGGAATAGACTATGAAGAAACTTATGCACCCGTAGCTAGACTTGAATCTATCAGACTTTTACTTGCCTATTTCGTTATAGAAACTTTAAATTGTTTCAAATGGATGTCAAAAGTGCCTTTTTAAATGGCTTTATAAAGGAGGAGGTATATGTTGAACAACCTCCCGGTTTTTGTGATGAAAAATTTCCAAATCATGTTTTCAAACTGAATAAAGCACTTTATGGCTTAAAACAAGCTCCACGAGCTTGGTATGATCGATTAAGTGAATTTTTATTATCAAATGGTTTTAGAAAAGGACATGTTGATACTACCTTGTTTATCAAACATGAGGACAATAATATCTTACTTGTTCAAATATATGTGGATGATATTATTTTCGGCTCAACAAATGAAACCCTGGTTGAGCAATTTGCTTCTCTCATGAAAAATGAATTTGAAATGAGTATGCTTGGTGAACTTAATTATTTCTTGGGATTACAAATTAAACAAATAGATTCGGGTATCTTTATTAACCAAAATAAGTTCGTTTCTGATTTATTGCAAAAGTTCAACTTAGGGACAGCTAAGCCTATTTCCACTCCCATGAGTCCATCTATTAAATTAGATGCTGACTCAAATGGGAAACCCTGTGATGCAAAAGTATATCGGAGCATGATTGGCTCCTTACTTTATCTCACAGCTTCACGTCCTGATATACTCTTTAGTGTTTGCATGTGTGCCCAGTACCAATCTGATCCTAAAGAGTCTTATTTAGCTGCTGTGAAAAGAATTTTTCAGTATCTTAAAGATACTCCCCTGTTAGGCATATGGTTTTCCAAAGAATCAAACATTGTTTTACATGCATATAGTGATGTAGATTACGCAGGATGTTGCACTGATAGAAAGAGCACTAGTGGTTCATGTCATTTCTTAGGCAGCATGCTAGTCTCATGGGCTTCTAAAAAGCAACAAAGTGTTGCTATCTCCACCACAGAGGCAGAATATATTGCTACTGGGAGCTGTTGCTCCTAAATCCTCTAACTACAATCTCAACTCGAAGATTATGGCATCCCATGGCAAACCGCATCAATCAAGTGTGACAATACTAGTGCTATTAACCTCACAAAGAACCCCATTCAACATTCCAAAACCAAGCATATAGAGATAAGGCACCACTTCATTAAGGACCATGTCACACAAAAACACATTGCTATTGAATATGTCCATACCTCACAACAATTAGCTGACATATTCACTAAGCCATTAGATACACATAGATTCTGTACATTACGTAGAGAGTTAGGCATGTGTACATACAATGATGTACATTAGCCTAAACTGCATCACTACAATAATAGATATGATCACTGCCTATTCACAACTTTTTAACTATTATTGGATTGGTTGTTCATCTCTTACATGGGATGTTTTTCTAAACATCCCCCATTGTCTCTTCTTGTCCCACTATGCCTACTACTAAAGTATTGTCGCCCTTCCAACCCTGGTATGATCTTTCCTTTCTCTTCTTAATTGTTATCCGAAGCAGTAGGTGGGTCTTTATTTGGCAATCTTAGCTGTTGTTTATGCTTTCCTTTTTTGTTTCATCCCCCAGGTACGCCTTGCTTCCCTCTTTACTCTTCTTTCCTCTCTTGCTGATGATGAAAAAGGGGGAGAGATTTATACGTGCTATTAATGCTTCATATCACATTCTATAGCTTCACCCTCTTGTCTCACTCTTTTGGAAACTATTTCCTTATCGGATACCACATTCAATGTCCTCCATTTCATGACTTATAAATGTTATTTTGGGAATTATTGTCATGCAAAATAGTGCCTTAATGTTTTCACACCTTCCGCATTTGACACTATTCATATGGCATAGCATTTAATTTGTTTTATTTGAATTTGAACTTAACCTTGCCATATTAGTATAATCATAACATTAACTACTGCACCTAATATTAGCAACACATATTTGGCAGTTAGTTTCTAACTATCATTGATTTATATGCCCACGACAAAATGATAGGGGGAGCACACGGAAATGAGAATCTATGCATGAGATTAATGCTTATATCTCACTGTCAGGGGGAGCAAACAAAATCTGCATGCATACATATCATTAATCATTCCTTGTCATTGATTATATCACATGATCAGTGGGAGCAAACATACTTTAAAAGTTTTATTTTCATCATAATCAAAAAAGGGGGAGATTGATAACTATTATAATATTTTTGATGATTTAAGCAGCAACTATACCGGTAAGTTACTTAAAGCACCTTAAGTCAAAACTAATTATGGACCTTCTTATGGGCAGGCCATATTAACATGGAGCAAAGAGAAGTAAAGGCCTGAATGTCCAGACCCCACGGAACCTAGCCCAGGACAAGCCCAAATGCTGATCCGTGAGAAAGCTTACGTGAACCAACCTAGACACCTATGATGCAAACGGGATCCAATTAAATATGATCAGACCCAAAACCTACTTATCCCGTGCATCTGCTGCCTCCAAGGAACGGTGTCGTGTCACCAAAAGGGCAAATAGAAAAGGAAGGAGCGTTGAATAAACTTGAAGAACTCACCGCCTCCTCTTAAAATTGAATCCCTAAAATCCTCCATGATCAATGCCTTGATTCTCAATGAAATCTCTTATACGATTCATGCATAAATGGTAACAAGAGTTATTATAAAATGTTACCATTGGAGAGCTGAAGATCTATAAGAAGAGGAGCAAAATCTCAAAGAAAAACATCATTCTGATTAAACAATAACATTGAAGCTGTTGTGCGAATCTTTCAAGGGGTCTACAATCTGTAAGAGATTTCTTTTTATACAAGCAGTAGTGCTCTTTCGAAACTATTATATCTCTGCTTGTTTAAACCCTAAAAATTGGGTTTTTTTTAATTGTTTGTTTCAATATCGTGCTTTGCTGTGTATTCTCTGATTATTGAAGCAAACGGTCGTGATTAGTGTTGTAATTTTAGATTATTTGAGGACAGATTGTAATCCTAGGATTACCTCATACTTGTAACCATGAATATCAAAGGCACCCTTTAGTGATTTACTAAAGGAGGTGGAGTAGGGCTTGTAGAGAAGTCTGATTCACTTTAAAACTCGTGTGGTGTGATTTATTTTTCCTATTATTGTTGCTTTATTGTTTTTATTAAACTGAACAACAATCAAAATCAATGACACCTAATTCAACCCCCCTTCTTAGGTGACTTAGGACCTTACAATCTAGGCTTTTCATGTTGAGATTGTGCTTTGGCAAGTATCTTTAGTTTTCTTGTTTAAGCTTATGTTTAATCTTATTTCCTTTTTTCCCTTAATTTCCTCCTACCCAAACATATCTTTTCTCCCAAAAACACAAAAAACCAAGAAAAACAACCACTTGATATTGATCCCAAACCAAGCCCGCTCAACCTACCACTAAATTTGCATCAAGTGGTAAGAGAGAACAAGGTTTGGTGATTGAGCCATGTTTCAATTTAGAGAATACTTTTTACATTTGCCCTTGAGGTAGCAAATAGGATACTTGTAGGCTTGGATGAGAAGTTAATGAGGTTCTTTAACTCTTAAGAACCTAAAATAGACACCATAGCTAAGACCTATAAGCCAACCAAAAAAGATGATTGTGCTTCAACATATTACAAATACCACCTAAAGCACCACCATAATGACTACAAGGAATCACTATGATATGTGGACAAAGAGGTGGTATAGGAGAGAAGCTTCATAGAAGAAAGCTACAAAGGTATTTCAAACCTAGAAAACAAATATGATGGAAATAAAACCAAAAGATTTGAATCTATTGAAGCATGAGAAGTTATGGGTTTGAAAAAAATGAGCTTAAAGCTTGAGGCATCATTGGGATCCAAGTCCTTAGGTGAAAAAATGTCATGGACTGAAACTATCAAGCATTAAAGTCAAGTGAAACATAGAAGATTATGAATCTTTCACCTAAGAGAAAGTTTTTAAAGAGTATATAGGTAAATAAGAAAAAAGATAAAGTGTATAATATAGTAAAAATGTAAAAATTTTGTTTGGTAACTAAAAATTATAGTTAAAAGAAAATAATTGATTTCCCAAATGGTCAATGTGGTGGCAATAAGTTCAATAAAGGTCAACCATCCTCCTAAGCATCATTTCTAAGAGTCAATCTGGTTTTGTGAAAAGGAGAAAGATAATAGACAACATTCTTTTAGCTTAAGAGCTCCTACATGGATACCTTTAGTTTTCTTGTTTAAGCTTATGTTTAGTCTTAATTTTATTTTTTCCCCATGTCTCCCTACTTGATCATATCTTTTCTCATAAAAACATTGGAAAACCAAGTAAATGACTACTTAATATTGATTCTAAACCGAGCTCGCTCAACCTACCACCAGATTCACATTAAGTGGTAGTAAGGACCAAGGTTTGGTGAGTGAGCCATGTTTTAATTTAAAGAACACTATTTACATTCATTCACATGTTCCACCATATGAGGTAGCAAAAAGGATGCTTGTAAGCTTACACGAAATGAAGGATCAAGTTAATGAGGTTATTCAACTCCTAAGAACCCAAAATAGACACCAAAGCTAATACCCATGAGCCAACCAAAAAAAGATGATTATGCTTCAATAGATTACAAGCACCACCATCATCACTACAATGAACACTATGATATATGGATAGAGAGGTGGTATAGGAAAGAAGTTTCACAAAAGAAAGCCATTGAGGTAGTTTGAACCTAGAGAATAGATATGACAAAATTAGAACCAAAAGATTTGGATCTATTGAAGCTTGAGGCATCATGGAGGCAAAAAAAGAGCTTGAAGCTTAAGGCATAATTGTGATCCAAGACTTTAGGTGAAAAAATGTTATGGATTGAAAATATTAGGCATTAGAGTCAAGTGAAACATGAAAGATTATGAATTGTTCACCTAAGAGATAGTTTTTAAAGTGTATATAGGTAATTAAGAAAAAAAATGAAGTGGATAATATAGTGTAAATGCACAAAGCTTGTTTGGTAACCAAAAATTATAGTCAAAAGAAAAGAATTAATTTCCCAAATGGTCAATGCAATGGCAACAATTTCAAAAAAGCTCAACCATTGTCCCAAGCATCATTTCCAAAAGTCCATATGCTTTTATGAAAGGGAGAAGATAATAAACAATATTCTTTTGGCTCAAGAGCTTTTATATGGTTATTGCAAGGAGAAAAATAATATTAGATTTACTTTAAAAGTTGATACTATGAAGGCATGTTGTCATAGACTTCATTCTCCTACATCAAAAGGTCAAGTAAGATAATTTGGCCATATAAAAAGGCTTAGTTATTCTTCTCATTGGGTTAACCTTTTGAGATAGAACCTAAGCTTGTGATAAGTGATACAAGAACCAAGCCATGACCTAATCTAGTGGGCTTGCAACTACTATCCCCTAGTGGGGGATAGGAAGAGGGGGCTCCACCCACATTAGGGGTGACATTGATTTAGGTGGAGGGAAATGTAATGAATTTCATTTTCTCATATTGGAAAGGCAAGTAAAATAATTTGGTCATATAAGGGACTTAGTTATTCCTTTCATTGGGTTGACCTTTTGGGATAGATTATTGAGTGAAATCCTACATGCAAGTGTACATGTTGAACAAGTAATTTAATGATAAGTAAGATATCATCCCACAAAGATTGATGATTATTAAGCCAACTAATTACTAACGGTAAATAGTTTCTAGAGTTTATCTAGCCAATCGAAATGATAGAACATTGATTAACCTAAACTTAATTAACAAAATATGCTAAAGCATCCAATTTCACCTAATTATTAGGTATAAATGTTGATTATTTATGTTTGTAAGATTAATTCTACTCATGTGATAATGGAATTTCTTCATTTCTTCATTATCCTATATTTACGTATAGCGAATCTACTTAGCTCATTAATTCATTATATTTCTATTAATGAATAAAATGAACTAAGTGCATTAAGATATATGAATATTCTAGTTTACACCTAAAGCCACACAAACTACATGGTATATGTCTATCTATATTAATCTATGGTTGCATATTACATGAAGCAATTACATATCATCTCTTGTCGATCTCAAACATGCAAATCAGATCATTTAAGTGATAGCTAATCACTTAAAAGCATTAAGCTTAGTAAAATGCAACTTCACATACCTAAAATATCTCACAAAACATAATAATCATGTCATTCATACCATTGTAATCAAATTATATCATAGCTTTAATAAGATAAACTAAAACATCATATTTACATAAATAGAACAATGCAAGAAATTGAACAAAGCATTATGTAAATTAAAAACACCAAAGTCGTCACCAAAATGTCTTCAATTCATAAAAGGTTTGCATAAATCTGAACATCAAGGGGAGTAAAAGAAGTTGTCTAAAAAATGGGATGAAAATGAGCAGCCATACCCTTGCACACGCCTCCACCACACGCCGCCACCATTCTTTACAAAAAATGTTAGAAATTGCTCTAGATAAGCCCCGGGTCACCGATCTACCAATAAATCACTCTAATAAGCCACGAAATTGCATAGATCTACCAAAAAAACACAAACAACATTCGCCATTTTTCTTCTCCGGAAGCTTGCCGTAGATGAGTCTGGGGCATAGATTTGCCTTAAAAAACTCACATAGATCAGCCGAATACGCTTGCGAATAGAAGGAAAAAAGGTTAGATTGGCTGGAAAATGCCTAGATAGCATCTGCCTTCACCGAAAAAGAACGTGATGGTCAGCTTTCGCCTAATTGTTTGGTGTACTTAGAGTCCCACGCTGTTGCGCGTGGCCTCTGCTTTTATGGTGAGGTCCAACTAGTTGCCAAACGGTCCTTCTCTCCCAACAAAGCTCTAACTCTGTCTCATGCTTAATAATATCCCCCTATTCGGTCCCCTCTCTCACGATAATTGCCCTTTCTTTTCTAATTTTTTTTCTTTTATTCAAATGTGCTATCCTTGCTTCATTAGCCTACATGTGGCAAATCTCTATTTCTTTTGTTTTCTTTCTCTTCTTTAGGTTAGATGCTTCTTTTCTCACTTTTTCGCCTATTTTGGGCTTGTTGCATGAAATAACAAAATATGCATAAATATAGATGAATACAAATCTAATTTAACAAATATTAAACTATATAATACTTAAAATAGTCACAATAACACTATATAAAATAGAGTTATCATGGATCTAGGCTCATGACAATTTGACTCCTTGAATTGAGACTTTTTACAAAAGGTAATGGAAGTAATGAACTTCCTAATATGCTTTATTAAGTGAATAATGAATTGCCTAAAAACAACTATGTGTTTTGCTAATATTAACAAGGAACTTGTTGATTACTTCTCCATTGGTGAAGGGCTTACATAGGGGGCCCATTATCCCCATGCACATTTGTGTTTACTATGGATGTTGGATCCTTAAAAGCAAAAGAAGAGAGGTAAATTGGGTTTTCTAAATTTCTTTCTAATTTTGCTTATTCCAAACCTCTCCAATCAATTTAATGGTAGTGTGTGATGTATTCAACAAACAAATGAAAGAGTACAATGCAATGGAATAAATTATTTTGTGTGCTATGTGTTAAATAAATAAATGAAATTAATAGACAAAGGGATAGTAGAAACAAACATAGTACACGTGGGTTTAAGTGATTGGAGAAATACCCTTCAACTCACCTCCTTTGACTACGTGTCAAAGTGTACCCAATATATTAATAATGAATTAAAACATGTAATTTTTGGTTTTACAAATCAGATGCTATATCTAGCTCATAATCGTCCATCAAGAATAACAATGACATGCACAGAGGATTAAGGCTACTAAAACCTTTTTTTTTTTTTGGGAATAGACAGATTTCGAGCTAGGGTTTCTATGTCCAAATAAGATTCACTACAATCAAATCAAATACTCATAGATCTGAACAAAGATAGAATTTATAAAAGAATAATCACAATAGAAGCAATAGATTATCATGAAATCAAAGAGACAACATAGTTTTTGTAGAATGTGTTTCATGAGTTAGTGAACCTGAGTATCTTTTCCTATGCTTCTTATAGTGGCTAGAGAACAATCTATTAGACTACTACAAGAAGTGAACATTGCTCATTAATGTGCCGTCAAGGGCCGTTTTGTGAGTCACCATTGTGCAAAGAGGGAAGAGACAAAAAGCACCTTCTTTTTCCTAGAAAGCCAGTAGAAAATCGGGACTCAGGTTCTATACTTGGGAAACTACTTCATGTTGCATTTCCAGAAATATCCTCATCAATGTGAAGAAAGTAGCATCACCCATTTTGAAAAAATTCAGCCTTATTTTGTTCATGCACAAGGTGAAAGCTTAGCTTGCTAGGTCTTTTCTCGGATTAATAGATCAACTTGTTGGGGTTCTTCATATGTTGGAGAAAATCAACTTGCACGGGCTCTCTCTTTAAAGACCACATGCTAGGCTCTCTTCAACTTTTTAGTCCAACTCTATGCATAGCTCCTTTTTCACATAGTGTAGCTCACCAATTCTTAATAATTTGGATAATAAAAATGTTCCATCAAAGTACAATGTCTAAACATATTCAAAGCAATCTTTCCATGATTAAATAAATTAATATTCTCCTAAAAAAATTCATTTAATAATATGAGGAATACAATATGTTTAAAGCACATAATCATGAAAGGAGGCCAAGTTATCACTCATCGTAAAAGTATTAGCTTACACGTTTTAATGATCTCCCTTTTTTTTGGTGATGATGAAAACCATGTCATAGGAACATACAACAAATTATTGTTAGTATTCAAGTACAAACATAATGTTCCCCTCTTTCATATTCGTCTCTCCCGTTGGTTAATATATTTCCAATACAATCTTTTACCCACAATACAATCTCTCCCCCTGGTGTGGGTAAAAGATTGTAAAGTTTCAATGTTCAATACAATCTAAGCTCTCTAATCTCTCTCTTTTTTCATCATCAATACAAAAAAAGACAAACTCCTCCTAATAATGAGGCACAAGAGCATGGATGTTTTAGAATATGCATAGGAAAACAACACACATCCAGGCCAAGAAGATAGGAAGTAGCATAAAGGTGAAAGAAAGAGAGATTGAGCATGTAGGTTTAAGAACCTTGTCAAAAAGACACTGCCAGTAGATAAGTAGTTTAATGCATATGGCAAGGTGACATTCAAGTGTGTAGTGACATGGAGTTCTAGCATATAATAGCATATGACATGGAGTGCCACAGCAGACTGTCATATCTCAGTTTTAACAATAGGGAGCTTCCCCTCACATTTTGCTTATTGACATGTTAGTAAAAAATAAAACAGCAAAGAACACATGTAGCAGCAGGAAGCGCAAAGTAGATATGTGTACGTGTGTTGCTATCATAAAACATATTAGATAAGGATCAAACAGAGCACATAGGAGGCACGCAGTAGATTTCAAAGAATGAACCAGATTCCAGGCATTGATGATTAATCATAGAATAAGCAGTGGACATACACAGTAGAGAAACTCCCCCACAAATTATGATAGAAAGTTATGCTATTGCCAGCAAATAAAATACTCCCTTGCTAAGTATAACATATAAGTGCAAGAAGAATAGCACCTAAGAGTGGCTTTGAATGGAGAACCGAAAGAGTGTATCTGGCGTGAAGAGCTATTCTATTTAAGATGGATAGTACTCTTCCTGTTACAAGTTAGGTAATCAAGAAGAAATGCACGGAAAAGACTAACTATTATAGGAACTGTGATCTTAATGGGATGTAGTTATCAAAAATATTAGAAATGTAAGCATGTCCTAAAGAATTAGATATAGCAACGAAGTTCCAGTTTAGGACCAAGTTAACAACATAAAAATATTAAAGGAATAGGCTCTCTCACTATTGAACAAGTTAAATACATGAACGCTAAGCACTGTGATGGTGTTATATGACTTTTTGAAGAAACTCCCGTTGAATTGGAATCAAAAAATCGTTTTTAGAAAGTACAAGCTCGCCTTCAAGCTTGGGTGTAAAAGCTATTTGTAAAAGAGTTTCAAAGGGTCACTAACACACAAGATGTTTTGAACGTTGGGTCTCATATAGTTGAACTGGTCGTGAAAAGAAAAACTTCTGTAAAGAGGACTAGTACTGTGAAAAACAATTCACATGAAAGTGGAGTAAGCATCTCAAATAAAAAGAACTTCCGAATCATGTGGCAGCAAGGTACTTGCTTTCAGTCAACCAACATGATGAGGTTGAGCTATCATTTGATCATCATGTACCATAAAAAAAATGAACTCCTTTTTGAGTGAAAGTAAAATATAAGTGCAGCAAAAATATTGTCTTTTGTAAGAGAAGATGATGTGGCCAAGTTTTGCAGAAGCTTTGAGAACTTTCTTTCTTACATCATAATGCAAAATCTTCATAAATCAGGAGTGAAAGTAAATTTAGGAAATAGTGTTCATAGTTTCACCCATTTTACATGGTGGGCTGATTAAAAGCTACAAGCAACTCTAAAAAGGAAATTAAGTAAGTTCAAAATATTTTCTTATTTTTTGAAAATAGCAATTCATTTACAAAAAAAAATTTGATAGATAAATTGCAAGCATAAAATATATGATTCTAAAGAAAAACTTTTTTTTTTTAGAAAAAAACTCTTGGCCTTTCTTTTGTTTCTTAATACTTTCAACAAGGATGTGGTTTATCAGTTATGATTAGCTCAACTAGTTAGGAATTTTTAATAGAAGAAATATGTTTATGAAGATTAAAGTTTATGTTGTACAAGATAGCACTTACTCCCCTTAAAGCTATACTAGTCTTGTTCCTTTTAATCCTTTATAACTACTTCCATTGTAACATGTGTGCTCCCCTTACAAATGTACAAAGACAATAGGAAGAGTAAAAGAAAATATAAATGAACTGAACATATACTCATACTTAGGATTGCTATAATGACATGTGTTTATATTACCTTACTATTTATACACGACTTGTTGACTATAGATTGGGAAAAGTGTGCCAAAAGTTAACAAAAAGATGTGACATTAATGCTTTCATGCAAGCAAAGAGAATGGGTGATACCCAATAGTAAAGGGTATTTGGAGAAATATCCTAATGTGAGATATGTATACTTTGTCCATTGGCATAATAAAGCTATGGGTTGAGAAGATTCATATCTTTTCCCATATGGATGTCAAATTGATGAAGTGTAACATCAGTTGTCACACATCTTGCTAGTTGCACATTCCTAATTCTATTCTAAGAACAAAAAACCTTTCTCTATCTAATGGTTTAGTGAATATGTCTACCAATTGGTGAGTGTTGCGTATATATTTAAGTGCAATATGCTTATGAGTTACATGATCTCTTATAAAGTGATGTTTGATTTCTATATGCTTAGTTTTAGAATGTTGTATAGGATTCTTTGTGAGATTGATGGCACTTGTATTATCACACTTGATAATGGCCATGTCTCTTGGTATACCATAGTTTACAAGTTGTGACTATGTCCACAATATTTGTGAGTAGCAATTTCCTAAAGCTAAGTATTCAACTTTAGTTGTTGAAATAGTAACACTTTATTGCTTCTATAAGGACCAAGATACAACATGTTCCTTAAAAAGCGATATCTTCCACTTGTGCTTTTTATTTCAGTGCAACAACTAGCATAGTTCGCATCAATATATGCATGTAAGGTGAAGTTTGAATCTTAATGATACCAAATGCCTAGATGTGGGGTATCCTTGAGGTATCTAAAATTTTGTTTTACTGCAGACATATGTGACTCTTTGGGTGCTAATTGATATCTAACACACATGCAAACATTAAACATTTGTCTATTTTAGTTGTGAGATATAACAGTGATCTTATCATGCTTTTGTATAACTTGGCATAACATGGTTTGCCATCTGAATTAGGATAAATTTTGGTAAATGTGCTCATTGGTATGGATATTGGTTTTATGGTTCCAAGCTCATGTTTATTAAATAAATCATCCACAAACTTAGATTGACATATGAAAATTCTTGAATTTTTTTTTTGATTTGCAATAAAAAAAAGTGATTTAATTATCCTAGCATGCTTATTTCGAACTGAGTTTTCATCATAGAGGCAAAGTCATAATCATATTTTGACTCCTTAAGCTAATCACTATATCATTTACATATATTTGCACAACTAATAGATCAAATTCATCCTTTTTTATGTATTGGGTTGTATCAACCCTTCCCTTGGTAAAACCATTATTTATAAGGAACTCAGCAAGTCTCTCATACCAAGCTCTAGGAGCTTGTTTGAGTCCATACAATGTCTTGTTCAATTTGTATACATGATTAGGCAAGTGTTCATCTTCAAAACCAGGAGGTTATTCAACATATATTTCTTCCTTAATATACCCATTTAGAAATGCTACATCCATTTAATAAAGGTTAAAATCTTTATAACACTTATAGGCAAGCAAAATTCTAATAGACTCTAGTCTAGCTACTGGTGCATATGTTTCATCCAAATCTATACCTTCTTCTTGATTGTATCCCTTTGCAACCAATCTAACATTTTTATTTATTTATTATATTTCCAAATTCATCTACCTTATTTTTGAACTCCCATTTTGTTCCTAACCATTTGGTGTTCTATTCTCTCTACAAGATTGCATACTTTATTTCTTTTTAAATTGATTCAATTCTTCTTGGATCACTATTATCCAATTATTGGCATTCATTGCTTCATTTACCTTTTTAGGTTCTATTTGAGAAATAAAAGCAACAAATTCACATATATTCTAAACCGAGGATCATGTTCTAACCTACTGCATGCTATCCCCAATGATTATGGTAGTGTCCACTTCACCTTAGACTCTAGGAAAAGAGAGTTCTCTTGCAATAGGTGCATTTTCTAGATTTAAAGTTTCATTCTCTACTCTAGGCACCTCCATGGCTTGTATTTGTGGAACCATAACATTTGCATCAGCAAAATCACCTTTCTCTTGGGAAAAAAACATTAGTTTCATCAAAACACAACATGTATTGATTTCTCTATTACTAAAGTTCCTTTATTGAACATTTTATATGCTTTACTATGTTTAAAGTATCTTAGAAATACTCCCTCATCACTCTTGGCATCAAATTTCCCTAGACTTTCCTTACCATTGTTATGTATAAGACATCTACATCCAAATGCTTTAAAGTAACTTATATTTAGGCTTTTATTGTTCAAAAGTTCATAAGGTTTTTTTCTTGATAACTATTCTAATTAAGACTTTATTTAATACATGACAAGTTGTATTTATAGCTTCACCCTATAAATACTTTGGCAAGTTGTTTTCCAAAATCATTCTTCTTGCCATTTCTTGTATAGATTTATTTTTCCTTTGCATGACTCCATTTTGTTTTAGGGTTATAGAAGCTTAGAAATAATGTTTGATGCCATTTTCAATGCATAATTTTCAAATAGATAGTCATCAAATTCTTCACCATAGTTTGAACTAATATATTTGGTTGGCGTGTTTTTTTCATTTTGTATTCTTTTGCAAAAGGCCTTGAACATTTTGAAAGGAACACCCATGTATACATTGTGAAGTCATCCGCAATTACAAATACAAAAAGTTTACCACCTAAGCTAGTTGTTCTTATAGGTCCAAGAAGATCCATATGAAGTAACTCAATTGGACTAGAAGTGGAGATATAATCTTTAAGCTCAAAACTACTCCTAGTTTGCTTACCTCTAGTGCAATTTGAACCTAAGGCATTTTCCTCTAATTTAAGTTTAGGTAGCCCTCTAGCTAGATTTTTCTTCATTAGTTTTTCCATTTAAGTAAAGATGAGATGCCTTTATCTTTAGGCTAAACCAAGTTGTTCATATTTACAAGTGATGCTAAGCATGTTTCTAGAATGGTGTTAACATTCAATCTTTGAATGTAGACATTTCCTACTCTTTTGCAATATAACAAAAATTTCTTGTCCATGCAATATATTTGATAAACATCACCCATAAATTTAACTTCCAGCCCTTTATAACATAATTAACTTATAATCAAGTTGAATTTCAAACCTTCAACATACAAGATGTTTTTAATGAGATAAAAGTCAGAGATTCTTATTATACCAATACCTCTAATTATCCCCTTGGAATTATCTCTAAATGAGACTTCACCTCCTTCTAGTTTGGTGAGACTTAGAAACAAGGCTTGGTTTCCAATCATGTGTTTTAGTAACCACTGTCCAAATACCAATACAATTATGTCTCTTGGTTGTCTTTTGTGACTACTTGCAAACAAAGAAGTAGTTCTTGACTTTTCTGGTACCCAAAGATCTTTGAGTCCTTGGATGTTAGTTTTATTCATTCCTTTTGGAACCCAAACTTTTCTCCTAATATAAGGTCTATTGTACTTAATTGAGCATCTACCAATTGAGTGTCCTACAAATGTGTAGTATTTACATTTAGGTCCATACTTATATGTTATCATGCATACGTATGAGAGGAAGTAGTCTTAGTATTGCTAGATATATCACAATTGGAACCAAGCACTTTGTTATTTTGTTTTGGCCTATATCCTAATCTAGCCTTGTCATAAATTCGATGCTATAAACTTAGTATTCTTCCTAATAACTTGTTGCCTTTGGTGAACTTTTCAACTATATCATTCATTTATTTTAGATCATTTTCCCTGGTTTTCAATTTTTCAACCAGCATTGTATTTTCTTTCCTTAGTTCACTTGATTCATCCTTTTTAATAGTTCTCAATTCTTTAACTAGTTTTAAGTCCTCTCTTTTCAGTTCTACAATTTCTTTAGCTTTCATAAATTCTAAACTATCCTTCTCACAATCAAATTTACTTCTAAATTTTTCTTTTTCTATTTTCATAGATTTTATTTCCTTCTTACATGCAATATTTTCTTTTTCAAATTTATGAACTTGTCACTGAGTTTGTTGAATTCATCTAACAGCTCATAATACATGTAAGTTATTTTCATCAGAATTAGAATCAATTATCTCATCCTTTATGGCTTCATTTTCTGTAAGTAGGCACATTCTTGGTATACCAACATCATCTTCATCAAGCAACAGTCTAGACAACTTTATTTCATCATAGTTTGCTATAAAATAGATGTTTGTTATTGTTGTTTCTTCCTCTTCTTCATCAGATGAATAGCTGTCATCCTAAGTTGCAATCATGGCTCTTTTTCTATTTTTCCTATCATCTTTATCAAATTTCTTATTCAAATTGGAACAATTAGCATGGATATGCCCAAGTTTTTTACATTTAAAACATATTTCCTCTTCACGTTCCTTCCTTCTCCAAAGGTTATTATTGTTCCTAAATCTATCCTTCCTACTTGTAGCTATAAGCTTTTAGTTAACATAGCAATTTCATCCCTTAACCCATCCAAATCACTCTTAGATTCCTCTACTTTGAAAGCTATGTTTTTGTTCCTATTCTTAATGTCTTCTTTTTCTTTTCCTTTCCTCATAAGGGTTAATTCATGAGTTTGCAAGGGACCAAGCAATTCATCAGGAGAGAGTTTATCTAAATCTTGTACTTCTTCAATGGTAGTTTTCTGGGGATCCCAAGATTCTAGTAGATAACTTAGCACTTTCTTCACTAATTCATCATTCTTGTAAGATTTTCCTAGAAGTTTCTAACTGGTGACTGGGTCCATGAATCTACCAAACATTTCTCCTATAATCTCAGTAAGTTTCATCCTAAACAACTCATAATCTTGGGTCAACATCTAAATCTTAGATGCGTTCACCCTCTTTGTTCCTTCATAGGTGAGAACAATTGTAGTTGAGAATGATTTCACCCTCTATTCTAATATGCTTTTTATAGTAGCTAAGAATGACTACGTTAGACCACTTCAAAAACTAAACGTTGCTCATTACTATGTTATTAGGGGCCGTTCTATGAGTCACCATTATGCAGAAAAGGAAGGAACAAAAAACACCTATTACGTGATGATGCCATGTAGATTAACAAGCCATCAGGTGAGAGTCACTGCAAGGGGAGGAGCTAACGTGGAGAGCAGTTTCTAACAGACTTAACTCTTAGAGCTGGGAAAAACCATCTCAAAACACATGTGCAGTGAGTGGTGGGTCCCAGGCATTAATAAGGCACAAAGGCTCACTCTGACGCACCGATGTGGGATTGGCTTCTCAACACACCCCCATAGTCCCATAGTGTTGGGTTTCCAGTACAAGGGGGGGGGGGCAACAGTCCACCATCAGGCTACGCAGAGGCCTGGCTCTAATACCATCTTAGAGCTGGGAAAAACCATTTCAAAACACGTGTGCAGTGAGTGGTGGGTCCCAGGCATTAATAAGGCACAAAGGCTCAGTCTGACGCACCGATGTGGGACTGGCTTCTCAACATTAACAAAAGGCAAATGAGTTAGTTAGATGTCCTGTAACTTCTGCTAAACCATTTTAGCTGGACTAACCAGTGACTCTAACTTGGATTATTAAGATGGGAGAATCGATACCAGGGGTTGATTTTTCGTCCTTTATAAATAGAAGGAATCGGGATTGTAAAGGCATTAAGAAATTGACTTGTATTTTCATTGTAATTTTGGGCTTTGGCCAAGTGAGAATAAAATCCCTATTCTCTCTATTTCTTAACTGTTTTCCTTTTGGCATTCCATCATTGGTAATTAACGGAAAAAGTGAAGCATTCTAGACTGGGAAAATCTCTCTCTCATGGCTTCTACTACTAGATCGATGACGTAGGCTCACAACAATGTGGTATCGGAGCCGTCCAATCCACTATAAGTGGACAGCCACAAGGAACGTTTTGAGGTTGAGATGAAAAAGCGAGACACTGAAAGAGATGCCAATATCAATCAGAGATTTGGCTAGCTATTTGATTCCATTCAACAGCTACTTGTCCAGCAAAATAATCCCGACATTTGTAGCAAAAACCACCACTGGGAAGGGGAAGTCGATTCCAGCTGTATGCAACATTAGAGGCTAGTATTAGTTTGGGATGGCGATATTAGGGGCAACATACTGATTTTCCTAGATATTACAACCAAAAGGATCCTTTTGATTGGATTTCCCAAGTAGAACAATTTTTTTTTATTTCCATGATGTTTCAGACTAAGAGGCGTGGTGTGCTTCGTGGAATCTGGAACAAGATGCACAAATTTGGTTCTAGCTTTTGAATTGGGAATTTTAAGGTTAGGAAATGTCATGGAGCTACTAGTCAAAGAAATTACTGATTGATTTGGTCCTACCAATTTCCAGAGCCACTTTGGAGCAATGATTTAGTTGGGTCAAACTGGATTACTCCTCCAAGCTGGCAATTTATTGCAAGAACAACAAATAACTTGTTTTATTGTTGGACTTAAGGAGGCTATCCCCATTGACGTCTAAGCTTGCTATCCATCCTCGATTTCAATGGCAATTGGCCTGGCAAAGTTGTATGAAATCCACCATTAATCCATCAGGGTGGTTACGACCGTTCGAGAACCCAAACCACCAAGATTTCCATCTACCAATAACTAGTTACAAAATAAAACATTTAACTCCATTAGAAATGGTAGATTGGAAAGCCCGTGGTCTTTGTTTTCATTGTAATGACTAGTTTACACCGGGTCATTCATACAAAAAATTATTTATCTTGGAAAGCACGTGATTCTCGAAGCCACATGAGGAGAAACCATCTAATTTTAACCACCAATTGGCCTTTCTGGCAAGTAGATATGAGAATAGAGGAAATTGTGGAAATCTCCCTTAATGCCATTTATAAAACAAAGGCCCCTAGAACTATGAGAATAATAGGGGATGTCGTAAACTAGAAAACCCGGGTCAATAATTTGGTTGATTCTAGTAGTTCTCATAGTTTCGTGGACACCATACTAGCTTAGAAACTAGGCTTTACTCTGGATAAGAAAATGGAGATGATGATTATGATGCTCAGAAACTAGGCTTTACTCCAGATAAGAAAACACAGATGATGGTTATAATGGCAAACAGTGAAAATCTGATTAGTACCGGACAATGCAATAACATCAAAGTTTCACTATAAAAAGTTTCTTTCCATGTTGATGTTTTTCTTTTACCCTTACAAGGTTTACAAGGTGTGGACGTTGTGTTAGGGGTTCAATGGCTTCGTACCATTGGTCCTGTTCTTTGGGATTTCGAGAACCTCATAATGGATTTTGTTTTTTTAAAAAAAATGGGCATTGGGTGACATTACATGCTAGTGCCACGCCATCACATCTCCTTGTTAGTAATTAACATATAAAGAAAGACTCATTGTTGAAGCAGCATGCGGTGTTTTTACAAATTGAAGGGGTGACCGAAAAGGAGGAAACTAACGTAGTACTAGGATGTCCCATGACTATTCCAGGTGAACACCACTTGTCAGGAGCTCTCTACCATATAGGGGACAACAATAGCAAGATGTTAGGCTCACCACCGATGAAGATCATAGCCTTTTTACCAAATCAAGCCCCTTTACATTCAAAGGAACATCCCGAAGCAATCTTGGGTTTTGTGCTTAAGCCATTTCTAAACCTTGAGGATAAGGTTCTTAATGGGGAAGGAAATATGTTGCGTGATGATGCCACATAGATGAACAAGCCACCAAGGGAAAGTTGCGGCAAGGGGAGGAGCTAATGTGGAGAACGGTTTCTAACAACCTTAACAGAAGGCAAACGAGTTGGTTAGACGTTCCGCAACTTTGATAAACTGTTTTAGTTGCACTAACCCGTGATTCTAACCTGGATTATTGGGATGGAAGATAGGTACCAAGGGCTGATTTTATGCCCTCTATAGCTAGAGGGAATTAGGATTGTAAAGGCATTAAGAAATTGACTTGTATTTTCCATGGTAATTTCAGGCTTCGGCCAAGTGAGAATAGAATCCCTATTTTCTCTTTGCTTCTCAATTGTTTTCCTTTCGGCATTCCATCATTGATAATCAACGAAAAAAACAGAGTGTTCTAGACTGGGAAGATGTCTCTCTTATGGCTCTTGCTACTAGATCAATGACGCAGGCTCGCAACAACACCTTCTTTTTCACAGAATCCTAGCAAAAGATCGAGACTGGGGTTCCTTCTTTAGGAAGCTACTTCATGTTGCATTTCTAGAAATATACTTATCGACATGGAGAAAGCAGCATCACCCATTTTAAAAAAATTCACCCACGTTTTGTTCATGCACAAGGTGAGTGCTTAGCTCTTTAGGACTTTTTACGGATTGATAGATCAACTTGTTGGGCTTCTTCATGTGCTAGAGAAAATTAACTTGCATGGGCTTTTTCTTTAAAGACCACGAGCTAGGTTCTCTTTGGCTCTTTGGTCCAACTCTATGCGTATCTCCTTTTTGACATAGTTTAGCCTGTAAATTTTTACTAATTTGGACAATAAAAATGTTCCACAAAAGTACACTGTCCAACCATATTCAAAGATATCTTTCCATGCTTAAATAAATTAATTTTCTCCTAAAAGAATTATTTAATAATAAGAGAAATATAATATGTTTAAAGTACATAATCATGAAAGTAAGGCAAGTTATCACTTGTCATAAAAAATATTAGCTTAAACATATCAATAATGAAGGCATCACTAGGTTGCTTAAACTTTACAATTGTTGTAGGGTTTTGATATCACTGGAGATGCAAGGAGGAGGACATTACACATCTTAGTTTTCTTAATGACATACTTTTATTTAGTAAAGGAGACTAAAGCTCTATCCAAGCCCCCATGGTAGGTCTTCAAAAGCTTCGATCAATTTTTGGACTTCAACCAAATCCAATGAAAAGTAGTGCCTACATTTGTAATGTCACTCCAAAGATGCAAAACTTCATCATAATGTTGGGTTATATCTATTTGAGAACTTCCTACAAAGTATCTAGGAGTTCCTTTGTTGCTAAAAAATTTAAAGAATCAAGATTGTAATTCTTGGTGGAGAGGGTCCTTGCAAAAATATAACACTAGACTAGCAAGTTTTTGTCATATATGGCAAGAGTTCAAATTATAAAAAAAAATCTTGTTTTCAATACAAATATATTGGGCATCCCTTTTTGTACCTCCTAGCAAAATATCAAAGCATATGGACCAAGTGATGGGAAGATTTTTGTGGTCAAGCCTGGGATGAAAGATGCATAGTGCTAAAGTGGCTTAGGACCAGGTATGTGTTGGTAAAGCTAAAGGAAGTTTAGGCCTTTGGAAGGTTAAGGATTAGAATATAATTGCACAAACAAAGCATATATGGAACTTACTAAACTCCTATTTTATTAAAAACCAATTCTTTTGGAATGTGCAAATGGGGAATTTCACTTGGACATTAAGAAAGATTCTTAAGATTAAGTCTTTGTTTGTATACCGAATGAAGTGGATAGTAGGAAATGGAAAGTTAGTCACACTATTGGATGACTATTGGCTACTTAAAGGACCACTTGCTAGTAGAATTGGAGAACAAATCATTATCTTCTCAAGAATCCCAAAAAATGCAAAGGTTGTAGTAATAATGCATAATTAGGAGTGGCATTTACCTAATAAAAATAGGTGCTTACAGCTTATGCTCATAGACAACATTAATGTCATTCCAAAACGTGACGACATTAAAGAAGATAAGCTTATATGTATTGAAGTAATGGATGGGAATTTCTCAATCAATTTAGCATGGAAAGCTCTCATTTCCTAACAACCTATAGTTGATTGGTTTGGAATTTTGTGGTTCAATTATGTGATCCTTAATGATAGTATGGTTTGTAATCTAGAATCTACTAATCATAAGGAATAGACTCCACTTTCTCCAAGATCAAAGAGATAAAATTTGTCGCTTGTGTAATATTTTTGATGAATCTCGAGATCACATCTTTTTGGCTTGTCACTAATTGATTGCAATTTGAGCATAGCTAGAAAGTATACTTGATATAAAACCATCATTCTTGTTTCGACAATTAAGAACTAGGTGGCTCTTTCATCATGTAAAAGGAAAACTATTTAACATGTGTTTTGTTAAATTTGTTTATGCTATTTGGAATGAAAGGTATTCTAAGACATTTCGAAACAATATGAATTTTGAATGTTAAAATTAAAAGAAGTTCCAAAATAGAAAGAATAAAAATTGATTCAACTTCAGTAAAATTTTTCTTGGAGTTAATAGTAAGCTCTAACCATAATGTCTTGGATTGGGCATCATGCCTGATAATAAGAAATTCTTTGATTGGAAATTAAGTGATCTCCTTGAAGGCTAAGTAACAAATGACAATATCCAAATTATCCACATAGGCAAAGTATAGTGTAATGACTATGGAACTTATGAAACTGTTGGGATATTGTATTTATTGAATGACTTAAAGGTGAATGTGATGAAGATTGTTTCATTATTAGGTAACAATAAGGTGGCCATACATATTGGAGGTAGCTCAATATTTTATTAAAGAACGAAAGGCAAAGATAACTGTCGTCTGGTACAAAAATAAAAATAAAAAGAAACAAAAAATTGAGCAATAGAGCATCAATACTTGTTCAACAAGCTAGACATCTTCAAGGTGTACATGACACTAGGCTGAGGGCGTTATTAAGAACAACGTACGCGGATCCAACAGGGATCATGCTGACGGAGTAGGACGCCAACTGAGCAATATCTTGAGCATGTAAGCATGCGAACTGTAGAACGGCTGAAAGAGAGGAGAAACACAGAAGTATGCGTGGAATGTCCCGGCGGTTTGGATAGCAAGTAGAAGCGAGAAAACCTAGGTCTTTTTGTGTACATATACTACGGGAAAGGCTTTATATTTTTAAGCTTGAAAGACATCTGTATTTTGTGCTCCATTACTTGAACAATTTTCACAAATTTAACCCACTAATTGTTCATTTCTCAGTACTAACATTACAAGATCTCTTCCATGGTTTTCAGTCTTCGCCCAAGCAATTGATGTTAGAAACTGTCAGGCCCAACCAACATTTGCAAGATCTCATTAACCAAATTAAAGGATGCATCTCAATGACTAAATTTGTACGCGTTACTTTCTGCTTTCAAGCCCAAGTTTCAGATGGATTTTTCATGTTCAAACTTTCATTAGTCTTTCATGCCCGAAAATCAAGTCAATGGATTTGATCTCTACAGAAATCACCAATTTCAAAGGAAGTGATGAAAGAATAAACACAGACCCAACATACATTGTCAAGCTCTCACCAACTAAATTAGATGACACGTCCAACTTGCACTTGTCATCTCCAATAAGATCTTTGAAAAATAACTCTGATTTATCACAGTAAAGACATTTATTAGTTATAATGGATTACCACTCATAAGGTTAAATGAAATATATATATATATATATATCTGAGAAATATACATCCACTAGAAGTTTCGATCGCAACAACCTACACGCAGGAGACAATTATTTCCTCAAGTAATCTACTAGACGGAGAACTTCACCACAAATGAAGAAAATTTTCATAAGCGAGATTTATGTAGCTCTGTGTCTACAACCTAATCGTTCAAACTGTTACATTATCATATTCTTAGAGTGGATTAACAAACATAAATACGGCTAAAAAATTACTCGAGAAACTTAGATCAAACCCTTTCAGAAAATGGTGTAGATAAATATCTACGGGGAATTTTTAAGGGGCTTCTTCTATATTATACGAGGCTATACACAGACATTTATAAAGAGAAAGCGACACCCTTTTACTGGTAAGATAATGTCTGTCAAGAAACTATTGCCGAGTCTCATTAAAACACAAAAAAGTTCTCACCGATGTACTTTTACTAAAAATGAAAAGTCAAGATCCCTTTTTGCCTTTGGAAAAGGGCAAAACTTACAAATCTTGGACTGCCCTGCTAAAACTACTTAGTGAATATGGTTTACAATCTACACTTGTTTTTCATTGGCACCAGCGAGCAGGAAAAAATAAAATAAAACAAAAACTGGCTCCGTCGTCAGGATGATCATGCACCTCGTAAAGATGAACGTTGTTTTATCCGAAACGATTTTATTTTACAGTGCTCACTCCACGATTCATGAATGGATTAAGAATTATATGGTGAAGTATAAGCAGAGCTCAATAGTCTATGCCCGCTGGTGCTTTGTTCTGGCTTTGCTACCTAGACAAGAGTTGACTTCATCTTTAGATTCAGATCTGACTGGATATTACGAACACTAAACTAAGGGTAAACACATCTGTAATAAAGTCTCAAATCAGTTTACATCAGCCAATTGTCGAATAAAAAATTAGCAATATTATATTAGAAGATCCTACGATCTTGGCTTTACGTAAATCAAGGCACTGATAATGCTGACAGGGAAATAAAATTAGATGATTATCGTAGCCTCATTATAGGAGGCCATGTGAAGGCATGCCGATGATATTTCTTCTTGTTCTTGTGATTTAACACACTACTAAATCCGGTTTATCTATATGTCCAACCTATCAATGGAAAAGGGTTTCCTCGCGGCACAAAATACAGAACCTTCATCAATCGTTCTCTTAAGCAACTTCTAAAGTTTTTTGATCTAGATGCGACAAAACATTGTAGTATTGTTGCAAAACAGGTTGCTGGTAAAATTCAGAAGAGTTCCTAGTTTTCCCACAATCAATTGTGTAATGATAGTCATTGAGTGTCTAGCTTAGTTGGGAGCATGCATTACCTAAGACCTTTTAGTTCCATTGAAATCTCAAGTTTTGCCAGCAGGTTCGTGTATGGGTGTGTGTATTGAAGAAAAAATAAAATTGCAAGGGTAGCTTACTGTATTCATGGGGCTTTTATTGATAAGGAAGAAAGAAAAAGGAAGTAACAAGAGGAGAAGGGGCCACAGAAGAAAAAGGTGCAACATGCTATATCGATTTTATTGAGCAAATAACCAAATCTTGACAAGATAGTAATACATATTAAGTCTGTGTATCTTCCAACTGCCTTCTAAAAATCACGGTTCAAATTCATTCAAGTCGAAGGCCTAGTTGGCTTACCATTTCCCGGGAGAGACTCAAGGATCCAGTTATTGCTACTAGAGCTACCACTCCCCCCATCCCTAGGACCAAAGGAAGTGCCCACAGGATGACTCGTGTGGTTGTCTTTATTAATAAGAGATGAGATAGCAGCCGCCACGGCGACCCTAAATTTAGGATCTGAAGCAATTGCTGTCACATTTTCAGCCAATGAATTGTTTTCTTCAGTTTTCCAACCCTTCTCATCCACAGCTGCTCTAGGGCTATGAAATAGGCTGGTCGTCAGAGCACTAGCATTATGGTAACTTTGTTTGCCACGCGTCCAAGTGAAACCTTGAATAGATGATGAATACGAGGAGGGGCTGGCCATTGGGAACTGGGAGGGGTCACAAGAGTTGCTTGTAAGGTCAAGAACAATTCCTTTGGAAGGGTCATTAGGGTTTATGCTTCTAATGTTTGATGGATGCGAATGTGGATTTATAGGGTAAGGAAGGGATGCCTGGGTGAAAGTGGAGGTTCCATCTGAAAGAGGATTGCTTGAATCTAATAACATAAAGGAAGCTGCTGCAGAGGCCGTGGAAGCCATGGCAGTTGCACCGACAGGAAGTGGATGGTTATGTGTACCTTCGTATGTTGTTATAAGTATAGACATATCCTCCAAGCATCTCTGCACCTGCTCGTAAGAACATTCAACAGAAGCTCAATAGGAAGAATTGAAACCCAGGAAAAGGAAATTGAAGTATAACATACGCAAATTCTGTATTGGCATAATGTTGTACCTGTTTCCGAACTGGGCATCCCGGAGCCACTGTGCAACGATAATAGGCTCGTGGGCAAGGATTTCCTTTGGCTATTTTCTGCCCGTATTTCCTCCATTGACACCCATCATTCATCTATACCAAAACTTTTTGACTGAATTACACTCATGTGATTGTGGGCTCGTAATATATTTATGAGAATAAGGTGATAAATAGGAACTCACTGTAGCTGCTTCACATCTGGCCCTGACAGAAACCCTAGCTTTCCTATTGGCCGGGGAGGCAATATGGCTTGTAATTCCTGCCAAATCACTCCGCTGTATCTTGTTTGGTACTGACGTAAAACTCGCCGACTCCGTCTTATACTCCTCTTTGTCTTCCGATTGTTCTGGTTCTTCAACATCTGTATGCAGCCTAAGTGACAATCCTAATTCACTCTCTCTAATAACATCCTTGTTTGATGTTGACCCAGGTCGTCGGTTACTGATACCTAGAATTTCGGGAACTGTCTTTGTTTCTTGACCAGCCTTATCGTTACCGCAAAGGGAAAGTAAGATTTGAGGATCCTATTGAATCGGTATGAAGCAGTTAAAAATTTATCTCATAACACATTGTACATGTTGTATGAGGATCCTATTGTAAAGATTTAATCAAAAGAAAATGCAATTCAATAAACTAGGGAACTAGATATACCTTTTCTTGGTTGTTTCTCTGAATTGTGGAGAATCTCATCTGTAAATCATGGTAATCTTTCATTGTTTGATCAACTATCTTCCTCAACACCTTGTTTTCCTCTTTCATGCGGTTCATCTCCATTATTACCAGAGAGAGCTAGAAGAACATGATAGATTTTATCAGATCCTCGATACAATTACGTCTGAGCAAACTTTCAGAGATATGGATACAAGGAAACAAATGCAGTGGAGAGAGAGAGAGAGAGAGAGAGTAATAATCAGGCTTTCACTTGGGTTTATAAGTCTACCTTTTCAGTCTTCATGCTCTCTCGCAGAGATCCTTGTACTAATGATGCATCATCGTCTACTTCCCCAGGGGTGGCCTCAGCTGCTTCTTCTGTGTCGTGTACATGTACTCCGAATTCCTGCCCTTTTGCCTGTGCTTGTTCATGTGCCTTCTCTTTTTCTTGTTCTCCTCCTCCTCCTCCTTTTTCTTCTTCTTTAGCATCTACCTTCAGTAACAGATGAATCTCCTCCATTTCGCTCTCCTCTTCTCTTCCCATTTAACAAGACAAAATTGCAGAATCTCCTTTTGTGCTGCTTTTGAGGCACCGAAGTCAATTCCCACGTCTCAAAGACTTATTATTAGGCACACAAGGACGCATCTATACTTTGACTTTTATTGGCTCCTCAATAAACCCATATTTAATATAAAGACCAAATATCAAATGACTTTAACATCTATGCGTGCGCGACTATCTATGTGCTAAGGACTTTTCTCATGTCGAAAAGACAGTACTAGCCCTCAAAGTCACTGTTTTGACTGCATTGCCTTGTGTCATTTTACGTTTACAACGCCGTGATAAAGGGAAATTAAATTAATTGTTAGTCATATAACTTATCAGAGTACAAGAGTTCGTTCTAAAATTTTAAAATATTAAATGAGAAAATCTCAACATTTTTTAATTTAAAGTTTCATCCTCTCACCGTTGATGTGGGATATTTATACCTTTAACAGAACCAAATTGTCAATTTAGCAAAATAATAAGTGAAGGTGATTTTATGAATTTCTTGAAACTAATAACTGAAAACTAAGTGTGGGAGAAGGGGCATATAGTCTAAAAAGAAGAAACTCTATTGACTTATATTTGTTGTAATGGACCTTATAATAGTCATTGGTCTGTACTATATTTTAATTTTGTCCACCTTTTTTCAAGGGTTGAAGAATATAATGATTCTATTAAATTTTCAAGGCTTGTCTTTTGTGATCAATAAAAATGGTCAAAGTTCCATCCTATTTAATAAAAAAAAAAAGGTTGAAACTCTCCCTTACTAATTTACACTAATGAAGCAGTATTTATCTGGAGCATCATTGTTATTTTATACTGGACAACTCAGTTATAAACAAAAAGGACACCCATAAACATGCTTATAAAACGCAACTCATTTGGCTTATTTTGAGTGAAACTTTCATTAACAATTTGGTAGCTAATAATACCCGCACACGAAATCCGATGACGAGAAACCTTGGGATCTGATCTTGAAATTGTCAACTCGAAGACCTCACACCTGTCGCTGCTCCCCCAACAACATTTTTATATTATCCTCTCTACCACCTCGCAAGTTGAATGACAAGACTCGATGTTAGCAAAAGTCATGTGTGTGTTTTCCTGGTAAGCTCGAGGTCGGTCATTTATTTATTACGTTTCTTGTCAAACAGTGCTTGAGAATATCAACAGGGAGAGGAAAGGCACAACAAGGATAACGGGTTACTTGCCTGATGGCTTTGTTTCTGATTGTCTATCAAAGTTACCTGCTAGGAGGGATGCACTGCATGTCTATTCTTCTTTGGCTACTTTTTGCCCATATTACTTGCTCCCTGATCGTGGGTCAATGCATTTATTTTTCTTTTCCTTTTTACTATATAATCTTCCTTATAGATCTTCCTTTTTTATTCTTCATGTGAAATTGTTACTCAAGTTTTGTTTATTATACGCAAAAAAATTTCTGTTGAAAATATTTAATGTAGTTGGAGATTTTTCTAAAAAGAATCTTCTACTTGTCAAGTTAACTTGAGCAGGGTTTTTTTTTTTCAGTAAGTGAAATTTAATATATATCAATGATTGATACAAGAGAGCAATACCCCTATGATGAGACTATATATAATATTACATTAAATCAAAAACAATCTTCTCAAGTTTTTATGCATATTGAATATACAAGTTTTCAGCTATTTTAGAGATTCTTTTGATACAATAGAATTAATTTCTTAGAAGCCTTTATGGCTTACAGAATTATATTTAGGATTTCTTTGTATGGTTATTCACAGGTGAAGAAATTTTAAAGAGATAATCTACTAACAGAAAATGTTTTAAGCTTTAAACAATAAAGTCATTGTAGGAAAATAAATTCACTTCACGTAAACATTAAAAAAAAAAAAATTAGAACATTGTAGAAAGCCTGTTATGTCAAAAGCAATATAGGTTTAGGCCATGTTTGATAAAATTTTGCAAAATGCAAAATATCTTCGTAAACCCAAAAGCACATTCAAAGTCCGAAGCAAGTCTAGAGTTGGCAAAAATTTGGGAAACAAGGAGAAATGGAATTAGAAGCTGTACTTATACCGGGTACTTTCCTAGTTGGTTTTGTCCGATCCTTGAAATCGAAACAAATGATAGGAAGAAAGAGAATCCTACCTTGTATTTTCCGCAATGTGGCTAAAATCTATCTTCTCTAAGCAGAGAAAATGCCAGAATAAAATTTCTAGAAACGCCAAACATGGGGAACTTTCATTTGATTTTGAAACAAACCCACCGTATAGAGAACGCAGAGACGGGCTACCACGACTCAGTTTCGTGCGCTTTAGGTGAGAGACAAGGAGTGGGATTTGACTGGAATTATACTGTTGACATTGACGAAAGTGAACAAAATGGCTCAGTAGGAAATAAATACAAAGTACCTCGGCGGCTATGATTAAAGACTTTAAGCATAAGGATGTAGGAAATTATTTGCTCATTTTTTGTTTCCGATCATAATTGGCAGAAGAGCTCCTGATTTTAGTATGTTGTATGGAATCTTATCGTGAAGTTTGATTTCCTTCCCCATGAGTTTGGACGCTGGGGAGCTATGCAACCCAAAAATGAGACGACAATGGCCCCCAGCCATCACAAAAGATGCTTATTTGTAGTGAAAGAGATTCTATGGTTTCCAGTCTTTTCCATTCATTTTCTCTCATTTTCGTCTTGTATGTCCAACATGGGTGCAACCGCCGGCAGGATAATCCTTTTACATCATGTATGTCCAACATGGATGCAACTGCCGGCAGGACAATCATTGTGTTTGTCGATAGTAGCTTCCTCAGAGAAGAACAATCTTTTTTTTTTTTTTTTCCTTGTTGGTAAGTAGTCACATTCAAGCCATTGGATGTTTTCTCTTCCTTTTCTTTTTTAAATTCTCGTGTTATTGTTATTGATAGAATGATCAAATCATTAGAGCTGCTTCCATGATACATACATAGACAGGGAATATAAGCCATTGGTTGCAGAAGCTCCCTCTTCTGGGCTCCAAGTGGCGGATTGTAGTGCAACCGCCCCAGGTAAAAAAGCTTACAATAACAAATTTATTTCTCACGAGTCAGCGGCAGCCAAAATCTCCCTCTTTCTCTCTCTGTCTCTCTCTCTCACTCGCTCCAAATTGACATTTGATACCGTGAAGAGCGGGCTAATCTGCCTTTTCCCTTGTGCACGTTAGATGGAAAGAGGTGGGCTTGGAGCGACCGGCGCCGCAGCCATTTCTCTCGTTAGACGTATATTTAACAGTAGAGAGAAGACTTTTGAAGGATATGAAGAAGGGAGAAGAAACGTGGCTTCTCCTAGCAATTATGGAATACCATGCATGCTGGATGTGGCTTCTCTATGAGCTTAGAAGACGGAAACAAATTATACAACCTTTTTCTGTTTCCGTCTAACGCGTAAAAGAGACATACAAGCAAATCAAGTGCTTGAGCCTTTGTGAAGTGCCCATTTGGTTGGGATGATCAAGCTGGTAATGGTTTACATTGCGTCTAAAGTTGGCTCCCATGTGCAGCCAAAGGTGTCCATTTTCTTCATCAGCGGAAATAGAGGAGGTCAAGTCAAACGAAATTAAAGAAACCCATGTCGGGTCAACTCTGTTGATGTATCTGGTCTGGGGTCACTTTCTCAAGAACCGATTAATTCTCGATCACATCAAATAATTCGAAAATCCATTAAATATTAAAGCAAGTAAACAGTGACAACGACGTCAAAGTAAAAATAAGCACTTGGGAAATGGAGGTAAATCATGCCTAGCATCTAAATGATCGGTATTGTTCTGACTACCATATAGATAATCGTGACATACCATTACCACCTCCCCCCTCCCTCTTCCCAAAAAAAAAAAAAAAAAAAGGGCCAATAGCACGAAAGAAAGAGATCAGGTTACACAAGAAATGCAAGAGTTTAGGTGACTGAGTGTAAATGACTCAATGTATATCATTAGGTGGTAACACCACGACATCCATTATATGAACTTTTCTTCATTCCCTTTCAAACATAGACAATGATACATATCAAAATACATCGTTTCAACAAAGGAGAAACAAATAAAATAGAGTTAAAAATTACAGGAATATCACTTCTCCTACAAAATAATTCTAAACTTGTCCTACTAGGCAAAATGCGTCATTTTACCCATTAATTATTACAATATCCTAATAAGAGAACTAGGTTAAGTTTATTTATCAAG
The DNA here is from genome assembly GCA_028551485.1 of Casuarina cunninghamiana. Lineage (NCBI taxonomy): Eukaryota > Viridiplantae > Streptophyta > Magnoliopsida > Fagales > Casuarinaceae > Casuarina > Casuarina cunninghamiana. The sequence continues at coordinate 13,997,987 of CM052371.1, forward strand.
TGAAAACAAAGGAATTGATTACAACATAGCAGATGACTAAAAGTACTTTAATTGAGGAAGAAGAAAGATTCAAAACCAACTTTAAGAACAACAATCAAACCGTTGAAACAATGGTAATAACTATTAAGAAAAAAATGATAATAACTACATTTGACAAACCGGAAGCTCTTCAAGAATAGTTGTTACATTAAGAAAGTGAAGGAAGACAACTTTAGGGCTGGATACAACACATCTATGAAGTCTACTATTACATCTCATATCGTCATATTGATAATGAAACCTTACCCTGTGTGCATTTAATGAAAAGGTTGAGAGGATGCAAGTTACTATTATTTCTTTTTTTGCTTTTGTGCTAAGTTTATTTATTTTTCTTAATAAATGATTTGCTACAAAAGGATTTTTTTTTTTTTTAAGTGAACGTGCCACAGTCAATTTCTCCTTTTTTTTTATTTCTTTTTTGTTAAAGACGAAGAGACAAATTTTATTTTCTCTCCTATTCTATTTACTATAGCTATGAAGAATCAAATTATCACTATATTTATTCCTTTTTCTACTTCTCCTTCCAAGTGCAGGATAACCCCAAGGGGTTGTGGGTTTTTATATGCATTTAATGAAAAGGCTGAGAGGATGCAGCCCCACGTGGAAGAAGAAGGAATTAAATTGGTAGCGTTGTAGACTAAACACCCCCTTACCCGGTCGCTAGTATATACATAGGGAGTTTGAATTCAAAGAAATCATGTCTCTCCAAGGGAGTTTGAATTCAAACCCTCACAAATATTTCTTTGCAGTCGCTGAAAAATGGAGCACATGCATGTGAAAGCTTAACCATGTAAATTCTTTCGTTGACGGCTTTTCTTAAATTTAAGACGGGACAGGTTTGTGTTCACTTTTTCTTTCCACTAGCTAGACAAGTACATTCATAATCATGTTCCTCATAAATCATAAATCGTGAATAGAATACGGTATTTCTTTTTCTTTCTGTTCATTTTTCCTCGCTTCTCTGAGCCGATTCGACAAGAATCAACAACATCACTGCTAAGCACTTTAAGAAGAATCTTTGGTGAATTTCGAACGGGTTCTCTTGTCGTTTGCCGAACTTCTTACCATAGGATGTATGTCCCAGACTGCAGGGCTTTGAGAAAGCAAATGACGTCAAGAAACAACTTGAAAAAGCAGATCATTTAAGTGTTAAATGAATATAAGATGATTCCTGATATGCTGCCTATATTCTGTGTAATATTTTGTATTAAATGCATTAATGTGTATATCTTATATAGAATTGGTCCTATACTTATAAGAGGAGGCTTAATTGTACAGATTGCATTGCAATATCAATAGAAGGTTGATTCCCACATTCACAGGTTTCTTATTTTCTTATAACATGCTTACGTCTTAACCCAATGGGTTGCCTCTTCGCTGGTCTACGGATGTATTCCAATGAAGTTTTTTCTGGTGTTCTTCGGATCCTCTATATCTTTTTGGTGAGCCCATCCAAAATATTTAGTCCCCCTACTCCCCGGAATACCTGCCACTCAACCCAGAGCTTCTAGGAAACAAACTCATGTCCCATTCCTTAAAAACTGTCCATGTTATTCTACACAGCAGCATGTTATACACGCATCAGTCCAGTCGTATAAAACACATAGAGGACAACGTACTTCCGGCTGGGTAAAATGCTCATTGGTATGGAAAAGAAAAAGGTAAGTCGAAACTTTTGCGTCCAGTATTCAGAGAATAACTGAGGTAAAACTGATATCCCATACTATTCCTACCTCTTCGATCAACATTCAAACTAGGAAAATCCTAAGTTTTAAGCGGGGTTGTCTTTGCCAAAAAAACTGAGCAAAAACATCGTTTCTCCATCAAGGTGTTGAACAAGAAGATGAAGAGGCTCTTTGCGTGCCAATGGAGGTAGCGTATTTACGGAAATGCTAAATTTGCAGACTTAGAGAATGGGCAGTAAGATGACATAAATTGGTTTTCCTCAAGAATGGACCAGTCATGGCTTATTCCAGACAACAGACAGCAAACGTCCCATGATCTCACTCAATCAAAATGAAAGGAAGATGAAGGTAAAGCATCTCCGCAATCATATTCAGCCTTTCTTGCTTTGTTCAGACATTTGCCAAATCAAGATTCTGACTAAGCAGCAGCACAACCTCAATTCGGAAGAGACGCCAAAATGACTGCCATCCTGCGAGTTAAGTGCCAGTGAAATCTTTGGCAGCATTCCCGGAGAAGTTCTGGCGGTGGCCGCAACTTCATGTACTGCAGAACACGAGCACAGATATTCTATATGGTAATGATAATGACAGAATGTAGTAATTACAGAACATGGAAATCTGTTGGCACTGAGAAAAGATAAAAGCAAGTATATCTAGAAAAGCATTCACCTCCGTGCTGAAAGCTCTAATCTCTTCCTCTTTAAGGCCTTCACCCTCTCCGGAATTTTCCCTCCACCCAGATGATCGTAAAAATACAACCTCTTCCTCATCTGGATGAAGAATTGCTTCAACATTTCTAAGACACTTCACATGGAAAGCCATTGCAACCCATCTCTACATTTCTGCTATATCATTTAATGAGTCATCATTATGAAAAAGCCATTGCAGCCCATCTCTACATTTATGCTATTCATTCAATGAGTCATCACAATGACCGAAGAAATTGCTGTTAGAGGCAATTCTCTGGTGGTTCATAGGTCTATAAGATTCCTCAAAGTGAGAGAATTGCTTCTTTGTGGGATATAGGGATTACTTCTCCCAAACCCCATAAAACCACCTTTGTGTGTGTGTGTGTGTGTTCGCTACTTGATCCATGTATTTTCAAAGAATATCCATATAAGATATTGAACAAATGTATTTGAGAGTTATCTATAAACAATGTCTTGGAAAATCTTAAAGATGGACCTAATGGAGACATTGGAAGCAAATCAAGGGTGGATGCAACTAGATTCTATTGCTTAAATATTAAAAATAAAAATAAAATAAAAACTATGGAGAACAATGAATCAACAATGCTGTTTGAAACATTGCATGACTCATCTAAAATTAGAGGGTTGTTAAAAGAAGTAACTCTGTGTCACACTTTGGGTAGCTCTAAATTTTCCTCGCCTTTTCATCTTCTTCATGTAGATTTAGAACTGCACTTATCTTAATCTGACTCATTAAAAGCGATGAACAGATGCAGTGAGCTTTCTCTGCAGCAAAACTTTATATAGAAAGGCTAGGGGCAGAGATAAAAGACTATAATGGTTAAGCAAGCATCTGAAGAGAGGAAAAAGAAGTGTGGAGTCAGGTGAGCCATTTATTTAAGGGCCCAGACCTTGTGGCAGCCAGCGATAGAGATGAGGGTTTCAAGGGTACTTTTTTTTTTTTTTTGTGAAAAGGTAAATTGTATTAATACATATTAAAGTACAAAAGCACAAGGGTATATCCCAGTATTACAAAAGTCACCATATCTATGAAAAGATGGAAGTTGGAAGCCTCCAAATCTCATTCAAAATAATATTGCATTGAGAAGATTTTATATTTTTAAACAAAGAAGCTCTCCCTCGTACTATCTTCTTTATTTTCGCTAAGAGAATAGGAATATCCATTGTTTTCCCCTGAAAATGTCTTTTATTTCATTCAGCCCATATACAATAAATATAACCTAAGAAAGATATCTTGAGAAGTTTGGTAGCTATATCCTTTCCTTTTATTGTTGGATAAGAAAGATATCTTCAAGGGTACTTATTTTGACTGATTTTAAATGGAATCCATTGACGTGTGAAAAATGTTGTTTCTGAACAACTACAAATGAATTTACTTTCATCGGTCCAAACCACTTTAAATATATTGGAAGTAGACACCGTAAGTACATTGATACTTATTAAGAAAGGATTTACAGACCTTTGTAATGTTAACAAAAGCAAGTCTATAAGCATTGCACACCGCACCCATAAAATTATTCAAAATGTATAGTTTGAAGCAACGACGTTTCTCAAATTAGGAAATTCAGAAACCAAATTAGTGTTTCAATTTACGTAGCATGAATCCCAGCTTATTTTACGTCACAGAAGTCATTGTCTGAAGGCAGCGTAAAACCGAAATCCAACCTAGTGCAACTAACACCACCATAACAAGAGACTCTTTTCAGAGTAGACTCAAAAATCTAACTGTTTACTGTTTATCTATAGACCTAAACACTTTCAATACGGGCCAAGTCAGTGTTATGTTCTGTTGAGTTACAACATCAAATCAGATACATCAGATTAACAGCGGAGGAGCTATAGAGGAAATGAAGTCTGCCACGTAAAAGCTCAAAAAGAAAAAAGAAAAAAGGCTCATGAGAAGAAAACATAGGCTAAAAGCAGAAAGCATAGAGTAAGCACTTGAGGAGTTGATGAAACTATCAACAGTCTTTCATACTTTAAAAACTAGTCATTTCAAAATTTTGAAATTTCATATTATGCAGCAACTATTGACTTTTGTGTCTGAAATAAACCTCATTTATAAATTGAAAATGTTGGTTGAAATTGAAGAAATTAGAAAAATAACTTCTACTATAATCACATCAGACAAGACACAGTACATAACAATCCTTGATTGATAGTTTTATGTATTGATTTCGCCAAAGCTGTTCTCAGTGTTCTAACCAGTCATCATAGCTTTGACAAACGCGAGGCTTAGTAAGATCATTTTTCCTCTCATTTCTCTTAAATCGATAAGTATATTATGGGTTACTTTGAACTAGACTCTGAAGCATGCTTTCTTTTCTTGTATCTTCTTCTTCTTCCTTTTTTTGCCCCCGTGTCTCTCAACTGAAGCTTTGTTTCAATTTCCATTGATAACAGCTTGTAGTTTAATTTTGGTTGGATGCTGTCCAATTCAACTAAACAGGAGAGGATACTAATCTACATGTGACAAGCACAAATCCTCCATCGAGGTTATTTAATCACAAAAATCAACGGGCAATAAAGAATAAAAACTAGTCTAAAATAATATCTGAATGGTACTAGTCTATAGAAATAGAAACTCTACTGAAAGCAACAGGGAAAGATATTGGTGGAAGCTGCACAAGCTGTGCACTATGAACATTTGCTCAAAGAATGAGGTACACAAATTTCCTCAATATATACATCCACATCTACTAAAAGGCTACTGAAAGTAATCTACTAATTACAATTGTAGATGGGTTGCAAGTCACCTAAGGGCCCCCAGATGGTACGCAACTAATACCCCTCTTTCAAACCAAAGATTTGTGAAGATAAAATGCTCTAAGTTTGCTTAATAGATAATAATGTTGCTTCCCGCTAAGGGCCTTGGTAAAGATGTCTGTAGATTATTCTAAGCCTAGCATTTGTCATGTTCAAATGATACCTCTGTGAATTTGTTCCCATATGAAATGCCAATTAATCTTGATATGTTTAGTTTTTTCATGTTGAATGGGATTAACTATTATTTTCTGTCAGTTTCTTTGTTGCAAAAGAAAGGTATGGGCAACTTGAGAGCAAGTCCAAAATCTCTAAAAAAAACTAATGAGCCACATAATTCACATACCATGATGCTTAAGGCTCTATATTCAACCTCTACTAAGGACCTCAACCTTGTTGGTTGTTTCTTCATTCTCTATATAAAATGAGAAAGCCCCTAGCCTTACACAATATCCTATGAGTGATTTCCTCATCATCAATTACGTATCATAATCCAAATCATAGAAAGCCTATAACTTTAATTGTGAAGACAAAAAGACGAGAAGTCCTTGGCCAAGTGCATTCTCAATATACTTCATAACTCTAAGTATAGTGTCCATGTGTGACTGCTTGTTGAATGCATAAGTAAGATTTGACCTTGTAACTATTAAGTACATTAATTTCCTAACCTAGTGATGATAAAAGGATGAATCATTAAGGACTAGATCTCATTCTCTATCTAGCTTTATACAAGATCCTATAAGTGATCTCCTCATCATTAGTCAAGTTTCATAGTCTAAATCACAGAAGATCTTTAGCTTTAATGGTGAAGATGAAAGGAAGAAAAGTCCTTAGCCAAGTGCCTTTTTGATATACTTTATAGCCCAAAGTGCAGTGTCCATGTATGATCACTTCAGGGCATGAGAAAATTGACTCAATTGTTGAATGCATAAGTAAGATTTAACCTTGTAATTGTTAAGTACATCAATTTCCCAACCAAACAATGATAAAAGGATAGATCATTAAAGACTACATCTCGTACTCTATCTAGATGCTCAACATCATGCTTTGTTGTCATAAGTTTTAAACCTTATTCTATAAGAGTGATATCATGCTTAACCCTTAATAATCCTGCGATAGGAATCAACCCCAATGATTACTTATGCTAGTTTATGCATGTCCCATCTTTGGATTGAGCCATCCCTATTTCAAAAAAAAAACTTCAATTATCCAAATCTTTCATGTGAAAATTGAAATCCAAGTAACTTTCCAAATAAGCAATAGCATTAGTATTGTTAATAGTGATCAATGTATTATCTACACAAAATCACTATAGTGTCGCCTTCACGATGAGTGAATAAGGCATAGTCATGTTGTGACCACACATACCTTATTGTTGTTAATGTGTTTATAAACTTTGTGTACCATTAATCCAAGGCTTGTTTCAATCTATATAAAGACTTGCATAAGCAACACACTAGTCTTTTCCTTTGATTATGATGTTTCTAAGATATATGCATGTATACCTCATCTAACAAATCACTATATAAGAATGCATTATGGACATCCAAGTGGAATAATGGCAAATTATGGGTTGTTGCAAGAGAAATGATTGCACATACATTAATCATCTTTGCAGTGGGTGCAAAGGTCTTCTCATAATCAATCTATTCTCTTTAATGATAACTTTTTGCCACTAGCCTGACTTTATATCTCCCTACAACCCTTTTTAATTGTATTTTATCTTATACACCCATTTGTAATCAACTGCTTATATCTAACTAGGTAACTGAAAAATCTAATGTATGGTTCACCATCAAGGCCTCTAACTCACAATCAATAGCCTTTACCTAATTATTATCCATAATTGCCTTTTAATAGGAAAAAGGCTTCTAGATGGCTAAAAATAAGGCTATAAAGTATTTGTGATGTGGTGAAAGTCAATCCATAGATGAAAAATTGGTAAAGGGATAATGAGTGGATATCAAGTCCAAAGATAGAGTGGAACATACATAATCAGATGCTCATGTAGGTGGTTTAGTAACTCCCTTTGACCTATAAGATCTAGTTAGTGAAGGATAGGTATTTGGAGAAGGTTCTTGTGGTGCCTTTAAAGAATGCTCTAGAGGTTGTCCTAGTGGTGGAGCTAAGAGGTCTTATGAGGTTGTCCATGTTTGGGTAGGCATGGACTCATTCGCTAAGGATCTATGACTATCTAATAAGGCTAGTCAATAGGCTCATGAGTGTCATTGGAAAATAAAAACTCCAACTCATGGAAGATGACATTATAACTAACAAAGAATTTACTAAAAGTTAGGTCAAATAAAAGATATGCCTTCTAAGGAGGAAATCCCACAAAAATACAAGGTATTTCTATAGGAGTAGTTTTGTTATCTAGGCAAAGTGAAATGGCACAAGATCAATACTAAAGACTTGCAATGATCTACAATAAGAGGATGTTCATAAATGACCTCAAATGGAGTGTAGTGTGAAATGGCACATGATGAAAACCTATTTGTAAGGCAAGTTGCTATAAGAATATACTCCATCTAAAAAGGGGAAGGAATACCAAGCTACAACATTAATGCCCTAATGACATTCAAAAGGTGTCAATGCTTGTATTTCACCACTTCATTGTTAAGGCATATAAACACAACTACTTTCATATAGATTTCTCATGAAATCAAGGATGAGGAAAATGAACAAAAAGAATTTAGTCCCATTATCTAACTAAATATGATGGATAGAACACCCAAATTAGGTAGATACCATAAGAACAAAAGATTGCATGATGGGAAATACTTGATTTTTAAACTTAATTAGGAATGTCCAAGTGACCCAATTTTATTTTTCTAAAATGGTTAGGAAATAACTTGCACCATCATGAATAGGGACCCAATGTGGTCCCTAAAGATCCATGTGGACTAGTTGAAAATTATAATTGTTTTGATTTGATTGTGGTCAAATGGAAACTAAGTCTACTAAGACAAAGGATACATTAAGCAAGAAAAATCATCAATGTGCTCCAAAGTTTTACCATGCATGATAAGATACTTGAAAGATGGATGACCAAAACATTTATGACATAGATCATAGTTACATCATAATAAATTTAATAATAACAAAATCCATACTATGACAAAAGGAAATCAAAATATGGATCAACTTTTATAGAAGACATCAAGTAATAAAGACCCCCATGAGCCTTATCCTACTCAATCACTATCCTAATCAAAATGTCTAAGAAAACACAAAAACCAAAAAAAGAAAATAATAATAAGTTATTATATATTATCTATTAGAAATTTGATAATAGATATGAGACTATATTTGTATTTGGTACATATAACACATGCTTAAGAGTCAAGGTTGGTGTTGGTTGGCTAAACGCCATATGTGTGAAAATTGTACATGTTCTATTAGGCAACTATATGGAAAAATACTTATAATAATCATTAGCACACTCCCAATAACATGTGAATTTATCCTACCAATAAGCTAGCATCAAACAAAAGTAGTAATGATTCCTATAATAAAACGCCACATTCTTAAAAAAGTGATTTATCTAAGTAATCCAAAATCAAATAAATGTGATAAATGAGTACTTGGATTCAAAATTTAGTTGATCACTTGGTAGTTATAATTGTGAGGTGGTTAGATCATATGTATAGACTATATCTCTTTCTTTTTTTTTATTTTTTTTGTTTTTTGGATGAGATTGTGACTATTTTTTGTGTTGTTTTAAAATAGAATGAGAAATAGTTTGTTTATGACAAAGAAATCACTAGGGATGCTTTATGGGTGGTTTGATAAGGGTGGGGGGACTTAGAAGAAGATTTTCTATAAAATATTATAGAAAATCTTGTATAGAAAAAATAGCACAAAAAGAAACTTAAAGAATGATATAAAAAACTTGAGAAAGAAACTTTGAATTCAATAATTTTAGTGTACAATCAAATGTCTTTTTTTATAGGAGTCAAAAATCAAATTGAAGAAAAGACAGAGAGATTTATGCAACTAATTTTTTGTTCATGAAAAATAAGTAAATCCATAGAATACAAACCCTTTGATCCTTTGAACTAAAATACATTAAATGAAATGATGATTTTTCTCATTTTCTTGTGTAATAGATTGATCGTATTCTTCTGATTGAAATAACTATGAATCTAGCTTTAATCACTTTCAAAAATGTTTAAAAATCATAGAGATACAAAAATGTATGGGCATAAGGTTGAAGACAATGTAGGTGAGGTACACACGTGCATCTTTACTTTGGCAATTGTTTGCCTTGGTGGTGTTATGCATGTATCACATATGCTCACCTTTCCTTTCTCATGTATTGCACTATTGTTATTTAATCCTAACATCCCCTTGCAAGTTGAAATGTCATTCCACACCATAAGCTTGTTTTGAAGTAATTTGAATCTAATGAAAGAGAGATCCTTTGTGAATATGTTGGCTACTTGATCAATTGATGATATGAAATATAAATAAAGTTTTTTGTTTTAATTCGTTCATGATAAAGTGAAAATTAATCTTAATATATTTTGTTTTGACATTAAAAACAAGATTTATTGTAAGGTAAAGTGTAGACAAGTTGCCACACCATAGTGTGGAAGGATGTGGTAGTTGGATATGCATATATTGTAACAAGGTTTCTATCCAGATAAGTTTTGCAATAATATTAGCAAGATCTCTTGCTTTGTCTTTTGTCTTGTTTTTGGGAGCAATAGTCTTTTGTTTTTGGGAACTCCAAAAAATAAGATTAGTTCCAAAAAAAATACAAAATCCTCTTGTTGATTTTCGATCATCACAATCACCAACCCATTTAGTAGAAAAATAGGCATTAAGATTAAGAGTCAACGGTTTTGAATTTTGAATGCCATATCTAGGTGTATTTTCTAGAAATCATAGGATATGCTTAACATATGTCCGATAAGTAAGTATAGGTTTGTGCATGTGTTGATAGGTAGTATTAATGACATATGCAATATCAAACCATATAAGAGTTAAGTATTAAAGAAATCCAACAATACTATAATAGTGTGGTCAATCAGGGTGGTTCACCATCATGTATTGATGGTGGATGACTTGTAGTGTATGGTGTAGAGACATCTTGAGCTTCATGCATTTTGGCTTGAAAAACAATGTCATGTGCAAACTTTGCTTGATGAAATAATAGGCCATGAGTGGAATATTGATCCTCAATTCTCAAAAAAAGTGTAAATTACCTAAATTTGTGATGTTAAATTTAGCTTTAAGCTAGTCAAGGATATGTGACATTGGCGACATAACATTATCTATATAAATAATATTATCAACATAGACGAGAAGAAAAATATTATATGTGGTTGTATGTAAAGTAAATAATGAGAAATTTTAAATCCAATGTGTTGAAGAAATTGACTGAGAAGATGATTGCATGCTTAAGGAGCCTATTTTAATCCATATAGAGATCATTTTCAATGACATAGGTGAGATGATTTGGTAGAATAAACAAACCTTGTGATCGTATCATGTATACTTCTTTATTTAGTATGACATGTAAAAAAAACATTTTTGACATCAAGTACCATGGCATCATGAATTATAGTACCCTTGTCATCAATGTTAGTGATGAATTCAACAGGACAAGGATAAGAGCTATCAACCACCTCCAGTAAACTATTGTCTTGGAGAAAAGGCTCGATGCGAACCTTCTAAATGAAAAAGTATGGACCTTCTAAGTGAAACCAATAGATGGAATGGAGGGTGATCTTGGATTAGGCCGTGGCAAAGCATGAGCAGCAACATGTGTGTTGTTGTTGTTATTGGAAGCCATTGGAGACATGAAAAAAGAAAGGATCAAAATAGATTTTGCCCAACGACTAAATTAATACCAAATATTATAGAAAATCTTGTACAAAAAAAATAACACAAAAAGAAACTTGAAGAACAATATGAGAAACTTGAGAAAGAAGCTTTAAACTCAATAATTTTAGTGTGCAATTGAATAACCTTTTTATAGTAGCTGTACATCAAATTGAAGAGGAGATAAAGAGATTTATGGTAGTTAATTTTGTTCATGAATCTCCTTGAAATCAGTAAAAGCATAGAATACAAACCTTTTGATCATTTGAACCGAAAATACATTAAATGAAGCAATAATTCTTTTCATCTTTTTGTGTAATAGATTAACTGTATTCTTTTGACTAAAATGATGATGAATCCAACTTTAATTGCTTTTAAGAATGTTTAGAAATTGTGGAGATACCGAAAACATGCAGGTGCAAGGTTGAGACAATGCATGTGAGGTAAATGCGAGCGTGTTTGCTTCAATAGTCATTTGCCTTAGTGGTACTGCATGTGTATCACACGTGCCCAACTTTCCTTCCACATGTGCTACACTGTTGTTGTTTAATCCTAATAAGGGGATAACCTTCTTATTGAGTGGGGTGATTCGGTGGCTAGGGGTGGCTTTGTAATGAAGTGAGGCACTAGGGATGGGATGGGTGGTGGGTGATTGTTAGGATTGGTGAAACAATTAGAGGGTATGGTTGTCATTACAATCAGGGGTCTTTATATAATTGTGGAACTAGGAAATATCTTTTAGATGTAGTGGGTTTCCTAGTAGTATTGGATTAGGATTTTTATCCTTATGTGGAAGTAGGTTTTCCTAGTAGTATTCAACTAGGATTCCTTTAGGGTTTCTCTATAAATAGGGAAAGTATAGAGAAACCTAATGGGCAAATTGAGACAGTCCCCATGGGGGGCTAATTGTTGAAGAAGGCCCCTCTCATGGATTCAAGTTGATGAGAGAATCCATTAAATACCTATTTGAAGAGAGGGAATGTATGAGAAAATCTAATGAGAAGAGACTATAGGGGACGTAGGACAATATGATGTTCCGAACCTCTTAAATCTGTTGTGTTTGGGTGTGTGCGTTCTTATATTTGTGTGTTCAATCTCTATGTGGATGACACAACTTTGTTGAATTCTCCTAACAGTGATATCTGGTGGAAGAAACATTAGGATCAAGCTCTAAACCAATCAATAGGGTTAAAAGAATATAAATATTTGAAAAATTAAGGCAAAATTTCTCTTATTAATATCAAAACAATTAAAGTAACATTGAAACACTAATTATCACTATGTTACTATTATCACTAGATTATGGTTTTAACTAAAGCTAATAATAATTAATACTAAATATATGGATATCTAGGTGCCTCTTCCCTGGGCCCTAGTGTCACAGCCTCGTGGGGTGCTAGTCTCAACAGAGATCTGGGCCAGCCACTACATGCTTTCAGTTAACCAACTGAAGGTCCTAACAGGATGATTTTAGTCCGTCCCGAGACTACTCGTTGAGATATCGGTAAGAATAAAGAGTAGACAAAACACAAGTCTGAGTATACATCCTTATTAAACCAAAAAATTGTCCAAGTTACAAGCAACAAGGCAAACAAGTTACAAGCAACAGGACAAAGACTCTTATACACCCAACGGGGTTACACTATATACATGCGTCATTTTACATTGCATCACAGTGGAATTATAAATATAACATAACATATCACAAACAAAGGTACAAAACATGGGCACCACCCGAGTGGATAACCCAACACAAGGAAACTAAACAAGCAGGTCACATCCTCCATTGGTAGATCCCTCAGCCTGTACTGCCGGTCCGGAACACTAGCCTTTCTTTTACAGAGTCTCCTTATTTATATATTTGTAGTCCTTCAGCAACTTCTCTTTTTATTTTACAGAATTCTCATCTTATTTGTATTATTCTAGAACCTTTATCTAAAATCTATCTTAAATCATGTTGGTCGGCCCGGGTCATAATAGAGGAGGCTTGTCGAGAAGGGAGGGTCGGGGTGATAAGAAGAAGGTGAGGGGAGGATGGAACGGCTGGAGATGGGAAAGTGGGTGCGGAATGGAGACCGGTGGGGAGGCGGTGGAGTATATCAGCAGTGGGCGGAGAGGGCAGCTTGCGATGGCTAGTCTGGGGCAACTTGGGAGTCGTCTTGAATTTGAGAACATTGTCGTTTTATTCGTGAGAAGATCACGCAGTTTGATTAAGATTAAACATGTGAAGACTAAAGAATTGCCGGCAGAGGTACTGACCAAGACACTGGGAACATGACAGTATGATCACCTTTTATCCAAGATTTGAATAATCAACTTCTATCGATTATCCACCTGAAGGAAGGGGGTGTTGGACAAGCACCAAATGGCAATGGGGTCTGACACACTTCACTGGGTTGCTGGCAGATTATTCCATCTTTCTATTTATAGATGAGTTAGGTTTGTTTTCTTTCCTTTGAGCTGGTTGTGTATTTCCATGGCCCTTTTGTGGTCTGTAACTCTTCGTTTTGCATCATATATGGCATATGAAGGTTCAGATCATCTTTAAACACGTTGTAGAAATTAGGTTGACATGCTTATTCAATATTGTTTCAGAGAGAGGGGAACAGTCCGAGGAACCTTATTCCTACATGTTCTGGTTACTGTGAAAAGACAGTAATCGATAAACTGGACATAGCTGATATGGAAAGGGCATGGAGGAAAAAGACAAAACACGGAAGAGCTGCGACTTGGCAGCATACCGCAGACCAGAAACTCCGGAGCTACGAATATCTTTTCCTCTTTCGTATAGTATTAGAAATGGGTATTGCCTAACGTTAAAGTTTGACCTTAGACTTTTAAGCTTATAAATATTAAAGTTTTTCTTAATCCTGCAAGGTTTTGAGATGGTCGTACACTAATAGAAAACAATGATTAAACGCGCAAGGAAAAAAGGAATGAACGAGGTTCCGCAGCCTTTCAGAGATGAGAAGCTGACACAGCCCGAGCAGGCGGTCTCAGTCAAATACGCACGGGCAGGCTGGCGTCACTAACACCCGCCCTGCCGCCGCTTTTCGTGTGTGTGTGTCTCTCTCTCTCTTTCCATCATTCTTTTCAGAAGCCCATCTGTTGGCTCGCCTGGAGCAACGGAGACCCGGCATGGATGGCAAGCAAAAGCGCCTTCGGCCCAAACTCGACCGCCGAAACGCCATCAAGAACATCGACTATGACGCTTCGTCCTTCGACGATGATCATTCTTCGCAGCGCTCCGGTCTACGAGGCCGCTCCCTCGAGCTTTATCAGTTCTCCGACACCCAAAGCAGCTTCAGAATGAACGGCAAAGAAGGCGAATTCGACCTCATTTGCCGCTCCTTGGGACTTTCCGGGCCTGAAGACTTCGTCATCCCTACCACCGCCTGGGAGGCCCAGAAGGCCCGTCCTTCCTCCTACCGCGCCTCCCGCACTCCCCTCAGAATTCGCTCTTCTTCGCCTATACAGGAAGAACACCACGGTGACTTTTCGGCGGCTACGGGTGTCCTCGGTGCAGCCGACTCCAAGCAAAAACGTCCCAATTTGGCTCAACTTGAGAGCAGAGTAAGGCCTAGCCTGGACTCTCTGAATATTGAGCCCAGTGGAGGAATTAGGGGTGCCCGGCCGCCAGTTCTGTCTCCGGTTCCGGTGGATAACGTGGCTTCCACTGGGGATATGTTGAAAATATTTGCTCCTCCTGAAAATCACACCGCTTCTAAATTTACTATTCCCAATTTAGTAGATGAGAAAGAGGTCAGTCGAGGACTTGGCTGGAAAAAAGATTCAAAACTTGGGATGAGGGTAGGAGAGACAGAATCTTGTCTGGCATCTTGTTCTTCAAGATCGAACTATGACGATAATGGGGATCATGATGCTGTCGTTTCCACATCTAGCGTGCTTTTACCAAGAGGGAGATTCAGACGCAGTATTACGTCGTGGCAGAAGGGTGACCTGCTGGGAAGTGGGTCTTTCGGAACTGTGTATGAGGGCTTCACGGAGTAAGTCATGGCAATTTGTAGCATATCCTTTGCTTCTTTTTGTCCAATTTCTTGCTTCTGGTAGTAAATTATCTAGTGGTGGTTTTCGCTTCTCTCCCTCATGTCTCTCTTCTCCCCCCCCAACTCCCACCTTTTTTTTTCTTTTTTTTTTGTTCTGTTTTATTTAGGGATGGGTTCTTTTTTGCTGTAAAGGAGGTTTCGCTCTTGGATCAAGGAAACCAAGGCAAGCAGAGTATTTTACAACTTGAGCAGGTGAAAAAGAGTTGTTGCTTCTGAAATTGTCAAAACTTGTGGTTTATTATTCTTCATCTTACTCTCCAAGCAAACAGTTTTATTGGAATTAATACTTTAATTTCCTTCAAATACTATTGATTTTGCAGGTTGAGATCCCTTTTCCTAATACCCTGCTTGTCTGTTTCAGGAAATTTCTCTCTTGAGTCAATTTGAACATGAGAATATAGTTCGGTATCTTGGGACGGATAAGGTTTGCTTTTTCTTTCTTTTGACTCGGGACTCGTATGTAGGTTCCTACAACTCATAGTCTTGGGCTTAGAACGTATATTCTTGACCACTCCCTCTATGTTTTCGGAATGAAAACCTCCGTATTTTTATGTGCATTCCCTTTTCTCTCCCTTTATTGCTACTTCTTTGGGAAATGGACCTATTATATACTTTTTTCTGAAAGCCTGATGGATTATTATTCAAAATTTATTGAACTGCAGTCAAATTGTCCCATCCTTTGGTCATTGTTCTCTTTCTGAGGTAGATCAACTTGTCCTTTTTGATTTATGTTCCATCCTGGCAGACAAAAATGGGAATTGCATAGTATGAATATTTAAGGGCATCTGTTACCCTTTCTCTTCCATTTTTTTTCCTGAGATGTAAGGCTTAGTTTTTGGAATCTGTGTTTAAATACGAACCTATAATCTGCCATAATTCATGGTCTCTTCTATGGGGTTTTGTGGCTGCCTTGTACTACTTATTAGTACACTATATCTTAAAGAAAGCGTGGCACTACTTTTAAGTGGGCATATGGTTTCATTAGTTTATTTACTTGCTTTAGTTTATGTATCTTTTATGTGGCTTATATCTTTGCTGTTTACTTCAATCTTTTGTGGTTGTAGCCCCTCACAATAATTTATATTCAATTGTGTTAAGCTTGTTTACTTTAATCTTTTATGGTTGTAATCCCTCACAAAAATTTATATTCAGTTGTGTTAAGCTTTTCTTTCTTGTTCATAAATGATCACTCCAGGATGAAAGTAAACTTTACATCTTCCTTGAGCTTGTAACAAAAGGTTCACTTTCAAGTCTTTATCATAAGTATCGCTTGAAGGATTCTCAAGTTTCTGCTTACACAAGACACATTTTGAATGGCTTGAGATATCTTCACGATCGGAATGTGGTTCACAGGTGTGACATGATACTACTATCAAGTTTTTTGTTTTGATATCTTACCTTCTCAGAAATTTTGTATTTGGTATGTTCCTCAATTTGCAAAGCACTAGTTTGTACCACTGCTAACCACATATTTAGTAAATCAAACCAGTAGTCAACTAAGTTATATATTATGGGGACGTGATTATTAATGGCCACATGGTGCAATTTGATTACAGTTCATGGGAAAGCATGCATGCCAGTTCTTAGAATGGATTTTGGAAATGGAACATGGAAGAGTCACTTGATCGTTTGTTTCGACATAGTTTAAAGAGAATTTAGATTGCATTGTGCTCTAAACTTGTCTTTTCCCCTTCTGATTTTCAAGGGATATCAAATGTGCTAATATATTGGTGGATGCAAATGGATCTGTCAAACTTGCTGATTTTGGTTTGGCAAAGGTACTTGTGTCTCAATGAAATTGATTTTTTTTCTTCTGCCAACCCTCCCCTACACCTGGGCTGCCCACGTGCGGATGGGTGTTTGGGACTTCAGTGCTACGAAATGCTTTTGTACTTAATATGATATGGAAAATTATTTCTTTTCTCAGGCAACCAAATTGAATGATGTTAAGTCTTGCAAAGGCACTCCATTCTGGATGGCCCCTGAGGTGAGCCTCCTTTCTGCTGATTTTTTTTTTAAATTTTCTTTTCATACACAATTAGATGATGAAATAACCTCTTTTTGCATCTTTAAACTGTTTGCTTCTTAATTTATTTGCTAAACCAAGTACCCGCTAGAAGTGTTGATCAGATTACAGTTGCTAATAGATTAATGTCTTTAAGTAAGTGATTAAACAGTTATAGGATCAAAAGTTTTGTTCTCATTCTTTTTTTTTTTTAAATAGGAAAATGCATATCAATCTCTATGTTAATTTAGGACAGTGCTTTTCCCATTTTTCTTTTCTCATGAAACATACACATACATAATATTGGTATTAATGTGTGTGTACATTGTGCTATGCATATTTTGAGATTTTATTGTTTGTTTGAGAAGTGAACAGCCTGAATTTTTGTCAATAAATTGGAGAATCTGTTTTCATATCAATTTTTTCATTTAAAAGGCTTTGTTACTAAATTACTGAATTTTTATAACATGCTTAAAATAGTTTGAAAGTTTTTCATAGGTAATTAGGTTGCTTCCATGAGTACCATAGATGGGATTCAATTGATTGAGCTTTGCTTTTGTGTAGTTCATTTTTTGGGTAGAATATTAAGTTTTTATAGTTCTTATTTTGTTATAAACTCATGCTTTGAGGTAAGACATTAGACTGCGTCAATTTGCTAGCATTTTGCTGCTGATGCCATCAGTTTCATCCTATCTTGCCACGAGTACTTGTACATATATGCTTGTAAGTTACACGGACTCACGCACATTCACCTGATTCTACATGTATCTATCCAACCATATAAAATGAAGATTTGAGTTCATTCAAAATCGTTTTAACTTCCTATTTTGTCATGGCTTTTATTTCTAACTTAATCCACATCTTTCTAGAGTGCCCTCTTTTATGAATCTACCCATGTGGATCACCTTTTTCTTTAGAAGAAGGGTGTTTACCACTTATGAACCAAATGGCCTTGTCCAGTTTAGTTTCTTTAATTTTCATCCCCTAAGGATGGGCAATATTCTATCTAGAACTACTGACTCCTAACGAAATATCAAGAACACACAGGTAATGCACATACTTCTTGTGTGCTGCTGGCTTTTGTGTATTGAGATGTTGGCATATAAGTACATAAATATCTCTTTGTTTTCTTTTCCTAAATGCTAAGACTGTCAATCAGGTCTTACTGTTAGTGGTTGGGGCTTGCTTGATCTATGCCTAGCCTGACTTGTGGACCATCATCATCTTTGCCCCAATCTTAGCTAAGATTTCAGCTTAGGTTTCGGGCTGAGTCCAGGCTTCCCCACAAGGGGAGGCTGCTTGATGAAGGATTATCAGTGGACAAAATAACTTTCTTATGATGCAATATTTTCGTCATATATCTTTCATGGATTTGTTTTCTTTCATTACCTTCTTGTGCTTTGTAATCCCAGCAAAATCAATGTAGATATTCTCTTTCATTTACTTCTGCACAAAAATGATTACATACATATACTTAAAGTAATTTTTTTCCCCTACCATAACCGTTAGATGAAGAATACACATAGGAACTATTTGTAATGGAACATGTATAGCAGGAAGTGATCCAAAATTAGCATCTAAAAAATTTCATCATCTTAAGATTTATACCAACCAATAATGACAATAAGAAAGGAGAAAGAAATGGATCTCAAGCATCTAAAATTAATAGATATGACTACAGCATGATCATGCTATGCACATGCTACCTCTGATAGACATACATGGCATATTGGCATGTAGTGACTATTGGTGATGTGACAATCTTGGATAGTTTACTGGCGGTATTCCTAAATAGAGCAATGCATCACATGCTTAAGATATCTGATGAATCAGTGAATATGTTGTAACCCTTGAAAGTATACAATACCTAATAGAACTGTTCTTAATTTAGTTTACATTCACAAAAAGCTAGATATTTGCTATTGTATTTATATCTGTTAATGCTTCCTAATTTTCCTGGAGTGAGGCCACTTTGCCATAAATATGCATTGGACCATTAATTAGGGACCATGCTTATTTAAATAGGTGTTCTATATTGACCAGTTGCCTGCATGTAGGTTATTAATCAAAAAAACCGTGGCTATGGGCTTGCGGCTGATATATGGAGCCTTGGATGTACTGTGTTAGAGATGTTCATGCGTCAGCCACCATACTCGCACTTGGAAGGAGTACGTATAACAGTTAACTTATGTCAAATATTATTCACTCAACTCATTATTTCCCTGCTTGGCGTGCTTATAATTGTCAGTATTCCCAAAAGACCTCTATGTTCTGTTAATTTTATATTAATTAGCTTTAAGACCCCATCCTGCCTGACTTATTAACTAGGAGCGGAAATGATAAACTTTCTCCACTGTTTTCTTTTGGCCTTTTTTCCTTTTTACTTTTTTAAAAAAAATGATAACCTTGAAGTACTGAACTGTCTATTTTTTTGTTAAAAATAAAGATGATTTAAAGATAATCATTCATGATAAACTTCATCTTGTTGATTTTTTTTGGCCTTACTTTTGTTGGTCATTAGTATCCAAACTTTCTAGGCAGGAGCACTCGTATCCAAAATAACTTTTTTAATAAAGTTTAGTCTGAACCTATTAAGATGTTAGTTACATGAATAACATGTTCATTTATGGATGTTGATATAAAATTGGTTTTTAATTTGCTAGTGGAAAAAGAATCCATCTCAAGAAACAGTGAAGAACTTTGTGGGGACCGTTCAAGGCATGCTGAGGAGTCTATGCGATTTTATGTATTCTAGTTCTTTCCTACTCCCATGCCCATGCCCATGCCAATATCTTGTTTTGATCTTAAATAATTAGAATGAGTCCATAAATTTTAAACAGTGGTTCTCTCATAAGGAAGTAGCCTATAAATGTAAACATAAATGAAAGGGGGGAAAAAGGGAAATTTAATGGAGTCGTGACAAATATGAAGGGACTCATTTTGGAATCATAAAAATGTTCAGTCTCATAAAATCATTCATTTTCAGATGCCACTCTAATCCAATTGGTTTTACCAAAAATGTTGGCAAATTATAGCCATTTCCAAAGTTATATCTAAAAACTGTTGATGTATGATATGTTTTCTGTGACATGACAGATGCAAGCACTATTTGTGATTGGCAAGGGTGAACCTCCTCCTGTTCCTGATTCCTTATCAACAGATGCCCGAGATTTCATAGTCAAATGCATCCAAGTTAACCCAAATGATCGGCCGAGTGCAGCTCAGCTATTGGACCATGCATTTGTGAGGAGACATCTTCAAAATTCCTTTGAACCTGCCTTCTACTAATTTTAATGGCATACCGCCTTGGGGAGATGAAAAGGAGGCAATCTGCGTCATTAACAGAGCATTGCGAAACAATGGAAATGATTGTTGATGCCCCAGTATAGATTCAGAGGAGGAAGGAGATTGGCCCCATGACCACATCATTCATAAGTTGGTTGGTTCCTTTGCTGCTTCCATTACTTGCTTGACAGCGTCAATTGGCTTATCAGGTTTGAGTCAGGGAAGTGGCAGAGAAAGTAAAAGGTGGGCACTTGGCAGAATATTCGCGAATGTAGCTGCTGATTCCATAAACAGCGAGGAGAGGACGTCTTTACTGCAACTCTGGAGTCGGTGATGTACATGCTTGTCTGTTTTGTAATATGTAGTTGAATGTCGTTTTTTGACCTTTAGGGTAGGTGGAAACATGTGTGTAGGGTTTACTGAGTAAGAGAGTTGTAGACAGCCAAGGAAAAACATATACAAATTGGCTTTGTCTTTGGAGTGTTAACAAGGCTAATTCTTCAATTTTTTAATCATTACCCTCAAAGAAATGCTTGTAAAATTTTTGAATCATGTAAACCGCGAACCCAACTATTAAGTCAAAAGGCATAAGCTATTATAAGCCTATAATAATTTTACCATGCTTTTGATCAGATGCCCTGGTGGCTCATTTTATAGTAGCTCCACTTGACCAATTTGAATGAGCTTAACTATAAAAAACTGTTGGATCAGCAAACTCAAGTTCCCATAATCCCGTAACATGTGATTAGAATTTGGGGAGCATTGAGCGTTTCAATTGCTACATGGCTCATCATCCGCTCAGATCCTGTTGTCACGAACATGCCGATGCACATGGAATTGCAGGAAAGCTCGCAAGCATCTAACGTGGTGACCAAATATTTCCATTCTTTTCAAGCAAATCTCTTCAGGAAGCAAAGGGAAGTCGGCCCTCGCGCACTCTCGCACGCTCAGACGGGAGGGAACAAAGCCGAATTGACGCCACCACATGAAGCAGCTACGTGGCCCTCCATCCAAATAAAAGGGGAGCGTGGTTTGCAGTCCCCTCACCAGGCGCGTGAAGCATCCAACCTTTCGCCTCCCTCTTCTCTAAACTAATAGCTCCTTTCGTTTCCCCGCTCTGATGTCACGGCCAGAGCCAGTCGCGTGGTAATGACTCCAGCCCCACGAATCCGATTAAAGAGTCCAAGCTCCTAATTCTCTTCCTCTTCCTTCGGTTTCTTCGCTACGCTCCTCTCGCTCTGTCATTCGAAAACCCCATTTTCTCACTTTTCCTCTCTAAATTCTCATTTTCCATGGGAAATTCACCTTTCTGAGCTGCAATTCCGGGTACAACGCCTTCTTAGATTTCTCTTTCTTTTGCTTTTATGTTTCTGACTTTTGGTTTTTCCATTCCGCTGATGCTTGCCTTGTTAGGAACCGTAAAAATTTAATTCTTCTACTTGGGATTTCGTTTGGAAAAAGTCTTTTCTTCTGGAAATCTGTCCGATAAGGGATTTTCGATGGGAATTTGGAAGCTTTTTTTTTTTTTTTACCCCGTTCAACTCATTGTATTGCGAGTAAGCTTTAAATTTCTTTAAGTTCTTATCTTTCCATCAATTTTCCCTCCTCTTTGGCCCTAAAAACACGACTACTGTTTGGTATTTTTAAATTTTACTTAAATAATGGGGAATAACTTTTACTTTTACTTTCACTTTCACTCTTTATCTCCGTCTTCCAATTTTTTTCTCAGAATATATGAATAATATGCGGGATCTGAGATGGGTATAGGTCCTAGCCATGTGCCCACACATGATTTCTTAATGTCGTCATTCAACCACATTATTAATTCAGAAACCTTTTTTTTTTTTTTTGGCTTGATTCTTTGGCCATGCACGTTGTTTCTGTTCGGCAATGTCTATTAAAGCGTCTGACTTTGCAGTGTCTTTTTTTGATGTTATCAGATGCACTTTGGCCCCAGCAATTGGCTGTAAATCTAGATTTGCTTCAACTGCGAAGTAGGTGAGGCTCTTTTCTTTCCCCTTCTTCATTTGGTTGACTTCTTAGGAAGTTCTAATATTGGTTACATTGATGGATTCGCCACAACTACACTTGGAATTATATTGTTCTTTGTACGTACTTTTCTTTGTTGAATGGTGTCATCTGAAGCTTTTATTGTTATGCAAATCTAGTTTCCTGCTCTTTAATGATTCCTCATAACAGCAAGTACACTTCTGCCACCTATTTCGACGATTGATGTTTTCCTTGTAATTGGTTATTTTACTTTGTATATATTGGTGGCACTGTGATATACAAATGCCGAATAACAATCTCTCTCTCTCTTTCTCGTTCGTTATGTGTTTATGGGTTGCTATATAATGAAGTTCTTTAACTGCTGGCTGGTAGATTTCTTCTTTGTTTCCTTTGCCTCAGGTGATAAGTTTACAGACATTATTTTCATATTCATTCATGTTGTCATTATTAGAAAATTTTAACAATTTGGCTTGTCTTTGGAATTGTGTTTTTCCCTTCGACACCCCATTTGAGTACTGGATTATTTGGCCTCTTCTACTTTGGATTTAATAGTTTGTATATCTTTTGTTCAGATGATATTGGATTCTATTGTTGCTGTTATAATGGTTATGAAAGAACTGAGCTTATTTTCTCTTATACTGCACCTCATTTTTCATGCTAATTTTACAAATTGGCAATGAATTGGAGACTTGATTTTAAAGAAATAATAATTGCAGCATCTCATTCTTTGAATGATATAAAAACAGAACCTCTAGCTCATTTTTCATTCTTGATCTAATATGGTCCATGAAATTCAGATCGTGATGAAATATAATTAAGAGGCAAGTGTTCATTGGCAGTATGTGGCCTCAGAAACTTGGGATATACTGTGGCTTACTTGCCAAAGAACGTCTTTCTCTTGTGTTTGCTTTTTTCTTTCCCAAAAAAGAGAAGCAGGAAATGCTTATGGGTTTGATTTGATCTAACAGTTTGTCAGTTAATATTTACTGATTTTGGTATTTTATCAGTTCCTTGGTTGACAGGTTTGCTAGTTGATTGTCGTGGGTATTGTGCATCCTCATCCTAATTAAACTCCCTGCTTCTGCTTTTATATTTCTTGATCTCATTTCTTTCATTTGTGTGATTCTTCCTTGTTTTTCTCTCTCTCTCTAGCGATTTAGTACTTAATACTTCCACTGCCCTTGAACAACTTCTTGGACATTCATGATTTATAATTTTTCCGGGCTCAGAGGTTAACAACTCATCCTGGCCTTTATGCACTGGAACATTAGTGATGGAAATCTGATTAGTGAGATTCCCTGTCATGCTGATGTTGAACATTCCTTGTGCTAATTTGCAGAACTCTGTTTCAGATTCAGCAGTCTAGCAGCTAGTGCCTGATTTGTTTCAGAGGACTAACACCCTTTGTCACGGTCTTCAATGTTTCCAAGCAAGAAATAGCATCCTATCTAACCAACTTGTTTGCCTATGCTATGTCCCTACTAATTTTGGTAGTCGTCCAATTATGAATGTTAAGCCATAAGCAATAATTTCTTTAGCTTTTTGTTTGGTAGTTGTAGTTCATGCAATCTCTTTTGACCCTATTAATTTGGCGTAAAGGTGCAAACTAATAGGAAACAAAAGGCCATTGATACAAAGGATAAACAGAAGTGGGTTGTTTCCAGAAACTTCTGGTGGCATGCTCCACTATAATCTGAAGAAACAAACCCTGATATGGGGCAGACGATTAACAGTTCTCTATGTGAAATATGTGTAAAGGTTTTGTATCACTATTTAAATTGATGAAGGCATTGGAAAGAATCTCTAGTATGCCTAATAAAAGTATGGGAATGTCCAGTCATTACTACTATTTTTGATGTGCTTATGGTGATACTGGTTGTGTTTTTTTTTTGTTCGATTTTGTTTTATTTTCTAGGTTCCTGTTCAAGATTGTTTTATTACTGCATGGTTGATGTAGGCAGATCCCTTCTTCCTCTCCTATGAATCAAGGGAAACATTTATTGTAGACTTCCTAAGTTGATAGCTATTTTCGAATGGATTTGTTTTTATCAGTCTATATGTTCTTATTTCCAAGATTGTCTCCAGAATTTGGCTAAATACAAAATTTAGCTATTTATCTGGGTGTGCACACATAATGCACACATGCACACGTCAGGAATCCATAACTTGCATAAATACCATATCTAAAGTGCCGAAACGGTTCTCTCAAATAGACATTCCAATTGCGCTCAAGTATGGTATCAATGCAATTTTTAATCTTGGTTTCTATTTTAAACTGTCTCTCAGTCTTCACAGTGCTTAGGAGTTGGGTAGTTGTAATTCATACAATCTTTTTTGACCCTAGTAATTGGATACAAAAGGTGCAAATGAAAGGGATACAGAAGGCCATTGATTCAAAGGATAAACAGAAGTGGGTAGAATTGTTTCCAGAAAATTCTTATATTGTGGTCGACTCTAAACTGAAAGAATTAGCCCAGATAGGGGTCAAACAAGTAATGGTTCTCCAAGAGAACTGCATGAGATGGTTTTCTGTATCACTCTTTAAATTGAAGTAAGCCTCTCAAAAATCTTTGCTATACCTAATAGAATTATTGGAATGACCTGTCATTCCGACTATTTGTGTTGCCCTTATGGTGATACTGGTTCTGATGGATAACTGCAGATTTGGATTGGCTTTTGTGAATCAACCTTGACTTCATGGCTTGAGCCACATTACAAAAGCTCTTTAAAAACTTTATGTTGATCTTTGTTGAATATTTAGCTTCTTCTTCTTTTTTTTTGTGGTAAAAAATAGCATATTTATTTGTTCAAGAAAAGTTTCCTGCTTAGTTAGTTGATTGGTTGTCTTCTTATACTTTGCTCTAGAATGCCTTTTTGTATTTTTGAAGAAAGATGAAACTACGATAAAGCTAGAAACCTGTAGTCCTGCAGAATACAATGCCAATGAAATATATTGCAAGTAGGAGCACTTGTTAGTTCCTTTCTCAGTCATGCCTACTTAGGCATAGAATGGGTTGTAGAGGACATTTTGTTCTTTTAACTGTTGATCTTCAAGAATTGCTATTTGTTTCCTTCTTCCTTTGTAATTCCTTTGTGTTTAAGTTCTGTGGCATAAAGTTTGTCGGTCAGTGTTGTAACTCTATTACATTTATAGCAGAACCTGGAGAGTTGTCTGCCTACATCTTTTGGTTTTGTCAATTATTAGCTAGGAAAGAGAATTTGAAGAAGATTTCTGTGGTTTGCTGTCTCATTTGAAGTTCCCCAAGCTCCTAAATTATGAAGAGAGACACTTCTTGTTTTAGTGAGGTGCCACACTTCTAATTCTCTTCTTTGTTTCTGCAAGATAGCTCGTTTTACTACTCTTAGATGCTGTCCAACATCAATTAAGTTGCTGTCCTTCTATTTCTTTTGGGAATAAAGCATCATGTTTTACCATGATGGTTTTAGGTTTCCTTTTGTTTCTTTCGTGTATAGGTTTCATAAAAATTGATAACATTGCACATTCTTGAGCGTTCAATTTGATTTGAACAGGCCTGGATTTTGGAGTTACAACCCAAAGTGGTAGTAACATGGAATTTCAATCCATGTTAGCCAATCGTATTTTCTGCCCAGTTATGTTTTTATTTATTTATTTCTTTTGATGAATCCTGAGACAAATTGACCAAAATACAGTCATCATTGCAAGCACCATGGGAATGTAAGGTTGCCTCATACTGGTGCTATTCCCTTCATTATGAAGTCAAGAACGTGCAACAGTAACTTCTGGACGAATGACTATAGAGAACTTGACCTGATAGGGAACAGGGAATTTCAGTAACCTTGGCCAAAATTCAATGGGATCAATGTGGATACATCGTTTAGTTGAATTCACAGTTGAGATGAGTCTATAGAAAGGCTTAAATATAACATTACAGTTTAGTCTTTCTAGAGTCTTCAATTTATTTTTTATTTTTTTTATTTTCTAATTCTTTGTCCATATTCTAGTGAGATGTAGCTGCGGATAGGTGATACGTTTTTGTATTTTGCACAAAACTTTGTGAAGTTGCATTCTTTTGTGGAGGGTTTATATGGAAGAAGGAATGAAGCTAGCTGGTGTTCTGCCATTAACTGCAGCGGAACAAGCAATATTCCTGTTGTCTTCCCTCATTTTACTCTTAATAGTGTCTGATGCAATATTAGCACTTATTCTTAATAAACATAATCTTTAAGTAAAGCGTGATCTCAAATGTTGAGTAGGTTCCTTGAATCATTATTCCGTGAAGATAATTTTGAAAATGAAAGTTGTTGTCTGTGTCCATTCTGTTGCGAGATTAAAGGAGCTTAGACAGATGATATGTTATCATCCAACTAAGTTAACTAGGAGTTGAAATATTCCTTTTGAGGTGAACTTGATGCTCACTTACAGGGTTCATTTTGCCTTCTCCTTTAGCTTAACCTCCTCTTGGCTAAAAGATTAAATCTCTCTGAATTGATTGAATGACATTTCAAAAAGAAAGCCTTCCTAAAAACTATAATTTCATATAGCGCTAATATTAATTTTAAAGGTGTCTACTGTACACAGTCCTTACAGAACATTGAGAAGTGAAAGGATCTCTCACATGACACTTAAATATTTCAAGCTGGATTTTAAGTATGCTCCACTTGTGTAATGTTTTTGATCAATGATACTAATTTGGTATGAAAAAATTTCTTGATTTTATTTCATGTCCATATAAAGTATTTTGCTGATGGTTTTTAGGAACACTTTTTTATATATATGTTGTTTCTGGTGTAGTTTGGAAATGGTGAACAGCAACAGAGGACGACGCAGGATAGCTTCTCGACAAACCAGAGTAACTCCATATCCATTGCCTTCTTATAACTTGGATGTTTCGGTGGACTTGTACCCTAACAAATGCTCCAAGGCATTGGATAAAAATAATTGGGAAGATGTCACATGTTCTGTGTGCATGGAGAGCCCTCACAATGCTGTACTTCTTCTTTGTTCTTCTCATGACAAGGGTTGTCGTCCTTACATGTGTGGAACTAGCTTTCGGTACTCGAACTGCCTTGACCAGTACAAGAGAGCGTATACTAAGGTGATCTCCACAAATGATGGACAACATGTGCATGACTTCATCAATAATACCATTCCGGTTGCAGATTCTAGTTGGTCTGTTGAGAGGTGTGAAGTCAACGAGCTTGCCTGTCCCCTTTGCAGGGGCCAAGTCAAAGGTTGGACTGTGGTTGAACCTGCACGAGAATATCTGAATGCAAAGAAAAGAAGCTGCACGCAGGACAACTGCTCATATGTCGGTAATTACAAGGAGTTGAGGAAGCATGTAAGGGCAGAACACCCCTCTGCAAGGCCACGTGAGGTGGATCCCATACTTGAACAGAAGTGGAGACAGCTTGAGCGAGAGCGGGAGCAGGATGATGTGATCAGCACAATAAGGTCAACAATGCCTGGGGCAATGGTTTTTGGAGATTATGTAATAGAAAGTAATCACAATGGATTTGATACAGATGAAGAGGATGGGGACTTCGATTTAAATGCTGCAGAGAGAAGTGGGGGCTTTGGGGTGGGCATAGATAGTAATCTGGTGAATGTTTTTCTTCTATTGCATGCATTCGGACCATCGGGGAATGACCTTACTCGACGACTGAGGCAGCCTGAAAGGAGCTTTCACCATGGACCAGATCAAGATGCTGTTGGCATTCGCCATTCCTCTCCTGTCAGTGGGTTAGGTCCTTCTGATCAGGATGACAATGGTAACAGTGATGATAATGATGGTGGAATGTCTCTGGTTAGCCGTCTCCATCGACATGGCAGAGTGTTATTGGGGCGGTCGCGTAGGAGACGGAGACGTAGAGAATCCATTGTGGATCAGAGATAGATCAAAATGGCACTAGAAAAAGGAGGGAGGAATAGGACAAGTTGCTTAGGTGTATAGTTTCGGTAGGAGAAAAGAAATGAGAAAATAACGTAAAGGATTTTACTTCTCATATTTGCATGGTTTACTTCCCCCATATTTATGCACAGATTGTGCGGTAGATTAGCCAAGACGGCGAAAGGTGGAAAGATGGCTGTTTTTCTGCCTCTGTTGTGTAGTTTCCTGTAATTCCTAATTACCTTCAATCCTCCTTTTGTTTTTAATTACAATTGTCGCCCTATGTGAAATTTGTCCATGTAAACATGTGTGATTCAGCTTCATTGGCCATCGAGTATGAATCCCATTGGAAGTGAAGATTTAACCTCTGATGTAGATTTATTAGTGGCAATGCTTTTATTTGTCGTGAACAACGCTTATTCTTAACAAGCTGATGACTTACTGGGGTTGTTTACCCCTACTTGTGAATGCATGACCTACTACTACTACTACCACGTGATATAAGAGCAGCAAGCAACAGTTTAGTCCTCTGAAAAGCATGGAAGGAATCTGGCCATCCGGAACTCAGTAATACTTGGCCAAAATGCATGAAACTGTATGCGTTTGAGCAACTCGTCTCTTCAGGATTAGATCTTCAAGAGCTAAGTATTACTTTAAACAAAAGAGGATATGCAAAGCTTCAATGGGCCTCGTGGCATAGCCAATTTCCCCACCATAGCAAAACACATCATAAGGGGCTGGGTGCCACGTCTCTAGAGATCCTCAACACAATTTTTTAATTAATTCATGTTGTTGTATAGGGTTCCTACAAAACACCATCTCATTCAAGTGCTAGATATTGATTTGCTATTGTTGATGATTTGACATGTGTGACTTGGACTTATCTCATGAAATACAAAACTAAAATCCTTGATCACATAAATCATTCTTGGTGATGGCCTCCACTCAATTCATGGCCACTACAAAATGTATTAAGAGAACTAACAATGCAAGGCTTTTTATTACTTTATTTACTTCACAAGGGATATCATACATAAAAGTTCATGTCTTTATATCCCTTAACAAAATGAGATAGTTGAACATAAACACTATTACTTGTTTAATGTTGCTAAGGTCTTGTATTTTTCATTCTCATTGTTCTATTTATTTTTGGAGTGTATGCCTTCTCAAAACAACATACCTCATCAATTGATCACTTTTATATGTTTGGTTATCTTGCTATGCAGTGAACTTGCCACAAAAGGTCAAATTTGGACATCATTCCATTGTATTCATTTTCATGGGATATCCTTTCACTCCAACTACTCCTTGATATTGAGAACAATAAATTCTTTGTCAATTGTGACATTACTTTCCATGAATGTGTTTTTCCTTTTGATACCACACATGCATCATCTTCTAACATAGCTACATAGGGTCCTATACCTGTGCATCCATCATTATCTAATATTACTATAGAGGACCTTGATTCACTTATTGTTGTCCCCTACACTAGTTTAGTCCATGAGTTCGTTACACCTACTATAGTGCCACCAACACCCTCACCCAAACGTTTTGGTAGGACTACTAAGCTACCTATTTGGACTTAAGATTACCTCGTTCTCATGTTGATTCCTCCCATGGTGATCACCCATTCATTACACAACCTATCTCTAATTTTATGTCTTCTAATCAACTTTCTAAGCCTCATAACCTAGGGGTGTCCCCCTTGGCTTAATGGCAACAAGTCAAGGAGCCCTAATATATGATTCCAATAGGTCAAGAGTTTGAAACCCTCTCCTCCTCCCTTGTGTGTGTGAGTAAAAAAGTAAGCCCTATAATCATTTTGTATCTTCCACTTTTGTCATTGTTAAAATCCTTTTCTTTTTAAGAAATCGTTTTTGATCCTATATGGAGAAATGTTATGACCAAGGGGATTAGAGCATTAGAGTTAAACAATACATAAGAACTGGTTTCTTTGCCTTTATGTTGGAAGGTCATTGGAAGCAAATGGGTATATAAGGTCAAATACAAGGTTGATGGTTGCATCTAGTGCTAGAAAACCCACCTTGTCACTAAAGGATATAATCAACAAGCATGAGTTGATTATGAGAACACCTTTGCAGTTGTTGGGAAGATTATCAGAATTTGCATCCTCACAACCTTAATTTTCATTTGTCACTAGGCTATGCAAAAAATGGATGTTATGACCAAGGAGATTAAAGCATTAGAGTTAAACAACACATAAGAACTAGTTTCTTTGCGTTTATGTTGGAAGGTCATTGGAAGCAAATGGATATATAAGGTCAAATACAAGGTTGATGGTTGCATCTAGTGCTAGAAAACCCACCTTGTCACTAAAGGGTATAATTAACAATCAAAAGTTGATTATAAGAACACCTTTGCAGTTGTTGGGAAGATGATCAGAATTTGTATCCTCATAACCTTAATTTTCGTTCATCACTAGGCTATACAGAAAATGGATGTACACAATGCCTTCTTACAAGGTGATCTTGATACAAAAATCTATATGTGCCTTCAAGACATTTGTTGATATAAGGGAGGAAATAAAATGTACAAGTTGAAAAAATTATTATATGAGCTTAAACAAGTATCTCATCAATGGTAGCATAATCTTATTGACACCCTACTCAAGGTTGAATTTTATCAGTCACAATATGACTACTTACTTTTCTTGAAACAAATAACTAAGGGCTTTCAGATTGTCTTCATTTATGTTAATGATATGCTACTTACAGGAAGGTGATGGAGATGACATTCAAGACCTTAAGTCATATCTCTCTACCTTTTAGATGAAAGACTTTGATCTTGTAATATTTTTTAGGCATTGAGATGACCCATTCAAAAGTCAAAATTGTCATGAATAAAAGGAAATATGTTTTTCAGTTAATATTTAAATGTGGACTTTTTAGATGTAATCATTGCTAACATTCCAATAGATTAAATGTCATTAGGAATATGAGATATATTCCATTTTATATATGATTTTGATGATTGACAAAAAGAAAAACATTTGCAAAATGGATTTTGCATATTCCATTTTTCAAATAGAATATTTTGTGTTATAAAATAAATAATAAATAAACATAAGATTATTACTTATAATGTTTATTGCCAAAATAAGCATTATATTTAACTTTATATTTACATTTTGGGAGAAGTTTTACATTCCCCCCATTATTCTTCTGATATTTAGTTGATGGACTCTATAAGCTACATCAGTAACTATTTCTATGAAGTAGGTTTCGAGCAAAAAGTTTAAAGTGGGCTACTATTAAATGTAAAGCAAGTGAGCCCATGTGCTTACTCCTACACTAAAAAGAATTTTTGAGCCCAAAGGATTTTAAAATGAAATCATATCCCCCATGAGACTAATTACCTCTCTCTCTTTCCCCTTTCTTCCTCTCACTCCCCGCATTCACACCTCTGCAACCTGGCTTTCTCTTTCTCACCTATCTTTTTCATTTGTTGTCCAAATCAGTAATGTATCATTTTTCTTTAATATTCCAATGGGAAAATCCTATATAAGTAAAAAAATTTGCAAGCCATTTGTGTTACTATGATTAGGCTTGATATTTGCTTTGCTATTGACTTCTTTAACTACTTATTTTTTTCTTTCTGGGAGAAAGAAGAAAGAAAGAAATGAGTAGTTGAGAAGGTGATAGGACTTACAAATATAAAATTCACAAGTAAAAAGGTGATCCTTTAACAAGTTCCTACATAAAGGTGATCCCCTACTACAAGATGTCACAAGTTACCAATGCATGGTTGGGAGATTGATTTATCTTACTATGATTAGGCTCAATATTTGCTTTATTGTTGATCTCCTCAACCAATTTATGCATGACACTAAAGTGCCCCATCTTGATACTACTTGTAGAGTAGTCAAATACATCTAAAGATCACTAGGCAAGGCTAACTAATGAAGTCATATAATTGTTTTGAGTTACAAGGCCACCATGATGCTATATATGGCTTATGCCCCATGGAATGATGTTCTACAATTGGCTTTTGTATCAAAATTGGAAACTTATTCACTTCTTGAAAAAGTAGGAAACAATTTATTGTCTTATCATCTTCAACATAGTTAGAATATAAGGCTTTGGCTTTTACTACAACAAGATTATCTGGCTCTTTAAGCTTTTCAAAGATTTACAAGTTCCCTTAACTGTGATAATGAATCTATTATGAAGATTGTTGTTAATCTAGTATTACATAAGAAGACTAAACACATTAAGATTGATCATCACTTTATTTGAAAGAAGATAGTTGCATAGTTTATTCATACTACACATATTTCCACATGAGAACAGTTGGTAGATTTATTACAAAGGCACTTGAAATACAATAACATCATTTTCTTTTGAGCAAGTTAGGTTCTTATGATTTATACAGATTCTACCAACTTAAGGAAGGATATTAAATGACATAATTTCATATATATTTGTAATGGGCCTCTAAAGTGTTAAGCCCACATTAAATGTAGCCCTAACTAGGTTTCATATACATTCTATTCTTTATAAGCTACTACCATAGCTCTTTTGTATCATTCATGTATATGATTTATAATTGAATACATAGTTGTTTCATCATTCCATCTCTACTTGATCATGTTCTTTATTAGTGATTAAGAAATGGGTAGATGTTAACTTGAGATAAGTCGAACCATATTTAAACAAATACTTGTATGGATTTCTCTTTCTCTCCCTATCTCGTACTCTTTACTTTGAGTTTTATAATTATTTGGGATGATGCTTTGTGTTACTTGCATGTAAATCAATTTGCAATCTAAATTACAAGTAACTTAAGACTAATTAAAAAATAAAAATTAAATACCTCAACTTAATTTAACCCTCCTTCTTAGGTTGCCATAAACTAAAATAGATCATCAGACATAAGGACTCATGACACTCTACCTATTGAACACCCTATTGATCCTTTCCCAACATTTAAGCCTCTTGGTGCTTCCCCTTTTGTAATTCCCCCTAATTGCCTCTTATAAGTTGTTGGTTATTGTTCCTCTAGAGACCACCTTTGTCCTTCCTTGATGCTCCAATCATGCCTTTCCACCTCATAAGGACTATCTTTGTTGTTCCTTGGGTTCCTAACGTACCTATTATCCTGTTCATCGTCCATCAGTTTCATACAGCTTTTGCTCGGGCATATGCATTGCAATAGTAACATTTCTAAAGAACAACCTTTTTCATACCATGAGATAGCTAAAGACCCATGTTGGCAATAGACTATGGAAGCCAAACTATTTGCTCTTGTAGAAAACTAGACATGAGAGATTGTTCCTTTGTCATCTCATCATAAGGCCATAAGCTACAAATAGGTTTACAAGATTAAGTATTAGACAAATGGATCTATTGAACACTACAAAGCCCAATTAGTAGCCAAGGGTTTTACCTAGAGAGAAAGTTTCAATTATTGGGAAACATTTTCTCTAATAGCTAAAAAAGTCATTAATGGTTCCTTATTCTCCATTGTTGCTTTCCATGTAAGTCTTATACTATATGGACATCTATAATACTTTTCTACATATTGATTTTAGATGATGAAGTTTACATGAATCTTTTACAAGAATTATGCAGATAGAGGAAGTCTTAAGTATATCATTTTTGTAAATCCTTTTATGGACTTAAATAGGACTTTCAATAGTGGTATGCAAAATTCACGATATAGCATTTATAATTGCATAATTCAAATAATTTAAACATGGGTATGCTTTATTCACATGGACACATGGTCCATAACTTATATGTCAATGATATACTCATTATAGGAAATGACAAGTCTATTACTAAAGACTTTTAAGATATGCATTCTACCTTTCATATCAAGGATTTAGAGCCTCCAAAATATTTCTCTAGCATTGAATTGCAATTAGATAAAGGAACCTACCTCAACCAATTCAAGTTTGTCTTAAAGATCATATTAGAAGTTGACTTGTCATAATGTAAACCAACTATCATTCCAATTGAACAAAATTCAAAGTTATCCATGGTTGCATATGGTGTGAGAATATCACCTTTACATGAGAAAACTTTGCTCAAGGATCCATTGAGCTATCAAAGACTTGTTGAGAATCTCATCTATCTCATCATGATTAAGCCTAATATGCTATATAGTTCAAATCCTTAACAAATTCATGGATGATCCAAAATATTTCTACATGAATGCAATATCGAAAGTTGTCAAATACTTGAAGGGATGTCTAGGATTAGGAATAATTTTTTCTTGAGATAGTAAAATAGAGACGATAGCTTATTTTGACATAGACTATGCCACTTTTCCTATAACCAAGAGATCTATTGCTTGATTTTGTGTCAAGTTGGGAAAGTTGTTGCTGTCATGAAAGACAAAAAAAAAAAAAAAAATCAATTGTTGCTGTCATGAATCTAAATATCGAACTATAGTTAAAAACCATTTGTGAAATAATTTGGATGCAAGGCCATCCCCAAGATTTTAGTAGACCAACAACTCTATATTATGACAATGATGTTGCTCTTAAGTTTGTAGCAAACCTGATAATCTATGAAAGAAAAAATCACATAAAAGTTAATTGTCACTTTATTGGAGACAAAATTCAAGGAGGAATAATCAAGATAAGAAGAGCTAAAATTACAAAACAACTAGCAAATATTTTTACGAAGCCTTTATGGCAAAGGCAATGCATGCATTTGCTAAGCAAGATTGGTATCTTCGACATATATAATCCACTAACTTGGAGAGAAGTGTTAGAGATATGATTGCTCTATTTGGATTGGTAGATTGCACAAAATAGGAAAATATTTCCTTCATTTATTCTGTACATTTTTCCTTCTATTGCTTGACAGTTGTATTATAAATAGGACCTATATACATTCGTATATGAAAGCAAAATAGAAATACGACTTCCTAAATTCTCTCAGGCTTTCCTATCTTTTTCACTTGGTGACAGTAACCACCGCGAAAAAATAAATACTCCCGTGTTCCCTTGGAAAAGAGCAGAGAGATCGAAGGGCCATGATGACCCCGATAGGCAACCGAAGGTGAAAATGATTGGGGACCATCATGGTGTTGTAAGGCAGTCGAGGGTGAAAACAAACAACCTCAATCAAAGTATAAACAACTGGTCATTGGTATAAAAAAACTTTTCATTCGCCTAGAAGGACCATAGTGATCAAGGGGCGTTGATAGTCCCATAAACCAGCTTTGTAAAACGCTCGACCAAGCTCCCTGAAGGACGCTTTTCTCATATATTTTCATACAAATGGCAACTCCAACACTTATATCTCCCGATCCTACAATTTTTTGTGTTTTGTGTTTTTTTTTTTTTTGGCTTTTTTTTATTTGCTTCTTTTTGTGTGTGTGTGCGCGCGCAATTGTAGCCTAAAATTCCCTTAATTTTTAAGCTCCAACAATTTTTTTTTGCATAATTTCGAAAGGCAC
The DNA here is from genome assembly GCA_028551485.1 of Casuarina cunninghamiana. Classification (NCBI taxonomy): domain Eukaryota; kingdom Viridiplantae; phylum Streptophyta; class Magnoliopsida; order Fagales; family Casuarinaceae; genus Casuarina; species Casuarina cunninghamiana. Next base: position 14,033,684 of record CM052371.1, read on the forward strand.
CCCTAATTTCTATATTTTCTAAAATAACTAATAACATCATACGAATTAAGAAAATGCCCAAAACTTTCTGTAAATATCAAAGTTGCACAAAAGTTATATCTAATTCTTCAAGACCCACCTCGTGCAATTAAACATTTTGGATGAACCTTGCATTACACTACTTCTTGATCGTTGGCATAAAATTTTAGGGGAAGTATCTTCGTAAAGCACACGTATCAACTTTTAAAAATTAAAGCCCCAAATTACCTCCAAAAGGCATAAAGAGATTCAGCTATAGATGATTAAAACACAGAATAAAAAAAAAAATAGAGAAAAGTAGATAAAAAAAAAAAGAGTGAAATATTGAAGCTTAAGAAGATGGTCAACCAACCCTTCAGCGAAATAAGTTTATCTCCGAATAACCGAGAGTGACAGAACAACTGTGACAACTAATTTATGTGGTCAATCGGGATGTGTAACAACACTTGGGAACCAACAAAATCCAGATAGTTGAACTTCTGCTCCCACCATACACGGGTTCTAATATTTCGACAAAGCTTCAATAAGAAACTAAACAGTTTCTCCAACCCAAATCCTACTTCATGACGCTGCCATTTCAGCTTTTTTATCCTCTAAAAGTTTTAGCTCTTGACGCCAACCTTCAAGCTTTGTCAATTTGTCCAACTGTTCAGACTTCATATCTTCGTGTGCTGTTTTCTGCTGCTGAGCTTCTGTAAGTCGAATCTGCAGAATTAAGCAAACAATTAGGTGAACGATCACCTAAAATGGTGTCTAAAAAATTAATGTATCATGGGCCTTGAAGCCATATTACGCCAGTTGTGGTTTCTTATGTTTCCACCAAATATGGCATTTGAAAAGAACCAGAGATTAAGGGAAGCGATGCCCCTCTTATGCATGACTAACAATAATATTCTTTTCTTTTGCTAATCAAACACTACCATTGACGACCCCAGTGATTAGATTTCCATCATCAGCCTTCTAATGCCAAGACAAACTACAGATCAGATACGAAAGCAGAATGCATCTGCCCTTCTCTTGGGGTTTGTGGGAAGAACCGTTCTTGCAAAAGGATTTGACAAGTAAAATCTCTGAAGTTGATTAGATTTTCGGGGATAAAAGAAAAGGAAAAAGCGGTCTCCAATAGCCAACTGTTGTCAAGAGTATGTTAAAACAACACTTGCAAAAATATCGGGTTTCAAAGCCACTGAACTAAAACAAGCACTACGGACTGAAGCTTTTGCATACATTATTTTGTAATTTTTTCTGGAATCGGAGTCTTCAGACAACAAACAACCACATTCTGGGTCACTAATCTTAGCATAGCTCACTAGCTCATATTATTTCTTTAGTCAACTTGCCAATTGCTTCCCACTGCTTCTTAGACAAGGAAAAATTTTGAACTCCGACCATTTTCTTTTCTTATTCATTACAGTGAAGAATATCTAAAAATTGGAGGCTTTACGTTCATTGAACCCTTGAATAGCAACTGCTCCAACTCATAGATGCATATCATACTGAAAGTCCTAAACAAATAGAGCAGAAAGGGTGTCACAAGCTTGGCTCAAGCCTGACCTACTTGGGTTTTAGATAACCAAGCCTATCTTCGAGGAGCCAAGATTAGCTCAATTTGAAGATTCTCTCTCTCTCTCTTTGCTGCCCCAAGCTCATAATCAGGAGGTGCAACGATTTTCCAGCAAGTAGAATGCGTCAACAATCAGCAATTATAATAATTGAAAAGCCACTTGGCCTAGAAAATATCATTTTGGAAGTCTAGACATCACCCAAAGCTGCCTGTTTGTCTACTCCATTGCCATTGAACTATATGTTTACGCGTCATCAGCTCAGCAACATCAAATGAGAGGCAAAAAGGTAGAAAATAAATGTGAAAAGGGCTAAATGAAATAGCGAGGTAGAAAAGAAAAGAAGCAGATGAATTATGAAACAGAGATGATGAACTGCAGTTACCTCACAAATCCTACAGACAGGTGCAAAACGATAAAAAATACATCGAGAAAAGCAAAAGCACTCCATTAGCCTCATTTCCACACAAACATAAAGATTTTCAGCTAAGACTCCACCCAAGAGTTTGGTCATGCACAGCCATTTCAAAATCCTGAAACTATTATACTGGAAAGCCTTTCCTTGATTTTGCATTCAATTTCTAAATCAAGAGTCAACTTTCTACCTTAGTAGAATATCTAAGATGAACTGAACGTTGCCTTCACAGTCTGATGAAACACAAGGTTGATGAGATTGACGCCCATATATAACAAGTCTAAACCAAATCAACAGAACTGCAACAGAGAGAAAACCCATTACACAACCATCTAGTTCAGTACAAAGGCATACCACAGAGTACACCAAATGGCTTCACGAATGGCCAGCTTGATAGGGTAAAGGGATAACAAAAAAGCGCAGGCTAAACCCTGCTGATCTAGGCATAAAAAATATAAACTTTGTTGCTGTGCCAAGTGGAAGGAACATAACAATTCTCATTAGATTGTTAGATAAATATCTTGCTCATTGTCAAGGTCAGTGTTTCTTTTTTTTTTAGTCCAGACCTGTTAGGCTTTACCATAGAAATCCTGAGGACAGCTACCACTCTAGTGCACAAGAAAATAGTCTCTGTGCAGGATTACAACATATTTCCATACAAAGGTGACCAATGATCGAGTAAAGTCAAGACTATTAAACCTTTGGTACTGGCAGCAAAATATAGTAAGAAGTGCTCTTTTCTTAAAATCTGGTAGCAAACTACCGTAAGAAGTGCTCTTTTCTCAAACATCTGGTAGCAAATTATGGTAAGAAGTGCTCTTTTCTCAAACATCCGGTGGCAAACTATAGTAAGTTGTACACAATGATGACCCTTCAGCGTGACAACACCCCAACAACACCCCCCCCCCCCCCCCCCCCCCCCCCCTCCCTCCCTCCCTCCCACCTCCTTTTTCCACTTAACTCCCTCCCTCTTCAATTGTGAAAAAAGGTTCTTAAGACTTCTATTTGAATCTCAAATACCTATATCCTCGATGTTAAATGTCTAATTCACAATATAGATATATTTTGTATTGCTTTATATGTGTATCAAAAACATACTACTAATGACAACATCAATGTACAAGATCTCCAAAAGAAAACATAACTAATTGACTCAACAGTTCTTCTCTTGAGAAGGATGGCTTGATGAGATAATTCCAGAATGAATATGGAAAAAGAAACAGAGAAACTTACATTATGTGAAAACACTGCCATTTGATACACAGCATCTACATTATACTCCACTCGGAATCAGCTAATAAGTAAAATTCAACTAAACTCCAGATGCACAATTAGATAATAAATTTTATTGCTTAAATAAAACTGAACAAGAAATGATTTCGATCCTATTACACCTTAAGAAACACTGGAGAACTGAATTCTATTGGTAGGTATTCCAAAAAGAACTAGAAATTGAAGAAGAAAAATCCTACAATTTGCAAACGAAAATAAAATCTTACTATAATCACTAATGTAAAAACACTGGCATGCTTATACACAAAAGAAAAAGAGCAAAACAAAATACAAAAGGATACTTAAAATGGTAAAACATTATAGTTGACAATCATAGAAAAACTAGAAGCTTCTTATTCATTGAAATAATAAAACACCAATTTTCTTGTTAGTTCAAACTATCCGGATAACTAACGATTCACTTTGTTAACACAACAAAAAACTTAACTACAAATTAGAATTCCATAATTTACTCCTTATTTCAGTTAAATATTTTACATATTTCTTAATAGGGAGTTAAGCCAAGAGACTAAAAGACAAATAATATACTATTTTAAATAATAAAATTTACAGTTTCCTATCTATTTTAGTTAAGATAACCAATGATTCAATATAGTTCAAACTTAAGACTAGGGAGAGAAAAAAAAAAAAAAAAGAAGAAGAAGAAGAAGAAGAATTAATAAAGAGGGGAAAAGGAACAAAAATAAAAGATAAAAGCATTTCCCAAAGCTGATTCAGCCATGTATCCAACCCAACAAAAGGCTGTTCTTCAATAAAGCATCTCAACACACACTGAATTTCCCTAGCATACATCAAGTAACGTGACACAAACAAATAGCGGAGAACTTAGGCAGAGTACAAACACTACAATTGATAGCAAAGGAATTCCAGTCAAGTACAAACAATATTGGTAAAACCTTAATTTACAAGTTGTCTTTATCGGCAGAGGTGAAATCTAACCAGAAGTTCAAAAGAAGGTTGGGTTGAGATTAAGTTGAGGTATTAAAAATTAAGATATATGGGCAGAGAAAAATACTGAGAGGAATTTTTCCTATTTGCCACATAAAGAGCAGACTTTTATTAAGGAAAAGTTCACGTATTTTCAGGAAATCAGTGGGAATTGGGGTAAGACCCATGACGAACAAAGTTCTTCAAATGCCCAACCCTATTCGAAAAGAACTCTCGTATAGAATTCTATCAATTAACTTCAGTTGACATTAGCTATCTTTTTCTTTATATTCCCAACACTGTGCTACTAGTCCATGTAAATTCAAACAGAGAACTTCTTAGGTTACTCTTTCCTTGCAAGTTGGGGATGATTATTCATTACCATTCCCATGAATAAAAATCATAAGCATTGCTGAACGAAAACTTAGGACTAAAGCTTCTACCGTGCCTTTTGACCAAACTGGAAAGCACAGAAATATTATATATCCTAACAAATAACAAATCCAATAGAATGGATGTAATGAACCACATGCATGAATCATACCTTCTTTTTAAGTGCTCGAATCCTTTTATCAATATCTTGAACTGGATTTTCAGAATTTGGACCCTCTGTTGAGTCTAAGGGTGGGGTGACTGCAGCAGTGTTTGCAGAAACAGCTAGCTCATCCATTTGGGACGTTAAATGATTCACAGATTCGGATCCATTATCTAAATCTTCAACACCCAGTGCTTCTTCATTTTTGCCCTCTACAGTTAGCGGTTGCTCCAAGTTCTTACCCTTTTCAAGAGCTGCCTGTAGAATAGATCAACGAAAACATGCAACGTGAATGAGATTCATGGGAACTTAATTTACAAGAACATGGATCAACACTAAACATATGCATAGCTAATCAAAGGTGTTCAACAAAAGGATTCTAAAGGCCACGTTTAAGCTAGATAAGCTTTGGGCTCAAAACCAAGCCTAGGAGCACTAAAATAACATTTGATGTCTTAGCTACTCTTCCTTTCCCATTTCAACACCCATTCAAACCCCCTTCCCCCGGCCCGGCCCACTCTCTGCCCCCTGGGCGCCCAGCACAAGATAAGATTTCAAAGAAAACAATGGAAAAGTTTGTACCAGATTGATTTAACAGCATTGAGAAGAGAATATATTAAAAAGATCAGGAACTATCCTCAAAGCGTGCTTCACTTAAAAGTAAATAAAATCCCAACTGTCATGTCAGTAGTAAAAGAAATAAGACACCAAATCTGCAGCGACTCATCTAGATGTGCAGCTGGTAACAAATTATATTTCTGATTTGGCTATGTTGTTTGCAATAAGAAAGATATCATCACTGCCATTTCTCACTCAATTTAAAAAATCTGATCACTTCTTGTCTACAGATTTTTACAACAAAAGCCTTTCAAGAATTTAAAACTCAGACAGGTCCAAGAAATGCTTCTCCATCAAAACACTCAAATTACAACATCATGACTTTCAGATCTTACATCAGTAATTGGTTATTCATCAGATTAAAGGTCAAAGACTGGTTATCATATTTTTGTGAAAGGCAACAAGATTAAATGGAAAAGCAAGAATCAGGATTGATGAGTGCAGCACCGCCTTAGCAGACAAAGCATGCTATGGGTGAATTTTTCTACTGAAGGTAGAAGTTGAAGGATTTTCATCCTGGGAAGATATCAGCTAATAATCACATCAACCTACATAATGCTAACATCTCTGCCACTAAAGCCTTTAAATATTTCATGTTCAACTATGATTTCAGCTATCTCATACATGAAGCTAAATTATATTTCTTTAACTGATTGTTGAAACATTCTGGCATGCTCATGGGGAGACCTGATCAAAAGCTCGAGTTATGTGCCCAAACGGGTATTGTACTACCAAACTAAGTGAATTTAGTAATAGAGACCTGTTGACATTCCAACTTTCCTTCTCCTTTCAGGCTGCATCAGAAATGAGCAATGATTGTCAATGACATAGCTTACCTGTTAGAAAAGAGACAGATCCTTCAGAAAAACAAAGTTATTCAAGCCCTTCTTTCCAATGAAGTTCCTATCTTTTTGAAAACCCTGAAGTCATCTAAATGGACCCCCTCCGCAGGGCAGGTGCACAAAGCTTTTTGTCCTAGTAGTAATCAAGAGAACTAAAATATAGAAGGTGGAGTGCCTCTCTCAGGTGGATATAATACTTCTCTCTCAGCCTTAAATTTATCTCTCTACTTAAAGATGTTTCACTACAATAGAAACCGATTGAAAGTATAACAATAGACAACCTATTGTACGAGGCAAGTTTTCCAAATCCATATGCTACCCGTTGGATCTTGGTGAGTTCAATTTTCAGCTCCATGATTGTACATTTGGTTAGAAATTTGGCTCACTATATCCATGCAGGGATGCAGAGCCAAATAACAGCATAAGATAGAGAATTTCCAATTAAACAAAGACATAGAAAAACATAGTCAGATGTTTTAAGGCTCGTAGTCAACTATGACCATTGCTGGATAGTGTTCAAGCTCACTGTTTAGTTTGTCCAGGATTCTATCTTCACTACATTTCCCTCAACAAGTACATTCATTTAACTGCTCAATAAGCACAAATGAGATATGTAGATCAAGTTACGCATATGGCTAGCGGGTTATCATTCAGAGCCTTGTTATGCAAAAGAAATCAGGATTTAGAATAAATAAGGGAACCGTGCTAACAAAATTACTTGATATTACCAGTTGCTTCAACAATAGGCGCATGAAGATCTGTGGAGGATTATACCTCAACACAGTGATTAAAAAAAAAAAAGATACTTGAATCCCACTTAACAGGAAAATAGACACAATATAATTGAGGTAGTTACTGCAAAACAAGCACGTAAAGCACCTGTAGCCGCTTCTCCTTCTTTCTTTCATTTCTCTTTACTGACTTGGTCTTGGTTTTTGTATCCAATTCAGGATCATAACCGGGAGGCCCCGCCTGTGAGGCAATCTCCTTTTTCCACTGCATTACAGAGGCACAACAGATGCCCATTAATCCAAGAGAAAAGTAAGCCACTTAGAAGAATCCGCATGCTGAGACAAGAAAGCTGGTAAGCTTATGCTTTTTCACATTTGGCAAACTCTGTGCAATTCAGATTGATCTCAATGTCACTTGGGTTAATGAGTTGTCTTCAAAACTGAAGTAAGAAGAAGGGTTTTCATCTGTCTGTTTCCAAGACTCTGATCTATGCATAATGCAACGCTCTTAATCATCTAATCAACCATTTTCACACACTTTAGTAAGCATGACAAGCAGAGAACTAAGAAGGGAAAAATAAAATAAAATAAAATAAAGCAAGCCAAGAAGTAAAACAAAGCTCCTTCTGCTGATTGCACTCCAAAACATCAACTTGACGCAATCTCGAATAAAACTAAAAAGAAAAGAATATTTCAGATTGGGCCATATGTTTTGTACGAAATGTATGCGTATAGATATGGAAAGATAAAAAGCTGATATCATAGTTTTCCTAGGGATACCTGAGTCTTACAAGAAGCCAAAGAGGGTGGACAGAGTTAGTACGTACCAGGGCACCCTTCGATTGGTAAATGGCGACTTCCTCTTGAGGGACATAGCCAGCCCTAATCCGGATGGGCTTACGAAGAGTGCCGTCGGGTCTCCTGGTCGGCGCGAGAAGTCTCTCCCCTTCTTTTAAGGGTTTGCTGAGCTCAGCCAAACGATTTAGTTCATCATCTTCTCCTCCTCCTCCCCCTCCTCCATTGTTGCTCGCCATGATCTTGCCAAGACTTTCAGGACTTTTCAACTGCTGCAACATGCTGTTAAATGCTTCAAAAAACAAAGGGTTTGTGTTTTTTTGTTTTTTTGTTCTTTGGGCTTCTGTCATGTTGCCCAAACTAGATTCCTAGCCTCAAACCCCAACTTGACCCGTGCTCGATGTTTCATCGATAGCTTCTGGGCTTGACTACCAAAATACTTTTAATTTTAATATATTAAACTTCAATTGCTATGCTATCCTAAAACACCAAGATACTGTTATGAACAAGCCATACAACTACTTTATAGAGATCCCGGTTTGTGTAGTTAAATACAGATTTTTTTTTAATGAATCAGGGTACGGTGAATCAAATAGAAATAGATCAAAGCTGACTCTTTTAATTTCTCTAAAAATATACTCATTTTCTGGAAAGAACAATCATCTGACCTCTTTTCTTTTATTTTTGTATTTTTTATTTTTTATGATGTTCTCTAATCGGCCACTATACTCTGCCAATATAAAGATATTGGACAAAAAACCTATTGGACATCCTAAATCTAGTGTATCGAAGGTGAAGGATCTTAAGATATGGGAAAAGTAAGAGCCCGTAAAGGGGCCAAACGAAGCCACAAGGCTGAACAATGACCAATGCTAGAAAGAAGTCAATTTCCATATTTACAGGGGATTGGTTGTAGGTTTCTAATTCGTTGCTTTCGTATAGCTTGTTCATATTAAACAAAATGGTAAGTGTGGGTGCATTATATATTAAAAAATATATATAGATATCTAAAATAATTATTTTTCCACTATAAAAGATGTTACTTCCAACTACTAGAAAGTCATCTCAAGTTCATTGACTTTTGTGTAGATGACTTATGATCAATACCTAAAAACAAAACAAGAACGTTTAGGAGAATATTTTCATTGAATCGCAAGGAAACTTACAAAATTAGAAAGCAAATACAATCTTTTCTCTGTCTTCTTTGATTGTCATTGTTCCTATTTTTACCCGTATTCATCTTCTAAAGGAAAGTTCTTTCATTATATAATTAAATCCTACAAAAATAAGAAACTATTAAATCCCAAAATTATTTAAAATACTTGTAAATAAAGAAATCCCAACCACCCTTTAATAATAGTCATAAATTAAGAAAACAAGCTCTGATCACCAACCTTCTTTTCTTTCCTTTATTTCCTTTATTTCCTTTCATGACTACATAGCCCGCCCTATGAATGTCTTCTTTTGCTAGCTTGGCCATGTGTCTATGTGGTTCCCACATTCCGCATAAAAAGATATTATCAAGGAGGTTGGAGTAAGCATTGATGGTCAAAAACCCAAAATTTAGGGACGTATAGTTGCAATGTAATTTTTTTTTTATATTAGAAAATTAAAAGAAAAATGATACTAATTATGTTAACCATGTTTGCCATAATAGATAACTTTTTATGTTAACCATGTGAGCCATGATGCTATTTTCAGCCATTAGGCCTAATCTCAATCATTTCATCATTCCATAGGAGACAACTTTCTTGTTTTGACCCATATGATTTGATAGATTTGGTACAACTCTTAACTTTAATCAATTTGAGCTAACAACGTACCTAATTAGTTTAATAAACTATCAATAAACATTAACTCAATAAGGAGTAGGAACTACTTAGAACCTCTTGGTCTGAAATTTGACATTTCAAAGTGTTAGGGGAATTCAACAAGATCAACAATATATGGATCAAACCTATAATTACATGAACACACACACCCAAAGACAAAAGATTTAAGAGCTCTGAACCAATATGATGTCATATATTCTTTGTAATCTTTTTTCATTAGATTTTTTTCATATTTTCTATCTTCTTAAACAAGCAACTTATGAATTTTCTTATCAATTAAAAATATTTAAAAGATGCTTTCTCCAACAACTAGGCCCTAAGGGGACTTTTTTTGCTTGCTCTCTAGGTTTTTCTATATTTCCTCTATTTATAAAAAAATCTTAAAGGAATCCTAGTTAGATGTTATTAGGAAAACTTATTACAATAAGAAGATCTAGTTGGATACTATTAAGAAAACCTAGTACAACAAAAGGACAAGAATTCTAACCGGACATTATTAAGAAAGCCCCACTACAACTAGAGGATAACTCTTATTTTCACAATTACATAAAGACCTCTAATTATAATATTCTATTACAATTAGACCATTTAACCTAATTGTTCCATCAATCCTAATAATCTTTCTCTTGGAATAATTTAGTACAACATCCATGTATTCTTGGAAAGTATAAAAATCTCTTCAAATATATCAATTACACAACCACAATCTTTAAACAAAGAAACATTAGAGAAACTCTCTTTAACTTTCATAACTATAGTCTTTGAACGAGAAAAAAAAAACTAAGAAAACTCTCTTCAACTACAATCTTTTAAAGGAGAAAGATTCAAAAACTTTCTTTAACTTTTATAACCATAATCTTTTTTATAGAGAAAAACTGGAGAAACTATCTTTAGAACAAGCTCTCATCAACTATGACACCCTAGAGGTGGTGTTCTAAGTAAATTTTCAAAAGGGTTGATCCCATGAAAGGATGAGGATGGCAAATGATTGATCAAGTATAAGGCGGTGAGGATGCATTCCCCCTAAAACAGAAGATAGATATAAACTTGAAATGTCAATGCTCATGCCATGTTTAACAAATGATGATGCTTACATTTAACAATACCATCTTGTTGGAAAGTGTGCATACAAAAAGACTCATGAATGATGCCTTTGCTAGTAAGAAATGAGTGACACTCATTTGAAAAAAGTTCAGTAACACTATCAGAACGTATAAATTTGACAAGGGAACCAAATTGGGTGGCAACTATGGAAAGAAAATGTGAGTTTTAAAAGGTAGAAGGTATGTCCATGTTGTGTGAGAAAAATCATCAACAATCCTTAAATAATATTACCATCATGGGTAAAGGTCTCGTGGGTGCCTTAAGTATTCATATGTACTAATTCGAAATTAGCAATTTTAGCAATATGATATGTAGGAAAAGATTGTAGATTTGTTTACCTAAAGGGCAAATGGGACATGAAAAAGATGCAAGACATAAATTGATCTTCCATGCGTGAAGTAAGATTTTAATGAAAAATGATCAAGTTGTTGATACCAAATATCATGACTAATATTATTTGAAAAAATTGAATTAAAAACTGCATATTGGTTTGGAATAAAAAAAGTACTCATTAAGGAACACAAATAATTGTAAAAAAAACATAATGTAAATTTGCTAAAATTGAAGAACAAAGAAAATATAATTCATGATCAACCTTACTTCGCCCAATTAGAGCTCTATTCATAACATCCTAAAATACACAAAAATCATTAGAAGAAAAAAAGAAGCCACACAGTTATATAATGAATGAGTTTTTGAATGGATAATAAATTGTATCAAAATCTAAGAACATATAACACGTGTGAGGCTTACAGTGGAGTAGGGTTGATATTGTCCAATGTGGGCACAAGACTACTAGACCAATTAGCAAAGATGATGGATATTGAGACTGCATATAAATAATATGAATCTAACAATTGTAAACTACAAGTGATGTGATCACTTGCTCTTAAATGGATATTCCAAATTAAGTGCATGGGTTTAAGGGAGGAAGAAGTACCTGAACAATTTATAACTAATTCAAAAGGCCCTATTTGGTTTGGAAGGGTGACTAATTGTTGCTACTAATCCATTGTGAGATTGAGCCTAGAAGATCTTCTATAAACACTATTACGATTAGGAGTAATAAGGCCTAGTAGTCCTTTAGAAGGACAAGGAGACAAAATTGAGTTAGTATGATAATATGGACCATTATGAGAGTCCAATGGAGGCTGATATTGTGGACGATATCCTAGAGGATTGGGTTGTCCAGAAATGATGGGGGCTTGTATGTTGTCTGCAATAGTAGTATAGGCTGAAGGCCTAATAGGTCCAAATTTCTTTTTGCATCTTGGTTTATGATTGGGCCCACCTAGCCCAGATAAAAGTGAGGGCTCGAGCTCCTACAACTACCGTTTTCCATGTAGCATATGGCCTACGTTTGTGCCAAACCCGAATGAATGAGTGGCAGGAAAAGCTGCCTTGTCACGGGAGAAGCTGCTTGGACCATCATCATAGTAGTGCTGGTGGAACTCGTACTTCACTAGTGCATAGAGATGCTTCAAACTCAGCATCATCTTGTACAAGATGATGTTGGATTGGAAGTTTAGAACTCTTTCAGAAATGTGAGGAGGAATTTCATTGCGCAATCTGAGTTTAGAACTCAATAGTTTCGTGTTCACGTTATAGTTGCAACGCTCATAATTGCAACGAATGAGAGGTTGTTGGGCATCCAAATCACTCCATAAATCCTTTAATTGAATGTAATGTTGGGCTGGTCTAGCCCATATTTGAGACTTATTATTGGGTCCTATTAGGGTAATGTGACCCTAAGGTTTAAAATGAAAAATATAGGTTTTTTCTTTAAGTGTGTGGCCGTCAAAAGAAAAGAAAGAGAAAAAAAAGAGTAGAATTTTGCAGGAATTAGAAGCCATGCACAGTAGTTGATCAAACGTTTGATCAAGGTTGATTCGTGGTCCGATTGAGCTAATTTTTAGTCAGTAGGTTCAAAATTGGGTGTTCCTCATTGTGAACGGTTGGATCGTCATTTGGAGTTATTTAAATCAACAGATGTTGGTCGAAAATCTAGATAATATTTCTCCAACTTTTTTTAGTTAAGTTAATGTTTACAATTTGTTCTTCACTATCAATTGGTGATTCTATTATTATTAAGTCAGTAAATCTTTGTCCTGTTGCTATTGTTAAGAACTTGATTGGGTTGTAAATCTAACGATTTATATAGTGGAGATTTGGGTGGACTCCGTAATTAGTCCTGTGATTTTTATCCTTCACATTGGAGGAGTTTTGCATGTAAAAATTCTCTTGTGTTAATTGTGATATTTACATCTTTTACTTGTGATTCAAATACATTGTTGGTGTTTTAGTATATACTCACAGGTTCAATCAAAGTGTAAAACTTTATACGTCGTTTTTCCCATCACGTAGGAGGTAGTGAGATTAGAATTTGTGACGTTAATAGGAAGCTTTAGTTCACCAACTGTCTACTTCATTGAAAAGTTTTGAATGCCTGTGATTTTCGTGAAGTTGTCTGTCAAAACGAACTAGATTTTAGCCACCGCGGTGAAACGCAACACCATGGATTTGAGGGAGGCGTCGACTTAGTGGATTAACCAGGTCTTGATAGCCATATGGCATTGATCCCATCTCTAGGCATCTTTGAATCCGGAGGGACGGTGAAGCTTTCCCATCAAAGAGCCCATTTTATTGTGATCTAATCAAATCGTGCGAATCTAGTTACCCTAAACAGACCAGTTTGCCTCACCGGCATTTGGAAATGACACTCACGGGTTGCGAATCTGCTAGGGAGATTGTATGGGTCTGTCTAAGGATTGATGTAACACTAAAAGAAGCGTTGGGAGAGTTAAAATAACAATTTCTACAATATATTGTAGAAATTATTATAAAAATATGAAGAACAATATGAAGAACAATATGAAGAACAATATGAAAAATAATATGAAGAACAATATGAAGAACAATATGAAGAACAATATGAAAGTAGTAATTTGTATTACTTGAATGAATCATTGAGTACACACCAACTACCTTTTTATAGTGGTTGGAAAAACAAACGTAAATCATCTCTTAATGATGATGATCAATACAATTAATTATGAAAAACCAAAAAATATGAAGAACCCTAAGACCTTTTAGATTTTGAGCGGAAAATTTCATCAATAGAGTTGATGATTCTTTTTATTCTTTTATTGAAATAAAGAGATCGTTTTCCTCTGATTAAAACGCCTCTTATTTCACCTTGAACCGTTTTGTATAACTGTTAAACGAAGGAGACAAATCGTTGTTCTCTCGCGGGCGTGAGGAAGAAGATGACGCGCGTGAGTTATACGCGCGCGTCTTTATTTTGTCCGTGAGTTGCCTTGGCTGAATGGCGCGTGTGGTACACGCGCCTGCTTTAATAACTGTCGCTTCTTCTTCTTCTTCGGATTCAGATATCGCCGACGTATTTATTTTCAAAATTTGATTTTCGGTTTTTGATTTAGAAATGGTTCTCGCCGGTTCCGTTTCTGTTTTTAATTCTGGCAAGATATTCGGCAGTTCTGTTTTGGTTTGTATTTCTAACATCCCCCCGCAAGCTGACGTGTCGGTCCGCACTGTGAGCTTGTTTTGAAGTAGTTGAAAACGGGTCGATGATAGGCCTTTTGTAAATATATCAGCTGTTTGATCCACAGAAGAAATAAAATGCACAGAAAGTTTCTTTGTTTTGATTCTTTCACGAATAAAATGAAAATCAACCTCAACATGTTTGGTTCTTGCATGAAAAACAGGATTAGTAGTTAGATAAAGTGCGGATAAATTATCGCACCATAGAGTGGGAGGACTAGATTGGTTGACTTGAAGATCTTGTAATAGAGCTTCTATCCAAATAAGTTCTGCAGCAGTATCAGCAAGACATTTGAGTTCAGCTTCTGTACTAGAGCGTGCAACAGTCTTTTGTTTTCTAGAACTCCAAGAAATTAAATTTGTTCCGAGAAAAATACAAAAACCTCCAGTGGATTTACGATCATCATGATCACCAGCCCATCCAGCATCAGAAAATGCATGGAGATTACAATTTGATGATTTTGTTATTTGAATACCATATCTAGGGGTATCAACCAGAAATCGTAGGATACGTTTGACAAATGCCCAATGAGTAAGAGTAGGAGCATGCATGTATTGGCATGCAGTGTTTACAGCATAGGAAATATCAGGGCGTGTAAGTGTTAAATATTGAAGAGATCCGACAATACTACGGTAGTGTGTTGGGTCTGAGTAGGGTTCACCATCGGATATAGATGGTGGATGATTTGTTGTGCATGGGGTAGACATCCCGCGGGCTTCATTCATTTTGGCTCGAAAAAGTATTTCATGAGCAAATTTTGGTTGATGAAGCAAAAGACTATTTGTAGAATATTTAGCTTCAATTCCCAAAAAATAATGTAAATTACCTAAGTCCTTAATATCAAATTCAGTCCTGAGTTGTTCAAGGATTTTGGACAATGGTGCAGTAGAACTTCCTGTAAAAATAATATCATCAACATACACAAGGAGAAATGCACTGTATGTTTTTGTATGTAATACGAATAATGAGGAGTCTGCTTGGGAAATTTTGAACCCAATATGTTGAAGAAATTTAGTAAGACGATGATTCCAAGCTCTTGGAGCTTGTTTTAATCCATACAAGGATCGTTTTAGGCGACAAACAAAGTCTGGTTTAGTAGAGTCAATGAATCCTTGTGGTTGAGTCATATATACTTCTTCATCGAGTATGCCATGTAAGAAGGCATTTTTGACATCAAGTTGTTTAATAGTCCATCCGCTAGTATATGCCAAAGCAATGATAATTCTTACTGTAACAGGCTTAGCAACAGGACTAAATGTATCATGATAATCAATACCAGGTCGTTGATGAAATCCTTTTGCAACCAATCGTGCTTTAAATCGTTCTAGGGTGCCATCAGATTTTTGCTTAACTTTATATACCCATTTACATCCTATAGGAATAATATTTTGGGGTAAAGGGACAAGTTCCCAAGTGTGATTTTTTAACAAAGCATTATATTCTTCAACCATAGCAACACGCCAATTAGGATCTTTTGAGGCTTCTGTATAGTTTTTAGGTTCAATAAAAGGATGTACAGAGGTTGTTAAAGCATATGTATGATCACGCAATAAAGTGCGTTTGGATATTGTACCTCCTTTGAGTCGTGTAACCATGGAATGGTTCTTAGTGGAGGATTGTGGAAGCATGTCATGAGCTTCTCTTGGTGTGGTGTGCTTTGTAGTATTTTCTGACGTAATGTCAGTAGAAAGAGGTGGTATGAGTGTATTGGTAACAACTTTTGATGTATTTACGTGTTGAAAGGGAAATACATTTTCATCAAATATGGCATCTGCAACAATATAAATTGTTTTTGTTTGTAAACAAAGACAACGATAGCCTTTATATCCTATAGGATAGCCCAAGAAAACACAAGGTTTGGAACGTATAGTAAGTTTATGTGAAGCATAGGGTCTTAAATAAGGAAATACTAAACACCCTAAAATTCGTAAATGAGAGATACTAGGGTGTTGATGAAACAATTTTTCCCATGGAGTTGTGTTGGCTAGCGCTGAGCTTGGTAGGCGATTAATAATATGTGTGGCGCTTTCAAAGATAAAATCCCAATATTGAAGTGGTATATGGGCATGATTCATCATTGATAACCCGGATTCAGTGATATGTCGATGTTTTCTTTCAGCAGTCCCATTTTGAAATGGCGCATATGGACTTGATATACGTTGATAAATACCTTTATTGGATAACAGAGTTTTAAAGTCTTTGGAAGTAAATTCAGCAGCTCCATCACATTGAATGGTTTTGATGGTAATTTGAAGTTGATTTTCAACGAATGTTTGAAAATGTGTAAAGATCTGAAGAAATTCATCTCTTGTTTTCATGGAATAGAGCCATGTAAATTTGGAATAGTCATCAATAAAACAAATATAATATCTATTCCCTTGTGATGATGTAATTGGTGCAGGGCCCCATATATCAAAATGGACTAAGTCCAAAGGAGCGTTGGAAATATTATGGGTAGATAAATGTGATTGTCGTCGACTTTTACTGATGCTACAAGCAGTACAAGACGATGAAAGATGTCCAGTAAATTGAATATTCAAAAGTTTCAGCAATCTTATTACATTTGCATAATTAAGATGGCCTAATCTATAATGCCAGGCCATTACATTTATTGTAGAAATATGAAAAGACTTTGGTGATTGCTGAAGAGTACGCAAGTTGATGCGATAAAGGCCATGTTCAGCTGGTCCTTGGAGTAGGATGCGTCCCGTTGTCAGACTCTGTACACGACAGAAATCGGGAAAAAATGAGAAAACGCAATTGTTATCTTTGGTAAACTTTGAAACAGATAACAATCGTTTTGTTATATTAGGCACAATAAGTACATCAGAAACATTGATATGAGTAGGGGTTAATAAAGTACCTTTGTGGGTTATTGGAAGTGTCATTCCATCCCCTACAGTAACAGCTTGATTCCCATCATAATTGAGTAGTTGCGTAATATCATAAGCATCTGGCGAGATATGATGTGTAGCACCAGAATCAGGGAACCAATCAGTTTCATGAGAGGCTTGAGGTGGTTGTTGTGGAGCCTTCTTAACAGTATTTGCCTGAATATTCTGGTGGCCTTGAAAGTTATTGGGAGGCCCAGAATTGGAGGGAACATACCTATAACGACATTGACGTGCAAGATGTCCTGGTTTGCGACAGATTTGGCAAAGAACATTGCGCCGAGGTTTGCTACTATAACGAGGAACAGAGGTATGTCCTGGAGTGGAGATATGAGTGGATCGGCTTGCTGGAGTGACTGAAGATGGGGAAAAATTTTGAGTAGCTGGAAGGGGAGCAGGACTAGTGGCAAAAGCAGCTGCAGTTGGTGAGCCTTGGGTAGCCATTTCAATGTGAGCTTCCTGGGTAAGAAGTAACCCACGAAGATCTTCGCGAGGAAGAGATGAAGTGCGAGTATGAACAGCAACAGCAGTGGCAAGAGGGGCATAAGGGGTGCCAAGACCTCGGAAAACATGAGTTAAGTACTCGTTTTCGGAGATAACTTCACCTACAAGGGAAAGTTGATCAACAATACCATCAACTTCTTGAAGAAATTCAGTTACCGTTCGATGCCCTTTGGTTGCTGTTTGAAGGCGTAGACGAAGAGCAGAAACTCGCGCAGAACTATGAGCCATAAATTCAGAGGATAAGGCCTGCCATATCTCAGCAGAGGTTTTGCATTGCCTAGCAGTGGTCACAATAGTGTCACTACAAGTGCAAAAAATCCAGCCACGAGCAGTATGATCCCGGATTATCCAATCTTGGTAAGCGGGATTAGAGTCACGAGTGATGTTGCCTTGTTCATCAGTTTTGGTAAGAAACTCGTCAGGACAAGGAAATGAGCCATCAACAACACCAAGTAACCCATTTGCTTGAAGGAAAGGCTCAATTCGAGCTTTCCAAACAAGAAAATTAGGACCTTTGAGTTGCACACCAATGGCAGGAAGAGGACCGGGATTGGGTAGCGGAAGAGCATGAGTAGCAGCATGAATGTGGGTGACAGTGGAAGCCATCTGCAAAAGGATCGAGAAAAGAAAAAAAAAAAAAAAAAAATTTTGTTTTTTGTTTTTGTTTTTTTTTTTTTTTTTTTTTTTGAAGAAAAGCTTTCGCCAAAAAGGCTAAACTGATACCAAGTTAAAATAACAATTTCTACAATATATTGTAGAAATTATTATAAAAATATGAAGAACAATATGAAGAACAATATGAAGAACAATATGAAAAATAATATGAAGAACAATATGAAGAACAATATGAAGAACAATATGAAAGTAGTAATTTGTATTACTTGAATGAATCATTGAGTACACACCAACTACCTTTTTATAGTGGTTGGAAAAACAAACGTAAATCATCTCTTAATGATGATGATCAATACAATTAATTATGAAAAACCAAAAAATATGAAGAACCCTAAGACCTTTTAGATTTTGAGCGGAAAATTTCATCAATAGAGTTGATGATTCTTTTTATTCTTTTATTGAAATAAAGAGATCGTTTTCCTCTGATTAAAACGCCTCTTATTTCACCTTGAACCGTTTTGTATAACTGTTAAACGAAGGAGACAAATCGTTGTTCTCTCGCGGGCGTGAGGAAGAAGATGACGCGCGTGAGTTATACGCGCGCGTCTTTATTTTGTCCGTGAGTTGCCTTGGCTGAATGGCGCGTGTGGTACACGCGCCTGCTTTAATAACTGTCGCTTCTTCTTCTTCTTCGGATTCAGATATCGCCGACGTATTTATTTTCAAAATTTGATTTTCGGTTTTTGATTTAGAAATGGTTCTCGCCGGTTCCGTTTCTGTTTTTAATTCTGGCAAGATATTCGGCAGTTCTGTTTTGGTTTGTATTTCTAACAGGGAGCACCGGAAGGAGTATTAGGAGTGCTAGCCAAGTCGTGCGAAGTGGCCATGGGGTTCGGCAATGGCGGGGGTATTTTCAAAATGAGGGAAAAGTCAAAAGCAATGCACTGGGGCTTCGTAAGATTGGGATGAGGACAAAGGTAATTATGGGTCGTAATTTGAGATAGGAGAAAAAAGACAGGAAATTGTGAAAGGAAAAGAAAAACATGTCGTTTGAGTGAGACGCATTTGAAAAAAAAAATGCAAAAAAGAACTAACCGCATGACTGATCTCGTTTGTGATGGCCAAAAAAAAAAAAAAAAAAAAAATTGCGGAAGCAATAAGGTCTCAAGGAAAGAAAGACTCGGGTATCATGTAAGAAAATGAAAGATTGGAAAAGAGAAAACCAAAGACCAGGAAAGCGTGTGGGAAATAGTTCTATATTCTGTGATACTTTGTACAATGGTAAAACATGAATTTATAGACTTTTGCCCTATACTAAGTATAGAATAGAACTAATTATAAGAAATTATGCCAGGAATATTACAAACTATGGTGATACTATAGTGGCAAATTTTCATATTTATTAACAATTATAATTTCTCTACTTAAAGCATAAAGCAAACAACAATCAATAACTTGGTTTCCTGTAATTTGTAAGTAGTTTTCGTTTGTTTTCGAATAGACAGAGTCACTTAACAAATGTTTTCCTGCAATTTGATCGCTTCCAATCCCCAAAATCACAACATTTATAGTACTTCATTTGATCAATTTTGTTTGAAGGTGTTGTTAACCTTAATTGCGTTTATCCTGGTTCAAGTGATTTTGACTGGTTCAAAATTTAATTATGTTTGCCGACTAGTCAAAGAGTAATGCAGCAGTTCCCGAATGCCTTCGAATTCCTACATGCACCATTAGTTTAAGCAGTGCCTGAAACAGAAACGATATGCCTGAGTCATTTTTAGTGGAAGTGATTGTAGTATTCCACTAAATATTGTTTTTTTAAGTTATGGTTAGCTTCAGTTGCGTGTATCCTCATTCTAGTGACTTTACGGGTTCAACGCTCCAAGCCCCAAGCTTACTCACTGGTGCTGAACTCTCAAGAATGACGCAGACATCCTTGAGTGCACCTAGACTTCTCTTTATTTTTAGTAAATGGAGGTGAAGGAAATTTGAACACAGGACATAAGTTGTCACCGAACTGTTGGTTCGGGTTCATAGTTAGACTTTTGTTACACTTGCCGTGTGGAGTTTAGTGCTTCTACGTCAATATGAGCAATGAATTGAAAGTGAATGACTTTTCCAATGATAACATATTTGAAAAGCTAGAAAATCTCTAAACCATCGTTACACCAAGCTAGAGAAAAGAAACTTGTTCAATTAACAGAAAGTAAATGACAAGATAACCCAACTCCAAAAGCACTTCATTTGCTTTCCAAGATTGCTTAGCCATTCATAGCTAGAATGGTCTTGTTGTGGTTAATATAACATTTTGATGTCATGCAAATTGTAGCAAATTTTTAGTTTATTTTGACTAACTTTCTATTAAATGCTACTATGGAATGGAACAAAAAAGCAAGTTAAGTTCATGAACATGCACTTTGGAGCTTAAGGGAGAAGTTGGGAGTGCATTTTGTTGATAATGCTAGTCCCACATTGGAACGGAGACCCAACGCCTTATAAGGCGTGGGCTACCTTGCTTATGAGTTTTGGTAGGCCTAGAACCATTCTTACATGGTGTCGAGGCCAAGTTCTTTCATTACTGATGGTGGACCAGGCCCCCCTCCTCTATATTGGAAACCTAAAATGTGGGACTACGAGGGATTGTTGAGAGTGTCAGTCCCATATCGGAATGAAGACCCAACACTTTATAAGGCGTAGGCTACCTCTGACCACTACTCATGAATTTTGATAGGCTTGGACCCATTCTTACACATTCAATTAATTAGAAATCAGTTTGTACAACATGTGAGGAAGGAGAGTTGGGGGCATGTGATTTCAATCAAGTGATGCAATCCTTACAAATTAAATTTTCTTAGAGGTAACTTGAAGGTCATTCCTTTTGGGCTACTTTGATGAGGAAGAAATATAAGCACCCAATTGAAGCTTGCAAAAAGAAGCATGAAAGATAGACTCCCGTTGCTAGAAAATGATTGTTCCCTTGTTAAACTACAGGAGAACCTATAGCAAATGGATTATTCGAGAAGGTACTTGCTCATTTTGTAACAATAATTGGTTGGATGACACGCTATGTGACAATCTATGCCCATCCCTAGAAATAATAGTTAAGAAAGCTTTGTAGGACCCAACTTTTGTTATAGCAATTTGTCTATGAAGCAACAAGAGTAGGCTCAATAGATAACCCTTACAATACGTAAAGATAAATAAGTATGGGATTTGAATTCATTTAGTATCTTTTTTGCATCCAACATGTATTATTATAAATGAATCAAGAAAGCAAAGATTAGTTGTAACATGCAAAGGTCATGGAACAAGTTTATCCCACTTAACGTTTAGCTCTTCGTGTGAAGGGATTTCTATAATGGTCTAGTAGTGGAATGTAACATGGAAAGGAAAAGCATAAAGATGGCTTCCAAATGTCAAGTCTACACACAAGGACATTTGGAAATAATGGAGCATTTATTCACGTATAATGAGCTGGTATAACAAATATGGACCTAATATGCTAATATGTTACAAGTATAGCTTTTTTACTTCCCTCCCCTTATTGCTCACTTCTTAGTTCTCTAAAGTAGCTTGGAATAATTAGTAAAGAGCAATTATTACAATTTTTTGGAGTCTAATCACTTGAAGAATTTGGTTGGCAAGGAATAACTCTAAACATAAGGGGATGAAAATAACATTGCCTTACATGCACAAAGACATTGACCATGTGTTGCTTCAATTCTCCGCCTCCCTTTCTATCACCACCCAAGCAAGTTTTCTAAATCATAGTGCTTTAGAGAGTTTATGAATTCCTATAAGGCAAATTGACATTAAGAGAGAGGCATGGATTAGATGGAGACCTCCACCTAATGAGCTTAAGCTAAATTTAGATGGCTTTAGTGTCGTTGGGAATAGTACAAGATGAAGGGTGCTAAAAATAGTAATGACAGTCTTATTTGTGCTTTGTTGCTAAAATTGGACATGAAAGTAATGCACATGCTGAGGTCCATACTCTGCACACAAGTTTGAAACTATGTCATGTTGGATATCAACTTCCCCACTCTATCAAATCAAGCTCTTTTTGCTTGATACAATGTGTGCTTCATCATTAAAGGCCTTCATGGCACCCGTAGTATGTGTTACAACACTATGTTAGCTTGCTGGCCTCAAACACAATGATTCAACATAATTTTAGAGAGGGGAATTTTGATGTGGATAGATTGGCAAATCACGGCCATCATGTTTTGGATGTACAAATTTTTGATCACTTAGACTCCTTACCACATGTAAGAATGCTTTCAAGAATGATTAGCTTAGTTTTGGGAATTATAAGACTTTATAAGGTTAAGCCTAAATGCGGCCCTTTGTCTTTCTACTTTTCAATATGCGTATGCTCTAGTTGAGAACCTGATATGTAGGTTTCTTAGTTTTATTTTCTAATAGTTAATTTTATGCATTGCCTCTTGTATTTGCATAAGATATAATTATTACACCCAACTTTATTTATTTTAATAAAATATGACAAGGTACCACCTTGTCTAATTTAAACAAAAAAAAAAAAAAAAAGGTAGGGCCTAGCTAATCCTTCCTGAAAACATATAAGTGTGAGCATGGCATTGATTCAAGCTGATAAGAAATTCTTACATGCTGAACTGTATCATCAAGATTGGCAAGGTGATCTACTACGGCATTCTCCTCCCAAACATAGGATGACCCACTGGTTTTATGTCAAGGGGAGAACATCTATGAAGATTTTGGCTTCTTGTTAACATCAATTCTAGTGGAATTTCAAGCCTACCTGAAAAACAAAGCAGATGTTTATATTCACAATAAGTATACGACAAAGGGAACTCAATGGTTAACCATGCCATCAAGTTCTGAAAGTGACCGATAATAAAAAAGATAAGTAGTGGCGTAACAATATACAAAAACAGAATTGATAGCTATTTCAAAAATGAGGATAAACTGACAGATATACTCCAATGATTAGGAAGCTTCTTTGTCGTAAATACACTCAAGTAAGGCAACTCGTCCTGCGTCGGCAAATTAGCTCAAAAACTTTGGCTTAACACGCTCCAAATAAGCTCTCGCGCTCTGCACATGCCCCTATCTTGCAGAAGTCCTGCTGGCTTCGCTGACTTCTAGCATATGGCAAAAGCAAAATAAAATATTCAGCCACAGAGTCTAAGTATCATACCAAGAAAAACCCATTTTCAGATAGATACGTGTTAAATTGAATATCCAAACAACTTTCCTTCGGTTTATAAGAAACTATGGTAAGAAAAAAGAAAAAGGAAATGGAATTTTACAAGAACATGACTCTTTATTTCCAAGAAAATTCACCTAATTGTACATCTGAGCTTGAAAATCAGCCCATATTGCCTGTTAAAGTGAACCAGTCTTATTCTTGCGTTTTTCTGCGCAAAAAAGTAAGTAAATGAAGAAAAGAGCGGTTCTTATCTCAAAGGGTCATTCTAGCTTGGGGAGGTTGGAATATCAGGAGTGAAGGAGTCTCAGTTGTAGCTAAAGGATTTTGCGCGATTTTGAGTGTCATTCTTGTGTTAACAGTGTTGTTGATGCTGCCACGTGGAGTCATCTTAGTAAGACTGCAAAAGTATGTGAGGAGAAGTAAATGTGCTGCCTTTCCCTTTCCCTTTCCCTTTCCCGTACAGAATCCACTACTCTATGAAACCAGGAGGGCAGAAGCTTAAATGACGAGATGCAGAAACTTTTGAAGAGCTCAAGGAAATCGTCGACTCTAGAAGATAAGTATTATGTAGGATCATTATTATCAACTGTTTTTGAAATTAGTATAAGTATGGATGTTGTTTAGCTTTCGTTTTTATGAGTTTGGGAGCAATCTACTTTGTTTTGTTTTAATCTTAGTGCATTAGACGTTGTTCTGTTAAAATCAAGATTGAGATTGTTGAGATTGTTCCATTGTTCTTTACTTTGATATTCCCACAGTTTACACTCATTTAGATTGAAACTGTAGGGAAATCTTTTTTCTATTAAATCCTTCAGTATCTTCAGACATTCAAGTAAGCTTTAGACAAAAGAACAAAAAGCAAAGAAAAAAGTAAACACAAAAAGAGGGAGATATTCAATTAAGCTTAGGACCCGTTTTGGGAAGAAAGAAGTATGAGGCTGTTGTTTGCTTAAAAAGAAAATTCCAGAACGGACAAAGTTTAATTACATTTATCCTGGCGCAGTGATTTTGACTGGTTCAAAGTTTAATTAGGTTCGCCGATGGGTCAAAAAGTAATGCGGGGGTCTCCGAACGCAGCTGCACTTCTCTTACCAAGACAATGCCATTGAACTCCTACATGCACCATCAATTTAAGCAGTGCCTGAAACGTGAATGCTAGCTGATTGACTCATTTTTGTGGAAGGGGAAGGTTGAGAACCAATTAGAAATGGTCAAAAGGAAATAACATGCCAAGGAAATTTTCTAATCAGAAAAACAAGAAAGTATCAAACCATAATAGAAGTATGGGGAAATAGATCATTTGAGTCACCGTAAATGACACGCATAACCCAGCTCCAACGCGCCCCATTCAGCTTTTTAGTATGGCTTGGTTATTAGTAGCTAAGTAACCTATAATCGTGAAGAGTTAAGGCAAATTCATGCTACAAAGTGACAATATCTTTCAGTGAGTTAAGATCAAAGAGAGAACGATGACCGATACAGCCGTGACACTTGTCATCAACGAGCTGGTTCATTTGATTGTTCATCAAGCGAAATTGCTAGGGGCTGTCCATAGGGAAGTTCGGGACATTACAGATGAACTGCAGAGCATCAAGTGCTTCCTCAAAGATGCAGAGAAAGGAAGAGACCTCCAAGATGGCGTGAGAATATGGGTTAAACAGGTGAGGGAAGTGGCCTATAATATTGAAGACGTCATGGATGAATACATTCTTCGAGTGGCACGCTGTCGGCACCAGAAAGGTTTTGTTCCTTTCCTTCACAAAATTGCATGCTCAGTAAAAAAACTAAAGCTAAGTCATGATATAGCTACCAAGATCAAAGATGTAAAGATAGCAATCAATGAAATCAAAGAACGAAGTATAAGATATGGTTTTAATTCTTCAATGCAAGGATCAAGTTGTAGTTGTGCAACAACTATTAAATGGAATGACCCTCGGGTCGGTGCATTTTTCATTGAGGAAGATGAAGTTGTTGGGATTGAAGCTACAAGGGATGAGCTTGTTAGCTGGTTGGTACGGGGAGTATCTGGCCGCTTGATCATTTCATTGGTGGGCATGGGTGGGATTGGTAAGACAACTCTTGCTAAGAAAGTATATGATAATGAGTCTGTTAAAAGACATTTTGATTGCTGTATTTGGATCATTGTGTCTCAATCATATAACGTCCAGGAGATATTGATGTCCATGGCAAGGCAAATCCACCAGGAAGAAGAAAAGACTACTAGGAAAATAGATATGATGGATGATATCACGCTCATTAGCTTGCTAAGGAAATATTTACAGCACAAGAGGTATGTTTTGGTTTTTGATGATGTTTGGAAGATAGAGTTTTGGCAGATTGTGAAACATGCATTGCCATGCAATGATAGAGGGAGTAGGATAATTATCACAACTCGAAGCAATCATGTTGGTGCCTTTTGCAAAGAGTCTCCATTTGATCAGTTCCACAAGCTACAACCTCTATCTAGAGAAAAAGCTTGGGAATTGTTCTGCAAAAAGGCATTCCGAACTGACTTTGAGGGGCGCTGTCCAGAAGAGTTGATGAGCTTGTCGCAGGATATTGTCAAAAAATGTGAAGGCCTACCACTTGCAATTGTTGCCATTGGTGGTCTTCTATCAACAAAGGAGAAGGTTGCATTAGAATGGCAGAAGTTCCATGATGGTCTTAACTTTGAGCTACAAAGTAATCCCCACCTTTCAAATATAACAAAAATTCTTTCTCTTAGTTATTATGATCTACCTCATCACCTCAAGTCTTGTTTATTGTACTTCAGTGTTTTGCCAGAGGATTATTCAATTGCGGATAATAGATTATTTTGGTTATGGACAGCTGAGGGCTTTATAGGAGCAACCAAGGGAAAACAAATGGAAGAGGTAGCAGAAGAATTCTTAATGGAACTTGTTCATAGAAACTTGGTTCAAGTATCATTTGGAGAGCTTGATTATCAACTACGTAGAAAGTATAGAATTCACGACCTCTTACATGATATTATTGTGTCAAAGGCTCAAGAGTTGAATATTTGTCAAGTTTTACGGGCAAATGATGCGAGTTTGAAGGGTAAAAGTCGCTTCCTAGCAATTCATGATGCTAGAGAAATTGTTTTGGAGTCCATTGAGTGTTCTTGGGTTCGTTCCATTTTTCTCTTCAGCATTAAGGAAATATCAAGTTCTTTCTTAATCAAATTGTTCAAAAAATTCAAACTTTTGAAAGTGTTAGACTTTCAGAATGCTCCGGTTGATTATCTTCCTAAAGAGGTTGGTGATTTATTTCACTTGAAGCATTTAAGTTTGAGAAGAACAAAAGTCAAGATGCTTCCAAGGTCAGTGGGTAGGTTGGAAAATCTTCAGACACTAAATGTCTTGGAGACCCCATTGAGTGAACTACCAATTGAGATATTTAGACTAGTCAACCTAAGACATCTTTTGGCTCACTCTCATGACTTGGAAATTGAAGGTAGTTTATACGCATTGCGAGGAGTAAAAGTACATAATGGGGTTGGATGCTTAAAGGACCTGCAATCGCTAACATTTGTAGAGGCAAATCATCAAGGTGTTGATCTCTTCACAGAGTTGAGAAAGTTGAGCCAATTGAGGATTTTGGGTATTGCGAATTTGAAGGCAGAAAATGGGAGAGTTCTATGTGCTTCTATACAAAGTTTGGTCCATTTAAGTACTTTCGTTGCAAGCTCAATTAGTGAAAATGAGGTTCTAGATTTACACTCTCTTTCGTTACCACCTCAATATTTGGAGCATATCTGTCTACGGGGGCGGTTGGAGGAGTTGCCCAATTGGATTCCAAAGCTGCATAGTCTGAGCACATTAGTTTTATCTTTCTCACGCTTACTGGAAAATCCTTTACCATACATCTATACTTTGCCTAACTTAGTTAATCTTACCCTCATTCAAGGGTATGATGGGGAAAGTTTGCAGTTTGAGGATGGTGGTTTTCGAAAATTGAAAAAGCTCACACTCCTAAAGTTAAAAGGATTAAGGATGGTGGAAATAGGCAGAGGATCATTGCCCATTCTTGAGCAACTAGAGATCGGTCCGTGCCCACAGCTAAAGGAAGTGCCCTCAGGTATCTTAGACTTGAAAAGCCTAAAGCTTCTCGACTTCTTTGAAATGCAGAAAGAATTTGTGCAAACCATGCAGCCAAACAAAGGAAAAGATTATTGGAAAATCAAGAACATACCAACCGTCCGTTTTGGGTATAGGACACGAGGAGAACATTATCAAATATATGAACTTGGTGATTTAGACTTGTCGGAGCGTTTACAAGGTGAGTCTTCAACAAGAAAACTAGTTTGAAGCTACATGATACACAAGGTATGAACCTCTAAGCGACTTGCCTCCATTAAAAGTTGTGCAGTTTTCTTATTTAGTGACAAGAGTCTTCACACTTTCATGCTTTAGTCTTGCACTGGCCAGCACATTACTGCCTAAGCTATAGTTGAAGATATTGCCACGGCCTTTCACACGGTAAATAGTGGACTACTTTTGCAAGTGGTTTGATTTTCATCTGTCACAGAATGGATATGGCATTTGCAGCCTTTTTTTGGTAGCGCATGTGAATATAATAAAATTGAACAAGAACAAAATCACAGAATAAGGGAGGCAAGAACACTAGAAGTGTAGAAACTTGGAATCATTTCGAATATATAAATTTTCCCTGTCTATTTTCCTAGTTATACTTAATGAGGCTTTATTTTACAGGGAATCTTCAATTCATGGCTTAGCATCAATATCACGCTCAAGCTCGAAGGAGCAAAGCATGCCTGAGCCTATATCTTTGTCTATTTTTGGTTTATCAGTGTAATCCTTTCTATGAAATGCTTCTGCAGAATGCATAACAATCGTAAGTTAATTTTATGATTCGCTTTTAAAGCCCCATTTTACAATTTCTGCTTTAGCAACAAATATACTATTTCGATAGAACTCCAGAACCGTTACTTAATTCATCAACTTTGGAAACGCAAATAGACATTATATCAATAGAACTCCAAAAGATTTTCTTAATTCATCAGATTGTAGTGACCCAAATGGAATATATATCACTATTCTTAATTCAATTATTAAACAAACAACCATGCAACCCTTTGATCCCTCTCCAAAACCAAAAATCTGTAAGATGAGAAATAGTTTACATCAAATGTTTATGGAAAACGATTCCGTTTCTTATGAAGATTAGTGTAAAGGGTACACACTTAAGGTTTCTAAAATAAACTACGCAAAAAAAAAAAAAAAAATCAGAAATGATCGTAAAGCTCTATGATTTTTAAAATTCAAAATATGCATAAATCCAGAGAACCTTGATCGCTGAGTTCTTAGTCAAAGATGGTGAGCGTAACAATTTTGATATTGGTCATCCTCAACTGCCAAACCAAAACTAGAAGTTGAGATGAATTAAAAAGGTCAAATTTATGATTAATTCTACAGATAATTTCTTCATTATTTTTTATAGTGAAGATTAGAGGAATAGTAAAACAGCGAACTATCCTACTAGCAACACTTGCAAGACCAGCCAGACAGAACAAAAAGGGAGGAAAAAATCCCAATAATTAAGCGTTGCTCTACAAATCAATCCATGACTCAACCACAAAAATTAAAACGTAAATAGTCAAATAACAAAGGTAAATAGTTCTATAGAATATAAGATAATATAAAAATTCCAAAGATAATTGTTAGTGTTTAGACATGAACCAGAAGAAGAAGAAAAAAAAATGGTGAAGAGAAATGCTCACTGAATTGGAATTTAATAATTTGTTTACTTCTGCTCTTTGCGTTTTAAGAATTAGCCGAATATATGGAATTTATACAGGAATTATGTATAGTTTCACTCGTGTCTTTCATCGGCAATTACATCAGCCAAATCGCCTTCATTAGCCACATTTTTCTTTTGTTGACGATCCATATCTTTTGACAAATTTGGTGCTCTCTTTGACAAATAATTCAAAGTACAGTTGTCTTCAAAGAAGTTATATAATAAACCAATATAAGTCTAGGAGTCAAACGCATGAGAGATCTCTCTACTAACCTACTTAGCCAAATCATGGAACGAGATTGAAGACCAAGGTAAAGTTTCTTTAACAACTAGGAATTGTCAATCACTATCAGAAAGTTGATCAGGCGTCTGGTTAGCATCCAATTTTGACTGTCAGTTTCGGTCCAGGGCGGAAATTGGTGAAACTCGTCAACTGAATACGTTTACAATCTCAACGTCTATTTCTTCGGGTCAAGACTTCCTTTAGCAGCCAGACCAAAAGGCTACAGTGCATAGGACCTCACAATTATTCTATGCTGCCAAACCTATTGTCGTTACTTTCTTTACCGTCATCTCTTTTACTCCTCAATGAATCGAGAAGCTTGTTTGTTTTATTTGTTTCGATTTCCTGGTCACAATTAACCTGCTTGTTTGAATGAAAAGAAATTTGCATGTGAATTTTAATACAACACTTGAGAAGCGCCTAATTTAGTTGAGAGTATGTGTTGTTTAAGACTTCTTAATTTTAAGTTCAACACTTCAATATAAAAATTAGGGTGTATGCATTAAAAAAAAAATCAATGCAGTAACGATCATTTTGGCATTCAGAATACAATAAATATTACAGTTCTACATTTAGAGGTTGAAAAGGCTGGCTTTGGTCAACTACTGATGATGAAAGTAGGGGACTCTCCCCTAACCTAGTAGTAACTGAGTTAGGACCACTGGAATTCTTCTTGTTCTTTGTAAAAATATTAGAATGTCTTTGGCCTTATATGAGCACTTAACACAATTTAAAGAAAAAGTAATATACAGTTTCAGACAATGTATTTAATTAAATAAAATTTATTTGAAGCTACGGTCAGCTTTAACTGCGTATATCTTGGTTCTATTGACTTTTACAGGTTCTACCTACCCCCGATTTTACTCATGTTGCTGCTTGCTGCTTGGTCAAAAGTTGTGCTCACTGCTTACGCATTGACTTGGGCAATTACTTCAAACGTGAATCATAAATAATCTATATTTTTTTTTAAAAGTGGAAGTAGAAGACCAAGGGCCATAGAGAAACGATGAAAATATTAGACTTGGAACACGAATGATAAACAATATATTCTATTTTAGTGGAAGTCGAAAGATTGAGATGCATTCAGAAGTGGCCTAATGGGAATGACTTTTTAGTTAGCTTGGAATGATGAAAATCATTGATACTTCAATCATTGATATCATTGAGAGATAAATACTATATTTAATCTATAAGACAAAATGTAGTAACTAACTTTATTTAAATTGACAGTCAATTATTAAAATCTTGATTTTAAAAGAGTTACCACATTTGTCAAAAACTAAAGATTGAAAACAAATTCCTTCAAAATTGTTTATAGAAAATGTTTTTCAACATCATTTGGGAAAAACCAGAATTTAGAATAAAATCTTATCTTTCATAACTTTTATATGCGTTAGTTCATCTTTATTTTGGTTTCCTATTGTTTATAAATTCCTAAATGATGAAAGTAACATGATTAGTTGTACTAGTATCATGCCATTAGGAACTAGATAGGGCTTGAGATAAATTAAATTCATAAACAAACACCAAAGAATTATCATTTTGACCTCATACTTTAATGACCAAATCCTATAGAGTTATAGTCTTTTCTCATGTAACGCTTTCTCATACATAAGAAGTAGCAATCACAATTCTATTAAAGGATTTCACTCTAAACCCCTAACATTATGCTAAATAACTCAAAATCCTAATGGTGTTGTGAGTATTTTTATAAGTATTACTTAAAATTTGGTTTGATAATCTATCAACCCTAAATATGGTTTTCAGCACCTTTATTATCAAACCTTAGAAGAATAAAGCCAAATTTTAATGGCAATTTTAAATGAGACAAAGTACCTTAATGCCATTAATTTTAAGTTGACCCCCTTATGGATGGTATACAAGTGCATTTAATTCTTCAACATGTAGCCTATACCAATAATTATCCTTACTACTTTATTTAGTGTGATTCATTGATTTATCCATATAGGTAAAATCCTACATATGTCATATATATTAAAAACTTCATGTATGCCTTCCACTTAAAAAATAAAAACTACATCTGAATCATAATTTAAGTTTTTTATTGACAAACAAGGTGACTTTAATTAAAACTGACACAAGGTCAGTAATGTGAGTATGATATGAACTAAATCTATATGAACACATCACAATAGAATACATAAATTGTCACATAAACGCTTTTGGATAGAATACATGACATGTAATTGTAAAAAGCTCTACATAATAGTGGCCATAAGGATATTTCAATTTTCATAATCTGCCACCTTTGGGTATATAGATTAATTCAATCAATTTAAACTCACACATTTCTTACTACGCATCCCTTTAATTCTAACATATAATCACCTACTTTGGGAATATGACTACACATTAAAATTAGAAACATTCCTCAACTGTATGAGAAAAACTTTTTGAACACAATTAAAATGTGCCACTTTGGTAATCACAACCTAATTGAATCAATCTCATACTACAGGATATACTTTAATTAGACATTGTTAGTATACTCACAATCCTTAGTATGTAAGTTTTACTTAATAAACTAAGGGCAGTTTTGTTTCCAAATTACATATTAAACAACTTCAATAAGTGTAAACTAAAACATGCTATTAATTTGTAAATGTATTATAACTTGAAGCATGCAAAATCATGACTTAGAATATGCTAAAACATTCATGCATATTCTTTATATCATCAATATTAAAGAATTAACTAAATGTATGCTACATATATACACACCGTATTTAGCATAGACCTTAATGTACTAAACATGATAAAACAATAATGCATATTTATTACACTACTTTTTAGTTAAATCTTATTCAAACATTAAATCTCAAGGCATGTTAAAAATTAAATCAATATTTAAATAAACATGCTTCATAAACTTTAAGTAGTCAAACTAACTTATCTTAAGCTTAAAATATACCAAATCATATACCCCAATGTTCTAAATTCAAAAACTTACACTTTAGTGCAAATCACATTGAATTTGGACCTTGCATGCGCCCTCATGCGCCATTAGAAGGTCTCTGGTTAAATTTGTTGACTTTTGACTTTTGACCGTTGACTATTAATTGTCCATTAAACCAATCTAGGTTGACTGGATCAGGCTAACCGATCTGAGTTGATTGGTCTAGGTTGATTGGATTGAGTCTACTAGTCTAGGTTAACCCGTTGACCAAATGGGTTGGGCCATTGACTTATATAGGCCGAACCTATTGACCTAAGTGGATTGGACCTAGCTGATCTTGAATAGGCCAAACCATATTCACCTAAATGGGCCAAACCTGACTGGCCCAAATGGGTTGGCTTGTCTTGAATGGGCTTGATGTGGGGAAGCCCAAAGACAAAGGTAACGAGAAAGCCCAAGTTTTGTTGATTCATGAGACAAAAAATTAGGGCTACAATGTAATTCGTTAGATCCAAGCCCATACAGAAGAAGTCTGACTTATATGGAATTTCTAATCTTGTCAAGATTCGTACTATCTGGAGTTTCCATTCTTGTCAGGATTCATATTATCTAGAGTTTCTATTCCTATTAGAATCCTTACTATTTTAAGGTTCCTAATTTGTTAAGATCCTATTCTTGTTTTGTTTAGAATCTTAATTTAGTTAGTTTTTATTTTCCTTAAACCTACCAGACTTAGGTTTTGAGTATTCCTAATTGTTCTAGCATTAGGTTTAGTCGTCTATTTAAAGACATTGTTATTTCAGTTGTAAGCAAAACTTTTGAGATTGGAAAAGTCATTGAATTTCGTTTTCTTTAAGCTTTGCGTTTAAATTTCGTGCTCTTACTTTCTAGCCTTTTATATTCCAGCTATTTTAATTCCTACACTTAAATTATTGTCTTTACATTTCAGTACTTTATTTTCCAATCTTTACCTTTCCAGCCCTTTATATTTCCAAATTTTTGTGTTATTATTTTGTTCCAATCTCTCTAGAATCCAAAGCTCACTCAATTGGCCATCATAAGACGCATCAAGTGGTATCAGAGCCAAGGTTTTGGTGAGTGAGCTGTTCTAACAGATTTGTTCATCTCATCAATCTATTGTTTGATAGCATCACCGTGTCTCAAGAAGGAGAGGGTTTTTCTTGTTCATCTTCACCCATTCCACCATGGCTAACTGCCCATATGGTGCAGAAGAGTGAATTCGAGAAGATGATGGCTGATTTCCAAGAGCTCAAACTCTTAATTCAGTAGTGCTTACCACCTCAAACAACTTAAACACCCCATTCTACTCTACCACCACCACAAACAACACACCTGCCTTTCCAAACAACCTTACCACCACCCCATTTGTTCATCCCATTCCTCAACCAGGACTCACCCAACCATCAACCCAAACCTTTTTACCGAGAAGACCAGGAGCACATGCCTCTCATTACCAACAATTTAGACCATTCCAGCCTCAGACATTACCACCACCCTATGCAACCCCAACATATCAACCACCACAACCTTATGTTGATGTTGAATCTAATGTTGATCCCAATGATGAAGATACTGGAAGCAGAAAAAAAGGGAGACCAGAGGAAGATGATCGAAGCCTTCATATAGACTTTCCTAAATTTGATGGTAGTTTAAACCTAGATGATTTTCTTGATTGGGTTTGTGCTATGGAGAGAATCTTTGAATACAAGAACTACAGCGAGGAGAAAAAATGCAAGGTAGCTATTCTCAAACTTAAGGATTATGCTTCTCTGTGGTGGGACAATACGAGAAAGCTTAGGGAAAGAGATGGGCGAAATAAAGTCAGAACGTGGAAAAAGCTCAAGAGGTTCTTGACTAGGCGATTTGTTCCTAGAGAATACAAACAAGAACTCTATCACGAGCTGCACACTTTCAAGCAAGAGAAAAGAAATGTTGGAGAATACATCAGAGAATTTGAGAAGTTGATGATCCGATGTGATGTTCCTGAACCAATAGAGCAGTCCATTGTCGATTTCTTGGAGGCTTAAATCCAGATATTGTCCAGATGGTCGATTTGCAACCTTATTGCTCTCTTGATGATGTGTACAAGTTGGTTATTAAGGTTGAGAAGCAAAGATTTACCTCAAAAGCCAAGTATTTCAACAAAGGAGATTATGTCCAAAAGGCTGCCTCAAGCAATACCAAATATGGTTCTTCTAGTCAGGTTCCCAAGGAATTGGACAAGCTAAAAAACATGGAGGCCAAACATAGTGAAGGTTCTCATGCCACTATTTCCAAAAGTCAACAGCCCTAAGCTAGATGTTATAAGTGCCAAGGAGTTGGCCACCTTCAAGCTAATTGCCCTAATCGAAGGGTAATGACGATGAAAGAATGGGAGGAAATTGGAGAAGTGTACCAGATGGAGGAGCCACTGAAAGAAACAGAAAAGGAAGATTGCATAGCTTAACTGGATTCTGGTGAGCTTATGGTCATTCGACGCATTCTCTTTTCAAAGCTTGGTTCTCAAGATGAACAAAGAGAAAACATCTTCCAAATGAGGTGTAACGTTGGGGGCAAGGTGTGCTCAATGATCATTGGCAATGGAAGTTGTACTAATGTGGCATCCATAACACTAGTTGAAAAGTTGAAGCTGTCAACCTCTCCTCATCCACAACCCTACAAGTTGCAATGGCTAAGTCAAGGCAACGATCTTCAAGTAAAAAGGCAAGTTTTAGTTTCTTTTTCCATTGGGCAAAATTATACTGATGAAGCCCTTTATGATATTATTCCTATGGAAGCATGTCACTTGTTACTTGGAAGACCATGGCAGTTTGATAGGTTTGTAAAGCATGATGGGAGAAGTAATACTTATGCTATGAAGAAGAATGGCAAGCTGATCACCCTTACACCCTTAAGTCCATCCCAGATCCATAAAACCTCAGCCCATAGAGAAAATACCCAGGAAAACCTATTCCTCACCCAAGCCAAACTCGAAAAAGCCATCCTTAAATAGAAACCTATATATGCCCTACTTATGGTAGAGAGAAAATTGGTAACTAAAGAGAGTATTCCCCACCCAAAGGTTCTACCACTCTTATCTAATTATAAAGATATCTTCCCAACTGACCTACCACCCGGCCTTCCACCCATCAGAGGCATTAAGCATCATATTGACCTTATTCCAGGGGCTTCTCTACCTAACAAGCCTGCCTACCGTTGTAATCCTGAAGAAACTAAGGAGTTGCAGAGGCAAGTAGATGAGCTGATGAGAAGAGGGTATGTTAGAAAAAGCATGAGTCCATGTTCTGTTCCAGCACTGCTAGTCCCCAAGAAAGATGGTAGTTTTCAAATGTGTGTTGACAGTCGAGCCATCAATAACATCACAATCAAGTATAGGTATCCTATTCCTAGACTTGATGATATGTTTGATGAAATTCATGAAGCTGTAGTCTTTTCCAAGATCGATTTACGGAGCGGATACCACCAAATTCGCATGTGGGAGGGCGATGAATGGAAAATTGCCTTCAAGACTAAGGGAGACTTATATGAATGGTTAGTAATGCATTTTGGATTGTCGAATGCTCCTAGCACCTTCATGAGATTGATGAATGAGGTACTTAGACCATACCTTGGTAAATTTGTAGTTGTTTATTTTGATGATATTCTTGTTTATAGTTTAAGTCTTGATAATCATGTGGAACATCTAAAAAAATCTTTGACTTGTTGAGGAAACAAAAATTGTATGCAAAAATGGAGAAGTGTGAGTTCATGAGTCCAAGTGTAATGTTTTTTAGTTATGTGGTTTCTCAATATGGCATTGCAGTTGATAAGTCAAAAGTGGAGGCAATCAAGTTTTGGCCAATTCCAAAAACACCAACTGAGATTAGGAGCTTTCATGGCTTGGCTTCGTTCTACAGAAGATTTGTTCCTCATTTTAGCACTATCATGGCTCCAATCACTGAGCGTATGAATAAGGGAAAATTTGAATGGAGTGAATCCACAAGCAAGGCATTTGAGGTAATCAAATAGAAACTTTGTGAAGCTTCTGTTCTTACTTTACCAGATTTTGATAAACTGTTTGAAGTTGAGTGTGATGCTAGTGGTGTGGGAATTGGGGTTGTCTTGGTCAGTCCAAGAAACCATTGGCCTATTTTAGTGAGAAATTAGAAGATGCCAAGAAGAATTATTCAACATATGACAAGGAGTTCTATGCAATAGTACGAGCCTTGATCATTGGAGCCACTACCTCCAACCAAAGCAGTTTGTTCTTCATACAAATCACGAAACACTTAAGTATTTGAATGGTTAGCACAAGCTCAACCCAAGACATGCTAAATGAGTAGAATTTTTTCAATCCTTTACTTTTGTTTCCCATTACAAACTAGGAACTACTAATGTTGTCGTAGATGCTTTGTCAAGAAAGTATTCTTTGCTAACCATCTTGGATGCAAGGGTACTCGGATTTGAAATTATGAGAGAGCATTATTCAGAAGATGAAGAATTGTTTCCTATCATGTCAGAATGTGCCAAAGGAACTCATGGAGAATATATGGTGTAGGAAGGCTATTTGTTCAAAGGGAACTGATTATGTGTTCCCAAGAGTTCCTTTAGGGAATTATTGATCAAAGAGACTCATAAGGGAGGTCTAGCTGGGCATTTTAGAGTGCACAAGATGTTAGAGATCCTTAAGGAGCATTTCCATTGGCCCAAAATGCAAGGGGATGTTCAAGCTTTTATATCCCGGTGTTCTACATGTCAACGAGCCAAGATGCATTTCAAGCCTGGTCCCTACACTCCACTACCAATTCCAAACCAGCCATGGGAAGATCTTAGCATGAATTTTATTGTGGCTCTCCCTCAGACTCAAAGGGGAAAGGATTCCATCATGGTGGTTGTTGATTGGTTCTCCAAGATGGGTCATTTCACTCCTTGCCACAAGACAGACGATGCAACCTATATTGCCGATTTATTTTTCAGGGAGATTGTGAAACTGCATGGTGTGCCCAAAACGATCATTTCTGATAGAGATACCAAGTTCCTGAGCCACTTTTGGAGAACTTTGTAAGCCAAACTCGGTACCAAGCTACTATTCAGCACCTCTCATTACCCCCAAACAGATGGGCAAACAGAGGTTACCAACCAAACATTGGGGACACTTTTGAGAACCTTGGTGAACAAGAATCTCAAGGATTGGGACATCAAGCTTGCACATGTGAAATTTGCCTACAATCGAGCTCCAAGTGCTACAACCAGTCATTCGCCATTTAAGGTAGTCTATGGGCTCAATTCGCTTACTCCTATTGAGTTAACTTCTTTACCCATTGATGTCCAGATCAACTTTGATGCAAATGAGCGGGCCAAATTGATGAAAAAGTTCCATGAAGAAATTCGAGTCCAGATTGAAAAGGCGAATGAGGTTTACAAAAAAAAGGCCAACAAGCATAGAAAACCATCGATTTTTCAACTCGGGGACCTTGTATGGGTACACTTAAGAAAGGAAAGGTTCCCAACAAAAAGAAAGAGCAAGCTCGCACCACGAGCTGATGGACCATTCAAAGTAGTTAGGTGCGCTGGAGACAATGCGTACAAAGTGGATCTGCCAAGTGAATTTAGGGGAGTCTCGGCCACTTTCAATATAGGTGATTTATCTCCATATGTGGATATCAATGACCCTTCAAATTTGAGGACAAATCCTTTCCAACCCGAGGAGAATGATGTGGGGAAGCCCAAAGACAAAGGTAACGAGAAAGCCTAAGTTTTGTTTATTCATGAGACAAAAAATTGGGGCTACAATGTAATTCGTTGGATCCAAGCCCATACAAAAGAAGTCTGACTTATCTGGAATTTCTAATCCTATCAGGATTCGTACTATCTGGAGTTTCGATTCATGTCAGGATTCGTCTTATCTGGAGTTTCCAATCCTGTCAAGATTCGTATTATTTGGAGTTTCCATTCCTGTCAAGATTCATATTATCTAGAGTTTCTATTCCTGTTAGAATCTTTACTATTTTAAGGTTCCTAATTTGTTAAAATCCTATTCCTAATTTGTTTAGAATCTTAATTTGGTTAGTTTTTATTTTCCTTAAACCTACCAGACTTAGGTTTTAAGTATTCTTAATTGTTCTAGCATTAGGTTTAGTCGTCTATTTAAAGACATTTTTATTTCAGTTGTAAGCAGAACTTTTAAGATTGGAGAAGTCATTGAATTTCGTTTTCTTTAAGCTTTGCCTTTAAATTTCGTACTCTTACTTTCCAGCTTTTTATATTCCAGCTATTTTAATTCCTGCACTTAAATTATTGTCTTTACGTTTCAGTACTTTATTTTCCAGTCTTTACCTTTCCAGCCCTTTATATTTTTGAATTTTTCTATTATTATTTTGTTCCAATCTCTCTAGAATCCAAAGCTCACTCAATTGCCCATCACGAGACGCATCAGGGCTAGACCCAGTTGGCCCATTAATTGAATGGGTTGGTGAGGTTGACCCGAGAAAACCCAAGTACTGATCAAGCTAACCTGAGATTGAATCCGAATGACTCCCATTAGAATAGGCCAAACCCTAATGAGTCAAACCCTAATGGGCCTAATCCTTATGAGCCTAACCCTTATGGGCTAGGCTAGGCTAGACCTCAATGGGCTAGACCGACTGGCTTAAGTCCGCATATGAGCCCAAGCCCACATTTGGACTTAGCTGACTCGTGAACTAGGTCATCTCTTGCAATTTGCCAAACTGTGCAATTTTGCACAAATTGGCTGCAAAAATCGGCACAACAACACCAGAAGACCATGGTAAAGGGTTAATTTAGGCCAATTAAGTACTCAAATTAACCAAAATTGACGAACAAAAAACTAGGTTTTTAAAATCGGTAAAATCGCAAATTAGAGCATTTAGATCGAATAGTGTTGATCCATTTCGGTTAATCTTTGCTCCTTATGGCTGATTACAATAGAAAACATTGAAAGAAACTTAATTGGATCAAAAATTTGCTCAAATTTGGTCCATTTGAATGATTTGGGTTTTTTTTTTAAATCACAATTTTACCCCTGTAAATCCAAAAACTCTTTGAAAACCATAAAAATACCCAGCTTAGCAACTTTTTGGGTTTTAGACCCAAACTATGATTGCTCTGATACCACATGTAAGAATTTAATCAATCTCTAATAAGATTGCAAATCCAGGATCAACATAGTCAGATCTAAAATACCAAACATAAATTAATATTTGAAAGTAAGAAAACACATCGTATTTCAATCCTTATGAAGATCCACAAATGCAGAAATCGATCTTCAAGTTAGGTGAATATCCTCTATTCTCATTCTTAAAGCACTGGCTCGATAAGAAAACCTACAAGGGTTACAGCTTGTAAGAATAAAGCCTCTCGTTAACCCTAATGCTCTAAATAATATGCTTAAATACTATGAGCTAGAGGATAAGACATAACCCTAACCTTATGTGCTACCAAATAGGCCTACTCATCACAACCCTATTTAGCAAGCCACAGCCCACACTAGCCAATCCATATTTAAAAACCCAATCTCACTTTATTAAACCAACATTAATATAAGTCCATGTTATGGTAAGCTTAACAAAAATGAGCTAACACTCTTAGACCAAGATGAATCATTAAGAACCAAATAAAGGTGATACGCCTCCTTACTTTGCAATGGCACAAATATTGTCTTTGCATTGAATTGAGACATAAGATAACAATTCTATTAACACTTCACTTATTAGGATCCACTTATTCTCTTTCAATTTTTTGACCTCTTCAATGAGAATACATGCATCAAAAGATTTTCTTTTACCCCTCAAATTGATTGGTTTCACATTAATATATCCTTTAAGGATCACTTTACAAGCCAATTTATATTCTTCTTCATTGTCTTTTAGTGAAGGGACTTTTCTATTAAAGAATTATTTAGCCTTAGGAGACATACCACTAAATCTTATATTGGAAATATAATTTGTTGAGATCATTGTAGGTTGGATAACTAGAAGATATATAAAATACTTTGAAAGGATTTTAAAGATTTCACGATAGGACATTAGCACACTTTTCTTCTGGAACACAAATTTGTATCAAAATCAAAACTACTAACATAAGACATTAACACACTACTTGAATTGTTCTAGTCTAGTAAAACCCAAGCACCTTGAAAGAAACTTATATTTTTCAAAATGTCAATATCTCCTCAAGTCAAGACGTATACATTGTCTCTTTGACTTAAGAATACCTTTAACATTCTGAAGGCTATATTTACTTGTTTTCTTAACTTCCTACTTATTCAGGCTAGGGTTCTTAGCCCTTTCCTTTCCCTTTCCTCCTAATAAATCAAAAATATTAAAAATAATAACCAATAAGAAAGGGTTTTAATTTGTCTTATACCTATAGTGATTGGGCAATGATTTACAAGAAACTAGAACAAGGCAAGGAAAGGGATTTTTGAAATTTCAAATGAAGGCAAATGGCAGAGAAATTAAACTATAGAAAGGTACGAATTTAAAGTGTAGATATTTAAAGGACAAGAAAGTAAAGATTGGAAATAAAAGGTGCAGAAAGTAAAGTTTAGAAAGTAAAAAAAAGTAAAAGAAAGTAAAGGTTGGAATGGTAGAAAGCTCTTTTCCTGTCTTAAAGGTACTTTTCAAAAAATGAGTTCATAACCTTAATTTATAGAGAGCTAAGGTGCATAAAAACAATGGTAAATATGGTCAACAAGACCTTTTGGAACTTACAAGCACTAATTATAGTCTTTTTGCAACTAATCAAGATAGTAAATGTGGCTTTTGAAAAATAACTAGTAGTAAATGTAGTCAAAAGTACTTTCTTCAAGGTAACTACTTTGGACACTTGTCAAAAACTTCTCTTTATAGTGTATTTCCTTTAGAGCAACATCCTTACTCGTTAACTAAGTTGATTGGCCTAATTGGACCATTTCATTAGCTTGGGCCTTGGATGGAACATTGGACATGCCTACATCATTCTCCCCAAGTTAAAGAGGATTTGTCTTTAAATTTGTAAGGTTTTTATCTTCCAAGTATGGAGATAAATCTTCCATACCAAAAGTGCCTGAATCTTCCCCATAGTCACTTGGCAAGTCTACTTTGTAAGCGTTGTCTTTAACCTTTGCAACAACTTCAAATGTTCTATTAAATCATGGTGCTAAATTGTTCTTTCTTTTTTATAGGAACCTTTGCTTCCTCAAGTGTATCCACACAAGATCTCTTGATTGAAAGATTGAAGGTCTACAATGCTTGTTGGTTGTTTTCTTATATACCTCATTTGCTTTCTCAATTTAGACTCAAATGCCTACATGGAACTTTTTCATTAACTTGAACTACTCATTTCCATCAAAATTAACATGTGCATGTGAGAGTAAATGCATTAAGCCTATAAACTACCTCAAATGGTGAATGATCAATTGTGACACTTAAGGCCCAATTGTAGGCAAATTCTGAATGCGTAATTTTAAAGTCTTAATCCTTGAGATTTTTGTTTACCATAGTCTTCAAGAGTGTTCGGTTGGTAACTTCTATTTGCCTATCCATTTGAGGATAGTGAAAGGTGCTAAACAATAGCTTTGTGACAAACTTTGCTTATAAAGTCCTTTAAAAATGGCTTAAGAAATTGGTGCCTTTACCATAAACAATTGTCCTTGGTAAGTCACATAGTCTTTTAATCTCCTAGAAAAATAGATCTGCAATGTTAATGGCCTCATCATTTTTGCGACAAGGAGTAAAGTGAGCTATCTTTGAAAAACGATTGACTATCACCATGATGGGGTCTTTTCCTCTTTGAGTTCTAGGAAGAGCCTCGATGAAATCAATATTAACATCTTCCCATAGTTGGTTTGGAAGTGGTAATGAAGTGTATAGCCTAGGCTTGAAGATCTTGGCTCTTTGACAAGTAGCACACCTAGAAATGAATGAATGGACATCCTTTTGCATCATGGTACAATAAAAATGCTCCTTAAGAATCTCTAAAGTCTTATGCACACCAAAATGTCCAACTAAGCCTTCCTTATGTGTCTTTTTAATCAATAATTCCCTAAATGAGATATTAGGAACACATAACTAGTTGCCTTTGAAGAAATAGCCATATTGCTCCTTATTAATACAAATTTGGTAGCAAACTTAAGTGAGCTCAATTGAGGTTAATCTATGATAGTGGTTTTTTCCTTGTTTTTTGGGTTTTTTTGTAAGAGAAGAAGTAGTTGGGTTGCAAGAAAAAAAGGAAAACAAAAATTCAAGATGGAATAGATGGATAATCAAGAAAACTAAAAGGATAGAAGCCAAGAAACAACTCCGAGATGTAAAGGCTATAACACTAGTCAAGGAGGTGTTCCACAACCTATCTTTGGTGAAATTGGGTAAAAGAATCACAAGTTGAACAAACAACTCATGGCTTTTTATTTCACTAAAAAACAACTTTGCTTACAATTGAAATGACTCATCTTTTAAATAGGGAATTAAACCTAGCCTTAAGGAAATCTAAACAAATCAAGATTCCTAAACAACTAAGTAAACCCAAATAAATCAAGGTTCCAGACAACTAAGGAAACCTAAACAAATTAGGGTTCTAGACAATTAAGAAAAATCCGAACACAGAAATCATCTTTGAGAATATAGAAACCTTATGAAATTAAGGACTAACAATTTAAGAAAACCCCCAAACATTAATAAAAAGATCCTAAAGCAAGTTAGAGATTCTAAAGAATTCTTAAGATGCTATTCAACCTTGCTTCTTTTAGACTCATTGGAACCTGTTATGACCCAAACTTGTATTTGCTGGCATGAGCAACATATAGGTTAGATCAGTAGCTTGAGTTTACATAGATGCTCTTACATCACATATAATCTCTATGGGCTCCTTTGGCACATTCTGCCATGGTAGAGAGTAACTTTTCATCTTCCAAATAGTATTTTTTTCATGATTTCAAAGCCAAGTACCCTTGCATTTGAGATAGCCAACAAAGAACACCTTCTTGATAGAAATAAAAAAGAAAG
This sequence comes from Casuarina cunninghamiana, assembly GCA_028551485.1. Lineage (NCBI taxonomy): Eukaryota > Viridiplantae > Streptophyta > Magnoliopsida > Fagales > Casuarinaceae > Casuarina > Casuarina cunninghamiana. The sequence goes on from CM052371.1 coordinate 14,077,082, forward strand.
ATTGAAGACATTGTACCCATTTAACATGTCATAGGTTGGGTTTGTGTTGACTATTTAAGTACTTGAGTACTTGATGATCTAAATGGAGAACAAATTGTTTTGGCCTTAAATAATGATTCCAATAGTCAAGAGCTTTTATAATGACATAAAACGTTTTACTATAACTAGAGTCATTTTTCTTAGCATCATGTAGCTTTTCACTAAAGTAAACTAATGGCTTTTTGGATTAAGTCAAGACAGACCTAATTCCCACATTACTAGCATCACAATCAACATTGAAAAACTTTATCAAAATATGGTAAAGCAAGATTAAGAGTTTCAGAAAGTGTTTACTTAATTATGTCAATGCTTTACTTGCTAATTCATTCCACTTAAAATGCCCTTTTGTCATACATTGGGTTATAGGTGCCATGATGGTACTAAAGTAGGCATAACTCTTTTATAAAAGGATGTCAAACCATGAAAACTCCAAATTTTTATTGGTGTTCTAAGAACTAGTTAAGACATGATTGCTCCCTACTTTTGATTGATTAACTATAATGTCATCCCAAGAAACCATATATCCAAGGAAGACAAATGTCTTAGATCTATGTTGAATTGGTAAATCTATATATCAATCAAATTGATTTCGTTATGATGATGGGGGTCAAGTTAATTAGGTTAGGTTTTGAAAAAATTTATTGTGTTTATATTTATTAAACTAATCTTAATAAACCATTTTTTTTTTATTTTACCCATACTTATACTTACTATATAAATTGCTTGGGAGGTTGGAATATCTCTATTCCATACATATTTATTTATGAGTTTTTTGATTCTTGGAGTCATAAATTCACATTTCTCCATCTTAGCATATAACTTTTGTTCCCTTAATAAGTCAAATACTTTTCTCAAATATTCTACATGTTCATCAATACTTTTCCTGTGGACCATATATGGTCTAAGTACCTATTTTATAAGCCTCATGAAAGTGTATAGAGCATTGGACATTTCAAAAGGTATTACTAACTACTCATATAAGCCTCCCTTAGTCTTGAAACTAGCTTTCAATTCATCTCCCTCTCACATTGGATTTAATGGTACATGCTCCTTAAATCAATTTTGAGAAAGATGGAAGCCCTATTTAATTTATCAAGCATATAATCAAGTCTAGGAATAAGATACTCATGTTGGTATGGATTCATCAATAAAGGGGGTTGGATTGGGTTATTTTTACTTTGTTAAAAAAAACTTATAAAAGTAATGCACGAGAAATTGTTCAGGTGGTTTGGCCTCCCTTCAAATCTACTTCCACCCTTTTTTACCAATAGTAAAAAAGCTCTTTTACTAATTTGTGAGAGTTATACTCTTTAATTTAGTGCACCTTGATCTTTTGTTCACAGAACACAAAGATCTATAATCCACTTCACAAATAACAAGCCAAACACGGCTTCCCAACAACACAATAACCTAAGACCACACCCGATCTTAACAACAAATAATCACAACTTTCAATGTGATGTTACAAAGCAAGAAAACACACCTTACAACTTATGGTTACAAATCAAGAACACAACTTACAACTTGTTGTTACGAGTCAAAATCACAAATCACACAATATCAAAGTTTATGCAGTAGAGCATTTCTTTCGTATTTAGGAAATGGTTGTGGATAAAATTAGACAATCTCTAATGTCCTATCTCAATTTAGTTCTTTAGAAGGTAGTTAAGCAATCACTTTCACTCACAGTAGCAAGATCAAAAAGATAGTGATTTCTTTAACAATAACACTTAGTTTAATATGTTAAAAAACATATTAAACAAGAATAATCATATGATTTCACAATGCTTTTGGAATAATATATTCTTGAGATAATCCAACTACTTAAACTTACTTGATTCACAACAATATTCTTAGCAAGAACAACCTTTATCATAATATGCAATAGATAATATGTGAGAACAATCAACAACTGTTAACACACTCCACTCTTTAAGCAGACAGCAAGATTAAGTGAAATATAATTCACAATGACAGTAACTTAATAGAGGACACACAGTTAGAGTATACTTAAGAGCAAACCAATGGTGTAATCAATAGATTTTATCAAACTACTTTGTGAAAGTGTAACGAGAATTAGCTTGCAAGATTAAACACAAAGTATATTGAAACAATTCTTAAACCAAAAAGAGATTAACACTCTACTCATATAGTTTAAGGATGAGAGCTACTTCATAGAGTATTTTCATAAGAGTATATGGAAGGTTTTCTCAAAATCATGTGTGTGTGAACTAAAACCCTAGACATCAATATATAAGCTCTTTAATCAAAACATTTTAGGCAAAGCAAGAATCATATTGTTCTGTAATCAAAGCCCCTTGATTCTTTCTCGAAGACTTCCATTTTAGTATGATTTTTACTTCCAAAATAGCATCTACATGTTTTGGAACAGAAAAGGAAAGAAAGCGAAAGGGCATAGTGTTAGCATATGTTTTTTCCCTAGCTTCTCTTAACTAGCAGTATATATATTTCTTTTCCAAAACGTACCGTTTCATTTAGGTACAACACCAAATCACACAAGACAGCAACAACATGCATAAGTTTGTTTCCATTTTGTTTTCTCTTGCATTCTAGAATGGGAATGACTCATTTAATACACAATTGATTTTATACAATTTAATGCATCTAATCAATAATTTCCAAACAAAATTGTCATTCAAATTTTAGGCTAACCCATTTTATTTTTGAATGCGTCATTTGAACATGGAACCTACAAGCACATGATGGTCTAGGATTTTTTGTTTGCAAATAATCATTGTCTTGATTATTTATGTGACATATGTTCCACATTTTTATTGGCACAAGATATAATAAGATAATATATGTATACATGAAAATAGTTTTACAATCATTGTCAACATTAAAATATATCTAACAACCTATACTAGATTGTAATGTTTTTTATGGCCTTACTATAAACACACATATGAAAGGTGTCAGTTTTTCTTGGAAACCAAAAGTACTAAAACTAAGCAAGGACTCATGCTTTCTCTTACATATCCTTTACTTCTCAATTTGATTGCTTACCTTTAAAACCCCTTGGTTTCCTTGGGATTACATCGATAGGCTAATTTGTTAAGTAAGGAAACTCTTGGAAATGAGATCAATATAATGCTTAGTGCCTCAATAGATGGAAGGCCAATTGATACGTCAATGAGAAAGACATCCTTGTATTCAACTAAGAGGGGTTAGACTTTTAGGTGAGGTGTACTTTCTTTCTTAAGATCTTTTCTCGCTATCATGAAAGGGGCATATATAGGTCTGTAGTTAAGAATAGCTTTCTCATCATTGATTTTGGTCAGGAATATATTTTCTTGGCTTTTTCCTTTCTCAACTAAAATTTTATGAATTTGGGATGGGCCAAGAGGTGTAAGGGTGATATGCTTTCTGTCTTTCTTTAAGGCATAAGCATTTCTCCTCCCACTATGTTTTGCATACCAATCAAACTTGCAAGGTCTTCCAAGTAACAAGTGACAAGCTTCCCTAAGAATAATATCATAAATAATTTCATCAACATAATTCTACCTATTGAAGAAAGAAACTAAAACTTGCATTTCAAGTCGAAGATCATTGCCTAGACTTAGACATTATGGCTTGTATGGTTAAAGATTTGGAGAGGTATGCAACTTCAACTTTTTAACAAGTGTGGTGGAAGCTACATTAACATAACTCCCACTATCAATAATCATAAAACACACATTGCCTCTAATGGTACACCTTGTTTGAAAATTGTTCTTCTTTTGTTCATCCTAAGAACCAAGCTTGGGATAAAGAGACCCTTGGATGACCATGAGCTCACTAGAGAGTCTGGTTTAATTATGCAATCTTCCTTATCATCTTTTAATTCTTCCTTCAATAGCTCTTGTTGTTTGTACACATCTCCTACTTCCTCCCACTCCCTCATAGTCATTACTCGATGGTTTAGACAATTGGCTTGGAAATAGCCAACACCTTGGCACTTGAAACATTTCCCTTACAATCGATCACTTTTGGAAACAACAACAGCTCGAGAGTTCTCACTGTGCTTGGCGTCCACCTATGTTAGTAGTTTCTTTCCAAAAATATTTAGGTAAATTGTTTTCCAAAATTATTATTCTTGCCATTTCTTGTATGGATTTATTTTTCCTTTCCATAAACCTTTTTTGTTGTGGGGTCCTAGGGGCTAAGAATTCATGTTTGATATCATTTTGAATGCAAAAATTTTCCAAGTGATAGTTATCAAATTCTCCTTCATGATCCAGCCTAATACATTTAATTAGAGTGTTCTTTTCATTTGGAATTCTTTTGCAAAAGGTTTTAAAAATCTTAAGAGTTGCATCTTTTTGAGCTAAGACAAACACCTATGTATACCTTGTGAAGTCATCAACAATCTTAAGTACAAAAAGTTTACCATACACACTAGTTGTTCTCATAGGTCCAAAAAGGTACATACGAAGTAATTCAATTAAACTAAAGGTAAAGATGTAGTCTTTAAGCTCAAAGCTATTCCTAGTTTTTTTTGTCTTTAACACAATCAAAACATATGGTATTTTTCTATTCTATTCTTCATATCATCTTTGTCAAATTTCTTTTTCAACTTAGGATAGTTGGCACGAATATGGCTAGATTTCTTACATTCAAAGCAAACTTCCTTTTCATGTTCCTTTCTTCTCCTATAATTACTATTGTTCCTAAATATGTCTTTTCTATGAGCTACTCTAAGTTTCCTAGCTAGCATGAAAATTTCATCTTCTAAGTCATCTAGATCACTTTGGATTCCTCCACTCTAAAGCCCATGTTCTTGCTACTAATTTTAATATCTTTTTTTCTTTGCCCTTTCTTACTAAGGCTAATTCATGAGTTTGTAAAGAACTAGTAGTTCATCTAGAGACAATTTATGAAGATCTTATGCTTCCTTAATAGTAGTTTTCTTAGGATCCCAAGATTCTGGTAGGTAGCTTAGCACTTTCTCTACTAACTCATCATTCTAGTATGATTTTCCTAGAAGTTTGACGATGGCAACTATGTCAATGAATTTGTCAAACATTTCTCCTATAGTTTTAATGGGTTTCATCTCAAACAATTCATAATCCTACGTTGATATCTGAATCTTAGAGGCTTTCACCTTCATGGTTATCTTATAGCTTTTTCAAAATCTCCCTAGTAGTCTCACAAGTGGATATTCTATTATATTCTATTGGTGTGAGCCTCTAATATCAATAAGGTGTAGCTTTGCAATTTACATTTATAGATTTTGTCTTTTTACCTATCCACTCATTAACACTCTTGTCAAGTACTTCTACCCTTTTAATTATGATCTTCTAGGCATTGGTATCATGACCAATAAGTCATGTTTTCATTAGGGTTTTCCAGTGACTATAATTTGTCTCATGAAGAACAAGTTCCTTATTATTAGGTAGCATGAATTGGACCTAAGTTGCCATGATCTCTTTGGTATTCTAACGTACTAATTAGATAATCAAAGCACTGCTCTAATACCACTTGTAAGGTCCTTAGAAAACCTAAAAAAAGGATGAATTAGTTTTTATTTTTATTTTTATTTCATTTCTTTTAATACCTACTCAAGCTAATTGGTCTAAACTATAATGTCACTACAACAACATTCCAAGAACATAAATCAATAGGTTCTAAATGAACAAATGTTAGCATTCAAATTTAAAGCATAGGATCAAAACATAGTGCACACAAGTTTAAGTGATTGGAGAAACTCTCCATCCCATCTCCCTTGGTAACATGTCAAAAGGTGCCAACTATGTTGAATCTAGCAATTATAGCAACAACAAGAGTACCAAACATTCATCCTTTAACCTTTAACCAAAATATTGCTAATACATATAGTGAGGATCAACACAACAGAAACCCATAAAGAATTAGATCAATCATTCCTTCAAATTTCCTTCAAATCTAAATTTAAGTAGAAGTAAATTAATTTAAAAGAGTACTAGAAGAAATTTCATAGATTTCACATGAGTTCATAATCATAAAGAGCTTATATAAGATTTTTCAATGAAACCAAAAACCTTCACTCATTCTTCTCTTTATACTTGAAATTTATACCCCTTCGTGTTGCTTTTTTAAGTGAGACATTGGACATCAGCATCTTGTTAGAGACCATTACTTTAGATGGCTTTTGCATAGTGAAATAAAAAGCTCAAACCTTTGTATGTTGTCTATCAATGACTATTTCTTTTCAAATCTCAGCAACACAACATTGTATCTAGATCTTTACTAACACTAGCATGAGATAGGCCTCTTTGCACCAGCCTCTCTTTGCTGCTAACTTGCACTGATAGTTCTTCCACTTAAGCTTATTTGAAGTCACCCCATATTAGGCTTTATTTTCTAGCTTGTAGTTTGTCATTTAGTTTTCAAGTGCACATTTTCTCCATGTTTTATAAAATCTAGACAATAAAAGAAATTCAATAAAAGAAATTCAATCAAAGTGTAACTAGATACAAAGGCTATAAGTATATTTCATCCATTAATATTTTCATGACTAAATATAATAATATTCCCACAAATCAGATCATTTATCACAATGAGGAATATTACATATTAAAAGCACATGATCATGGAGATAAATATAAGTTAACAATCATCATCAAAAATATTAATTCACTTAACGCAACACCAATATCCAATATACCATGTTTTATTTTATCATTGCCACACCCAACATGGTCATTTAATAGTTTCTATTTCTATCACCATAAAGCTTTCCACACACAAAGATGAAGTCCTTGACTCTAGGTAGCATGCTACCATGGTTAAGGAGATTAAGGCATTAAAATCCAACCATACATGGGATCTAGTTTTTCTATTATGAGTTGAAAGCCCATTGGATACAAATGAATGTATAATATTAAACACTATTCAATTACCTAGAGATCTCCTTAGTTGGGAAAAAGATGATTACAATTTGTATTTTAGCTACCTTGGCAACTATTCATGAGAAGGACTTGCATCAAATGAATGTTTACAATGTCTTCCCCCAAGGCCTTAATGTTAATGTGTATATGATTGTTCCTAAAGATATTCAATGCCTTTTTTTTTTTTTTTTTTTTTTTTTTTTTTTTGTTAAAGTGGGGAACTAAAGTAAATTGCTTATGGAAGCCATTATATGGATTGAAACATGCATCGCAACAATGGAATAAAAAGCTTATGAAGGCTTTAATAATTAATACTTTTTGTCAATCATAACATAATTAATTTTTTTCATCAAGAAGACATGTAAGGGTCTTCTCATTATTTTCATTTACATTAGTGATATTATAACTAAAAAAATAGATGAGGTATCCATTTATAAGTTCCAACACTACATGCATTTATGATTTTATTTGAAAGATCTTGGTTTAATAAAGTACTTCCTTGGCATAAAAGTAGTAAAATCAAAGTCAAGAATTGTTTTTTTTTAAAAAAAAAAAAAGTTAATAATTATGCTAAGTCAAAAAAAAAAAATCGCTCTTGAATTGATTTTAAAATGTGGACTAGTTGGTGGTAAACCCTTTACCACAACCTTAAAGCAAAATTTCAACTTCATAACTTTGAAATATAATGTTGAACTTAAGAAGACAAGAAACCCTCCTTTCCATTAGTTCTTGGCTACCAACAATTGCTTAAGAGATTGATTTATCTCATTATGACAAGTCTAAAATATCAATTAATGTAGTCAAATTTTAAGTCAGTTCATGCATTCACTATTACAAAGTTGCACCCTAAGTTATAAGGTATGTTAAAACCTCACCAAATCTTAGTTTTTTAATGTGATCAAATAATAAGCTCATTCTCAAGCTTTTCTTTTTTGATAAATATGCAAGGTTATTTGTCTAAGAATAAGAGAATACAAAAACTTAAAAATATATCCCATCATTACAATTCATCTAGGAGAAAATAAAGTTTAGAATTCTATAATTATGACATAACAAAACATTCATCTAAGAATGTTTAATGCTCCTAAATAGAGATGCTCTTTGACATACTACTTTCATAATTCCAACCAATAAAATTAGTATTTCAACAACTTTATTTTGGAAACATCTAGATTTTGTTTAGACCATATATAATAGACACATGCTAAAACAGAAAGTTTAAGAAGCTTTGTAGCCAAATTCTTGTATTCAGTTGCTTTGCTCATCCATTGCAGTTCAAAGTTTCAATAATTGATGATCCTATGAAGGCCTTGTTATGCAAGGATACTTTGCAAATTTGTCAATCCGAAAACACTAAAAAATATGTGTGACCTATTTTTAAATTAAGAATCACAGAAACTATAATAAAAACCAATTATGAGGAGCCATCGAGATATCACTTCTACTGTAGGAAGTTTGTCACAATATATAAGCCATCCAAAGGAGTTGTGTCTACTAATACCATATGATCATATTAGGTCATACCATGCAACCTCAATATTAACTTAGTGCAATTCCTTGTATGTTTCTTTACAACCATAAGAAGGTTTGAATAATGTAGATGTGAGAATCTTTTGAAACTTAAGAAAGTCTTGCCAACTCCATGCTATACTTCCTTTGATATCAAAATACATAACTAAAGTTCTCTATATTAAGTTCTATGAATCTATCTACTCCATAAAGATAAACTTGGATAATTAATAAAATTCTAGAGTAACTATCCCAACAAAACCTTATTCTACATTTTAGGGTCATGTAGCCCAAGTCATCCTTCCTTTTTAAGTGAGCAAACAACTTTCCAAACAACCTTGTGAGTTTTATTTTCTTTTCAAGCTTATTATGACCTTAATTATGCAAAGTGCAACATGAGTTGGAGGTTAACCATAAGCTTGAGTATTCATTGATATCATGAGTATTCTATCTAACTATTTTCTCTACAAATCAAGATACACAAGATGAAGGGTGCAATGGCGTTAGTTTCTGATTGTGCATTGCATTTCTCTAGAAATTGCGAGGTCTTACATTTTCATGATTGTCCCTATACATTTAGTGCATTGCTTGCTCCACATCGTGCAGCTGACATTGATCGAGACACCCATGGGAAGTTGTAATAACTCTTCTTGCAGTGGACTTTCATTATTAATCCTTTGGGGACATAGTGATTGTAATTCAAACAATTGAAAGCCTGCAACGAGTTCAAGGAATCGGCAAGGCCCCATTTTTAGTTAGTTTGTCGCTTAGCAAGAATTTAGGATTGGGTTGTTTAAAGATTATAATGGTATGGAAAAGGTTCAAATTTAGCTTTTCTCGTACAACTAGTTTCTCATCAAATTTACAGAACTTGTCGATAACTACAGCTAAACTTATAAGGGTTTACATACGTTTATAAGGTTTTTGTTTTATATATACATATAAAAACACACACCTGCGCACCACCCTATGATTATAGGGTCCAACTAAGTATTACTGTGGGCCACATGGCATCGGAATGTTCAGTGCTAAAATGGGGCCAATATCTCTCGAACTGGACTCGTTGGACTTCTGCAAAATTTGCTCTACACGTATATGCTTTCGGATTGTGGCTAATCAGATGTAGTTCCCTTTGCACTGACGAAGGTCAAGCTCAGAATCCAAGCCCAGCGAGAGTAAACTAATGGGCTTTTCCGGGAGTGTAGGCGTCTCGTTTTCATCAAAACCCATTTGTCTTGCAATTCTGGGTTTCATACCAATCGTGTAGGTTGTAGCGAAGCAAGCTTACCATGGATTTTACTCTCCTCACAGAGGCCTTGGCTTCCAAATCTTACGAAAAGATCGGTGATATCTGTGACAACCTTTTGCTTCAGGCAATTCTTCTTCTTCTTCTTCTTCTTCTACCTGGGCGTTATCTTTTTCCTCTTCTTATTGGATAAATACTTGACGCCCTAATTTTGATGTTTTCTGAACAGGCAGCGGCTGAGGGCGTCGCTTATCAGGACCAGTGGCCCTATGTCATTCATCTTCTGGGCCACATTTATGTCGATGATGTGTAAGTTCATCTTTGTTGCACATTTCTTCTTTAGATTGCCGGAACCGGGAGTTCTCAAAACCCCAACACTTTCGTTCGCTGCCGATAGGAATGAAGATGGGGGGGATGTTATTTTGAGAGATACAATCCATGAAGCACATTAGTTGACATTCCCGAAGTTCTTTTATTTCCTGGGTTTTCTAAGCATCCAAACAAGCTCGGATATATGTTTTTGAGTGTGCGGTACGCGGTTCTACATTTTGGGGCTTTTGCGTGCATGTCCTCGGCAAATGCAGGGTTTCGAGGGCTATTTACTATCTATTTCTTTGTTTAATTTTCGAGTGTTCAGAAGAGAACCCCTTTATATTAGATTTCACGGTTCTGATTATATTTCCGTTTCCTATTTTCTATCTATTGGCGTTGTGTTTTCTTTGTGTGGGGGTCTCAGTGGGATTCAGAATGTCATCTATAGGGAGTGTGTACTGCAGAAATAGTGCGCGATTTCTCTGGAAGTCAATACCTTCTGCAATTAAGGAGAGCCAACCTGAATTGGTTGCGGTCTGGAAAATTGGTCAGAAGCTATGGACACGGGACTACGGGGCTGTGCATGTCGCCATTCGTGGGTTTGATTGGAGCCAAGAGGTCCAAGGTCTTGTTGCTGCATTCTCAGGCAAGTATTTTAAAATTGCGTTACACACAATACTGCTGTTTAGTAACTACAGATAAGTAGGCTAGTATTTCAAATTGCATTTTACATAACGGGGCAATAGCTGGCTATTTATATAGTTATGGATATGTTTTAACTTTTTGGAATTCAAGAGCTAGAAGTTGCTCATTTGGATGGTGGATGAATGATAGCAATGTGTCGACACTATTTTTCTCTGGTGGTTGTGAGGAATCTGGATGTCCTGTCTTCATGATTACCGAATCCTACATATTAGACAGATTAAATTTTGACAGTCTTATTGAACACAGGGGTGAGGGTGGTCCTCCTTTCCCTTTCTTTTTTATTTTATTTTTTTCCTTTTCTTTATTCTATTTCCTTTTTGTTTTCTCTTCTCTTCCTCAATTATGTAGTGTAGAAAGATTTTCTTTCTACTCACGCTAGATTCTCCTGAAAAAGAGAAAAATGGTTCAAGGGATTATAGGAAGCATGAAAATCTACATCCTCTTGGTTTTCTCGGATGAAGCAAATTAGAGGGTAAGCGGATAAGCATTCTGAAGTTAAAGGTTTAATGAAAGGATTAATTGTGTGTGAAAGAAAATCTGCTCTTGGTCGGTTTGAAGAGTCCAATCGGTAGGGGTCATTGTCATGTGGCTCTGGAGACCTACTTTTTCTCTTTTCTTGCTATGCTGAAAGCATACGTCTAATTTTTTCTGTAGGCTTCTTTTGAGTGCTCCAGCAATGCTACTGTCAATTTTAAATGGAAAGTGCAGAGCTTGATTTTAGACAGAAGCAAACTTCCAACTTTGGCCATGAAGCTAAAGGACACTGTCCTTCTGTATACTTTCTCTGGGTCCATTGCTACCATGGGCTTTATGCAACTGATCAGATTTATCTGATTCTCATGTTCTGTAAATAGCCGGGACATTGAGGAATATCCAAAAAGGCATTTAAGGAGTCGGTCGCTAAAATGCTTTTCTTGATTTACTCATCTAGGTATATAAGTTGGTGAAGAATAGAAGGATAAGCATTTGAAAGATCTTTAATAATTAGTATCTTCCTCACATTTGACGTTGCAGCTTCTTAGGTAAAAAAAGCTTTCTGCATGCAGAAATTTGATGGCATCTGAAAAATCATGTCTATGCTTTTGTCTATCAAGTATAATTACTTCCAACTTGTGTTGACAAGTATGCTTCAGGATTGTGATTTTAGGACAAAGGGTTGTACGAAATGAGGATGATTTCAAGGATTTCATTTTACCAGAGTGAAAAAGGAAAAATAAAAGAAAAAAATAAAAAAAGAAAAAAAGAAAGAGAAAAGACTAGAGCTTCATTTCTTGACTTAGCTATGCTTTTCTGAATCTCTCCACAAGGGCACTTTAAGAGTGGAGTTTCATTTTTTAATTTATATTCTCAGTGGAATTTGCAAGCTCATAACCTCACCAGTAGAGTTTCCAGTATTCTTCCTATTGGACTCATTAGTTTGTTTTGACTTTTGAATTTGTGGTATGCTTTGTCCCAAGATTTTTTTATCCTTAAGATAATAACGAAAGTGCCATAGTTCGTGGAAATTTGTTTATTTATATAAACTCAAAGCCTAGAACAATGCTACTATTAACTACTCTTTGGTATGAGTTTTATTTATAGAAACTCAAAGCCTAGAACAATGCTACTATTAAGTACTCTTTGTTTATCCATAAAAAAATTCCTTATTGAGTTGCTAGTGAGCTGAAACTACTCTTTTAGTAGTACTTTTCAATGAAGAGAATCTAGGATATTCTCGTTGTTCATGGAATGGTGGTGAAATTGTTGGGTTGCTGATTGGAGGCCACCTCAGTGGGGAGATCTGGGAGTCTCTTCCTTTGCATGTTTTGTAATGTATTTTGAGAGAGCAACTAGAAAATTTTCAGGCTGGTTTGGTTCAAGCTTCAGTTGCTGACGACACATGCAGTTTCTTCCTTTTTTTGGAATTTTGTTGAGTTTGTTAAAATCCAGAATCTTTAGAATCTAGTCTCAGTAGTTTTTTTTTTTTTTTTTTTTTTCTTGGGATAGGTAAAAGGGTTAAGGGTATTCGAACTAGGGACCTTTAGATTAGAAACCAATATCTCTATCACTATGCTGTTGCCCCTGGTTCAACTAATCTAGTAATATTTTAAACTATTACTTCATACATTATTGTAGGTTTTTGTTTTATTCTTTTTTGTGGTGAAATGCCACAACCTCTGTGGCAAGTTTCCATTAGACTTAGATCTAGTGGTTAGGCTGCTCTTGTTTATGGTGAGGTGAATGACTCAACTTATATCTACCTATTTTCATTTGCACTCTTTGTTATCTTACAGTCAATCTTTGTTTCTGCTCTCAAATCATATCTAGTTTTATTTAAATACTACATCTCTTGTTAAACCTAACGTAAACTGATAAAGACAGCATACTCTGTTACTTGTCTCTCATACATTGACGTGACATCAAAGCTTGGTCATCCCTTGTTGAAAGGCTTAGTAATGATCTTTAATCCTTCCAAATATCTCAGGAGTTATTAGAAATTTGAGAATGTTTTGGAATTGTTGGAGCTTCTGGAATGGAGTCAAGTAGTTATTTAGGTGTTTGTAGTAGATGTAAATTACAGACCATAATAAGAATCCAGTGGTGCGAAAATCATTCTAACAGCTTTATTCTTTAGTTTCCTCTGTTCCATATTTTATACTATTTCAATTCCCTTGTAATTCATGCCATCCCTCATCTAGGTTGGTCGATTTTATTATTGCCCTGAGAGCCATTTCTTAAGTTCCTCTATTGAGGACTTTGCTGAGCTCTTCTTAAAGATGAAGGCTTTCCTGCCAACTAAAGTTGGATTTTGGGTAAATTTTAATAGGCGTGAAAAGTTTTCTGGATAAAGTAAGATAAGAAGCCACCACCATAGTGAAGTGATTTTATAGCTCATACAACATTTGACTCACTCTCTGCTTAAAGAAGAAATTTATGTGAAGACCCTCCTACATTAGTTAGAAGCACAAGAAGATCACAGTGAACGTAGGCTGGAACATTCAGATTGATTTAAGCCTGGTATGATGATCAGCAAACTCCTGAAGCTAAAAGCCTGTGCAATACCTGCCAGAAATACTTCTTTCTTTATAAATTAGTAATCTGCACAGTATACTGGCAAAATCTTTTTTTTTTTAAAAAAAAAAAAAAATTCTATTCAGCTATTGAAGTGCCCTTTATTTTTCCCTTTAATTGTTGCACCCTATAAGTGGAATACGAGAAGTTCTGTAACTTGTAATATTGGTGATCGTGCATTAGCTAAAATTGTAGTTTGTGCTTCTGGTGTAATAAGTTGCTGACCTAACCTTATGCTGTAAGGGGTATGAAGCCTATTTTCTCAGTATAAATAAAATGGCAGGAAACACTCAAATAATTGTTTTCAGCAACTATAGTCTTATAGCTTTGTGGTAAATAAGCAAATGGTGATTTCTTGGTCAAGAGTTGTGGTTTGGTATAAGCCTGTCAGCTAAGCCATCTACCAGTTTCTACGATTGGGAGAATTTAACCAGATCACCATCAACCCTATTGCCATTTTCAAAGCACTACCTGATAATCTGGAATTACAGATCTCATTTGTGTTAACCAAATTACCATCAACTTGAGATCTGCACTTGAAACTTGATAATTGCTTATTATAGCAAAAGGTAAGGCTGTATTTCCATATAGTTATGCAATTCTTTCAAATATGAGTAGATTTTGCCAAGTTCTAAAATAAAGTTGAGCTTTTAAGTGTGAAAATTGGTTTTTCTGAGAGAACTTGGTGAATGTTTTGTTTTGTACAAATTCTTACTTTCAAAATTTTCCCTTTTTTATTTTTTATTTTTTAAATTTCTTTGGGTTTGGTTATAGGTTCTGACCAATCCATCAAAGAGATGGTTGCATGTCTTTTGAACGCTACCTTGGTAAAGCTGATTGGCAACACGACACTTTGGATAACCAACTTGGTACTAATTGTCTTATGAATCTTTGCAGAGCTTTACACAAATAGGATGTTTCAGCTGATGCTCTCTGCTTATTCTACAATAAGCATCCAAGACACTGCTCTCTTTTTGGGAATGAACGAGGATGATGCAACTAATTGTAAGTTTCCGATTTTCTTCATTTGATTTGAAATGGGCATAGTTGCCTTCTTAACTCATTGTAGAAGTCTCTTTCCTTTGTTCGATCCTTTCTGATTTAAGCATGTCAGCTTCCAGAGAGTAATCTTTTTGGTTCGTATTTCAAAATTTAAAGATACAAAGGTATATTACTATGAAAAGGACGCATAAAGATCCAGAGCTACAAATTTTATGGAAGCTTTACGCTTGGTGATTGATGGGTTCATTTGCATTATCGCTTCATATACCAACTTTATTGGTCTGCTAAATTCTTCGTGTTTATGTGCTGCTCATTCGTATAATTATATGGTCTGCTAGCCTCCTCGCATGGTGGTTTATGCAGATGTTTATTGGTTGTGGTTCCGGTCCCATATTTGCTGTTGCTCAAATGAAAAGTGTGTTACAGCCTCAATAGCCAGGCCCAATTCCAATTCCCAATTCTCAAGAACCTATGGTGGAACATACGGAACGTTTGTGGGTTCCAATTTGGGCCACTAATAATTTGTTGCTTCCAATAAAACTGTAATGATTAATGGTTTTGGGTGTGGTTCTGCAGATGGAATATTTGAGGTTGAAATCTTGTAGTGGCAAAATAGTTAAGGACCCTGGTTGCAATTAAATTAATTGTTCATAGGACGCTACAATTTTCAAATTCTCCATTGGCTGCAAGTGGTTTAGTGGTGGAGACCTTTTCTGATCGTTAATAATGGCTTGTCCACAACACTGCATGGCGCACACACCCATCGGCCTTTTGACGTTATAGATTACGTAAGAGACATTCCCAGTTACTTGATTCTCTATTTCTAATGGGCCGTTTGTTTGTCATGAACAGATGTGCTACAGCAAGGTTGGGTGGTTGACCCTGCTTCTCAAATGCTTACGGTGAAGAAGCAGACAAGTGTGACGGAGCAGAAACTAGACGCCAGTAAATTGCAGCGGTTGACAGAATATGTGTTCCATCTCGAACATTAAATGAAGTAGATGAATTTCATGTATTTCAAGAACTATTTGCACACATGAAACTGTTATAGGGTGTTAAATTTCCCTAGGAAATATAGGCGGTGAGGACATGGTTCTTTGGATCAAACATCTTGACTTGAATCGGGTTAATAGTGGCAATTTGTCGCAACTGGTAGATTTTGCCAAAGAAATGCAGGTAAGAAAAGGATTCATTTTCATGCCCAATTGCGCGCAGAAATGAAAAATCCATGCCAAGACTTCTAAGTTCAGATGGGAGCTTATGCCATGTTTGGAATGTAAATATCAAACGCTACGCAAAATAATCTTAACCAGCAAAACGTGGAAATTAGAAAATGCATGTCCGCCGGGGTAGATCATTCGCCATTCCAGCACCCTCCTGCATAGCAGTTCATGTGCTCCTGTTGCTGCCAAATAAGCTTTACGTTTGAAACAAGCAAGCATCAAGATTCTCCTTGAGCCAATTAAAATTTATTCTTGACCAGTCAATTCCTTCCCGGAATTTTTTGATTATCTCCGATCATCTTTTTCTCTTTTTGATATAGAATTTCTATCAGCTTTCTCTTTTCCTTCAAGTTCTCAGCAACCAACCCATTAACGAATTTGTTCAATCACGCCACACAAAAGGAAAAAAAGAAGAGAAAAACGGAAACAGAAGCTACAAAATCAACAAAATATTTACTATCAGATGATGCGTAATACAGACAAACCGAGGTTAGTTTAGTTTACATACAAAATTCCTCAAACTGCACGCTTCCTCTTCTTGGCAGACACGGCAGTAACAGGCGTAGTCGACCTGTACAAATGATCAATGGAGCGAAACCTTCGTTGCCTTGGGAAGAATGTTTCGTCTTCTTCCTCTTCATAGATTCCAGCGACGGTATTAGTAGAAGAAGATACATCAGCGGCGTCACCGCCTTTGCTTTGTTCTGCTGCTTTCACTTCCACGCTTACATCATTGGAGTCGCCGCGGTGGTCATCGGAGTCTCCACTCAGTTGTATTAGCTGCTCAGCCACGTCCATCTCCGATTCCGAGAAAGCCCCGCGTTTCTGGGTTCTGTTTTTGGGTTTTGAGGCTGTCTTCGCCATTCCTCGTCCGTCGGGAAAAGGAGCACGGCAAAATAATACTTTGCATTGAAGATATTCTACATAGGTCGGTTGAAATTCTTATTATTTTATTATCTTATTTTCCCCTCCTTCCATAAGGTAATCATCTCATAATTGCTACGCCCAGAAATTTCCCTTTTCTTGTTTGGTAAGTCGGACAAACTTACACTTAGTCTAACTTTTTTATACGCAAAAAACATAGATTTGAAATACAAATCTGACTCTAGGGTTTGGAATCCTTTTAAACATTTCAACAAGTTTTAAAATTTCATAATGTTTTAAAATTTGGAATAAGAATCATATGAAATGTTAACTATAACCATTTTGCATAATTGAACAAACCATTTTTTTTTTTTTGGTAATTTTTCATTACATGGGTTTTGTTACCAAATTACGTAGAAAATACAATAGATAACAACATGATTACAAGATAACTAATATCTAAAACTATTACATTAAATTTTAAAATCATGAAACTTCTCAATAAACTCAAAATCATGACATGTCCCTTATTTAATTGTCCATTTCATCAAACTAAGCACTTCTAATATGATATTAGATTACAGCTTCAAGTTTGACACTCCATTACTTATAGATTGAATTCTCATAATTTCATTTGATTGATCATTGTCGTCAATTGTGAATTTAAGTCTCATAATTTTTTCATGGTTGGGACCAAGGGGTGTGTTAAAAATAATAGTTGTTTTACATGACCAATATCTTAACATATTAACTTCTTTTTATGAGTTGAAGTGTCTATGGGATGGGTGTCAACTTAAAAATGAATGTTGGATTAAACTAGTAAGACTTGAGATTTCTTTTCAAAACTTTTTAGACTTCCTTTTTGTCTTGGTAAATCATGTTGTTTCAATAAACGCATGCACTATTTATCATGTAAACAACAATCTCATATAATAGTGAGATAAAGAGAGAATATTAACACAAGATATAAGTCATTTGATCTAGGCTATCTTGGTACCTACATATATTGTCCTTTAACTAAACTAACAAGAGGGTCCATTTCACTAACAATCACAACAATGATTACAAAATATTAGACAATCTTAACTCATCCACACAGCTTCTCTCTTTATTGGGAAAATTATACACAACCCTTGACAAACACAATCATACCCAGATTAGGGTTCCGTAATGCAAACAATGATTTTAATAAATCCTAAGCTAGCCTTAAATTAGGGTTCCATAATACAAATAATGATTTTCTTTTTTCTCAAATGCAGCAACATTTCTACTTCAAATTAAACAATAATTCATTTGTTTACTCTCTTAAAGAACCCTTACAAATATACAATATATCCAAGAATTTTCACAAGATTGCACAATAAACATGGAGTCTTTATCGTGGTTTTCTTATACTTTTCTTCAATTTAAATTGTAGCTAAGTAACATTTTCTATATGTTACAAATCCAACTATTTGGAATCATACCAAATTGTCTTGAGCGGGGTGAAGAATGGGTATCATCCAAAAATGGCGAAACCTAGAACCTGGTGACAAAAGCTAAGTTTGTCGATCACCCCTGATATTTCACTTCCCTTTTTGGGAAATGATGACATTTGAGTATTCGTCCAGTTAAGAAACCAATTGTATGTTTTACAATAAAACGTCATTATGTAAAGAAAGTGTTTTGACCGTAGTGAAATGCGTCAAACGAAAATATTTAATTTAGGATAAAAACTTGATAGTTAAGCTGCAAAAGGATCACGTTTTTGCTTGAAATATTAGTCCACAAAGTTAACTTAAAAAAGACTCGTGTTATGGGACACACGAATTTATTTCTGAAAAATAGCATAATATTTCTCAGTATGACTTCTAAATATGTTCCCCAAAAGTATGCCAAAAATATCAATCATTTCCTGGTAACATGTACCTATGTTTTTTGGCAATCATTTCCTGGTAACATGTACCTATGTTTTTTGGCAATCATTTCCTGGTAACATGTACCTATGTTTGAGCATATAAAGTGGGGCATTTCGCTGCATATCCTACTTGAGTTGAATCTCCATTCTTTGTAGTGTAAGCAGCCCAGAATATAGTAAAATATAATCTCATTTTCACACGTAATTTTCTGCAGAAGGATATAATATTCCTCACATATACTAGCAAAGACAGTCAACTCAGCAAGCAAGACAGCTGCAAGACCAAACCTAGCATGTAAGACCATACAATCAACTTAGAATAGCCAACCTATACATTCTCAATATACCGCTATGACTGATGTGCCATATTTGTCCTCATTTTGGCATCATTAAAAACCAAATAGCAAGGAGTGGTCCGATTGTGGTGAAAGTAATAGATTAGATCCTTAGTGGAGTAAACACCATACAATGGCTATGATAACAAGTTTTAGGACTCTCAGACCTATCATTAGACAAAAAGCAATGGCTTATACCCTTATAATAAAACACTTGATGATCCGTGAGTCAAAAACGAGAGCACAATAGTGTGCAGCTCCTAAGAAATTGTTGGGAACAGGGAACTAAGTGCTCCCCTTTGAAATTATTTGAGGTGACTCTTATGTTAGGATGTGAATTTTTTGGATGCAATATAAAAATCAATTGAAGTTCATGTTAGGTTGTGGGTACCCATACAACGACGTTCAAGAGGCAGCTTACGTAAGAGTTAAAGACCTATGCGACGCTGTTTTGCAAAGATAAAACAAAAAGGCATTTCCGGAATAAGTCGCCTTTCGCTCGACAGTGCTTGGCCTTGACATTTTCGGCATCTCTGCAAAACCTAACCTTCTCTGCCAGGGTGATTCAAGTTCTCAGACCATTGAAGCAACGGTAAAGAGATGGAAAAGCAGCTATACAAGGGCTTTTAAGAAGCAATCCACCGATCAGATTTGTGACATACTTCGATTACATTCTACGCTTAGAGGAAAAGATATCATGCTTAATAATCTTCGATCATTCAGCAACTTTTCTCTAGCTTTTATTAATATTTGTAATACTTGCTTGAAAATCACTTGTGCTTCATTCTTTATTAAGTTAGAGTGCATTCTCTGCAAGAATTACTGTTCTCGGGTTTGATGGATATCGGGGGTTCTTCTTGTTCTTATTTGTACTCAATTGGCACTAGGTGTTTGAATTGTAAAATTGACATTAGGTGTCTGTTTGCTGCACCTTAATTTCTGAAATGTGAGAAATTGTAAATCATGGGTATGGAATTGGTTAACCGGTGTAATTAATTGTAGAATTGATTAGTAAAAGGGCTCTATTAAGTTAGTAGAGTGGGGTAGATGTAAGTACGAGGATGATTTAGACTGAATTAGTGATACTTTTTGTGATTGTTGCTTATAAATTTGCTCTATAGATAACGTGTACTGCAATATTGATCAAATAGAAAAATAATCTACAATTATGAAGAAATAAAAATAAAAATAAAAATAAAAAACTTGATTAGCTTGGAAGAACAAAATAAGGAGGAAAATCTTGATAAACTATCCTCTCTTTTTATGGAAATTGTAAAAATGATAAGAATTGGGAATCCAATCACTTACTAGTTGTCAAGTTTAGAGATTAAATAAACTATTTTTGTATGTAATGCTAACCAACTAGGTTATTAGTAATTTGAGAATAGGTGATCTTATGTATAAAATGTCCTTACTCATACTTTTATTCAAATTCAAAGTTCATATATCAAGCCATCTTCATCAATGAAGAATTTAGGATCACACATGATTGGATATACTTATGTTTTTCAAATGATTAAAAATGTTAATTCATCATTTTTCCTTTTAGAACTGGTTGTAATTTATCCTAGTTATAAATTAACATTCTTCATTTTTTTTTTTTTTTTTTAGATGGACAGTACCCTTAAAATTGCATTAAAATGTAAAAGATGAGCAATGCCCTTACGGAGCCATATAGGCGTTGCATTACAAAACCCATCAGGGCCTACATGAGGCCATAAAGGCATGGTTTGATCCTATGCATATTGCCATACAGGCCTGGTATTACATACCCATCAGGGCCTCCCTTAAGGGCATAAAGGCATGATCTATTCTACCAAATATATAGACTAACAGGCCTTACCCACCCAATAGGCCCAAAACTGAATTGGGTGATTGGTCGGGTTGGAACCTGATTGGAAAACTTAGCTCTCAAAGGGCTCAATATGGAGACCATGTTCAGCGGTAAAGACGGGGCTTTGGTTTGGAACCAAAGAAGGCACGTTCGGACGACATGGCGTGCGGTACACAAAAGAGGGACAAACAGCCCTTGGTGCGCTCATTATGCGGAGGTGTCATACGTCCGTAGGCTTCCAACCCGTCAAACTCGTTGCTTGAGCATCCTGTGGAGTAGTGCAGGCCGGTTGGAGAGATGATGACTTGTGAGCCTCCCTTTCCGTGTACGGCGGAAGCCGGTTGAGGCGTCAAGCCGAATGCGCTTATTAGTCCGGAGGTTGGCCGACCGATGGGGAAAATCGGCTTGGCTGAAAAGGGGCGTCTTCGTAACATTCTTCTTATTCAACCTCATTTCACCGTTAAGTGAAAGTCAAGTGCCCAACCCAAAAGGCACCTTCGAAGGAGTGCAAAAACACCACATTAATAAGGCCACAGAATTGCAAGTAAACTTCCAGTGTATGATTTTGTATGATAGAATCCCAATATCCCAATATATTTCCTTTACACTATGAAGTGATATTCAACCAAAGTGAAAGTCTTAGAAAGATGAGGCCTTTACTTTGATACTATTTAGAATGTGAGAATTCATCCTAAAATCTTAAGGTATTAAATGAGAAGATCTCATCATTTATAAGTTTCAAAGTCATCTTCTTACAATTAATGTGAGACATTCACATCTTCATCATAATTTTAGAAAAATATCCTCATAATTGAACTTCATCTTCACTCTATCTCATGAGAGTTTTACATTGTGAATTTTTGTTTTTTTAATAGGCTAAGGGGTTTTGACGTATTGGGATGTTCAAATTAGGACCTAATTTTTGGGTGACCAATAGCCAATCACTAAGTTACTAATTTAATAATAAAAAATTGTACATTTATATGTCAAAAATAGAATTAGAATAATTGTCAAGTTTTCCACATCTATGTTCTTTATCTTCCACTTCTATTTCCTTTGTTATTTAAGTCATTATGCCTAAACAAGTCAATATCTTTTTCCATTCATATGTTTATATATCCTTGTTCTTTTTTTTTTTTTTTGAGTAACTCAATTTATTTGTTTCTCATTATTTAGTTATCGATATCTCATGTTTGGCGATCGTTAGTATCATTTTAAGAGAGAAAGATAAAGAGACGTGTGGAAAGAAGAAAGAAACAAAAGATCCGTGCTTCAAGTCATAGAAAGTTACATCATACTTGGGATTCTCAATTTGGAGAATCATTTTTCATGCATGGAAAAGGATGACTTTGACAAATTGAAGCATCTGCTATTCCTAATGGAGGTGCTTAAAGGCGTCCCAGAAAATGTTGATTTTTTTTTTTTATATATATACTTATGAAGGACTATACAAGAGATTGTTCAAATGGATTAAAGTATAATTCGAACTCACTAGTTTTCCGCGACGGCAGGCTTTGTAAGATAGGGGATAAACCCTTGGAATCTCGGTTGAATTTTTATTGTGTAAGCAAATTCTAGCTGGCTGAGTAACAGAGAGAGCGGGCATAAGTTCTACGGAACACGTGGTGAAGCTCATGAATTTGGTTTAGTTTCTCTTATCCAATTTCCTCATATAGGCCTTTGGATTGAAGTGTTTATTGTGTGAATCGATCATATGTTGCGTGCTTTAGCTTTTCATCCCAAAATCATTTGTCAAATTCATCTTTGTTTCAATCAATTTCTTTGTTTAATTTAAAGTCATTAAATCATATGCCTAGATAATGGAAATTGAAATTCTGTGAGAATCTGTAAGTACATCTTATACGTGCTGCCTATTTAAAGCTTATAACATCAAGACTTTGTTATATTCCTCGATAGACTTAGCATTTCCTTGAAAATACTATACAAAAATTTGTAGAAGAAAAAAAATTATCTTATGGAGAAAATCTTTGAGAATACTATACCATTATTTGAAGAAAAACAATATTTGGCACATGAAGATATAAGTTTGGAAGGAAACTTTTATAATCATTTCTTAAATATTACTTCATGATATTGCTATTGAGCAGGTGACTGATTTGTTATGTATTTTTAGATTTGATTCATTTGGTTATGGAGCTCGAAGGCTGAAGAAAATGGCATGAAAAATCTGCCATTTCTGCTCATATGAAGATTCGAAATTTGCAAAATGCATTGCGTTCTGGCTGTGGAACTTTTGTTCCATGCGGTGGGTTTTGATCTATGCTGTTTATATTAAACAGGTGCATTTTGGCCTTGGAATCTTACTTTACACGATCTGATTTTGGCCTTGTAGTCTATACTCTATACATTGCGTTTTAGCCTTGGAATCTATACTCTATGAGGTGCTTTTTGGCCTTTCTCGTGGTTCTCATTGAAATTATGTGAAGATAGAATGAAATGAGTGTTTTGAGAAGGGGGATTTACTTTCAGCCTTCATGATTTTTGTCATGCATGTTTTGTTCTGTCTTCCTCTTAATCCCTAAAAAATTATCATTGTCGGATCTTCAGTGGAAATCCAACTAAAGGATAACAGTTAGCTTCTTTACCGGTTAAATTGAAGAAACTCATTTGGAGGAGTTTATACATTCCAAACCGAGGTGGGAAAATTCAAAGGTTTGTGTAATGAAGCCCAAATTGCAAAGTTTAGTATATTATACCTAGGCTTGTAATTGAGCTTGCAACGTGTTGAAGGCACATGTTAGCATAATTTTTCCGTGTTTAGAAAAGCTAGTTTGAGAGACTAAGTATACTTGTTAAAAAAATTTATATTCTTACAGACTTTGATGTTGGCATGTTGTATATTTATGTGACTCAAGTTTATTCTTCATTAAACATATTTGATTGGTTGCTTGTTGGTGTAGCTATACACTTTTGATTGAAACCTTCTTTGCTGTCAAAGAATTAAGAGGGAAGCAATACTTGAAGAGATTGTAAATTTTATGTATTGCTAGATAATTGAACTATATTATATTTGAAACATCTTTAACCTAGCCTGAGCAATAGAGATAATTTTGAACTCATATATATTTGTAATATCCTTAGTGAGAAAATTAGTTTTTCTCTTGTGAAGAGAAAGCTCATTTGTGCTCGGGTATGGTTGAGACCCATTAGATTAGGTTGCATAAACCTATTCTTACAAGATGTATAGTCATTATGACATGACATTCTTTGCATTGTAAGGAATTTAGGTTAAATGGTGTACACTTATGAAGTGTTTTGTGGGAATAAAATTCCTCTTAATCACATTTGATTAAGAAAGTAGTAGATATAGACTCTAGATAAGTTAAACCATATTCAAACAAACTGCACACAAATTGTCTTTTCTCTCTTTCTCTCTTTTTATATTGCTTATGTTGATTGTTTTATTTAATTTAATAAATTGAGATTGCATTCTTTCACTTATTTACAATTACATTGTAAATTTTGTATACACACAATTACCATAGTACTTACACTCATCTCTTTATTAACTATTATTCTATATTTTTATATTTCACATGTGAAACCTAATACATAAAATTCATAATTTTTTCAATCAATTCCTTAGTCTAAGTCAAGTGTTTGAAAAATAATTGAAATGTACATGGAGAAATACATGGATATGTATTCTTGAAATGTGTTGGCTTGTTGAGTGATTATGCTTGAATTGTTTTTGGTGGTTGGTTGTTGTCTTCATATTTGTTAGGTAATTGTTGGGTTGATAATGATGAATCAACTATTGTGTTTTTTTATTTTAATTTTTTTAAGGTAAATTTACATCAATAAAATTTGTTGTATAGAAGCATAGAGACATATCTAAAATTAAAAAATTTATAAAAACTATGAAAAGATGGATATTAGATCTATCAAAATCTTATTCAAAATGATATTTTCTTGACAAAAAAATTATATTTCAGAACAAAAAAAACTCTCTTTCATAATTATTTATTTTATTTTATTTTTACCAGTAGGATTGGGATGTCTGGACTTATTGTTGTTTTCATAATGATGAAACCATACAATTTTTACGCATTACGTAATGACGATGTTTTGATTGGGTTTTTGACACTAAGGCTTCATTTCCCTTGTGGTATTTAAATGTCTACATGTTTCGTTTCAAGCGCGTCGTTTCACGCTGTGTATAAGGATTCATGCGCGTATGGGAGACAACGTCATTGTCTTTTAGCTTTTACGCCAATGGAATTGACAGCTTTGCTGTTTCGGTATTAAGATGCAAAAACAAAAATGTTTCTACCAAGTTAATAGTGGCAAAAGCGGTAGGTTTTCGGAGAAAAACATGACATAAAGTGACAGCATTTTTCTTGGGAAAATAACAAAACCAATGAGCCATTAAAACATGGAATCTTAAGGAAAATTCACAACTAACAGTTTCTAAAATTTTGCTCATTTTGAAGGGAATTTTGGCGCATCAATGTCGACAATATGCATCATGCAACAAAAATTTTAGCATATAGTATGTTGGTGAAACTTAAGCATATTAAGATTTCTGGATCATTTTCAGCATATATGAACACAAAATACTATATGGTTTACGGAACACAAATTAATGAATTTCAACGTTAAAACATATGTAAAGATCCAATACTTTGTATCTGATGACTTATAAGGGAACAAATTATGATAAATAAAGCTTGTTTGTTATTAATGACAAGTAAGTCATACAAGAGAGTCTGTAGAGAATTTCGAAACTCCATGAACAAAGCTCCATTGTTACAAACAAGAGAGAGGAGAATAAAACATTTATATACAATTGATTTTTCATTTACTTTGGATTAGGATTTCCTAATTGGTTGTGTTTACTTATAATTAGTATTTTCTTATCTGTCTTGGATTAGAATTTTTTATTTGCGATTGCGCCTGTCCGTCCGATTGGTGAGAGGAATCGTGGGCAGGAGGTCGTCCTCTCTGATGGCCTTGCAATTGCAAATGAGTTGGCAGCCGAGTTTACTGAGTCAGAAGCGCAAGACCGGTTCCCCCTCTGGGGCTCAAGAACCTCGGCAACTCCTGCTACCTCAACAGCATCCTCCAGTGCCTCACCTACACCCCTCCTCTTGCCCATTTCTGCCTCAAATTCCAGCACTCCACCCTCTGCCATTCGGCGCGCGACTGCCCCTTCTGCATACTGGAGAAGCGGATTGTGCGCTCACTGACCTTGGATATCACCCCGGACGCGCCCTTAAAAATCCAGAGCAGTCTTTGGATTTTCGCCGAGCACTTCCGGTGCGGCCGCCAGAGACGCCCACGAGTTCCTGTGCTACTCGATCGATGCTTGCCACAGTACCTGCCTCCGCCTCAAGAATTTGCAGCGCCGCCGCTCAAACACCATGGGCGGAGAGCAGGCTGCTACTAATGCTAATACTACTACTGTGATGAAGGAGATCTTTGGTGGTGCGTTGCAGAGTCAGGTGAAGTGTCTTTCTTGTGGCAAGGAATCCAATAAGGTTGACGACATAATGGACATTTGTCTTGATGTTCTGCTTAGTAATTCGCTTGAAGAGGCCTTGCAAAAGTTCTTTCAGTCTGAAATACTGGATGGAAGCAATAAATACAAGCGTGACAACTGCGGAATTGGTGGCAGCTCGGAAGCAAATGTCAATACTTCAAGCTCCCAATGTCCTCGTTATCCAGCTGAAAAGATTTGAGGGTATTTTTGGCGGGAAGATTGACAAGGCCATTGCATTTGAAGAGGTTTTAGTTATTTCGAGTTTCATGTGTAAGGCAAGCCAGATCCACGACCGGAGTATAAGCTCTACGGTATTATTGTGCATTCAGGCTACTCACAAGAAGACACTACTATGCATATATGAAGAACACAATGGGTCGGTGGTATTGCTGTAAGGATTCATTTGTCACACTGTCAACCTTGCAGGACGTATTGTCAGAAAAAGTTTATATTCTTTTTTTCTCTCCAGGTAACCAAAGATCAACATCTTCCAGCACTGCTCTTGCTTTGAATGGAACAAAGTATAGTGATTGCAAAGGCTGTGAGGAATTAAGGAGCCCAAAAGCTGCTTTCCTACCAAAAGCAATGGAAAAGCATATTTCGAGCAAGCTTTCCATAAGGACATCTCAACTATATCTAAGGATATTATAGTGGCTTCTAACTCACAGATGAGGTTTAGTGCCGGAAACTTTAATTCCGGAAGAGCTCCAACAACTGGTTATGGAAAAGTTGATGTCCATAGGACTAAATCCATGGAATCAAATGGGGACGTTAAATACTCTATTTGTAAAGAGAGAAGCAAAAAAGATGCGGCATCATCTTTCAATTTGAATGGTTTTAACAGAATCAGAAAAGGTAGTGCTGCTGACAGTAATGGTGACATCAATTTAGAGAAACCAGATGATGGTGAAGGTAATGGTACGAGGAGTAGGGTGACAAGGGAAGGGCCTGCACATAATGACTTAGAAACTTGTGGTGTTGATGGCCGCTTTGACAACTCTGTGTCTAAGAGAAAATCAGAGGAGAGCTCTTGCATTTTGTTTGCACAGGATGCTCCATCCTGGGCAAGAATTGAAGAACTTAAAGAAGCTCTCAGGAAAGAAGCTTCATCAGTTTTGCGGTCATGTGGTTGGTTGGATAAAGTTTACACTTTCATGCATTCACGGAAAAGGATATGTCAAGAAGCCGGAAATACTTCAAATATTAGTGAATTAAAGAAGTCTTAATTGCTGATGCCAAAAAAACCTTCATTTCACAAATACCAGTCATTGAAAGGAGAGCTCATCGAACGACTGCAATTAATTAGCCAATAAAAGAAAAGAAAAAAAAGGCATTTTCCAGGGCCTTGATAAAACTGAACATGCCTCCTGATATTGCCACACATGGAGCTTGTTCTATTAACCTGTATTTGTAGTTGATGCATATTAAGGATGCGAATTAATCCCTAAATGCTTGGGTAGTTTATGAACATAATTAGACAGATTCTGATCTTCAAATCCAATGGATTGATTTATAGATATGCTTTTTCACTTATGATCATATTTAAGAATGCACTTTTTCATCTATTTGACGGAGCTTGAAGATTCGAAGACATGCAAAGTCTGCAACATAATAGTGTTTTCTAATCTAATATATCATCAGGGTTCTGTCAAACTTTTTTTTTTTTTCTTTCCTTTCCTTAGAAAGAAATCAACCTTACATCCGGGATTGCCTAGGAACTCGACAGTTTAGATGAACTACTTCATCGTATCCATTTTTTTTTTTTTTTTTGTTTTTCAATTTTAAAAGAACTCTTACGCATACTTTTGAATACTATTGAGAAATTTCCATCTAAATTCTAGGCTAATAGCCTCTATCAAACATTATTATATGGAGTAAATTAGACATCAATACCAAACAAAAGAGAATTTAGACTTAAATTGAACAATTGAAGTGAGATGGAAGAATATTTTGAGACAAAATTTCTAGTTAAAATTACTAAAAAAGTCATTCATCCAAAATTAATCTACCAGAATCCAAATATAGATATAGTAAGTAACGATAATGCCATTATGGCGCAATTACTCAACAAAGATCATGCAACTCTCAAAAAAACTTTTTTTAATGTTAAACTCGCTTTAAAACGACTAAGTTTTCTTCTATAATTACTTACCATAAACAAACTCATTCAACACATAGAACTCCAACTTTGATAAACTATGTAACGAGTTCCAGCATGCAAATAAGGATTGAGAAACTATTAGGATCGGTAGTAAGGAGAGAAGTGGATAGGTTTTAATTTAAGACAGATTTACGCTTTTATGGGGTTTTAGGACCCTGGGTTTTCTTCTATCAATGGTCTTTCTAATGTAAAATTGTGCATAACATGGTACTTAAGGTAGGTTAGTAATTCATTTTATAGTTATTAAAACAAAATTGTAATTCCCATAATCGCTCTTAAATGCCAATAAGAAATTTTCTAATGTCTGCCACATTTGTCTTGCTCAATTGTTGGTCGTGCTCCAAAGACGAAAAGTTGTAGGTTTTGTATGAAACTAGATAGTTAGATCAAGCAAGGATCCCGAGACCTCAAAAAATTTTATTTCTTTAATTGAGCTCTAGAGCAGACTCATTTATTTTAAAAATTATCAACACAACCCAAAATGACTGGTATTTTGATTGTGGATTTTACCGACAGAAATACAAAGCCTAACATATGTGTGTGTGTGTGGATAATGTAACTTACAACAAGGTATGAATTTTCACATTCTATTGAAAGATTTCCAACCTTAAATTTATACCACTTTAAGTAAAAACATTGAGAAAAAATTTACATTTCATTTGCAATTCTTAATGCCTGAATTTAGAGAGAGGAAGGGAGAGAGAGAAAAAGAGAGCTCGTATGTTCTTATTTACATCTCTTCGAAACTGAAACAACATGGACGAATGCTTCAACTTTTGTCGTCAGGAGAAGTCGAGGAACCGAAAGGCAATGGCGAGAAGAGAAATATGAATTATGATACTGCACACTTCCTCTTCTTGGGCTGGACAGTGAGAACAGGCTGGTCGACCTGTACAACTGACAAAGCGATCGAAACTTCCTCTTCCTTGGCCAGCAAATTCCATCGTCATCCTCTTCAAAGACGTCTCCAGTGGTATTTGTAGAATGTAAAATCCAAGGCAGATTGCTTGGATTGGGAAGAACAACTTGGGTAAATCTTGATTTATTTGATCAAGCAAACCAAGGTTACAAGAAGGGAACGCTGTTGTTCCCGTGTGTGTACAAAGAAAAAAGAAGAGAAGAACCCTAATATACACATCTAACGGTGATGAGGGAACCACTGACCAGTCAGTCTATGTTTCCTATTACAGAAAAAGAACAAAGTGCAGATAGTGAGAAAGCTCTCAACATAGGCTTCCTCTTGTGCAGTAGGCGACATGGCCTTCTCATGTCCGAACATGGAAGACAAGTCAGGTGCATGACGGCCTTTGCTTTGTTCTACTTTCCCCCCGGCGAAGCTGCTATTATTGTTGTCATCAGATTCCCCGCAGAGTTCTATTAGCTGCCGAGCCACATCCATATCTGACTCTGAGAAAGTAATCTGTGTTCTTCTAGTTTTGCATGCTGATGCGGATTTTGCTATTGTTCGATACAGAGGATACAAAGGACATAGAGGTAGTAGGGTGGCATACAAAATAAAGCTTTTCTTTACCTATTTATAGAGCAAGATAAGCGTCAATATTATATCTTTTCTTGCTTCCCAAGGTATCCTATGAGGAAGAGGAAAATTGTAAAGGCGGTCCATAATGTGCCAGATAGAAAACTAATACAAAGCAATCTTTCATATAATGTGTTCGACAAATATTATAATAATGCTTTGTATTAACATTATGGGAATAGTTTAATCCTTCCTTAGTTCAGTGGGTTGAAATGCAAAATATATGGGCTGGAATAATTATGCTTTGCCCGAACATTTAAGACCCAAACCCATCGTTTACTGGACTGACCCGACCCAGACCAAAAACTCTAAATGAAACGCATGTTTGGTGTCTTGTGGATTCTAAGGGCAGAAAGTGGACAGAAAAATTGCTTCTTTTGGTGGATTTTGAATGACCATTTTTTAATCTTTGATGGGATTTCTTTAACACAATAACCGGCAGATTCCTAGAGGTAAGAAGCTGCTTTATAAGTGAAAACATTGACTTTTGTTTGCTGTCTTGAACATCCGGAGAAACGAGAATATTCTAGCTTGAAAGTCTAAATCTTGAAACACTCAAATGGAGCTAAATCGTGTTCATAATCTTATAAACTCTTGTGGTTTGCTTTTCTAAACTCTTTACTCTTTGTTTAAAGTTGATTTGAGCCAAGTGTTTGAGCAAAATCACACACTGGTATATGAGTATTCAACCCGGGTTATATTGTTTGATTGATTTTTATACTCTAAACCGAGCTGAAATATACTAGCTCGTGTGTTGTGCTATTTGTGAGTTTGTTGCAAAGAAATAAGAAATAAGAAATACATATTGGGGGTTTCTCTTGACTCTTTGGCTAGTGCTTGTTTTAAGACTATCATGTGTGTGTTGAAACTCTTATTACATGATTGTAAAATTGTGTGAGCAAAAAGATTTGTTGAACATTATTTGTCATCACTTGAAGCTCACAAGTACATTGAGTGTTTGCTACCGTTGCATGGATTGAATACTAAGTTTAATGTATTTGTCTATCCGTGTATCCTGTGAATTGAATTAGGATTTCCTGATTTGTCTTGGATTAGAATTTCTTTATTTGCCTTGAACTCCTTATATGCCTTGGACTCCTATTTGCCTTGGAATAAGACTAGAATTCCTTATTTGACTCGAATTGAGATTTCCTTATTTGTCTTGCACAAGGATTACAAGGACACTCCACGGAGAGAGAGGACGTAAAAGGCTTATGTGGGATTAGGCGTCTCCAAAATCCAAATATAGATCTCGTAAGTAACGATAATGCTATTGTGGAGCAACTACTCAACAAAGATAATGCTACTCTCAAAAACATATTTTTAGGTTAAACCAGTCCTTATAATTTATGAAGACTGATTTGATTTTCTTTTTAAAATGACTAAGTTTTCTTCTAAATTTACTTACCATAAGCAAACTCATTCAATAACTAGAACTCCAACTTTGGTAAACTTATGGAACGAATTCCAACATGCAATTAAGGATTGAGAAATTATGATGATGGGTGGAAAGGAGAGAAGGAGATAGGTTTTTATTTAAGAAAGATTTACGCTTTTATTGTGTTTTAGGACCTTGAGTTTTCTATCAGTGGTCTTTCTAGCGTCTGCCATATTTGCCATGTTCAAAGATTGGTCGCGCTGCAAGGACGAAAAGTTGTAGGTTTTGTATGAAACTAGATGGTTAGACCAAACAAGGGTCTTGAGTCTTTACCGATACAAACATAAAGCCTAAAATATGTGTATGGATGCTGTAAAACTTACAACAAAGTATGAATTTGCACATTCTATTGAAAGATGCTTACAACAAAGTATGAATTTACACATTCTATTGAAAGATTTCCGACCTTAAACCACTTTTAGCGAGAGAGAGAGAGAGACAGAGAGAGAGAGAGAGAGAGAGAGAGCTCGTATGTTCTTATGCTTCATCTCTTCGAAACCGTAGCGAGAGGAGAAATATGAATTATGATACTGCACACTTCCTCCTCTTGGTCTGGGCAGCGAGAACAGGCTTGGTCGACCTGTACAACTGACAAAGCGATCGAAACTTCCTCTTCCTTGGCCAGCGAATTCCATCGTCTTCCTCTTCAAAGACGTCTCCGGTGGTATTTTTAGAAGAAACGTCAGGTGCATGACCGCCTTTGCTTTCTTCTACTTTCCCTCCGGCGAAGCTGCTGTTATGGTTGTCATCGGACTCTCCGCTGAGTTCTATTAGCTGCCGAGCCACGTCCATCTCCGACTCTGAGAAAGTAAAGCTCGTCTGGGTTCTTCTAGTTTTGCATGCCGATGCGGATTTTGCCATTGTTCGATATAGGGGACACGCAGATCACAGAGCTAAGGTGGCACGCGACAAAAACAACGCTTTCTTGGCCTATTTATAGGCCAAGGTGTGCGTCGATGTTATATGTTACTTGCTTTGCAAGTTTTCCCAGGAGGAAAAGGAAAGTTGGAAAGTCGGTCAATATTTTTGTTTATTTTATTTTTAAAAAAAATTTAAGCCCGAGTTAGATATTTTTTTACTTTTATTTTTTTTAGGAAATAGATAAGGTACTTAATAAATTCTATTAATAAAAATAAGACTAAACATAATAATCATATGTTAAATAAAAGTATAAAGACATGATATAAACTTAATCTTTATAAAAGAAAAAATATGTATATTTTAAATTTTTAAATAAAAACTTAAAAATAAAAACATAAAATATATTATATAATACATTTGTTTAATTCTATAACATTTTATAATTATTTAAGTTTAATTGATCCAAATTGAAAACATTATATTTTGTATTTGGGCTTCCTTAGCATGAGGGACTTTGCTCTTATTTTTTATTTTTATTTTTATTTTTTGTGATAAAATTTTAATCTAAGAGGTTTCATGTAAGACTTGTTGAGGGAGGCACTTGTCGAGGTCGGCACTCCAAAACAAGTTGAACAAATTGAGCAAATTAAAACAAATTGAGAAATATGAAAGTGATGCGTTCAGCCGCTTTGGCTGATTTTTTAAACCTTGCGTCCCTCTAACGCCGGAAACCCCCCTACGTTTCCCGCAAAACCCCTGCTCAGAGACTCTGTCCCCCGGTCTCGATGGCTGTGGACAAGGAAAAGCTTCAAGAAGAATCTCCCATGCTCCGTTTCTGTAGAATTGTTCTTGGTTGGGACTACTTCCGCCTCCTCAACGGTTCCCTCGTAATCTCTCTCTCTCTCTCTCTCTCTCTCTCCCCATTGGTGTGTGAGCGAGTGTTTGCTTTGGAAATGAGTGTTGATTTGTGGACAATCCCGGAATGCAGGAAAACAAACGAAACGTTGGCGATAGAGCCTCTTCGAGTCTAAGGAAGGTGAAGGACAGGTACAAAGACGTCGATGATTACATCTCAACTTTCGAGCCACTTTTATTCGAGGAAGTCAGAGCTCAGATTACCCAGAATAGAGATGAAGAAGAAGGTATTCTTCTATCTTCCTTTTTCTTTTTCTTATTAGTATCCATATGTTGTGCCACTCTCCGTAGCATATTGCTAATGGAAGTTGTCGCTTCCGTTTTCCCTTGGAGTTTATTGCTATCAGATGGAATTCTATTCTTTTTTCTCTGTTTTCTAGTGTTTGGGTTTCCAATGCGACCCAGAAAGTTTTCCATCTTTTCATCTCTCTATAAGTTTTGGTTTTCTTTTATGTATCCCTCAATTCTATGCAATAAAAAACTAGATAAATTTAAAAATGTTACTCTTTCGCTCTTTGATAGTTGTCTGAGGTATAGAATGTGTCCCTTGATAGCTATACCACACACAAATTCTCCATCTTTGAGTGGTGAAGTATATATGTTTTGGGCGTTGCAGTGGTACAGTGGCAGAGCAGGGTCGTGGTGGAATGCAACGAGGTCGATGGATTTCACTTGCCGGCAGTCACATATGCTGCTGACGATGCGGAGGAATCGATATCACAGAATGACCTTTTGCTTCTTTCAAAAGAAAATGTAAGTGCTCTCTGATCCTCTGGTGGTATTCTTTTGCATTTTCGTCATGTTTGTCAGTGGTCTTCACTTACGTGCAGTTATTTTCTATATTTGGAATTCTTCTGTTTCTTTTTCTCATTCCTTTTTCTTTGTTTTCCTTTTCCCCCCCTTTTTGGCACGATTTTTTTTGGGAAATGCTTTTCTCTTACCTGCCCAAGTTTTTGGAAGAAAGGAAAAATTATCTTGGAATCAGAAGTCTTTTTTTTTTCCCCTGCCAAATTTCAACAAGTTGGCTGTAGTAATATTATGAGACATAAATGAAGGTAAAAAGATCAATCAAAATAACTGTGCTGCCCCCTCCTCTCTGTCTCTTTTCCTTCCTGTAAGTTCCCGGTGATCCAAACGGGTCCTTATAAGTGATCAATGAAAATATTTTATGTTGTCGGGTTTCTTATTGCTTGTAGTGCATTGCTTCTTTCAGTTTCAAGAGGGTACAAGAATACCAACTGCTTATGCGTTTGCTTTGGTAGAGAATTGCCAGAGTGATCGTTTTAGGCTTAGAATGTATCTGTCTGGAGAAGTCGAGCATTCCAATTTGAATGTTGTTAAATCTTCTCAAAGGCTGTTAAGTATTCGGGCTCTTATTACTTCTCCAACAAGTGAAGTGGATAAACTCTTTTACAGTCTAAAGGTAACATTTTGTCCATGAATTTAGTATTAACTTGAGATCCGCTATATATGTGCAGTCATCTATTTCACATAGATTCTCTCCCTTCTATACCATTGTATTGATTTGAATCCAGCATAAGAAACCATGTGAGTTTTAGGTAAAGGCTGTTTATCTTTATTGTCCATTTTCCCTTTCCTTCTCCATATAAAAAAAGAAATTGACTGAGATTTTTTATTTTTTATTTTCTAATTTTTTATTTTGGCCTAAGTATGTTATAATTGTTTATGTGAACCATCATTCTGGTTGTTATCTCTTTAAAATTGTAGTCTTTTCAATTGAAATTAAAGAATGATGCATGTCCATGTATGACCACTAGATTTCCCTAAGCATCAGAAATTACATTTATGTTCATAGCTTTGTGGCTGTTGCTTAGAAGCTTCAAACTTGGAGTAGCACTTGAGAACTTTAAATTGTGTATTATTTGCTGTTTTGATAAGCTTAGAGGTGAGCGTTTCAAGCAAAGAGGAGGGAGAGAGAGGGGAGGACTCTAACCATTGTAGATTTTCATTTTGCAAACTTAATTACAGTTTGTGTAGTAAATAATGGAAATATCTGTGTTGTGGACTCATGGTTCTTATTTCAGCAGATTCTGTTATGTGGCATAGGATATTCGTTACAATTTCATAGAATGTACTATTTCATTTTTTGCGGAATTCACCAATTTAAATCTAACCTAAAGGGTCTCAAAATAGTGGTATAATGGCAGCTTTATGAGGATTTCAATCCTAAACATATGTCGTACATGTTTTAACTGATAATGAAGCCTTGCTGATATCAGATTCAGAATTTAATTAGTTTCAACTTTGTTGCACAGTGGTTATCCTCTTATTTTCCACTGCCTTTAATGTTTGATATGTGGAATATGGATTTTGTTCTTTCCCTTCTATGATTGATCATGGTTTTTAACATTTCACTGGGACAAGATTGTTGGAAGGAGATTCTGATGTAAGTTTTAGTGATCAACTTTTCTGTTAGTATAAGAAATTGTAGTCTTAATTTCAACTTGTTTAGAGAATATTTCAGAACTAGTCTAATGGTCAACTATAACTACATGACCAAGACCCGCTAAACATTTCTTGGTTCTTCATATGCAATTCATTGCTTCATGATGAGAAAGGCAGTTTACAGTTCCAGACTTAGAGAAGCAAAAATAAGCAGAAGAGAAGACTTAAATATGCTTTCAGGTGAAGGAAAAGAGTGAAAGAATGCTTGTTCTAGGCTTGTTTTCTGAAATACTACGCAGTTCCACTGGCAGTTTGTCTGTGGAGAAAGTGAGACTTTTATGGAAACAACCGGACAATGACCTTTACTGGCTTGGTGTTAGTTCGTTATGCAGAACTGGCAGTCAGCATGTAGTTAGCATTTGAAAGTCACGGGCAATTTATATTGTTGATAGGATTTGGGTCTTTGGATTCCCTTGCTTGATATAGTAGGGAAAGTTCTATTTTTGGTACAAAGAATGTTGTAGGAATTGATAAAAACTGTTCTAATTAAAACCCCAGCTGTAAGTATTGCTTCCCAATCACAATTAATTGATAGCATATCTTGTTAGCAATATTCTTCACCACTTATTCCAGAGTTACAATCACTCTGATCATAAGTTTATGTGTCTATTCCTTGCAACTGTTCAGCTTATTGCTAAAGGGAATCTAATATTTGAACTAGTTTTATTCTTATTCATGAGGCAGACAAGATCTTGTCTCTGCTTATGCATATGGCAGTTCAAGAAAGTCATTGAAGCATACTTTATTCAACATGAAGACAACATGTTTGTTTTCATCCTAGCTTGTGAGCATGTAGCTCATCAGCCAATGAAAGCATACATCTTGCACATCTGCAGTTTATTAACTAATGAATGAATACATCTTGCAGATCTGCAGTTTGTCAACTATTGTTCGTGAATATATGGCTCTATGGTCAATTAGCACTCTTCCTTTCAGGGATTTGATATTATCGGCTGCTGAAAAGAATCTTGCTTCTGAAAATCAGGCTTGGAAGATTTCTAAATCACTGGAGGAATACATAAAAAACAATCACAATGAAACCCAACAAGAAGCCATACAGGTAACTTGCGTCCTATTTATGATTATTGATTGCTTTAATTTGTGGATCAAATTGTAATTTATTTGTGATTTCTACTACCCTTATTTTCTGTTTATGTGCTGCAATGATGCACAGCCATAGTGTCAACCCTCTCTCACTCTGTGATCATGCTATTTGTATTATTATCTTGTTCAGTACTTGAGGATTCAACTTATGATGTTACTTTGACAAATGTCATTTCATATTGCAGGCTGGCCTAGAACGCAAAGCTTTTGTTCTTATACAGGTTCAATTATCATTTTCTTAACCTTCTTCTTGGTCTACTTATGGAATGCTTTCCTTTTGTTGTCCATAATATACTTGGAGCCATTTTTCAATGAAACGGTTCTTTCCCGTATGAACTATTTGTGAAGCATTATGAAAATCTTCAACTTTGATCTCTCTCTAATTGGTCAAAGTTTCACTGCTACATTGGTAAAGGATGAGTCAGGGTCAGTTAGATGAGTCTTAGGATACTATTAAGTTTAATTATAGGCTTAGACAGACAAATTAAGATCAAACAAATGGTAAGTTTTACAGAAGGGTAGAGACTGAAAATTGATGTAAAGAAACAAGCCTCCATTAGAGTCTCTGATGTCAATAAGATCATTCACCGCCGTAAGAGGAAATTACTTTCCATGTTGTTTACACTAGCCGTTGAAATCAAACTAATCTAGCCATGTGTAAAACCTTAATTAAAGTACCCAATGCACCCTTGTGAAAATTAGAAAACTCACATTGTGATGATTATTACAAATTACAACCATGGAAATTCAT
The DNA here is from genome assembly GCA_028551485.1 of Casuarina cunninghamiana. NCBI lineage: Eukaryota > Viridiplantae > Streptophyta > Magnoliopsida > Fagales > Casuarinaceae > Casuarina > Casuarina cunninghamiana. The sequence continues at coordinate 14,114,704 of CM052371.1, forward strand.
TGTTAAGCAAAAGATTTTTCAATTGTATGTTGTAATTCTCGGAATTTGTGAGGGATGGGATTTGTTTCGTTGGTATTTGGTACTTAAAATACTTCTTAACTCAATCTATGTTCTTTTCTTTTTTCCAAAGTATCGGAGGAGAGCATGCTATCTTTTTTTAACTGGCTGACCATAAAAATGATTTTCTTTCTCTGATACCCATCATTTTATTTATTTATTATTATTATTTTTTTTTTTATGTTTTGCCAATTTTGGCGTGGTAATGTTACTGTACTTTAAAATGTGGATATTGACCTTGCGCTTCCTTTTAGGGGCCACCAGGAACTGGAAAAACTAAGACTATACTTGGACTTCTAAGTGCAATTTTACATGCTTCTCCAGCAAGAGTGCTATCCAAGTAAAAATCCCGACTACCTAAGTGTTGGATTCAGTTTTTGGCATGGGATTTATTTCACTCCAAGAAACAAATGTGATCTGCTCTGCATCAAAACTTTATTTCATTATCCATTTATCCTTCTGTTTTATTTTTGATGCAGGGGTGAACTGCTTGAAATAAAGCATAGGCCAGCCTTAGCCATGCAGGAAAAGTATGTGTTGTTGCTAACTCAAGTCTTGTCTTTGTGATTTTCAGTTTTTTTTTTTTTTTTTTGTGCTTCACCATATATGTTTTGTGCTTTATTTAATTATGCTTTCTTACTTTTTGATTGTCCAGTGTAAGTTCTCCATTGATATTTATGAATAAAGTTCTTGATTAATTGTGATCGTTCTTGATTAAAGTTCTTTTTTGTTCTATATCTATAATCTTTTAAGCCTAAAAGTTACAAAGACTTTTTGATCAAATCTACTAATAAGTGAAAGATTTATATTAGAAAAAGAAATGTGGATTTTGATGAGCACAATTCCAAAACATGTCAAATTCTAGATCTGTCCCGTCTCATCCTCTTTTTTCCTTGGCCACGTGATTAGTTTTACTTGAGAATTATTAGCAAATTGAAAAGCTTTGTGGCAATTTCTGATGTCCTGATGAAGAGTGAGAAAAAGGGAAGTGCAGGACTAGGGTAGAGCTTTATATTTTAAACTTAAGGATAAATTGCTTCGTAACAATGTATAATTTCAAGTGAAAGCCCACAAGTGGTCAGACAATTGGACAAGCGGGAAGACATTAAGTTAAAAGAAATATGGCGGACCTGAAAGACATTAAAATAAAAAATTGTAAGGGAATGGTGAGAATTTTAGGAGTCTTTATAGTACTATATCCTTTAGAAACTTTTTTTTGAAAAGAACCAAAAGAAAAAAAAAAAAAAAGAAGAAGAAGGAATTCAAGATGAGGGGATAACCAGTTTTTTAGTGACTTTTATGTACATATTAACTCTATTTAAATGCTAAGAATGTCCAATAGTTAATAATTATATCTCCTTCATCCACCTGCATGACACCTTAACCATTAATTTCCTTTCACCATGCAACCAAAGGAAGGGCAGAGAAGGGATATTTACTCTTAATCTTCTACTCTTAATTTCCTCCTAAGTTATGTTTCTTCCAGAAAAGGCCACTGTGGTTCTCGATTGGTTACTTTGGGTCTTGTGTTAGCTCAATAATTCCAAGATTTCATTTATTGTTGAATTCTTTATTTTTTATTTTTTATTTTTAGTTCTAAACTTGGATTGAGAACTACAATTGAAATAAAAATGCTGCAGCATGTGCCCCTATATGCAACTCTTCATTCAAGATCCTCAGTGAGAAAATTCTGGCATTTGTAGAAATCTTTTTAAGGATTTTATGACGCAACCCCAATCCTAAGTGTGCGGGTTCACTTGCTTTCTTCTCTAATATGGCTTCCTAGATTCTGGTTTCATCAAAGAATACCAAAAGTAAAATTAAAAAAAAAAAAAAAAAGGAAGAAAAACCTCATTTTCTTTGGAATGTCTGTCTTTGTTAAACATTCATTGCGTAAAGGGTGATGTTTATGTGGATTGTGTTTTATTAATTTTTGTTCCTTTCTCTTTTTTGGAAATATAGTTGTTTGATTCCTGATTTGAAAATTCTCTTTTGAAACACTGAAGTGCACTTATTGAAAAGTTATTTCCAACTGAAGCAATTTTGAAAAAACAAAATAATGCAATACTTCCTAGAAAACTTCTCATATATTCCTTTTTTCTTTTACTTTGAGAGAGTATCCTTATTTTCAAAGTGTAGAGGTTACCTTTAAGAATAAGTTTTTTGTCATATAGAAAAGGGAGGTGGTTGTGTAATCATTCCCAATGACAGGAAAAGGTGGTCACACAGTAATGCCTAACAAATGAGAAGAAAGGACCATATAATCATTCCAATAGGCCAAAGGTTTTATGAAATCACCTCTAAGGGAATAGAAGGGATGATCATGTAGTGACCTACAATAGGACAAAGAAAGAAACCATGTAGTCAACGTTAATTACTTGGTTTTTGAACCATTTTTTAGATTTTTGCTCTTTAGAAACACTAAAAAGTTGACTGAACATATTTGTTTCATAGATCCTGCATACTACCTTTCAAATGTAGCCTCACTAAAAATACTTCTCAGTTTTCAAAACACAATGCAGAAAGCATTTTTTTTTATAAATTTTTTTATTTTGAACTTGCCAACAAAGCTCATAGCTGTCATGCAATGAACATCTATTTCAGCGTGTATCTATGTGATATTTTTTTGTGTGTGTGAATTTTTATTTTTTATTTTTTTGACCTACTTCATTAAATTGTACTGTTGGCATATTTTCCAGATACAATCACTGGGCGCTAGCATCACCGTGGCTAACTGGTAGTAATCCTAGAGATAACATAATGCCAATTGATGGTGATAATGGTTTTTTTCCTACCACAGGAAATGAGTTGGTAAGTTTTTGACTCTTACTTCTACTGTAGTGATCTTGAAGAATTGTATCTTCTAACTTTAATGAATTATGCAGAAACCAGAAGTAGTCAATTCCAGTCGAAAATATCGTGTACGAGTGCTTGTATGTGCCCCATCAAACTCTGCTCTTGATGAGATTGTCTTGCGTGTTTTAAACACTGGTAAAAGTTCTTTTTCTTTTTTTGGTTTTGCATTTGCATATACCTGCTTTCCATCATTCAGCCCTCTTTGTTTTGATATGTGCCTGATGCTGTTTTACTATCTTTCTCTTTTATGATGTTTGTGTTGTGCAATTCTCTTGCTGGCTCTCCCATCCTGTACTGAAACAAAAGTATGACGGGAAATGGGAGCAGGTATCCTGCTTGTGGAAAAGTGTCAAATCGTGAAAGTATGAGTAGAAGCATTAAGTCTGATTTGATTTTGACTAGCTATTATGCAAAAGTGAGTTGAGATACTCAGAGAAGTTAAAAAGGAAAAGGGAAAAAACAGAGCAGACCATTATAGTTGCTCATACTGTTTGATAGATTGAATTTATGGAAGAATGAGACAGGCTGAAGGAGAGTGGAGAGGATGGAATAGAAATCCTTTCCTTTTTGGTGAATGTGAAGACGGAAAAGAAGAGAATGGGAGAGTGTTTTTTTATTTACCTGGTTCTCTTCATGGTCTTTCGTAAGCCATTTCAGTAGAAGGGTCAGGGTAAGTAAACCATAACCAAACAGCTTTAAAGAAAATCTTCCTCTCCTTTGTCCCGCAATTTCTACCAATATACCAATCAAAAGATTTGTCTTACGTCTTGGCAAGTTTCAAGGTGATATGAGTAGTTGTTGATACAGCATGCCATTTGGTCTTCTGGGCTGACAAAAGCAAAATGTTATTTTAAGCTTTTGTGCAAATTATACTCTGAACTTGCAAGTGCATTTGAAGAAAATATTTGATATCAGAAGAACCTGTCCAATTTGTTTCTACCTCTTTAGTCTGCATTTCCACTCCACCCAAGTAATTTCATTGTTGTTGCAAAAGGCACAAAGCTAACAGCATGATATTTTGAGAAATTCAAGTATCTTGGAAGTTGTGGTAAGAGGTCCGTCATTGGAATAATATGCAACAAAATTATTAACGTAAAAGCTGCCTTAACTTCTTGTCATTTATTTGCCTTGGTGAAAATTTTTAAAATGCCAAGAAATTCTGTGTGATTCTCAAATATGCCAAATCTTAAACACGAATCAGCTAGGGACAGTTTAAAAGTCAATCCTGGAAGTGATTAATTCATTGAATTTCCTCCAGTATTTGTTTTGGAATGAAACTTTTTCATCATTTCTTTCTGGGTGGAGTTTCAAATTAATATGGTTGATTCTTTTTTTGTTTTGATATACCTGTTTCATGAAAGAACTAATCGATGATATGCATTGGAACACATGCTAGCGTCTTATGTGAGATGAGGCCTGTGAAATCAGGAGCAGAATATGTGCCGTGTATTGCATTGTCATTCTCATAAATGAAAATGCTTCCAGAGCTTTATTTGTCATGTTATTCACTGACTAGTCTATCAAATGAGGGGCTTAGAGCGTGATCCATGACATCCAAATTTTTTTTTCTTCCTTTTCCTATATTTATAGAATTTGTATATTCTTCTCATTTTCATTTCTTTCCTGGTGACCGTTTTGTCACTTGACTGCCATTCCTAAACAGTAAATAATTTTACTAGCATGCATTATGCTTGTTCTTAGGTGTTCGTGATGAAAATGACCGTGCATATAATCCAAAAATTGTGAGAATTGGTCTGAAGGAGCATCATTCTGTTCGGGCAGTCTCCATGGACTACCTTGTATGTATTCAGTGGTGAAGTAGATTGAACTTCAACTTTATATATTTCATCGTTTCTTTTCAGCTTTCTTTTTCTTTTCCCTAAAATGTAAATTCTATTAGTTTAAAAACATTTCCTCATACAACGTCCATGAGAAAAGAAATAACTATTAAGTTTTATATAGATTTCTGACTAAAGAAGAACACCAAGCTTCTAGATTTCCTAAAGGTGTACTTGCTAAATTTTTGGGTGCAAGAACAATGAAAGGCTGCCACTTATGATTTCTCTCCTAGTGACCTCTTCCCATATCCATTTATGTGCTTTTCTGGTATTGGAGGAGGTCTCATTTATGTAATATAGACAACAGGAAGCATAGGTGAATGGGATGGTGACTTGAAAACTTAGAAGAAAGATACAAATAAAACCTCATGGTTCCAAGCTTTGGACTTGATTGACTTTAGATGCTGGAATGGGAGGCTGCTGCTGTTCTTGTTAGAAATTATAACTTATGATTCATGTAGCTTATGATACATGTGGTGATATGAACAAATGCTTTGCAGGTGAAACAAAAGCAGGAAAACATGAATGCTGATAAAGAGAAACATGGAGCTCCAGGGAAGGATAAGGACAGTATCCGAGCAGCAATTTTGGATGAGGCTGTGATCGTATGTAACTTTTGTCTTGTGGTAAAAGTAAAGCTTGAGTTTCCATTCTGATTTGTGGACAACTGGCAGGTCTTTTCCACTCTTAGCTTCAGCGGTTCAACTCTTTTCAGTAAATGGAATCGTGGGTTCGATGTTGTCATAATAGATGAAGCAGCACAAGCTGTAAGCCGTAATTTTGTTTTCTTATTGTCTGTGAATTGTTTTTCAGCTATTAGTTTGGATGGTATAAGTCTCTGTCTTATTTTTGTAAAATTTCTAGCAGTGAGAAATGAATTGTGTTCTCACTTCTATTGAAGTACTAAGCAATGGAATGAGGACAAGGTCCTGTGTTCAATGTAGCTGGCTTGCATTCCTTGCAGTATTCTCTGATCATCAGCTGATAAAAATAAATAAATCCGAGAGGTCCAACAAGGGTGTTGCTGGAAAAATATTTGCAGATTAAAAGCATTTTCACATAAAACAAGTTCTCTCTGGATTTCAAGTTACAGTCCAAAGACCTTACCACATCACTGAACTGTACAATAGAAAATAGAGATAACACCAACTCCACTGCAGAATTTCATTCACGCAAAAATAACAAAATTAACCTCAGAGCACTATAATTTTGATGGAAATGTTAGGAGTTGTGGTAGAGAACTCTGTTGCTGCTCATTATACATCTTCGCTAGGGGTAGATATTTATTATTAATACTTGTCACACACAGGCCACTAAATCTGAGGCAGTGCTAATACTACAACATGCTGTAGAGAGGAGGGGATGGGTGAAATTGCTAGTGAGCAGCCACCAAGGAACCACCTCTTTTTCCTCGTCACTTCATTTTTCCTCAACTCCTTGACTTCCTTTTCTCTTGAACTTAGGTTCTCAAAATCTTCCTATGCTGATACAATTTACTGGTTTGCAAAAATTGTAAGTGCTCTTTTCGTGGTCTAGAAATCAACAATTTCACATTGTCAATCTTCTTTATAAAATGGTGAAGTTTCTTTTATGTTCTTCCTTGAAAAGACCACTTAATTTAAACTTCTCCCTATGATTGCTTCAACGTGGATTTTGTCTCAGATGGGGAAAAGAAAACTTATGTTGTGAGTTTAAAGGGCTTGAAGGAAAGAAGCCAGTAGTATTGTAAAGTATGATTCCCTGAGCTTCCCAGACCTCAAGGCTCCAGCACTAGGACTAGGGATAGTCATTTATGGAAATGGCCAAGCAGATGATGCAGAGCCATGTTCGTTTTATTAGATACAGATCGGCTGAAACAAAGTAGCAGGTCACTTATACTAGACATCTTAGGGTGTTCCCTATGAAATTTCTCACCCCTGACATATATGGGATAGAGAAAAAGCTGGTTGTATCCTCTTCTATTGTAATTTATGTAAATGTCATTGATATCAACTTGACGTGGTATTTGTCCTTTACAGGTGGAACCGGCCACTCTTATTCCATTGTCCAATGGATGCAAACAAGTGTTTCTGGTGAGTCTCTGGTGATTTTCCTATTATAATAAGAAGCCACGGTTATATGCTAATATTGCATTTGCATTTTTTCTTTTGTACATTGTTTTAAAATCGTTTACAACATTGATAAGATGTAAATCACCTGATTTAAGTGTTGACCTGCTCACTTATAGGCTGGTAACTTGGGAGTCAAAGGTTTAGCTCATGATTGGCTCTGTTTGCTTTTAGGTTGGTGATCCCGTACAGCTGCCAGCAACTGTAATCTCTCCCGTCGCTGAGAAATTTGGGTATGACCCTCTCTTTTATGAAAGTTATTTCTTTTTGTTGATTTCTAATTAAAGCTTTTGATGCATATACTTGTTCCTCTCTCCCTCATGTATGTATCGTTAAAATTGAAGGTACGGGACTAGTTTGTTTAAGAGACTTCAGCAAGCTGGCTATCCAGTAACAATGCTGAAGACACAGTACCGAATGCACCCAGAGGTTAGATCCTATTTCTCAAATTGAAGGTCTAAAATATAAATTATTTAGTTAGTGAGAGACTTAGGAGCTGCATCATCATACAAAAAGGCCAACACAAGGAATTTTAATGAAATAGGTTATCGGTAGGGCAAGCATATGGGATTAAATTAATATGGATTATCATGTGATAAGTGTAAGAAAACATCTCTGAGAACTCATTCCTGATAAAACAAGATAGTAAATGTTTATGTGGGGAGACCAACACTAACAAATATTGATCAAGTCAGCTTTAAACAGGCTTTTTGTCAGATAAAACAGGAGCCAAATAGGAGAAGTGCCAGAAAAAGGATGTGCATAGATATGTTGGAATATATGCAGTTCTCTAACTTGTTAAGCTCTTTATGGCAACTGTTGTTTCTTCAAAGAACAATAATACCCCTTACCGAGGTTAAAAAACTAAAAGAAATTCAAAAGCTTTCACTTTGTTTATTTTAGGGCCAAAAAAAAAATGAAAGTAACGGAACACTTCCCATGAATGCAAGAGGGGTTGACTCATGGGGCACAATGATGGGAAAAAATAAGGAGAGGCAGACCCTAAGTAGACGTGAAAAGATTTGGCAATCATTTTATCTCAACTGTGAATCACTAGTGCAGTATCCGTCCCTATTTGGTAATAGTTCTGATCATCATCCAAGTTGTGATAATAAATCTTGTTTATGTCAAGACAAGTGATTAGTGATTTGATGGACAAACATGACCTAGTTCGATAGTGACTTTGTTTGCCCCTGCAGTATCTGAAATGTTGATCTTGCTAGTAACAGAACAGTGTACAAGGGCATAAAATGTAACTCCTGTGATCAATTTTGACCTAACTGTCACCTGCGAAATGGTTTATACAACGATTCTCTAGATGTACTTAGTTTTATGGGAGTGGGTAATTTCTATTCTCCTTGGTACTTCAAAGTTAAATGTTGAATATCAAGTATATTTGCCTTCGAGTCTTTCAAGCTCTCTTTTCAAGCAGATAAGAAGCTTTCCTTCAAGGGAGTTCTATGCAGAGTCATTGGAGGATGGGCCTAATATTGAAGCAAGTACAACACGTTCTTGGCATGAATACTGCTGCTTTGGACCATTTTGCTTTTTCGATTTGCATGAAGGGAAAGAATCCAAGCTCCCAGGAAGCGAGTCTTGGGTAAATGTTGATGAGGTTGAGTTTGTTCTTCTCATGTATCATAAGTTGGTGAGTATGTATCCAGAGCTCAAGTCAAGTTCTCAGCTGGCAATTATATCCCCCTATGGCCAGCAAGTAAAGCTTCTCAAAGACCGTTTTAAGAATACTTTTGGAGTGGATTCAAATAAACTGGTTGACATCACAACCGTTGATGGCTGCCAGGTAATGTTATTATCTTCCTACTATGATATTTACATATGTTTGAAATTTCTTTCGATGAGCAATTGAGCTTCAGTTTATGGTGATATATGAAAAATTGGCTTTCTGGTGATCACAAAGGTTGAATTCTCCTTGTGATGCAAAACGCAAAAGATTGTGTTAGCTGGATTTTCTGTTGTAATTCATTGCGTTTAAGAATAGAAATTGATTAAATCTTACTCATTACTAGGAAATCCCTATCACTCCTAAGAGTTAAAGGTTTATTTAATCCAACACCACTTCCACTTCTTTGAATTACTGTTATTACTGAATTCTACGTGAGCTTAGTTTTTCTTTTTTTTTTTTTTTCTTTTTTTTTGGCTTTTGGTCTGGCAAATAAATGTTAGAGAGGGTAAAAGAATTAATATTTGCTCTTTTCAGGGACGTGAAAAGGATGTTGCAATATTTTCATGTGTTAGGGCAAGTGAAGATAGAAGTATTGGGTTTCTAGCTGATTTTCGGCGAATGAATGTTGGGATCACCAGAGCAAAGTCTTCTGTCCTGGTATAGCATTATTTCTTGGTTTGAATGTTGTGAATAGGAGTTTTGACTCACTCACTTCATCTCCTCTCATGAAATCTAAGCTTAAGGTGTTTCTTTAGGTGGTAGGATCTTCATCAACGTTGAGGAGGGATAAGCACTGGAATAACCTTGTGGAGAGCGCTGAGAAGAGAAGTTGTCTTATTAAGGTAAATATTTCTTCACTGAGCTATTCAGGATTTCGTTTCTGTTACGCATCAAAATATCTTTGTGGTTCTTCAGGACAAATCAACTTAACCTTTTCACTGAGTATAACAAATCAAACTTACTGCATATTAGGACAGAAAAGGAAAAAATCAAATTGCTAACATCCCAAAACTTTGGAATCTGGTTTGCATATGAATTAATTATTCAAAAACAAGTGAATTATTTTTGGGCCACATGACACTTGTGGCCTGCTTAGGAATGGAATGATGGTTAACTTAATTGGGGTTTTAATATTTGATGCGGGAGTAACTATGCCAGTCTATGCTAATGGCCCAGTCCATATGATTCTTACTATTTGAAGTTTCCATTCCTATCAGGATTCCTACTACTTGGAGTTTCCATTTCTATCAGGATTCCTACTATTTGAAGTTTCCATTCCTGTTAAGATTCCAACTATCTGGAGTTTCCATTCCTATCAGGATTCCTACTACTTGGAGTTTTCATTCATGTTAGGATTCTTACTATCTCGCGTTTCCATTCCTATTAGGATTCCTATTGTTTTAAGGTCCCCAATTTGTTGGGATCCTATGCCTAATTTGTTTAAGATCTTAATTTGGTTAGTTTTTATTTTCCTTGATCCTACCAGACTTAGGTTTTGAGTATTCCTAATTGTTCTAGCATTAGGTTTAGACGTCTATTTAAAGACACCGTTATTTCAGTTGTAAGCAAAACATTATGAGAACTTTTGAGATTGGAGAAGTCATTGAATTTCGTTTTCTTTAAGCTTTGCCTTTAAATTTCGTGCTCTTACTTTCTAGCCTTTTACATTCCAGTTATTTTAATTCTTGCACTTAAATTATTGTCTTTACGTTTCAGTACTTTATTTTCCAGTCTTTACCTTTCCAGCCCTTTATATTTCCGAATTTTCCTGTTATTATTTTGTTCCAATCTCTCTAGAATCCAAAGCTCACTCACTTGAGCATCTCGTGATGGGCAATTGAGTGAGCTTTGGATTCTAGAGAGATTGGAACAAAATAATAACAGGAAAATTCGGAAATATAAAGGGCTGGAAAGATAAAGACTGGAAAATAAAGTACTGAAACGTAAAGACAATAATTTAAGTGTAAGAATTAAAATAGCTGGAATGTAAAAGGCTAGAAAGTAAGAGCACGAAATTTAAAGGCAAAGCTTAAAGAAAACGAAATTCAATGACTTCTCCAATCTCAAAAGTTCTCATAATGTTCTGCGTACAACTGAAATAACGGTGTTTTTAAATAGACGTCTAAACCTAATGCTAGAACAATTAGGAATACTCAAAACCTAAGTCTGGTAGGATCAAGGAAAATAAAAACTAACCAAATTAAGATCTTAAACAAATTAGGCATAGGATTCCAACAAATTAGGGACCTTAAAACAATAGGAATCCTAACAGGAATGGAAACGCGAGATAGTAAGAATCCTAACAGGAATAAAAACTTCAAATAGTAGGAATCCTGATAGGAATGGAAACTCCAGATAGTTGGAATCCTGACATGAATGGAAACTCCAAGTAGTAGGAATCCTGATAGGAATGGAAACTCCAAATAGTATGAATCATATGGGCTGGGCCATTAGCATGGACTGGCATAGTTACTCCCGCATCAGTATTGGCAAAGGGTTATTTGCCAACAAAAGGAAACAAAGTATTAACAGAAACACACCCTTTACCTTTTTTCCCTCATCTTCAGCATTCAGCATATTATTTCACACATTCTTGTTTTAATACTTTAACGAATTACTTATTTTTCTTTGAATTTCGAAATATTCCTGGGACCAGAGAACTCCCACCTAAAGCATCCAAACTAAAAGATTTCTCCTACAGGTTTCCAAGCCCTATACCTCATTTTTCACGGATGAAAATCTGGATTCTATGAAAGTGAAGAATACGGAACCGTTGTATGCAGAGACAGGACAGCATGTTGAGGTGGATAATAATGCAACTCTTCATGATAATCCTGGGGATGCTGACCAGGGGCAGGCAGATGACAATGACTACGGGGATGGGGATGTGGAGATGGATGACGGGGGTTTTGATGATGATTAGTCGATACGTTAGTAGGATTATCATATGCTAGTGAACTTGCAAGTTGGTGCGGAGATCATATTGCAATTTCAGGTGTTAACTCTGCAACCCACCAACATCTTTTGGGTTCGTTGGCATTGGAGTTCTCACATCATTTGATGGGGTTTTCAAAGTCGGCAGTAGCATCTGTTTTAGTCGATGCGAACTCATCATTGACGGCAGAGGCTTACGCTCTGTTCCTGTAGGTGTAACATATCGAAAGGGTTTACACAGGACCAGTGTGTTAAACGGATTCCCCTGAGCCTTATTATGTATTTGGTGAACGTCAAAGGGATTGAAGTCCGTTTGTTGCTCAGCTGCGTCATATTCTCTTTCTATTTGGCTACGCTCCATTATATTGTGAGCTAAGCCCCCTAGAATGCAATTCTTGTTTTGTTTGTATCTCTTTGATCTCCCATCCTCTGATTTCATTTATTGTCAAATAGCATCCTAAACTTTCGGTGTCGAGTAGACTTATTTTGTGGAGTATTTGTCAAATACATAATTCATTCGTTTTCAATCGATTTTCCTAATAGAATGTTTAGAGAATATCAGTCTTGTCTAAGTATTTTTTTATTTCTTTCCAAAATATATGATTGCTTCTATCAAAGTTCGCATAATAAGTATTAGACAAGCAGCCACAAAAAGTATGCCCAATGACCTAAAGATTCCTTGGCTCAAGCAAAGATCTTGATTTTAGTTAAGAGTTTCGGCGGTGACCAAGTCCCTTTATTCATCTGAACAACTTTACTTTGTGCCATGTCTTTCTCCATAATCTATAAGTTCAACCTCTTCTGCCTTTACTTTCATTGAATCCAAGACAATTAACCAAAAATATATAAGTTTGGGACAAGAATATCTCACTTCTTTCCAAATTATATGGCCATTTTGGGTGAAAGTTTGCATAAAAAAGTCTTTAGACCATTAGATAGGAAATGTGTAACCCAATGACTTAAAAACCCTTGCCTGAAGCAAACAACTTGATTTTAGTTATAATTACAACAGTAACTAAGTCCTTTTACTCACGCAAACAATTTGATTTTTGTTATGCTTTTTTCCTTCCAATTTATAAATTTGAACTCCTCTACTTTTACTTCCATTGAATTTGAAATAGTTAAGCAAAAGTGTAAAAGTTTAAAGTGGGTATTTTTCATTTCTTTTCAAAAGAAATGGTTGCTTCCATTAAATTCCACATAATAAGTCTTAGTCGAAAAATGTCTGCCCAATAACTTAAAGATCCTTTGCCTCAATCAAGCAACTTGATTTTAGTTAAGAGTTTCAGCAATGACCAACTCCTTTTATTGACACAAACTACCTGACTTTTGTACTATACTTTTCTTCCCAACCTATAAATTCAACCTCCTCTACCTTGTCTTCCATTGAACCTAAGACAACTAAGTAAAAGTGTAAAAAAATTGGGACAACTAATTCTCATTTTTTTCCAAAAGATATGGCTTCTTGGGTGAAAGTTTGCTTTCAAAGTCTCTAGACCATTAGTCGGGAAATGTCCTAAATCAATGACTTAAAGATCCATTGGCTTAAGCAAACAATTTGATTTTAGTTAAAGTTATGGCAATGATCAAGCCCTTTACTCACACAAACAACTTGAATTTTGTGTTGTTCATTTCTTTCTAATCTATAAATTGGACCTCTTGTACTTTTTCTTCCATCCAATCTAAGACAATTATTTAAAAGTGTAAAAGTTTAGGTAGGTATTTTTCATTTCTTTCCAAAATATATGGTTCCTTCTCTTAAAGTTTGCATAATAAGTCTTAGATCATTAACTGTGAATTGTTTGACCCAATGACTTAAACATCCCTTGGATTAAGCAAACAACTTAGTTGTAGCTAGAGTTGTAGCATTGACCCAGTCACATTACTTATGCAAACAACTTGACTTTCATGTTGTTCCTTTCTCTCCAATCTATAAACTTGACCTCTTTTATTTTTACTCCCATCAAATCCAAGACATTTAAGAACAAGTGTAAAAGTTTGGGTAGGTAGTTTTCATTTCTTTCCAAAGATACAATTACTTCCTTTAAAGTTCACATAATAACTCTTAGGCCATTAGCTAGGAAATGTCTAACCTAATTACTTAAAGATCCTTGGCTCAAGCAAACAACTTGATTTTTGTTAATAGATATGATAATGACCAAGTCATTTTACTTACAAAAGCCAGTTCACTTTCATGCTATGCCTTTCTCTCCAATCTATAATTTTTATCTCTTATACGTTTTCTTTCATTGCATCCAAGAGAGTTAAGCACAAGTGTAAAAGTTTAGGGCATGTATTTTTCATTTCTTTCCAAAAGATATGTTTGCTTCAATTAAAGTTTGCATACAAAGTTTTTAGAGCATTAATTAGGAAATGTTTTGCCCAATAACTTAAAGATCCCTTTGCCTAAGCAAACCACTTGATTTTAGTTAAGAGTTATGGCAATGACCAAGTTCCTTTAGTAACGATAAATTCAACCTTTGTTATCTTCACTTTCATGGCATCCATGACTTTGAAAGAAAGTGTGAATATTTGTGGCAAATACTTTTCATTTCTTTTTATAAGATATGTCTACTTTTGTAAAAGTTCACATAAAAAGCCTTTAGACCATTTGCCTAGAAATATTTGGCCCAATGACTTAAAGATCCATTGGCCGAAGTAAACAACCTAATTTTTGTTAAAAGTTGCAATAATGACCAAGTCCCTTTACTCATGCAAACCACATAACTTTTGTGTTGTACCTTTCTCTCTAATCTATAAATTCGATCTCCTTTACCTTCACTTCCATTAAATCCAAGATAGTTAATCAAAAGTGTAAAAGTTTAGGGCTTGTATTTCTCATTTCTTTCAAGATATGGCCATTTCGATGATAGGTCACAAAAAAAGTATTTAGACCATTAGTCAAAAAAATTTGGCCCAATGACTTAAAGATCTCTTGGCTAGATAAACAAACTAATTTTGGTTAAGAGTTATAGTAATGACCAAGTCCATTCACTCGTGCAAACTACTTGAATTTCATTTTATGCATTTCTCATTGATTTATAAATTAGATATCTACTATGTTCACTTCCATCACATTCAAGACTTACAAGCAAAAGTACAAAAGTTTGGGCCAAGTATTTTTCATTTCTTTCCAAAAGATATGGTCACTTTGATTAAATTTCACATAAAAGTCTTTAGATCATTTATGGGGTGTTGGATATGGCTTATAATTAGCATGTTATGTCTCAGAGTAATTCACCTTTTTACCATTCTTGTTATTAAAAAGTTGAGGTGGAGCTGCCATTATCTTGTACATATGGTTTGGTAGAGAAAAGCCACATCTTTACACTTTCTTGCTCTTCAATTCTCTCTTCCATTATCATGGGTGGTTACTAGGGCGTGAGGAGTTTGTTTCAACCACTAACACCTCATGCTATTATCAAGGAGAAGTTGTTACATGTGTAGGTGGTTTTACATTGAAAAACAAAAATAGATACTCCAAGCAAAAAATGAGAGCAACATGAGAGAGATAAGGAAAAAACAAAGAGACAAAGATAGAACAAAAAAAAAAAAAAGGTGGCATAAGAGATAGAAACATCAAGAAAGAGTTTATGCCGCTAGTATTATGCAAATTTGAATGTAGATTGGCTGCAATTTTTAATATAGTGCAAATTGGTGTGGGACGTGTGTAAAATAGTGAAGAAGAAAAGGAAATTTATAAGCCATCTTTATTTAACTCTTGTACACTTCTTTGTATTCTTAAAAAATTATGGAAAAAGTGTATTTGGTGAAGAATTCCTATAAAAACTTTTGTATTGTTAATTATAAGTAGTAAAAGAAATCTCTCCCAACTTTACCTACGTAAGCAATTATTGGCTAAACCACATAAATTTGTGTGGTCTTATGTGATTTTACATTGTTCATTTATTTTCTATTTAGCCAACATCTAAAAAAAATCTTAACTTTGTGAAAAGTTCATTTTGATCATTAATTTGAGCTAAATTATAACCTTACACAAGTGTTCTAGCCATGCATTGTATGCTAATTTGTTGTTTTACACAACACAAGGAAAAGTCTAGCCTAATGACTTAAAGATGCCTAAACTCAAGCAAACAACTTGATTTTGGTTAAGATTTATGGCAATGACCAAGTCCCTTTACTCATGCAAGCTGCTTGACTTTTGTTCTATGTGTTTCTAGTTGGTCTATAAATTTGACTTTACTTCCTTCATTTCCATTGAATTTGAGACTTGTCTTAGGATTAGTATTTTTCATTTATTTTCAAAAGATATGGTCATTTTTGTGAAAGTTCACATAATAAGCCTTTAAAGTATTAGTGGGGAAATGTCTAGCTTAATGACTTAAAGATCCCTTGGCTCAAGCAAACACCTTGATTTAGTTAAGAGTTATAGTAATGATCGAGTCCTTTTACTTATGCAAACCACTTGACTTTTGCATTGTGCGTTTGTCTTTGATTTATAAATTCAATCTTTGTTACTTTCACTTCCATCAAATTTAGGACTTATAAGCAAAAGTGTTGAAGTTTGGGAAAAGTACTTTTCATTTCTTTTCCAAAGATATGGCCCTTTCTATGAAAGTTCACAAAAAAACTCAATGTCCACTAGCACAAAAGCCTCTAAACTATTAATAGAGAAACGTCCAACTCAATGACTTGAAGATCTCTTGGCTCAAGCAAACACCTTGAATTAGTTAAAAGTTATAGTAATGACCAAGTTCCCTTACTCATGCAAACCATTTGACTTTATGTTATGCTTTTCTCTTTGGTCTATAAATTCAACCTTTTCTACCTTCACTTCTATCATATTCAAGACTTATAAGCAAAAGTTTGAAAGTTTAGTTTATGTATTTTTTACTTCTTTTAAAAGATATTGTCATTTCTATAAAAGTTCTCATAAAAAGCCTTTAGGCAATTTGCATGGAAAATGTCAAGCACCATTAGCCAAAAAATGTTTGCCAATGACTTAACAATCCCTTGGTTTAAGCAAAACACATTGGTTTTAGATAAGAGTTCTAGCAATGACCAATTCCCTTTACTCATACAAATTACTTGAATTTCATACTATGTCTTTCTCTCTAATCTATAAATTTTGTCTTCTCTACCCATCAAATCCAAAAAAAATTAAGCAATAGTTTAAATATTTAAGGTAAGTATTCTTCATTTCTTTCCAAAAGATATGACTGCTTCCATTAAAGGTTGCATAATAAGTCTTAGACCAGTAGCTAGGAAATACATGCCTAATGACTTAAAGATTCCTTGGCTAAAGCAAATAACTTGTTTTTAGTTAAAGAGTTATGTCAATGACCAAGTTCTTTTACTCACGCAAATAACTTACTTTTGTTTTGTGCCTTTTTCTCCAATCCATAAATTTACTTCCTCTACCTTCACTTCCATTGAATTTGAGACAATTAAGCATCACTATAAAGTGTGGGGTAGCTATTTCTCATTTATTTTTAATAGATATGGCTACTTTCATCAAAGTTCTCACAACCGAGAAATATCTACTCTAAATATCCCTTGTCTCATGCAAACAACTTGATTTTAGTTAAGAGTTCTGACAATGACCAAGTCCCTTTATGCATGCAAACAACTTGACTATTTGTGCTTTGTCTCTCTCTCTCTCTAATTTATAAATTAGATCTCCTCCACCTTCACTTCTATCAAATCCAAGATAGTTAAGCAAAAATGTAAAAATTTAAGTCAAGTATGTCTCATTTCTCTGCAAAAGACACAATGAATTTGGTGAAAGTTGGCATAAAAAAATCTTTTGACCATGAGACAAGAAATGTTTGCACCAATGACTTAAATATTCTTTTGGATTAAGCAAACAAATTAATTTAAGGGTTATGTCAATGATCAAGTCCGTATACTCATGCAAACAACTTGTGTGTCATGCCTTGCCTTTTTCTCCAATCCATAAATTCAACTTCCTCTACCTTTACTTGCATTAAATTTAAGATAGTTAAGCAAAAATATTTGTTTAGGGTAGGTATTTCTCATTTATTTTTGAAAGATATTATTGCTTCCATTAAAGTTCACATAATAAGTCTTGGATCATTAGTTGGGAGATGTTTGGCCTAATTATTAGTAAGGAAATAACTTGATTTCAATTACCAATTTTGTCAATGACCAACTCTTTTTACTCACATACACAACTTGACTATCATGCTATACTTTTCTTTCCTATCCATAAGTTCAACAACCTCTGCTTTCACTTCCATCGAATATGAGACAATTAAGCAAAAGTATAATTGTTTGGGGTAGCTATTTCTCATTTCTTTCCAAAAGATATGGCTACTAAAGTTTGCATAATAAGTCTTAGACCATTTGCTATCCAATGACTTAAAGATCTTTGGTTGAAGCAAATAACTTCACTTTAGCTGGAGTTACGGTAATGACCAAGTCTCTTTACTCATGTAAACAACTTGCTTGTTGTATTGTCTTTTTGTTTGGTTTGTAAACTCAACCTTTGTTATCTTTACTTTGTTGCATTTGAGAAACCTTGAAAGAAAAGTGTGAAAATTAGGGATAGGTATTTTTCATTTCTTTTCAAAAGATATGGCTACTTTCATAAAAGTTCAAATAAAATTCCTTTAGACCATTAGCCGAGAAATGTTTGGCCTAATGATTTAACAATCCCTTAGTTCAAGCAAATACCTTGATTTTAGTTAAGAGTTCCAATAATGACCAAATCTCTTTTCTCATGAAAACCATTTGACTTTTGTATAGTGCCTTTTTCTCTAATCTATAAATTTGACCTCCTTTACCCTTCACTTCCATTGAGTATGAAATAGTAAAGCAAAAGTTTAAAGTAGGTATTTTTCATTTCTTTCCAAAAGATATGGCTACTTTGTTAAAGTTTGCACAATTAGCCTTTGACAATTAATTAGGAAATATTTGCCTAATGACTTGAAGGTCCCTTGATGCCAGCAAACAACTTCATTTTAGTTAAGAGTTCCTATAATGGCCAAGTCTCTTTACTCATGCAAACAACTTAGTTTTTATGTTATGCATTTCTCTGATTTATAAATTAAACCTCCTCTACTTCACTTTTATGGACTTCAAAATAATTAAGCAACAACGTAAAAGTTCAAGGTTAGGATTTCTCATTTCTTTTCAAAAGATATGACTTTTTGGGTTAAAGTTCGTGTAAAAATTCTTCAAACCATTACCTGGCAAATGTCTAGCCCAATGACTTAAAGATTTGTTTGCTTAAGCAAACAACTTGATTTTAGTTAAGGGTTAAGCCTATGACCAAGTTCCTTTACTCTGCATATAACTTGACTTTCGTACTATACCTTTTTCTCCAGTCTATAAATTTGGCCCCCTTTACCTTTACTTTCATCGAATTTGGGATAGTTAAGTATAAATGTAAAAATTTGGAACAACTATTTTTCATTTCTTTCCAAAGGATATGGCCACTTGTGTGAAAGTTCATGTAAAAAGCCTTTAGATTATTAGTAAGGAAATGTTTGGGTCAATGTCTTGTAGATCTTTTTACTTAAGGGAATATCTTCATTTCATTCTATTGAGAGTTTTAGCAATAACTAAGATCTATTTGCTTCAAACAAGCAACTTGACTTTTGTGAAAGTTTAGGGCAAATATTTGTTATTTCTTTTTCAAAAGATGTGGCTATTTCGAGTGAAACTTCATATAAAAAAGTTGTAAGATAATTGGCCGGGCAATGATTGGCCTAATAACTTAAATATCCCTTGACTCAATAAACAAGCTAATTTACCCTCCCTTCTTAGATTGTCTACAGGCCTACATGTTTGTCCTTGAAACCGCACAAGAAGACAAAGGGAAACCGCTAGAGGAAGAAAAGTAAGAGGACCCTAGATGAATAGAACGAAATCATTTCTGACAATCATAATCTTTTCGTAAATGACTAGCTATTTGGCTCGTTAGAGGGACCAAGTACTAACAACTACTTGGTTTCTTCTATAGTTTTAAGTAGACGGGGAGCACAAAAGTCCGAATGGAGAAGTCCAAAAGATCTCACTACTGCCTCGTGGAGGCAATGAAAAAGGTACGAGAGGTCAAAAAAGAAGCAAAGCAAAGAACTTGAAAAACAGAACCAGCAACTGCCGAAGGGGACCCTTCAAATCTCTACAAAAAATAGAGCATCTTCCAGAAAAGAGGAAGAGCCTTCAAAATTTGGTAGCGATGACGTAAGTGGCTCCAATTACCAGAAACGACGTAGATGCTTCCTTCTTCCTCTGCTCCCCTCGAAACTCAAAATAAAATAAAATAAATCATAAATTATATAACAACAACTCCAGTCACGGTGTCTTCGTCCTCATTCTCCACAGGCGAAAGCGCACAATTAAACAAACGCATACGGAGTTATAGTGTCTATGAAAAAAGCCCTAGAAATCCGGACATGGCGTCTCCGAAGGTAGTAACCACGAATCCGGATCCGCCACGGCAATCCTCCATTTGTTCCTTCTCTACCATTCTAGTTGATCTCCAACAGCCTCAGCCACAGCACCAAAGCCTCTCTCCCTCCAAGACCCTCCTCGGCTCCACCAGCATGGACGACCTCTTGAAGAATCTCTACTCCACCGACCACGCCCCTGACCAGCTCTCGCTGCCTGAGTCCCATTTTCCTGACAGCTCGTCGACGATCTCCCACCCCAAGGACCCGGGTGACAAGACGGTGGACGAGGTCTGGACGGAGATTGTGGCGGGGGCGGAGAATCAGAGGGAAGGCGCCACTGAGCTGGAGGAGATGACTCTGGAGGATTTCCTAACCAAGGCTGGGGCTGTGAGAGAGGAGGACGTCAGTGGGGGTGGGGTGCTTCCCACGATGGCGACGTCTGGGGGCTACGCCGCTGAGTCCTCTGGCCCGGTAGCCGTGAACGGTGCTCAGTTGGCGACGCCGAGGGTGGGGGTCAGCGGAGGCAGGGGAAAGAGAAGGGCAGTTGAGGAGGTGGTGGTTGACAAGGCCACGCAGCAGAGACAGAAACGGATGATCAAAAACCGAGAGTCTGCCGCCAGGTCCAGGGAACGCAAGCAGGTCATTCTTCTGTTAGCCCCGTCCGCTGACGTGGGACACTGATTGAAAGAAGAGATTATTTTCTTAGTTATATCTTTACCTCTGTTTTTTCAATTAGATAGAATTTTTGTATGAGGATCAATGGATCTCTTAATCTTTTGTTTTATATGAATTAATCATCCTGCATTCCCTCAAGGTTAACCTGTTGTTTTGCGCTACTCTGGTTACTGCTTTTGATTGGAACCTATTTCCCTTTCTTTCATTTGTGTGAAATTTTCGAGTATTTTTGCTTTACGCTCCCCCGCTGTTTAGATCCTGACTACTCACCTGTGCTTCTTCATCCTAGTGTCTACCCCTGGTTATTGGTGGGGTGGGGTTGGAGGGGGTGACTTCTTAGGTTTCGGATGATTAGATGTTCGATCAGAATTTTGCTTTCTTCTCTCTACTTAAATTTTATTTTTCACTGCTCAAATGGTAGTTTTGTTGCATCCTGTTTGAGTTGATTCTAAAATATATTGCTTTTCACTTTTAGGCTTACACGGTTGAGCTAGAATCCCTGGTGACGCAGCTGGAGGAGGAGAATGCACGGCTGTTAAGGGAAGAGGTATACTTCTCTGAATATGTTAGCATATTAAACCGTTTTCGAGGAGTTATTATCTATTAAGTGCATGGTTCCTGTTAGATGATCAGTTGTTTAATATTGCCATGTTCTTTTAAAATGAGAAGAAGTGTGTTTATATACCCTATCTTTTGTTTTCTTGGATCATGAGCTTGATCTTAAGCTTTAGCAATTATAGTTTCATGACAAAGTTTTGTCTACTATGAAGTGTATTAAAGCTGTAAGGTGGGAGCTAAAATCGTGAATTGCAAGCTCAGTCATGAGAGTTACTGCGACACAAACTTGATTTTGATTAGGTCATGGAGAGCACGAGATACCTGCAGCCTTTCTGATGAAAAAATGTGAACAAACCAATTCAGTCTTATATTTGATCAATACTACGTTTACGTGACAAATGGTCAATGAAGGTTATGCTTAGAAGGATAAATATTCGTTCTTTAGATCATTTGATAATTTTTGGATGTCAGAAAGAGGATTAAACTGATGTGATTTTGTCATTTGAATGTCCGTGAAAGCGTCTGCTGCATCTATATATATATATATATATATATATAAGAAGCTAGTTCCAATAAAAGAAAATAACATTTTGGGCCTGTAATTTAGGGTAGTGTGACTTTGAGAGAAAACTAGAGAACTGGATCTGCTGCATCTTTTCTCCTATTTCAAATGGTCTAGACTTATCCAGGTGATTGCTTTACATAAAAGTTATCCATTCTGTCAATGTGTAATCAAGATTTTGATCTTCTGTCCATATTAGGCATGTTAGTATTTTGTAACTGTTTTGTAGGTAATTATTGATGTTTCACTTAAATTTGGCAGCATAGAATGACTGCTAGCTTCTTTCTTTCTTCCTTTCTCCCTTTGTTGCACACGCTCCAACTCCTTTTTAAAGTGGAAGTTGGACACTGGTTCTCTCTTTCTCCTGTTTTGTTCTTCATTCCTTTTCCCTTATCTTTGAGCTATTGTGCTAACAACAGTAAAGCTAAATGATTGAAATTTTTTTAGTTGTTCACTGAATGGCAGTGAAGGATGGTGTTCTTATCTGTTTGTGATTATACTAATGATAACGATGTATTGCATAGAATCCTCAACAACACTATTTCTCATCCTTTATCGTGCTTGTCATTCAGAAATTTCTGACCAATCAAAAATCTTAATGCAGGCAGACCTGAACAAGGAGAGATTCAAGCAGGTATGTGTTTGCTTTTCTGTATCTGTTTTGCAAAACTAGGCACCACAAATGTTTGTTGATATACATTTCATGACAATTGAGAAAGATCACATAAACCCATTTTTGTCTTGGTTTTCTCCATAAGGAACGTGATATTGGAATTTCAAGGTTTGATATGAGTGGTATTCATATGCAAAAATCAATTCCTGTATAGATATTTTAATTTTGGGTTCCAAAATATATTTACAAGTTAGTTTTCTTTATAGTAGGAATCAAGTCTGGATATTATGATGGTTTGGAAGGATGGAGTCTCATTGTGGCCAGATTGTGTTTTCAGTTGTTTGCTATCAATTTGTTCAACTATGGAAGCTTTACAAACACTTTTCTCTTTAATCTGGTATAGCTTTAGTGGTTTGGATAATTTGGTTATATATGTAAATAAGACAACCAAATTTTATGAAATTGATCACATAAATCAACCAAACTTTATCAAATTGGTCAGGGTTGACTGTTTACATACGCTAACTGATATTATACAAATTGATGAGCAGAGGTTGACTTCTATGATTATAGCTTTTACTCTATAGTAGGGAAACAAATTATAATGGTTTAAGTGATGCTTAGATTTGTATCTATCAGAAGTCTTTGTCTTGTGCATGACAGCATTAAACCAGCTATTCCTGGCCTTTTCTTTCTTTTTTTTTTAATTTTTTTTTTTTTTTATTTGTTTAATTTTTTTGAGTCTATCAAACTTTTAAGATGGCATGTAAAGTATAACTACTATCAACACTTGAAAATGCTATATGTCTTTTCATTCTGGCTGGTATGCGTGGTTTATATTCCAATCCATTTTATTGACTTTTTGTGTGGGTTTCTGATTTTCCATTACTCTGAAGAATCAAGTATTTTTTATCATTATTTTATGTTATCAAATTTTAGTAGGAGAGTGTGTGTCAATTTCTCAAATTCTTTTATGGTTTGAAATTTTTTACAACTTTGTAATAAAAATTTATGAAGGTTCTCTCTTTTTTAATTTTTATTTTTTATTTATTTTTTATTTATTTTTATTTAATTTTTATTTATAAAAAAGAAGGTTAGGTGAAGGGGATGTGGGGATGAGGGAATGAGGGGTGTCGAACTTGGGACCAAGAGGTCCCAGGCCAAGATGAGTTGATAAATTATGAACGTTGAAATATGCACAAAGATGTAACTGGGTATAGGTGTGTGGACTACTATAGGGTAGAATGGATGAGGGAAGCTTTTATTTCTATGTAGTTATTAACACTGTTCAATACATGTTTGAATCTGATGTTCGAAGAAGGTTGGAAAATGTCAAAATAGAAAATCTTTTGGATATGTAGGTGGTAACTGGAAACATGTCCATAAGTTGTGTGAGTTTAGATGAGAACAAATAGAGGTGATGTTATGATGCATCATTGCGCAAGTTCCTGCCTTGTTATAGTGATTGCTGCTGTGATATCTGGAGCATTTATTGGGCCTTCATTGTTAATAAAGAAAAAGTCTACATTTTAACTGAATAAATCATGATTTGTGGTTTTCAGAACACCAATGGAACAAGCCAAAAGACTAAATGAGAATTTTAAATTAAACAAGTCACAACCTTCAACCGCTAAGTTTGAATGAGAGAAAAAGAGTGGAAAGTTGAAACCAAACCATAGTCCCAGACTATGGTTTGGAGGTGTAATGAGAGATATCAAACAGGAATGAAATCAGTGGAAAAAAGAGAGAATTCTGGTGAGGGCAGGTTGGTGATGGTGATGGACAGAGATTAATGATGTGGCTTTGGAGCTAAAAGGAGGCAGCTTAAATAGAGAAAGAGAAGCTGAGGTGATCATGTGAAAGATCAAGAAAGTTACATTAGCTTGGGAAGTGAAGTTTAGAAAATGACTTTTTTTCTTCAGGTTCGGTGATCTTTCTTAGTATCATTATTTAAAATTTACTGAAAATTTATTTCTTATTCTGCATATTAAAATATCTTTGGCCTAGTTTGGGTTTGGGACTCCAAACCCTTAAAACCAAGGGTGAACCTGAGGATGGCTGCAATTTGAGCTTTTTCTCCAGACCCCCAAACTGAAAGCCCACTAAAATTGTCTGTAGGCATTTGGCTTGGATGGGCCTTTGGTTTTATTTCTCAAGAAGGGCAAAATATAAGGATGCATTTTTCTATTTTTTCTGTAACTCTTGTGTGAGGTGCCTTATTTTAAACATGTGGAGAGGTTTTTTCTAGACTGATGAACTATGGAATTGCTCCTTGTCATCAATGGCCAACAGATTAAACAACGCCCAACTGATGTATGGTCTTTTTTATATGAAGTAAAAACAATAATTCTTTCCCAGTGGTGGTTATTTGCGAGTCTGTTCTTTCCATATAGAACTTAATTGCCTGATGCTGGTGTAATGAAATCTTTCGTTGCTTGTTTTTAGCAGTCCGACATATATACTTGGGTCATAGGTTTACATATTCTGGTTTTGTTAAGCCTACATTTGGCACCTGGACAAAGAAATATTTTGAAATCATTTGTGGAACTTGTATGTATATCATGTGTGAAAAAGAAAATGAGAAATTAGACTCAGCTGTGTTGATGGAATTCAAAATGGATGGTGGAAGTCTATGCCTTTGAGAAGTGCCCTAGTTGTAATAATAATGTTGAGATACAGTTGGATTTGAGCATCATTAAATTCCCATCTGGTTTTCTCTTGTGCAGATCTGGAATCTCCTGCAAAGTTGGTGTTTCTAATCTTTTACTGCTATGGAAACTGTGTTAACTTTTCGCCTGTAAAACTGTGTTGTTACCTTTCCTTTGAAAAATTAATCATCTATAGGCTTAAAGAATTTAGGTGTCTTGGTGAATCTATCCAAAAGTAAAACAAAATGCACTCAAAAAGTTTATCTAACTCACTCTTTCTGTTTTTAATTTACTTCAGCTCATGGAGAATCTTATTCCAGTAGTGGAGAAGCGAAGACCAATTCGTGCTCTTCGGAGAGTTCATTCCATGAACTGGTAGGTTTGGTTTCTTATCTGTTTGTAGTCAATAGAGAAAAGTGGTAAAAAGGAGTGGTTTTTGGGACCTGGGATTACAGCTACAGGAAGAGAGTGGATGTTTATAGTCATAAAAAAGAAAGCTTCCAAAACAGAGAAAAACAAAAAACAAAAAGACGCATCAGGTTATTTATCCAAAAGGTAAAGGAAAAGAAAAAGGTGGGGTTACTTTTGCTGGTTATCATGTAGAAGCAGTTGGGCGTTGTTTAATCTGTAGGATGGGGCGGAGAGCCTAGGCCTGAAGATTAATGTTTATTGTAATACACATCCATCCATCCATCCATCCAGTGGGGATATGCTTATGCATGATTTTTTTTTTCCTTTCCCTTTTCCTTTCCTTGGTGGATGTGCTTGTTATATTGTAAAGAGACGGCAAGAAAAGCAAAACTTTCCGTAGGGGTTCCCCTCAGCCTGGTGGAAAGGGCCCCTGATACATGTAGGAGAATTTACACTAGTGTTGTATCAGTTGTTCATATACGTGAAACTAAGGAGCATATTCATAGTCATGATTAATTGTTTGATGCGGTTCACTGATCACCTTAGCTGGCGGGTCCTTTCGTTTTAGTTTTATTGTCTTTTGCGCTTGCTTTCTGTACCAACCAATAAAAGATGAGTTTGTAAATACGTGTGTTTATTAGCATATGCACGAGCATATTTTAATATACGTAAAAAGGACACAACTGATGCAACAGTTTACCACGTACCCATTTAATAGTTAATTAACTTCTCCTTGGTGACAAGTAGATATCTTTACTAAGCTACAATTACACATAAAACTACCCCATAGACACCAATTTAGCAACTTGGAAGGACACCATGAGAGGCGGACCAGAATGTATCAACGGACGGCAAAGCCAGAGATTTTCATACTTTATGCGTGTTATTGGCAAATCGTTAAGAGATATTGTCGTGGGTAGGGTAATTGTTCCTTTTATAATACAAGAAAGAATGTCAGTTACCTTAGCTAACTCCCAAGAGACAGAATATTACCGATTGGTATAATTTTTGCATGGATTTCTTCGTAAACCCTACGGAGAACAAATTTGTGATCACCTCTGAAAAACAGCATTTGTACTGTTTTAGTGGGAAAGGATGGACTTGGCTATTTCTTCCAATTTCGATAAAAAAATAAAATAAAATTCATTAATACAATATTGCCTCATTCTGATCAATTCTTTCTACTCATCTCCAATTTGGGAGAATAGTTATCACAATGCTAGTTTACTTTCCTTAAATATGTTTGGGTTTTTTCCAGTTGTTCAATCTATGGGCCGCATTAATGGAGGAGCACAACGGGAGCCTAGACCTTCAACCCAAGAAAGGGATTACGTCGGGTTTTAAAAAATTGTTTAACCTCTTTCAAAATGTTTAAAGGCTTTTTGTATAAAGCAATTCAAATTTACAGTAGTAACTCTAAGAGATATAAACAAAAGAATACAAGTGATTGAGTTCGCTCAAGATACTTTGCAAGAAAACCGTTGACTTCCAAGTGCTTCTTCACATGCTTTGTAGACCCTCGAACTAGTCATTTATTGTCATCGATATGAGTAACGTTTAAATTTGTAGTCATTTGCCTGGTAGTTCAAGTGGAACTTTCGAGACACCAACTTTTCCTCTTTTAGCTAATTAAAGAAAGGCCATTTTAAAGCATCAGATGTCGTAGCAATAGGGTTTCACCAAATAAAGCAACGTAGGGAGCTTTTCCTGACACGGAGGTCAGCATCGTTTACCCATGAGTTTCGTGGGTGTCCTTTTGAACTGAAGTCGCTGAATCAAGATGCGTGGTAGCGATTCATCTGATCTATAACATGAGTTGAAAATAAACGCACTCATGACATTGTGTTGAGGATCAAATATTCTGAACTAAACGCCCACAGTTTTGGCATTCTGATTATAGAACATGGTAGATCAAAATGCACACAGTACAGACATTTTGACCATCAAACACGCCAGATCAAAATTCAGAGTGTTGCCATTTTAAGCCCTGTGAAGTGTGGAAAGGACTTTATTTTGTGATTTTCTGGACAAATTTGTTGTAAAGGTTGAGAGTTTATGGTTAGTGTCGTGTAATTCTTTGTTGATTAATTAAGGAACTCTCCAGCTGGTTAAGCTACAAGAAAGTAAAGTGCTAAATTGGTATAGGCTGAACCATTCAATTGCTTGTATTCAAATTTCTTCCCCATTATTCAAAGTAAACTGCTTACAGTTTGATATATGTCACCTCCCCAGATCGTAGATAGACAACACTAAGTATTTGAGAAAGCCAATTTGAATGAAAAGAAAAGGAAGGTTCAAGTATTGAAGAAACTTTTCGAGTCCAAACCATGTTGTGTGAATAAAGAATAGTTGTAAATTCAACTTGTTATATTTCTAGTAGAAGATTTATTAGATTAAATTCGAAAAGAATAGTTTTTTGAACACGTTTCTGAAGAAAAAACAAAAACCAAATATTTCATATTCTCGTATCTATAGGCATTGAATAATGGAAAAGAATCTCTCAAGAAATTTTTATTCTAAAAGAGATGACGATTTTTTTGGCATATTGTTATAAAAGCAAAGCTTTTAGGATCTTTAAAAAAGAACTTAGTAATTGAAGAGGCTATCCATGTTTTGTTGAATCAAACATAGTTCAGACCATACAGAATTAGAATGAAGAGAGAAAAGCAGCAACAACTTGGGTGGGGTGAGAACCCTTTGTTTGAAGAGTTAGATGTGACATAAACCAATATAAAATAATAGAAGATTTTACTTAAAAAGTTCGCACTTAGTGTCGACTCAATAAAACTTGTGAACTTGTAGCTTTCATAGCCCAAATCGAACCTAAGAAAGCATGGAAACCACAAAAGAAAATGAGAATCTTGCAATGCAAGAAGAGTTGAATCAAACTAGATGAAAATATCATCATAACTAAAAACAAGGCTAGATTACTTGTGAATCCAAACTAATAGTTTAGTGACAAGATTATTGATAAAAGACCCTAAGATCTTGAGTTGCCAAAAAGATTAAAAAAAAAGTGCTAGATTAGTTACCTAAGAATATAGTAAAGAGAAAAGAATATACTATGATGAGATCTATGCACTTATAGAAAGATTAAAGGCAATAAGAGTATTATTAGCCTCTACATTGTATAAGAACTTACCATTATTTCAAATGATGTAATCAATTGCTTTTCTAGATCATATTATTAAAGAAGAAGTGTATGTTGAACAATTCCTTGGTTTTAAAAATCTAGATGCCAAATTATGTTTATAAATTAACCAAAACTTTTTATGAATCAATATAAGTTCCATAGGCTTGGTATGAGAAAAAAAATAATTTTCTTCTAAACAAGAGGATTTAAACAAAGGAAAAGTAAGCACTACTCATTTTATAAAAGTAGAAGAAAATGATCTCATAATAGTATAAATATATGTTAAGGATGTAGTTTTGGATCTAGCAATGAATTAGTTTATTAAAAATGTGACAAAATAATGCATAATGAATTTTAAATAAGCATAACAAGTGAATTGAATTCCCATTTTTAGTAAGTAAACTAGAGATGGGGTTTCCATGAGCAAATCAAAGTTCTTGAAAGATCTACTAAAAAGATTTCAACTAGAGGAAACAAAACCAATGACCCACCATGAGCACATGTATTTAAGTGATGGCATGAGGTTATAGGTGCGATTCTCATGCAAAGACTTCAACTTTTCTTGCATAGTCTTCTTCCACTCGCTTTTTTGTTAATCTTTATTAGCCTCATCATAGTATTATGGTTCTTCTCCATCAGCAAATATCACATACTCATATGGTGAATATTTCATTGAAGTTTGATGCTCTTTGTTAGATCTTCTCATTGAGGGCTAAGTTGATGACTTAGCTAGATGATAATTAACATGTCCTTGAGTTTTTTCATTAACTGTAGCTATATGAACTTGTTCACTAGTTATATCTTCAAGTGACTATACTTGAGTAGTTTGCTTAAAAATGTTGAAGTAGTCTAACATGTGAAATCATACACTTGATTTGTTATTGATAGATTGTTGGTAGTTATTTTCAGCTCAAATCCTTTTATGTCTCTTTTATGTTTTAAGACCTTTTTGTAATTGCACCTTTTAATGGGTTGTTTTGGTTTCTAATAAGCACCTTGGTAGCAGGTGGTTTGTACTCAACTCAGTAAAGACTCTTTCATTTGTTTTGTGCATTTAATAAGATGATTTGGTTTGATTTCTAGCAGCTATAAAGCACAAGAAGCAATGATGTGAGCCTTGGAGTATGAAATCCTCAATGAGATTTGGACAAGAATGTCTTTTGCAAATGATTGTGTAAGATCTACATGTAATAGGGAAGATTTGAGCTCAAATCAGGAGCCCTATTGAGTTTTCTATAAATCTAAAAATACTAGACAAGATCATTTGTCATTACTTGTTAAATGCACAAAATGAATGAAGGTGTCTTTATCAGGTTAGGTACAAACCACCCACTACCAACTTATTAGAAAATAAAATAGCCCAACAATGAGGCCCAAACATGGAAAGGTCTTAAGATATAAAAGGATCTTAACGAAAACAACTTCCAATAGTCTACATGTATCATTCCCTTCCCTTTAAAAATAGCCTTGTCCTTAAGGTCAAACATTTTTTAATGGGAGCAAAAAATCAAGATAACTAGTATTAAACTATTCCTCTTCTTCCCAGCTTGCTTTTGAAGGTGCAATAGTTCATAGTGGTTGTACCTAGTACATGTATCCAACATTGCTTATGGCCAATTTTCATCCTCTGTCATGGAGCTCTTCTTGCTTACCTTTTACCATGTCTACATACCTTTTAAATTTAGAAACATGGAAAACAAGATTTACCTTGGCACCCACTAGAAGAATGAGTTCATAAGCAACCACTCATATACATGTTAACACCTTATAGGGCCTATGATATCAAGATGTAAGCTTACTAGTCTTGTGGTTAGATAAGAAAATCCAATGGTGCTAAGGAATCTTATGTACACATAATGACCCTTTTGAAAATGTACATCACATCTTTTATTGCCATAGATTGTCATTTGCTCTTGAGCAACCGACAAATTTCTTTTTATTTGTGTTAGCACTTGATCTTGCTCTTCCAAAATATGTTTCACTTTCACTACCTTTGTGGTTCCTATGACATAAGACAGAAAGGTAAAAAGGCTATGCCCATACACTACCTCCTATGGCATGTGCAACCTCTGCCTTATGCCAACTAGTATTATAGTATAATTAGGCCTAAGTTAGCCATCATATCCATTATTACAATTGTTCCCAACAAAGCACCTTAAGTATATTTCTAATGTCCAATTGAGCACCTTTGTCTAGCCATTATTCTAGGGGTGGTAAACAAATGAGAAATTGAACCTTAGTTTCTTGTAGTCTAAATAGTTCATTCCAAAAGTTACTAGTAAAAAGTATATCCCTATCATATACAATAAATTTTGGCATGCCATACAATTTAAAAGCATTATATAAAAAAAAATGCTTAGGCTACCATAAGAGCTTTGTATGGATAGGCCAATGGAATAAAATGTTCATATTTTGAAAATTGATTAACCACCACCAAAATCACTAATTTCCTTGTTGACATCAGTAGCTCTTCAATAAAATCTATGGAGATTGTTAGGTGTAATGGCCAACCAAGAAAAGAAGTGGGGGTTGAATTGGTTGTTTAGCTTAATGTCTATTTAGTTTGTTTTTTCAAACACAACAAGATCAAACACAACATTAAGCAATAATATAAACATCAAACACAAACAGCAACCACAAATACAAGAGTTACCATGGTGGTTCGACATTCACACCTACGTTTACCCTCTTCTTCCTTCAACTCAACCAATTGAAGTCCACTTTACCCACTAATTAGTAGAAAATGTTCTCTTAATCTTTCTAATTCATCCTTAAAGGAATCATAGAACTTCAGAGTTACAATCAAAGGTTGTCTCAACCTTGTTAGAAGAGCAAATCCCTAAATAATATAATAGTTTGTGAGGGATATTGTTAATCAAAGGACTTACTAAGGATATAGAGTACTAATCCAAAATCTAATCATGAAACCTCAGAATTTCAGCAAATTAGGGTTTCAAATTTAAAACAAAGTTTACATTTAAATAATAATCAGAGTTTAATCAGCACATAAACAAGTATATATAAGAGTATATAATCATAAGAATATGATCTTTAAGGAATATCATTGAAGCTCTTCAAAGAATCACAACATGTAGATCAATCTTGATTTCACAATAGACTCATGCAAGATCTCTCTTTGAACCATAGAATAGAACCTTTTATAAGAGATTCAAATAATAGAAGTTGATTTAAGGTTTTTGTCAAACCCGACAACATCATAGGCTTCTTCTGATTGAGAAGATAGGATGATTCCATCAATTAAGGTTTCAACTCAACCTTTTAATCATCACATGATCACTCCAAGTAGCTTTTTTGACAATTGACCACCTCTTTTGCAAATCTTCCCATTGAGACCAAACATTCGGCTACAAAAAGAAAGAGAGGAGCGATCTCATTTGAATTTAGGAATTAGGGCTTCAACTTAGGGCATGGCTTGAAATAGGGAACTCATTCCTTAGTTGAATGGTGTTGTTTTAGGGTTTCGCAGCACACCTCCTCTTAAAAGCTGTGTTGGGCTCTTTTGATGTAGGCTTGGATCGGCTTGCACCTTGCAAGCCTAGGTCAACCTGCTTCTTACATGTTCAGATAAGCTTTCATTAATATAAGCTTATTTTTATCATATAAGCTTAGACTGCATATCATAAATTTGGACTTGATGGATTTTTTCCTACAATAACATAAAGTCCAACATTAAATTCTTTTTAATATAAGTATCATGCAATCTATGACTATTATGCAATTCTTTGCTTAGGAAGTATTCTTTTAAGAATTGAATAATATTTTAATATATAAGGATGTAGGAAACTAGCTATTTTATAATATCATTTATTGATATTATAATTTACACACCTTTTATTTCCTTTAATTCTATTTTTTACATAAGCATATGGAAAACATATATATACATTTAGCAATAAAATTTGTCACAACAAAACATATCTTTTTCCAACAGAGATGTCCTCCCATATTTGCTTAGGTATTAAAAGAGGTTGCAACTTACCCCCAGTTATTGGTTTTCACTCTTTTATTGTTAACAAGCTAGCTACTCTTGTACCATCTAATCCATTCTTCCTTTCATTCCTTTTGAGAAGAATACCAATCATACCCTTTGTAAGGTTTTCTCCATCCCCTCATGGTTACTATCATGAACTTCTTTCACCATCATTGGAATTAACAAGGACTCCATAGGTAGATATATATGGGTCTTATACAACACTAACCCATCCTTATACTCCTAAGGTCATATAGCTTCCCCTTGCTTAATCCTCCTAATCAACTCTCTTGATTGCTCATTGCTTTTAAGATCTTTCTTAATTGCATCTAGCCACAATAGAGCTTTTCTTGAGTCCTTTCCACCTTTTTAACTTCCCTCTCTACTATCCTAGACAACCCATGTGCCACAATACTATCATGCCTAGCCTTATATTCCACAATAAAATTATATCCAAGCAACCTTGATAACCATTTCTTTTGCACAAATATAATTGTCTTTTGGTCTTGTATAAACTTTAAATTGCATTGGTCTATTTGGATAATAAACTAGTTGCCTAGTAGGTAGTGTCTCCATTTCTTTATTGCCATCACAATTGCTAACTGCTTCCTCTCATACATTAACAAACTTAA
Organism: Casuarina cunninghamiana; assembly: GCA_028551485.1. Lineage (NCBI taxonomy): Eukaryota > Viridiplantae > Streptophyta > Magnoliopsida > Fagales > Casuarinaceae > Casuarina > Casuarina cunninghamiana. Next base: position 14,147,785 of record CM052371.1, read on the forward strand.
ATGACTTACATGCATGGCTTTATTGAAACAAGTAATGGAATTCTTACCTTAGAGAAAAAATGGGTCCAACCCTTTTTTTGAAAGCATTATACTCCATTATGAAAGGTTTTGAGAAATAAAGAAGAGTCAATACCAGATCAGTGGTCATCACTGTCATGAGCTTTTTAAAAGAAGACTAAGCTATAGAATCCCATTTGTACGCATCCTTTTTTAACAAGTTGGTAAAAGGCTCAACAATTTTTCCATATCCATCTATAAATTGCTTATAATATCCAATTGTGCCAAGAAACCCTTTGAGGGCCTTTACTGAACTAGGAACTAGCCATTGAAGAGTGGCTTCTACCTTTTCTGGATCAACTATGACACCTCTAGCACTCACCACAACCTAGAATTTTGAGTTATGTATGCCTAAACTTATATTTCTTTAGCTTAATAAACAACTAATGCTTTTTTTTTTTTTAAGAGAATTATATTGTCATTGTTATTGATAACACAAGTTAACTAAATCAATGGGCTTGTTTGGAGGATACATGGGCAAGACATTGAAATCTAATGCTAATAAGACATAGCCCTAACTAATGGGTGTAAAAATAAATAATTTTAAAGTGAAAATTACTATGACATAAGTCACTAAAAAAGAAATAAAAATACAATTAAAAAAAAAAAATTAAAGAAAATCATATCTTCAAAGGGGCTTGTAATGGTCAAGGCCTAATTGATCTTCTAAGGTTATTTTCCTATAGTTGCATGGTAGTGAGCCTAATGTTATCAAAACTTGTAGCCCTATAACTAAGTGACCGAAATTTGCTAGTCCATTTGCTAACCAATTTGCTTCACAAAATACATAAGAAGCCTTAATATTAGAAGGGAGAAAACCCAAGCACTATCAAAGCTTATATTCTAAATTCCACAAAGTTAAGAAAACTCTTTTAGAGCATTGAACCATAAAATTAAAAGTTTGCTTCAATCTCTAATACAATAATTCCTTTCTAATAACATATTTTGAGACCTTTCAATATGGCTAAAACCACTACCTTGGCACTATTACCTTGTCCCAGATTGACAACATAAGCCATAAATGACACTTCTTCTCCCATCATGCACCACTCCTCCTCCCACGCATACTCTACCAATACATGATCCATTTTGTTTAAATTTAGAGAAACTAAACAAGGACACAACCAATGTACCATGCAACCTTTGCGAAAAGGTGAAACCAAAATTAGAACATTCATGTCATGAAATCTACTACAATCTTTCACAGAAGGGAAACTACCTAGAAATGAAGCCATTAAAGGACAAGCTTCTGATAGCACTCTCTTAATCAACACTGATAGAAGTAACCTTTGTCTGAGTATATTGCATTGTTCTTAGCAAGTTTTAAGAAAAGCATCCACGTACTACAAAATTTGAAAAAAAAATTAAAAATCCAAGCCATCCAAAATATTTGTTTATGCTCTCTATCGCTCATATTTCCTTAACAAATTTGTTTGTCATTGCTATTGATTTATGGTATACTATTCTAATTTATCGTTTGGTAGCTTTCCATAAAATCTCTAAGTTAAAATGTGTTATCATTTTTTGATTGTTACCTTACCAAGCTATGAATAATATTTCATTGTACGGTTGTTGTTGCATTGTAAATAAAACTTTTGTAATTGGTAATCTGTGAGATTGCCAAGTACCTTTTAACCATGTATCAAAGGAGTTAGGTTAGATGTATTAATCCAATCACTTAAAAAAAACTTAATGGTACCTTTTGATAGGTTTATCAAAGGAGGTAGGTTGGAAGATACTTCCAATCACTTAAAAATCTATGTGCATTATTATTAATACCCTTTAGATTAATCCTATGTTTAGATGCCTTAAAACTATCCGTATTTTAATGCAGATGGCCAATAGCATTTAAGGTTGCAAACTAGTTTTACTCATTAGACATTTTAGTAATAGCATCATTGTGATTTTAGATTGATTATATTCTCTACTACTATAATTCATCTATCAATATGTTATATGGTTTATGTTAAGTTGAAATTGTGCAATAAAAGAAAAGAGAAGGAAAATAGTTAAGAAGATTATTGGAAACTTAATTCAACACCCCCCTCTCTAGTTGCCATTAGGGACTCAACAATAATATGACTAAAAAACCAATTATCCTTCCCATTGCCCTTAACTCCATTATTCTAGTTACACATTCTTGCACCAACATCTTAGGTCTAATTTAAACCAAGTGCGATGTTAGTCAACCTACCCAGCATCTCTTGACCACCTTCGTAATGGGTTGCACAAAGCAAAGCTCCAATCAACCCTTCATCTCTAATGGACAGCTTTAGCTTCATCATCATAATGGCCACAGGCCATGACAACAACTTTAGCTTCTTCACCACATTTGATGAAAGTTGGTTAACAACTAGTTTCCACATTAGACACTTTCATTTCCATCTATAGGTCAAGGTGCTACAATGTTAGATGATCTATTTTGGTTTCCAACAATTGTAGAACATAACAAATGGCAATTCAAGCACTAGTGTTTTGGCCCTATAGTACAGAAACACTTAATAAGATTCATACAAGAATGACTCTACTAAGTTTTCTATAAATATGACAATATTGTACTAAATCATTCATCAACACTAGTCAAATGCACAAAATGAATGAAGGACTTTCTATAAGGTCAAGTACAAACCACCTACTACATGCATGCTTATTAGAAACCAAAACAACCCATTAATGAGACCTAAAGATGGAAAGGTCTTAAAACATAAAAAAAGACATAAAATGATCTATGCCTACAAGAACATCCAACAATCTATTAGTAACATGATCCTTTCAACATTGATTATATTCATCCATTTTGCAACCCATTGTGCTTTGGAGTTTTAAGAACTATCTTTTTAAACCAACTTCTTGAGACAATATTCTTCAATTGGCCCTTTATATTCACCTCCATTGTCTATATGGACACACTTCAATTTCCAATCTTCAATGTGTAAGTCTATACCTTCTAATAATAATCATCAATGAAGGTAACAAAATAGATAGTGTCACTAAGAGGTTTTACATTCAACATGCACACATTTAAATAAATCAAATCAAGAACATATTTCCTCTTAGAGGTAAGGCTTCTTCAAAATGCAACTTTGCATTGCCTCATATCTAAGCAATGATCACAAGGCTTTAATTATGTATTGGCACCACTTATTCTTTGTATGACTTGCTTCTTTATTAGATGCTAAAGTACTTTCTCACTCAAATGTCCAAGCCTTTTATGCCATAGATTATGTTGTCATCTTTGACCATGTTTACCTTACCATTTTAAGTGCTAGCTTCAATCTTGTAGAGATTGCTGATATTTTGCCATGAGATAACCTTTATTAAGTTTTCATTTATTTTTACTAAAGTAGTTATAATATACATCATTACCAAGAATGCTAGTAGAAATTAAGTTAAAACAAATCTCAAGAATATGCCTAACATTTTTTAGAACTAACTTACATCTAACATTAGTATCTATGAGTATATCTCTCATGTCAACTATCTTTGCATGTATATTATTCCTTAGGATAACACACCTAAAATCACCACCTATATAAGATGTGAATAACTCTTCATGTAGGATGACATGAAAAAAGGCTTTTATTTTAACAATTCAAGTTGAAACCTTACATGATACATTAACTTGAGAATTGCCAAAAATCATAATGTCTCCATTGTTAGATGTAGTTTCTACTATTTTTTTTTTTCAATTTTCTTTTCTTCATTTCTTGATTCTTCCTTCTTTAGTTTTTTGTAGTCTCTGTTATAATAGTTAAGCATTTCACAATAATAATACTTAACATCTTTCTTCAATTGTGATATTCCATATGACTTATCAAAATTTGGTATTCTACTCTTGCTTCTGTCTTTGTTTCTATTTTTGTTTCTCCCTTTGCCATTCTATAACTAATACTTCTATTTGTCCAAATGTTCCTTCCTCATTTAATCTAGTTTCTTCATTAAGCAAGTTATCATTAACAATGCTTATACTCAAAACACCATATGGAGCTATGTTGGTAAGGAAAATTGCCAATGTTTGCTAGTTGTTAGGAAAGTTACTCAATAACAATGTTGCTTACAATTCATCTTCCAAATTAATCTTTGCATTTGCCAATTAATTTACCAAAAAATGAAAATCACTCAAATGCTTTATTGTCTGCCATCCTCCTTTATATCTCATATTAATCAATCTATTTGGTAGAGAAACCTTGCTAAAGGTCTTGCACTCATAAATAGCATCAAACTTCTTCCACAATTTACATGCATTACTCTCGTTTACAATATGATGTTATGTTGATGATGAACTATCTAATTTGAACAATTGTTTTCCCATTTAACTTCTCCCACTCTTTCTCAATCATTTTTTTATGTCTAGTTGGATCCTCTTCCACAACCTCATATAAATGTCTAATAATTAGATAATATTTCATTTGTGGCTTCTAAGTTCAACTAGGTTACACCTTTTTTAGTAGTACTTGTCTCCTCCATCTTAAAAAATATAATTCCTTTTTTAACTTCCCCTCAAATCAAAATCAAAATCAAAATCATCTTCTTTTTATGTCACAAATTTGTCAATATATATCTTATAGAAAACCCTTGAAAAACTACACTAATCGGTCTAAAGAAATTTTGCTTAAATTTTGCATGGAGCATGTGATTCATACGTTACACAATAGGTGCCCTTGTGTCACGTGCATGTGGGAATCAAAAGTATGTAACTCACACTCAAAGCAAGGCTCAAGCATTGGAAAGTGCATCAATAGCATGCGCCCATTGGTTGACGAACTAGGTTAAACCGGCTTTGGATTTAGGGCTATAGCTCTTAACCGTCTTTTGCCATTCCACACCATTTTTCAAAAATCCAAATATCACCAAATGGTAGATTTCCTCACCACGAATTTATAGAGCACATGTTTACTCCAAAACCAATTAAGAAGGGATAAAGGTAGGATTTTTCTATTCGGCCTCTCAAATTAGGTGTAACCCAAAACTCCTGAACATTTTTTCTTACTAAATCCTTACCTCAAACATTGATTTTGACCTTTCACTATGCTTAGTACTCAAAAGTGTTTGACAAAATGCTTCTTAAAGCAAAACGTTTGCTGCTTCTCCATTTGAAATAACCATAACCTTGCTCAGATACCGATTTGTTGGATCAAAAGCAGCAATTGACAAGTAATTCGAAACACTCACAATCTCAAACGCACACACAATGAGAATAATAATTAAAAAAAAAAAGAGAGAGAGACACACGATATCTACTTAGTTAGGAATGATTCCCCTAAATCTACAACATCAAGGAGCAATATTTTTACTATGATGGAGGAGTAATCATAGTACATTTAAAAAACCTCTATTTTCTCTATGTCTATCTGTCTTATACCTTGTACTTTGTGTTTTCACGCTCTCTCTCTATTCTAAGTTTTTCTATAGTCTATCTTTTATATTAAAATTAAATAGAATCTTAATTAGATACCACTAAAAACACCTACTAATTACCCATAACTTGAACATGATAATTACTTAAATATTTTTGCTTACTAATTTTCACTCTAAACAACTAACACAATTACTTAGTGTAAGCTTATTTTATAAGCTCATGTAATATGGACTTTATCAATTAGCATAAACAATTCTCTTATGAAGGTGTATTAATGTAATTAATATTAGTCCAGTTAATTAGACAGATTTTGACCTTGATTGCAAATATGGTGCTAGCTAGTGTGGGCCTTAGTGCACCTTAAAGAACTGTGATGTGTCAGGACTATTTGGTTAGCACATTTTATGTTATATCAGCTAAGTCCTCCCTCTAGCTTATAATATGTGCATTGAGATCCGTATATGGAATTAGGCTTATGGTAGGGGCATAATGGTTATTTCACAATGATCAGTTATTTTGTTTATTTAACGAAATAGAATAACCATTATTAAAAAACACGTATCCGTTCATTATAGAAGTGCCTTTTTGCTATTTACTCTCCACCATTGAGAGATTTTGAGATTCTTATTCCATTTTCAGAGTTCCAGCTTCTCATCGACTAGCACGTTTAAGCAATAGAGGGTAAGATCTTAGCCAAGACCCTACTAAAAATGCAGTCGCTTTTAGGTACACCATTCTCATTTTTTGTTTTTCTATTTTTAACTAATTATCAATCTATAATTGATGTTAGATTTTGGTCTAAGTCTCATTTAACACAAATATATTCTAACAATTGGTATCAGAGCCAGGTTTTAACATCAATTTGTTTGAAAATAGGTTCAAAAATGAGTTTTTAGGCTTACATTGCATTCTTTTTCGATTAAAAATCGTATTTTTTGAAACCTATTTAGATCAGAATTTCAAGTTCTGATTCAGACCAAACTGGTGGCTATTTTTCAAATCTAACACCAGATTTGTAATCTTCGGACTCGTGCTTTTTGTCTGCCGTGGATGGCGTTTCTGACCAGGTCGAATCCGACTTGAGAAGACCTAATCAGGTTTTCTGGCGAGACGGCACCAAACCAGAAAAAAAAATTGGCCGTCAAAGGTTCGTCGGAAAACGGCAATTCTGATGGTACCCAATTCGGCCATAGAACCCGCCATATTGGCCAAATATCGGCTGAACCGGCCGATACGACTGATATTGGCTGAAACCAGCCGAAATCGGTCTGGTTTGGTTGACTCGGATCGGCAACGCCTTTGACCGGCGCATGTAGGCGCATAGGGGCTATGTTTGGACTCCAATTTTTGCCAAAATTTTCCTCTTTTGATGAAGATTGTTGTGGTGTGATCCGTGTTGTGTTTCATTGACTGTATATTGCAAATTTGTCAATTTTGTTTGATATTTGTAATATTTTATTATTTTTATGCAATAAATTTATATGTGTGACGTACAATTTTTTGTTTCACACATTTGTATGGTAATTTTGTTATATGCATTATGATTTAGCATAAATTATACCATATGGATATGCATGCTATTTAATTACGCACATATTTTGAATAAATAGTTTGTTTTTTATGCAACACTTGGTTGTTATTTTTGTGTAATTCAATGATGAATGCCCCTCATCAATTTAAGATTTGAATTACATATTTTTTTAAGTGAGTAATATTTTTTATTTAAGTCCATGGTACAAGTCGGTCTCGTGATTTAGTTAGGTTGTGACTACCACAGTAGCGCAACTTGATTAAATTATGGGATTTCAATTTTGTGCTGAAGTATGATCTCTTTGATTTTAATATATGGTTATACTCCCACAGGAGGTGACTATGTATTGAAATTTAAAGAGTAACATAGTTTGTATGTGTGAAATTCGTTGATCTAAGTAGTCTATACACCCACAGGTGGTGGACTATGAAGGTATGGTATTGGCTCATGACTACTACTATGTTGAGAGTGTTACAATTATGTGTCATTTATTATGTCCACATGTGTTTGAATGATGATGTAAGCTCTCATTTGTTTTACTCACAAGATGCTAATTTTTTGCATAATTTTTACCAGTCACTTTTTCTATAAACAATGCTCAAGTGATCATTGAGGTTCTTACCGGTGCAAATTACAAGAAGTGGAAGGAAGATATCTTATTTGCTGTGGAAGCAGCAGAGATTGGAAGTGCTCTCAAAATGGATAAGCCTGCTGATTTGACTCTAGAGAATACTAAGGAGTAGAAGCTTCATTATGCAAAATGGGAAAGATGTAATAGGTTTTGTCTTCTGACTATGAGGAAGACCATCCAGAAGCACCTTAAGTGTGATTATCCTAAAGAATGCACAATTAAAGAATTCTTTGAGGCTATTTCACAGCGCAATAGAGTATCTTCTCATGTTGAGATAAGTTCATTGATGCAAGTTCTTTTCAGTATGAAGTATAATGGAACTAAGAATATCAGGGATTACATTATGAGATGGTTCAATATCAAATGAGGCTTAAGGTTTTAGGAATGATATTTTCTGAGTAGAGTATTGTGCATCAAGCTTTAATTAGCTTTCTTGTTGATTATACCATTATCAAGACATCCTATAATAACAGTTTGCAGTATTGGACTATAGATGATCTGATAAAAAAGCTTATAGCTGAAGATAATAAGTTGAAGATTGAAAAGTTACATTCAGCTTTGTTTTCTCATGCTTCCAATTCTAGTAAAGGAAAGAGGCACTTAAATCAACCTTAGAGGGAGCCAAAAGTTACTCAGCTTAGTAATAAGGAACTAGGATCTTCTAGCAACAGGTTAGCAGTGAATATGAAGCATATTCAATGTTTATTCTGCAAGAAGATGGGACATATGAGGGAAGACTGCTGTTGGTTTAAGAAATGGTTAGCTAAGCGTTAGGGTAAAGGTACAAGTTCTATGATTAATGTTTGTGAATCTAATTTATCTGATGAATCATCTAGCTCTTGGTAGCTAGATTGTGGAGCAACTAATCATGTTGCTTTTACTATTCAGGGGTTTGTAAACAAGAGGAAGCCAAACCTTGATGAAAAGTACCACTATGTTGGAAACAATCAAAAAGTAGAAATGGAGTTTGTTGGAGATGTTATCCTTCTTTTAGATAGTGGTTTTAGGATGATTTTAAGTAGAACTTTTTATGTACCGTCGTTTAGATGGAATTTGGTTTCATTTTCTGTACTTGACAGTTGTGGATATGTGTTTGAATTTAAAAACATAGTTATGACAATATTTTATAATGCAAATTTCATTGGAAATTATGTTATGTCAAATGGCTTGTACAGATTGGTTTTATCTCCACATGAGATTTATATTGCTTCTACTATTGATAAAAGTGTTTCCAAAAGGCCTTTTGTTAAGGTCTTGTCTTATACTTTGTGGCACAAGAGACTTGGTCATATATCTAGAGATAGAGTGGACAGGTTGATCATAACCAATATTTTACCTGCCCTTAATGATGATCTGGAGATTTGTGTAGATTGTTGTAGAGGTAAGTTGACTAAGATAAAGAAGAAAATGGCAACTCATAATTTCGAGTTGTTAGAAGTGATTCATACTGACATCAGTGGTCCCTATAGAGTAACTTTGTATAGTAATGCATATTTCATTACGTTTATTAATGATTTCTCTCGTTTTGGGTATGTTTACTTAATTAAGGAAAAATCTAAATCACTTGAGAAATTCAAAGTGTTTAGAACTGAGGTTGCAAAGCAGTCAAGGAAAAGCATAAAGATTGTTAGATCTAATCGAGGCGGAGAATATTATGGCAGACATGGTGATGTAGGCCAGATTATGGGTCCATTTGCTCAATACTTACAGAATTTTGGGATAGTTGGATAGTTTACTATGCTTAGAAGCCCCGAACATAACGGTGTAGCTGAGAGGTGAAACCGTACCCTCATGGAGATGGTTTGATACATGATGAGTAGAACAAATCTACCTATTTTTCTATAGGGAGAAGCTTTGGAGACTGCTATGTATGTTCTCAACCGTGTTCCTACTAAAGTTGTGCCATTGACTCCTTTTGAATTATTTAAGGGATGCAAACCTAGCCTGAATCATCTAAAAGTTTGGGGATGCCCTACAGAGGTCTGATTGTATAATCCAACCTTAGGCAAGTTGGATTAAAAAACTCTCAGATGTTGTTTTGTGTCTTATCCAGATAATTCTAAAAGGTATCGTTTTTATAACCCTACTGGAGGTGCTAGAATTATTGATTCATTAATAGCTAAATTTTTGGAACTTGATGTTGTAGAAAGTGGTACTAATTCTCAAGTTATAGAGAATAGTAGTGATGTTGATATGAGTATACGGTTTCTTCTATTTATTCAGTTAGATACAGTTGTGCAGGAACCTGCTATTGATGCAGCTTCTGTAGAGGTTTCACTTGTTCAGAATCAGGATATAGAGATTCCTCCACTTAGGAGATCAAACAGGGAGAAAAGATCTGTTGTTCATCCTAATTATCTAGTTTATCTTGGAGAGCATGACTATGACATTGGTGTTGTTGAGGATCCAGTGACTTATACTTAAGCTGTTTCTAGCCTTCAGTCTGATTTTTGGAAAGATGCCATGAAAGATGAGATGCAATCTATGAAGCACAATCATGTTTAGGATCAATTAGTCTTCAAGGGATTCACTCAAAGAAATGGAATTGATTATAATGAGACATTCTCACCAGTTTCATCTAAGGATTCTTTTAGGATGATAATGACTTTAGTACCACATTTTGATATGGAGTTGCTACAAATGTCAAGACAGTTTTTTTGAATGGGGATCTTGATGAAGAGGTTTATATACTTCAACCAGAGGGTTTTGCAGAAGGTAATTCTGATGAACTTGTTTGTAGACTTAAGAAATCGATTTATGGTCTAAAACAAGCTTCTAGACAGTGGTATTTGAAGTTTGATACTTATATTACATCTTGTGGTTTTGTTGAAAACCTTGTTGATCGTTGCATTTATACTAAGGTCAGTGGGAGTATGCCAATTTTCTTGATCGTTTATGTGGATGATATCTTGCTTGCATGCAAAGATATGATGTTACTTTAAGAGACTAAAAGACTTTTGTCTTTAAAGTTTGATATGAAGGACCTTGGTGAAACATCTTTTGTCCTAGGCATTGAGATCTTTATAGATCGTTCACACCATATTTTAGGTCTTTCTCAAAGGACATATATTGATCGTGTGTTAGCCAAATTTACTATGCAAGATTGCAAACCTGGTACTATTCTTGTTCCTAAGGGTGAAAAGTTACACTTGATGCAATGTCCTAAGAATGATGTTGAGAAAGAATTAATGAAAAATGTATTGTATGCTTTAGCAGTTGGTAGTTTTATGTACGCACAGGTTTGTACAAGACTTGATATTGCCTTTGCTATAAGACTTTTTGGCAGATTTCAGTCTAACCCAGGTCATGATCATTGGGTTGCTGCTAAGAAGGTTATGAGGCATTTGAAAAGGATAAGAGATTATATGCTCATACAGACATGTAGACAACTTACAGTTAATGGGTTATTCATATTTAGATTTTGCAGGCTATTCTGATGATTTGAAGTCTACATCTAATTATGTTTTCATGATGGCTGGTGGTGCAGTTTCATGGAGAAGTTCTAAGCAGACTATGATCACGTCTTCCACTATGTACGCAGAGTTTATAGCTTGTTATGGAGATTTCATACAAGCTGTCTAGATGAAGAACCTCACAAGACAGATGATCTCACTTGATTTCATTGATAGGTCGATTCCATTGTATTGTTGCAATAGTCCAGCAGTGTTGTTTATTAATAACAACAAAAGTATTAAAGGGGCCAAGCACATTAAGATCAAGTATCTGACTATTAAGGAGCAAGTTAAGAATGGTGACATCACAGTAGAGCTTATTGGCACAGATGCTATGTTAGTTGACCCACTCACTAAAGGACTTACTCCTATAGTGTTTGATAGACATGTTGTAAACATGGGTTTAATAGCGTCTTTAGATGCTTTTGTTTAGTGGGAGCTATTGTTGTATTTTCTCTACTGTATTTGTAAAACAATATCTATGATATTATGTTATGTAGTAAACTTTGTTTTACTCATATTGCTTGTTATCTGTTGATTTCATAGAACATGAGAATGTTTGTATAAGATAGGTATTAAAGACTTAAGGGAGGTGCAACCTTAAGCATTTGGCTGGGGCATTTATTAATAGGCCATATTTTAATGTCTTGTAGCACTTAAATTTATACGTGAGTATTACAAACAAGACATATTGGTTCATTAGAACCTTAATATTGTTTTTTGATGATTGTATATGTCCATTTTTTTGGGAGAATTGGGACTGACAAGAAAGGTAACACATAAGGTTATTTACCTAGTGTTGTTTGTTTGCCACACTACCATATTAAATCCATTTTACTAGAGTGGATAGCCCTTATGACTATGGTTGGTGCTATGTCTTTTGTTGGCATAGTTACTGTTATGATTTAAGGGTTTTGAAGTTTTATGGGACCGGATTTGCAATGAGGAACTGTCATTGGACCAATTAAAACCTTGTTGAAATTATTTTCCTATATAACTTATATTAGTATTATATCTATTTTATAAACATTGATATGCCTAAGTGGGAGATTGTTAGCTTATTTTAAAAGCTCATGTAATGTGGGCTTTATCAATGAGCATAAACAATTCTCTTATAAAGGTGTATTAATGTAATTAATATTGGTCCAGTTAATTAGACAGATTTTGACCTTGATTGCAAATATGGTGTTAGCTAGTGTGGGTCTTAGTTATAGAACTGTGATGTGTTAGGACTATTTGGTTAGCACATTTTATGTTATATCGGCTAAGTCCTCCCTCTAGCTTATAATATGTGCATTGGGATCCGTATATGGAATTAGGCTTATGATAGGGGCATAATGGTCATTTCACAATGATTAGTTATTTTGCTTATTTAACGAAACGGAATAACCATTATTAAAAAACATGTATCCCTTTGTTATAGAAGCGCCTTTTCGCTATTTACTCTCCACCATTGAGCGATTTTGAGATTCTTATTCCATTTTTGGAGTTCCAACTTCTTTTCGGCTAACACGTTTAAGAAATAGAAGGTAAGATCTTAGCCAAGATCCTACTAAAAATATAGCCGCTTTCAGGTATGCCATTCTGGTTTTTTGTTTTTCTATTTTTAACTCATTATCAATCTATAATTGATGTTAGATTCTAGTCTAAGTCTCGTTTGAGACAAATATATTCTAACACTTAGCTCACCGAAAGATCAATTTTAATTCATTTTGATTTAGAGCTTTTGCAAATAAGAGCAATTATAGTATTTTTAAGCAAAGACCATTACCGACATCAGTGCATTAGACGTTGTTTCAGAGGTAGATGTTTTCTTTCATATTTTATACTAACTTGTGCCATGAGAAGCCACACGTGGCATACTTTTGAGAAATATGATATGAATTTTGTATGGTAGCATCCATATTGCATAAAGGAATAAGTTTAAAAATGTTCGCGAGGACCAAGACTGTAAGGAGTACAATATAGACATTTATTGTATTATTCATCATGTTAAAAACTTAGGGTGATTAGGTTTGCACAACTGGATATGGCTAATATAAGTGATGTGCTCTGAAATTATTATGGGTTTAAAGGATTAGAAACCAAAGAGAACAGTATAATGCTATATGAAGAAATTAAAGATTACGTATTTGTTGTTAAAAATTTCGATAATATTACAAAAGTATGATATTCATATTCAAATTTTACAAATTATTTAAAAGTTTCATACTTTAGTTTCTCGCTGTGTTAGGAGTGCTATCCTAGAAAGCACTTAGAAGTTCAGTGGTTTTTTTTTTCAACAAATAAATATATCTTGTAACCAATGGTGCTCTTCCGTTCAAGCTATCTAGTTACCAAATTTAAGTTTTTGTTTGCTACAAGTTATTATTTCATCCATGTGATAATCCAAAATTTTTATGACTGTAGTGTGGAATTATCTTATTGAAAAATATAGGCGTTAAATATCTAGTGGTAAGGGCATACAATAATGCAGAATATAGAATCAAAAGTAATAATCGTGAGCTCAATGAACAAAGAACCTGATAGCTAAGGTTTGTGAGGCAGATGTCAAAAGTACGGGCATAGTGAAACATTTGGCATCTTATATTAAGAAGAGTTTCATTTGTGAAGAATCACTTTCTATTGATCTCTTTCAGAAATTTAAGTAACCTATAGAACATTCAGGTAATAGATTTCATACATGTCAAACAACATAGTATTGAGTTATTATAAGTTCCACTTCTGACATATTGATGTTTTGTTGTCCTTGGTAGGCATAGGACATGAGTTGTGATAGGTGATAGATAGCGTGATCTATATTATGCACATAATTAATTTACAACATCCTCTTAGGAAATTGAATAAGAATCTGAACTTTTTTTTGCTATCCCCAATAAGGATGGTTATCTTTTGAAACATTGAACCTTACTTAAGCATGTTGTTTTTGTTAGAAAACAAAATGCGAATATAAATCATCACAATTATTAGCCATCCATTTGTTCTGTAATTCATACTATTAAAGCAATCCAATCATGTCAACATCACTCATACGAAACAACTCAGCCTTACCAACCAAGAAGATCATCTCAACAACTCAGAAAATCAATCAACTCACCAAGACTCGGAAATCAAGCAATCCAAGAAGGAAGGAATTCGAAATTCAAATCATCTATCTACTATCACCAACCGAAATAGAAAACTACTCAAGACAAGATAAGGAAGTTTTTCAAAAATCAAATTCTATATCCAATCTCGTTATCTCTCATCAAATCAGCCATAAATTGTACCAACTCCATTTCCATTTCTTACTAATCTTTGTAACATTATAAATTGCACTCATTGTACAAACAAATGTATCAGAAATCATTTTTATTACAATTCATTGTATTGTTCTTTTATCTCGGTATTTTACTCTTTAATTCATACAACATATTATCGTAGGTTAGTGTAACGTGGTGGATCTGGATCGCCAAGAAGATTGGGTTGATTCCAGCCCAAGTTACAGAATTGGTAATGGGTTGGGCGGGTTACACGGATTGATCAAAATTCATCCCAACGATAGAACGTCTTCTTCCCCAATAATGATTGCGTTTGCGGATATCAAAGAGAAGCTTTTTGGAAAGGGACCTAAACTTCTTTGAATAAAAAACTTTTTTTAATTGATCAAAGCTGCTTTAATAGAGATTGAGATCTCTTAAATAGACTCTTTCCTACGTTCTATTTCTCGCAATCCTTTATTCTTCGTACTAGCTTGCTCAACAAACACTTGAGATCTCCCTCCCTCCCAGCCTGCTTTTGTTGAGAGAATCTTGGAGCAGTACCTATAACACCCAGAGTTTTGCCACGTCTTCTCGCGTTTACAACTAGCAATCTCAGTCAATCAAAGTGTGAGCATATGTCATTGGGTTTTCTTGTTTGAACTAAATAAATACGTCAACGTTTATGTTCAATGTTAATATTCTTTCTTGTACGAAAAAGTATAATGTAGATCATAGATGTGAGGCCATTGGAATAATTCCCCAAGAAAAAGGAAGGCTTTAAATTTTGCTCGCATCAATTTTCGCCTATGGGGAAGACATTATGTTGTTTCTTTGGTGAATCTACATTGATTAAACTTCAAAAGCTTAAAAGCCTAACTCAAAAACTAATTTAAGAATTGAAGGGTTTCTTTTAATTTGAATTTTATCTTAAAGATATTATTTCTGACATGGGATTTTTGTTTTACACATACTTCATCATACACACATGTTATTGGCCCAAGATTAATATGTTGAACTATAATATTATATTAAAAGGCTTAAAAATAATTTAAAAGATTAGTTCTTCTCTGCAAGCTAAATTATATTTTAAGGTCAAGTTCAACTTAAATTCTAATGTCAATTTTAAAAGTCTAAAAGCTCAACTCAAAATTAGCTTTAATTTTAAATTAAAATATTTTCTTTTAATTTAAATTTTATTTTGCATATAAGTAAGAGTTTAGATAGCAAAGGAATTCAGATAATTAAATTGTACTAAAGTTGGATATGTAGCCTATATTGTCATATAGGTCGGTTGCATATATGATTTAGTAATTTTCATTTCAAAGTTGTCTGCCCATTGAATTCTTTCTTTAGTTTGTATTCTATATAGGTCATGCCCTTCTTTAGGGTAATCAATTAGGGTGAGAAAACTCCATACATTTTCCATATATAAATGTAGGTCTTCTCTCTTGATAGAATCATTTCAGATTTTTGACCAAGCAACTTGAACTCTTTTGGGAAAGGAAGACCGATTATCAATAGTTATTCAATCAAATCAAAGATTGGAAATAACATAAATATTACATTGTTGTTCAGGAATGCTCATAGCTTTAAGTTTGTTCAGGAATCCCTCCTTTTAGTTTGTATTTTGTTGCTACAACATTATGCATCAAGGAGCCATATCTAATCTCCTTTATCTCGATTGTTCACATAAGTGGTCCCACTTTGGTAATTATAATCTGCCCAGTGAAGCTTAAACTTACCTACTTTCGTGGATTTTATGGATCTCCACAAAAACGCCGAGAGCAATTTCCGGATTTTTTTTTTTTTTCTCATTCTTTTTCTCTTTCCTTTTTCTCTTTTCTTTACAATTGGATGTCTAGGTGTTTGGGAGGGGGAGGAGTGGCCGGTAGCAAAACGAAAAAGTGGTGGCCAAAAACTTGTTTTCCCACTTTACAAAAAGCAAAGTTACAATGGAAAAACCATTGACACTAACAAAATTTAAGCACGTCTTTTCGAAATTTTAAGAGGGAATACATCTATCTTACCCTTTTTTTTCCTTTTCTTTTTTTTTTAACTGTCAAACAACAATTATGCACCCCATTCACACCAGAAGACTCTGCAGTTAATTTTCCTATACAGGCCTGCTCTGGTGACAGTTAGGAGTCTAATCAAATTATCACATCAATGTTAGCTGGCATGACCGGGGAACACACGGCAGTGCTTCCCTCTCCGGTTTTCTTAGTAAAACATCTTTTCTTCATCGAGGGTTTCTGTTCACCGCTGCACCTTGGATTCGTTTGGGTTTGAATATTCAATTTTGTTTCTACTCCTTGATCACCAATGATGCTGTGTTGCGAATCTGGCTGTCCGTTACCGTATTCTCGTAAACTTTTGCTCTACCAAGAAAACATGGAAACAAAAATAAAAAGTTTTTTATTGAAATTAATGTCTTTTAATAAATTAAAAAAAAAACTTAATAAAAATAAATACAATTAAAGAAAAACATGAGTTATTGATTATTACTACCAATCTTAAGACGGCATATCCTTCTATTTAATAATAAGAATATCTTTCATTTGACATTTATAGATTCTTTTCAAAATAAATGAGATTTTCATCAATTTCAATGTGAACAATTTGGAGCTGCATTGAAAGTTATTGTCTTCTAATAGATTTTACAAAAAGTGAAAAGAAAACTTAATAAAAATAAATACGATTAAAAAAAAATCATTTACTTGCATATTAATTATGAGTTATTAAATATCTTTATCAGACTTAGAATTGTAGATCATTTCACTTAATAAGATCTTCCATTTGACATTTATAAATTCTTTTGAAGATAAATGAAATCTTTATCAATTAAGCATTTTGAAAGTAACTTAGATCTGTATTAAATTTGCTAGTTATATTTATTACTATATAAATTATTAATCAAAAGAAATTTAAATTCAAATTCAAATTCTACGCACGTGACATGTTGATTTCTCATTTATTGGTTACTAAAACTTGCTTCGTGGGCATCGATTCTTGGCCAAAAGTGCGAGCTGAGAAGCCCGCCTCTTTTACCTTCTATGTTTGTCACATGTTACCACTCAGTCAACTTGTCAGAAGGACAGGACATTTCTGGGGAATCAGTAAATTAGATTCCCGAGAAAATTGATTTTTGTTCTAAGTAATTCTAGGAACCACGTGAAAAGAACATTGGAAGTTGGTGCTGCAGAGTAACTCGAGTTCTTACTGGTCTTCATTTTTTGATGTCTTTTTTCTTCTTTGTCGTCCACGGACGAATCTTATGACTCAATCACCAACTTTCGGAATTCTAGGAAGAATAAAGACAAACCAAACAGCTGGCACGCACAACCGTTTCCATACTTTATGACCGGGAGATAAAGGATTTCTGATTGTTTGCCTTAAAAGACGGAGCGAGGGACGAGAGGGGAAGCTCGAAGATCACATTCCATGGCACCGGTCGATTTCGCAGTGCCCAAAAATGATGCCAAAGTTGAAGCTTTTCGCCAGTGGGTCCCGCTTTCTGCAGCATAATTGATGCATCGCGTTCACACAAAGAACAGAGATGGAGATCTCCAGGGAATTAATGGCGAGAGGGGATTTCCTCTGGAGATCTCTTTGCCTCATATGCAAGTAAGTCCTGCCTATTAATACCCGGTCCCCAGCTTCATTCGCCTTGTTCATGGCCATGCCCCCAGCTAACTCACCCTTGCTCCCAGACCATAGCCTTGTTTCCCCATTAGTGACATAGCCCCAAAACATTTCTTTTGACGCTTGCGTCCGAAATGCTGCGGATCCTAGCTTTGCCGTTCTTCCCGTTTATTCGCTGAGCCTGCGGTAAGGAAAGGAAGGAGTTAGGCTACCATTTGAGTGTCTGCGGACTCTCGATTGATAGTGTGCCCCATGTCCACGCACCATTGCAATGACAATACAGGTCAATTCCTCACCTCATCGATTGATTGGATGGTCATGAGTTAGGTCTGGCGGTATGGTTGTGGGTAGTTTGGCAGATCTATTATGGAGGAAGAAGTTGCATTGCTCACAACTGTAGTAGTAAAACGGATCGGAAATTATAAATTGCTTACACGCTTCACAGCGCCTCTTATCCATGAGCTCCTTTTCATTCATACTCTTTGTAGCTGAGGATTAAGTTGTGCTGTGGATGGTTGTGTGCGATGGATAATTTTTGTTCTGTATGTGGTCGTGTGCAATGCAGCTTCTCCCCCATAATAAATATGTCAAGTTACCTACAACCATTAAGCGAGATCTAAGTCATGAAAATCCTCTCACTTTCTCTTGGGGGTGTTATGCCTGTTTCTGTTTTTGCGGTGGTCTGATTATCAGATGTGACGATCAATGTTGTATAATTTCGATTTCTTTGGAATTCCTACTTTTTGGCTGTAAGCTCTTTCCAAAAAATTGGATATTATTTGAATTTTGTATGCACTTTTTTACGTCTACCATCTATGGTTTTGCTTTACCTCTCTCTCTGTCCAACATCTTCCAAATATTCTGAGTTATTTTTGCTTGGGGAAATCAGCACTTAATTTGTACCATGATCTCAAGTTTCATTTTACAGATCTCCCCATTGGTCAAATGTGATCGTCGATAATAAAATTGTTGATGGAAATGATGATGACGTTTAACATTAGAGATGGTAAAATGCAAGATCATTGTCCATGCCACCAAAGGTTGCAGAAACGATCGCTAATTTTAGATAATTGAGAGGAACTGGATGAGCTGACAAATGAAGAAGTTAAGTTGTGTATTTTAGGGTGAAACACAAAATTCAAGATGATCTTAAGAACCATAAGATCAAAACAAAAGAATGTAACGATAAATGATCGACAACTATAAATTGAAATAGCCTTTGGACAGCGAACTCAGCCGCAAGCTCTGTCGTCATGATCGGTAGAAACCTTAAGATCGGTGCAACCCAAAAAAGCAGGTGGGACGACCTACTTCAGCATCTACCTGGTTGAGGAACTAAACTAGACCTACTTCAGCATCTACCTGGTTGAGGAACTAAACTAAGTGCATCGTTTAGTCAAGGGTTGGCGAAAAATCGTGAGAAGCCGAGTGCTTCTTCATGCTAATTTTCATCATCTTCTCTCTCTTTCTCATACTCGTTTGAAGTGAAAATGTTGAATGGAAACTAGCCAAATCGGCAGCGCATGGGCTGACAAATCTCAATGGGAAGATGGCTGTGGAAACGTTACGTTATCTAGCCTAGAATACGGGTAGTTATTCTCTAGCAATGGGCTTGTTGGTTGCAGGGTAGTTTGAACAAAACGAAAAACAAAAGGCCAGGAATACGCATCAGTGCAAGTGAAAAATCATTTGTGCTCACGTGTTAGATCGGTTTGATGTTTCTATCCTGCTAATTGCATGCTTGATAGTGTGGTCATCGCATATTTTTTAATCTTACAGTAAGCATTCGATTGTTTGGGTTTTACCTTCAAAAACCTAGAGAAAGAAAGAAACTGCGGCTTTTGTACTTTCATGAATTTATATTGTTGTTATTGTTTGGCAGGATTGGTCAAAATCGTAAGAACACTAAAATAACGAAAATTGGGTTTTTTTTTTTTTCACTTGTAATACAGTATTCATTGATTGATTCTTGAATAAATTTTTGTGGGTTTTGTGGTGCAGCTAAATCTGTTGGTGAAATATCATTTATTCCGAAACCCAGAGTTAGTTGTGACGGATTCTGATACCATGTTCATGCTTCCACGTGCTAACTAAATGTATTGTATGTTATTGGTAGATGAATTAAGGCTCTGTGCTGATTTGTATACTCGGTTGTGTTAATCAAATTCATGACTGTAACAGCTCCCAAGGGGTAGCACGGTTAAGCAGAACTATTGTATTTAAAGAACACAGTATATTTGAATTTATATCCCTTATAGTGGTTGTGAATTTTTCTTTGTATAAGAGAAATTGTTTGGCAAGTGTCATGCCCTTGTGGTGCTCCGTTTGTTAAAAAGAATAACGTTGTTGTGTGGGACTTGGGTCCTAAGTTGTAATTAGAAAAGGTGCTTCTATGAGTTGTAAGTAAAGGGGTCCTTTTAATCATTTTTTATTAAGAGTGGAGTGAACCTAGATTCAAGAGAATTGAATTGAACCACCTTTGTCAAATTTAGGTATGTGTGCTCTCTACTTTTGTCTATCTCTCTCTTACTTGTACTTATAAGCGATTTAATTGTATTAGTATTTGTTACACTTGGATAATTAATTAAAATTGATCAATTAAACATGGAGGAACTAAAAGGGAATTAGAATCTAGCCCAAATATCAACTTAGTTCAACTCTCCCCTTCTTAGTTTACGGAATAGATCTCACAAATACGTAGTGGCTCATTTTCTACGGTAGCACATTCTATCACAGTCTAAGTAGCCTTTTTCATGAGTCAATTCTCCTATGGTTTGAATTCAAGATGTAGAATTAATTTTGATACTATCTATTATATATTTAAATTATTGTATTAAAACACCTGGTTTAGAAAGTTGGTTAAAATAAATTTCATTTACATACCATCATCTCTGGTTAAAATACATTTCATTTACATACCATCATCTCCTTAAGTTCAAGGCGACTTCAGGTCACCTATCATCTAGGACTGTAATTTGCCTTCACATTTTGGGAAGGGCATTAAAGGCTGGCAGGTGAGCGGCAGGTGAGCTCTCACGTAACCTCCGACTTTCCCCGTTTGATCAGGAATAAGGTCGCTATCCTGACTCGGTCGTGATCACCATTTCTCATGATTTGGTCAAGATTGGCAGCTGTCCCAATTTGGTTGGCACTGCTGACTATTGGGACATGGTCGGGATATGGTCAACTTCCGACTTCATCGAGATTTAGGCCTCGAGGATGGTTCAATGAGATAATCCGGCCTGATGATTGTTGACAATGGGCAGAGCTAGTGATTTCTTTCCCACTGAGGCTACCGAGAATGGGGAGTGACGTGACTCATGTGGTCCTTGTATTTTTCGGTCGGTTGGTTGAGTCGGATGAGCTTTGTGCTAATCTGTTAGGGACATTGCCTAAGCGCCACCTCCCCCTTTCCTCCCCTTTCCTACACTTCCTTCACAAACTTGAATGGTGCAACACTTACAATCGGAGAAAACATAAAATCAATTTTTGCATGCTTAGTTTGCACATAGAAAACATGATTGGAGCTAAGATATATGGCTGAGATGTCACGCCAAAGAACAAGAGGTTAGGATAGAGTGTACAAAGATCTAGTAAGGCTTTGATTCATATGAGTTCACCAGTAATATCAACAAGTCACTTCTATTCAACTTGTGTGTTAGAATGAGCAATTGGGCATGGTCTATAAGAATTCTAGGAAATATGATTAAACCTGAGAAAAACGCAAAATTCACCCAAACTTGTGTGTTAGAATGAGCAATTGGGCATGGTCTATAAGAATTCTAGGAAATATGATTAAACTTGAGAAAAAAGCAAAATTCACCCACAAATGGTTTGTTGTTCTTGTCACTACTAGTCCACCTAACATTGCAAAAGTTATTGAGTTGGAAAGATAAGACTTTATGAACAAAGGATGCCATGGTAAGAACGTCAACAAGGAAGAGAAGAATATATTTGATAGATTTCTAGTGTGTTATTGTGGGAGTATGCATGAATTAAGATGCTATGTTAATAATGTAGGCTATGCTTGGACATGTGAGGGTTAGATATTGAAACAACAACAATGTGATGTAAAGTAGGGTTTGAGAATGTCTTATTATGATGAGAGGAATGAGGGTCAAAACAAGTGAGGCATAGGCTGGATGCCAAATGAGTATTTCCCATCTTAGTGTAGGCCAAGATATCTAGTACAAACTTAACTTGATAGAGAATCATACCACAAGGGCCATCGTACTTCAATACCTAATAAGTAATGCATAGTAAGTACACAAAGGTCTAAGGTCCTTGCTTGCATATCCATGCCAAAAGGTTTTAATTACTAAGGATTATGTTGTAAATGTGCTTGTCAAGATGATGTTGTAATGTAAATCAACAAGATGATAATGTAATGTCATGTGGTATAAGAAAATAAAGGAATTAGTTTCAAATGAGAAAGCCCAAAAATTTGAGGAAGGTGCTTAATTGTTGATAACACACTCACGAGGCTTTCTTGAAAGGGCTCGACATAAGTGCAATACGATGATGTCTTATTAGACTGAAAAAGCTCAATGGTTATTTCATAAAAACCTCCTTCATATGATAGTCATGTAAGAAAGCATTCTCAACATTGAGTTGACAAAAGGCCATTTGTTGTGAAGGCAATAGCCAAAACAATGCATACAAATAACACTCTTTATTACAAGGTTGAATGTTTCACTAAAAACAAGTTTAGGTTGTTAATGAAACCCTTGGAAACTAGGCAAGTTTTATAGTGTTCAAGGGAGCTATTTGTGCAAAGTTTAAGCTAATGGGTTTGGAATGTGATGGAGTTGGTACTAGTTCTTGTGTTTGATTTTGCAAAAACACAATTTATTCTTAGCCATAATAAGGTGCCACTGCAAATCTTTAATAGCTTGTGTGAAGCAACTTGGCTCACTATATGGGTGACTTGAGGCCATTAGGGCATAAACATGTTGTTTTATGAGTCTCCAATGAGTGAGGGTGACATCTTGAAGCCTTGTGACTATTAGGTTTTAAAGAAAATGTGATGAATTTAGAGGTGATAACAGTGGATTAATGAGTTAAGCATCTAATGTGGGCAACTCTATTCCCAACAGCTTATGCTATTAAAGATGTTGATCCATCAATTCTATACTTTGACAAAGATAGACAAGTTGTATATACTTCTCAAAATGAAGAAGGCCATAAGTTCTTTAAAGAATATCACTACAAAGACTACTTGGCTAAAGTCTTGGCGAATGAAAATTGAGTTTCATTAAAACTTAAATTTGTAGAAATATAAAAATTATGGGCTACGGTGAGTAATGACAATACCTCTTACATCTAGGAGGATATCCTTGAAAAACACAAAGGTGGGATCTAGGGGCCTACTTATAGTACAAATAGGGGGCACAAATGAGTGAAAGCTACTCAATCAAAGAGATGTAAGTGATCAATTAACAATGTGGATCATAATGAAAATTGTCATTGTGTGAAATTATTGAGCATTAGAGTGGAAAGGTGGTTATGAAAAATACCATTGTTTCAGGCATAAGGTCTCTAAAATGGAAAGGAATTGTTTTTTTTTTTTTCCTTTTTTATTACACATGCATCCTAACTCACACAATGGAAAGGAATTAAGCTTTGTAGCTAAAAGGAAAGACTAATCTTTATGATGTGCCGATGTCTTCTTTCTACAAACTCATTTCAAAAGGGTGAATGAAGGTAAGACAAGTGATAATGGATTCCTTGTTCTTGGAGCAATTCCTAAAAATGGCTAGAGAGAAATCCCTTTACACCATCTCAGATTAGTTTGTTCTATGTGTTTAATTTATTTTCCACAAAATTCAAATATCTATGAAAATTGAAAGAAATTAATCATGTGAGTCTAATGGATATAATCAAATAATTTTTAAAAGTCATCTAAACAATGAAAATATTTATAACCTTGAGATGACATTATAAGAAAGGACTCTTGGTCAACAGAGTTGTTGAGCAAATCTCAAATCTACCACTATCAATGCCTTTTGTAATATTTGAAGTAGTTGGGCTCTCTATTGATATTCATCCTATGATGGTGGCTCCAACTTTCTCATATGGTAAGCTTAACTGATCTTATAGCCATCCAATTTAGCGTTTAGAGTTATGCTACTCCCATTTGCCTACTCTAATGGGCTTATTGCACTAGCTAACCTCACAAAGATTTGTTTGCTAGTCCAAGCCCACCACATCTTCCCCCCCCCAATCCCCACATATAACAAATCAACCAAAAAACCAATCATTCCTAACATTTAGCACACCTTCATTAAAGAGCCACCCAACTCGTGTGTCCTACTTTTTTCTAGGCCTCCAAGCCTTATCTTTTAGCCCTTACAACTAAGAAACACCATTCTCTTCCATTACCTTGATCCATACCTCCAATTCCACCCTTCAAAAGAACCCATCACGTGTGACAAGGAGCCTGAATTCTATCTATCTCCTTATGAATACCATCAAGCTACAAAACTTCATCAATTTGTGCTATTTGTGACATTTACGTGAGGTTGTCCTTCTATGGATTTTTTTAAGCATCATATTAACTTCTCATAAGGCTTAGTTCAACCTGCCCTAGTTGGTTTAATGGATCTTCGAATCCATTTACTTTTAGAGGTAGATCTCATCACAACATGGGCTTATGAGTCTCTAAGGTTTGAAAATCATTGTTTTATACTCACTAGGTGGTCGAGAGAGTTAAACAAACACAAGAAACTAAAGTAGGCAGCAATGTGTCTCAAATTGCCAAGCATGCCTTTATCTTTTTATAATCCTTCATATTTGAAAGGTATAGGTGATAAACTTTGTCAATATTTAAGAGTAAATGACCACACTCTGTTTTTAAAGAACTTTATGTTTGCAAGAATTTATGTAGAGATGGATTTATCTAAGCCTTTACATGGTAGGATCCATCTTAATGCTTAAGGTAGAAAATGACAATAAACAATTTTCTAATAATCTTTTAATTCACCATGTTCATTTTCCAGCACACAAACCATGGCAAGACACTATTGAAGCCTTGCATTGCGATTTAACAAGCTCACAAATTAAGCATAAAAGACACACAAGACATGGTATTTTGAGTAGTTCAGACAAATCTATCTTACATCCACTATGTTTTTAGGAAACTATATATTTGCAAGAATTTGTGTAGAGATGGATTTATCTAAGCATTTGCATGGTAGGATCCATCTGAATGCTTTTGGGGTAGAAAACAGCAATAAACAAGTTTCTAATAATCTTTTAACTCACCATTTTCATTTTTCGGCACATAAACCATGGCAAGACACTATTGTTATGGCGGAAGCCTTGCATTGCTATTTAACAAGCTCACAAATCAAGCATAAAAGATACACAAGACACTGTATTTTGAGTAGTTCAAACAAATCCATCTTACATCCACTATTACTGGTAGATTTACTAGTCCTTTCACCTTTCTATTGATTACATACAATGTTTTCTTTCTCTTGATTTGGTTGTTCTTAGCTAGATCGTAGGTTGTCACCTATCCTAATTCCAAATACATTTTAGAGGCTAAAAGGACATTCTTGTCTTTACCAATTGCTACAAATCCTAACAATCATGATTCTCAAATATAGTCCAAATGTGAGGTATTTGAAATGGGAAATAATTTCTTGTATCTTTGTAGCACAACAAAAAAAAACAAAAACAAAAACTTGGCAAAACTAATACTATATTTGGACTTAAATCGTGAGCCTTAAGTAGAATCAATAAGCTTTGTATGAGCAAATATGTGCAAATTTTCTTAAGGCAATGAATAGTAGTGAACAAACCAAGACAAAACCGTTTTCATTTTCCACAAAAACTTATATCAAATTAGCTCAAAACAACGAGTAATGAGTTGAGCAATACAAACCAAATGAGCTTAGACGATTTGAGATGAAATGCTACTCGATCTCAGAGGATAAACGTTCAGATTTACTTGTACAATATATTTCGTTTTTCTGCAAAGTGAGCCAAAATGAAGTCAACATTTTTCACTTTAAATACCACCCACATATCCCTCATCTTGTCCTATTGGGGTGTGCTGGAGAAGCTGTTACCATATGATTCGGCATAATTCTGGGTAGGATTTGGGCCCATCAGAGGAACACCAAACCTTTGGTCACATTTAAGGGAGACACAATTCCTGGATCTCGTTCGAGAAAGATCAACCTCCAATTCATTCATTAACCCAAAGACCTCTACAAAATACTCTTTTTTCCTATTTATACACATAATATATGGACTTGAGCTAACACAACCTCACCTATCCCACCAACCCATAACAGAAGCCTCACATCATATTCAAATTTGAGCATTCAAAATCTTGAGAAAAAATATAATCATTTTCACGCTCTTTTCTGCTTTAACGTTATTTGGAGACCACGGCCAGCATGAAACAGAAAAGCTTGCGTTTTAACTTAGAGAAGAAAGTGACTAGGTCAGGTCAACAAGAAAAAACGTTCATGAGCCTAGAACTAGCCCAAGTAGAAATCATTCGAGCCCATTAGCAAAGGAGGAATAAAATCTTCCCAAAATGTTAATACAAGTTTCACATAATTAGAGCAAATATTATAATTAAGGATGCCTTGTATTTTGTCTTGTATTTGCTTTCTATTTGGCATATCATTCTACATATGAAATCATTTTAGAAGACTTTTTTATTTGTCATCGTCAAAATAATTTAAAGTAATATTCATATTCCTAACAAAATTAGTCTCAAATTACTTGTGGTTAAGATTGCAAGTTGATGTACGTGCAAGTGAAAACAAGATAGTGCCACAAATAACTATAGAACTCAAAGAAGTAAAAGAGTAGTGGGAAAGAGAGAGCAATCTACTTGAGTATTTGTTTAATGATGGTATAACTTATCCTAAGTCAATATCCACCTCTCTCTTAATCACAAAGATTAAGGACTACAACTAAGGAATGAGTGTAAATTACTCTTAATAGTTTACCAAGTATTGTATACCAATTCCTTATAACCCAAAGAACCTTACATCATACAAGCCACATATTTTTTTTATGGAAATACTAGTTGTTTACAACTCGAGGAACCCTACATCACACAAGCCACATTCTTTGTGGTGGAAAGTATCAATTCTTCACAATCCAAGGAACCCTACGTTACACAAGTCACACGTTTTGTGATGAAATAGGTTACCTTGACATACACCCAATTACCATGCACTAAATACAAATACTATTCTCTTTACAACACCTCTACAATAAAGTTCTCATCCCTCTATCAATAAGCTAGGTATACAAGATTTTGGATAAAACCAAGATAGCTTTGAGCTAAAACATAAAAGACAATTTCCCCCAAGTCTGGCTCTTTCTCACACAGAAGCCACAATAATATTCACTTTGATTTTACTGCACACACAATCAACACATATTTTCTTGACAATTTATGATAAGCTTATAAAACATATATATCAATTAAGTCAATCTTAGTGCCAAGTAAATTGTATAATATCGGACAGCATTTTGACTCAACTATATGCCATTCTTCTAACACTTGAAATATGTAATAAAATGATCACAATGCTAGAGTTAGATGTCTATAATACATGTGTAAACTATCCCACTACCGTAGGTTCCAAAGATGATATAAAATCAATATTTTTCCAACTATCTTTAGCGCTAAGAATCACACAATAACTTCCACTAAATTAGCAGCAAGAAATATCCAAATATGGTATAGGTGCTAAGCATATAAAAATCCCAAATTTTTGGTTCTAGGGCTTTCAACACTAGCTCATGAGATGGTCTATGTTATATGATATATGACATGAGTCGAGCATAGGGAACCAAATTAGATGTGCATTTATATACACAAGTTAAGCTTTACAAAGCAACTCAAGAATCAATCAAATCATATGCATTCGGTGTAAACAGTGAATAATAAACATAAAGAGCCGAATAACAAAGATTAGTTGAGCAGTAAATCAACGTAAGCTTGGAACAGTCAAAACGTGATTTTCTCCATGAGATTGAGAACAAAAGGATGGAAGACCACTAAAAACTAACTGCTTTTAGTTTTTCTACCTACCCGGCGACAACCAGGAAAACCACTCGAGTGTTAGAAAAAACTTAAGGAAGAAGGTTTTACCCGTTAACCCACACTTTACCGTTCTGATCTGTCAGAAGACAGCCAATGTTACTTTCGGATTAAAACTTGGCAGACAAAGAGGTGATGTCGTGCGGCTTTGTTTTGCACTTGAAAATCGCATGAAAAACCACAAGGAAAGGGAAACAGTTGTTTTGTGGGTTCTGACAACGGGGAGAAGAGGAAAACTACCCGTATCGTGGGTCCTAGTTTCATGAATCTTCTTCGGTAGATTCTCGACAATTTCTTGTTGAAGGACTTGAAATTTATCATTCAAGTAATTTATGTGGAACAGATAGGTTTATAACGTACAGACAAGTGTAAATGAACTTTTGAAGCCTTGTAATTTATCATTCGATTAATGAATATTGACTGTTTTGCTTTCATCCAATCTATGCTCGAATTCTAGTAAGGGGGTTAGGGGGACGTTCAAAAGTGGTTCATCAGGAATTCCATGAAGATCGTATAAAATACTCGGTAATAATATTGTGGTTATGATGGGCCGAGGATGAAGATTTATGATTTTACACATAAATAAAGACAAGCATTCATAAATGAAGATATAGAATTTTCATTCCATCATAATTCAAAGTTTTTCATTTATTTACATTTTCCAAGCCTCCCATTTGATCATTTTACTTTTCTTCTACTTTTTTCTTGAAGACAATTAGATTTCCAATTTTCTTTTAAGAATTTTACACAACATTTCTCACCAAGACCAGAATTAATAATTGGTATTTTAAATTTTTTTTTCCCTAGCTTTGACCATTAACTATTTCTTTTCTAGAGCAAAACTTTTCATGACATCAAGGCTATCTGTTGTTAGTCAGGAATTGATCTAAATTCTATATATATTTTTTTGAAGGTCTTAATATATGCTTCAAAATGGAAAAATATAAAGTTAGCATCCTCTTAGGGTTTTAGTTCTGTAGGACATCTATAAAATTATTCTTAAGTAGTTTAATATAGTTTTTTGGGATATCATCAAATCCCAAAACTTAAAAAACAAAGATTTTTGTTTAATTATCTTTTGCTTTTCCCGTTGCTTTAGGCCTTCTACTTAATGTTTTCTTAATTTTAGCCAAAATATAATGATTGGTCTTTGTTTTATAGATGTACTTTTGTAGTTAGATTAGGTTTATAGATAAATAAATATTGAAGTCGTAGGTACAAGATTAATGGCATTATAGTAATATGGAAGCTTTTCCTTTCCTTCCCTCTAATGATGCAAGCATGAGGCCCAGGTTGGCCATAATTTTCCCCAAGTGAGCCCCACACCTAGACTCTCTCTCTCTCTCTCTCTCTCCCTTCTTTGACCAAGGCTATCGTAGGGACGGCGAGACAAAGGGTGCTTCCTCCTACCAAAAGTCCAAGGCCAATCTCGAATCCCTACCCTACGATCTGCGTAACGGCTCAAGGTGTTGAATAAATATATACAAGAGATGAGAAAGCGTGAAAAGGACCTCTCAAGTGGAGGCATGTAATTTAATACAAAATACAGTACCCGAAGCAACACCGTGTTATCCTATACGCGTTAAGCCAGCGTAGTCCAAACGAATAAATAACGGTGGTGGTGGGGAAATAAGGCACGAGCTTCGCGGAAGCTTCCACCTCAAGCAGGCCTCTGCAGGCGTCGTCAAAGTCAAGATCAAAAGGGGACTCTTTCTACGCAACTCTTTCTGCCCACCTCATCATCTTTTTTACTGCTATTTACCAAAGTAACACTTTGAGATTTACAATTACTTCTTATCTGTGGGTTTTAAGATGGATCTTTGGTGAGAAACAGATCTCATAAAAAAGTACATTTTTACTAATAATCTTGAAGATTTATTATTAGTTACCATACGTAAAAATGATTAATAGGAGGATGATAAAAAGGTTGGTCTCAAAAAGTAGCTTAGAAAAAGCAATATTTGGCAACCCCAGGAAGCCCAAAGTCTACCGGACCTGGAATGGACTAGTCCCACCTCTAAACAACTAAAGAAAAGTTAAAAAAAGGAAATAGAACACGCAAGTGACGCAATGAATTCCGGAGAGAAACTCAGTCTGAACACCTGTGCTGCAGCAGCAGCAGCAGCAGCTTCCGTCAGTCGGATAACGCTGGTCAAAGGCCGTCCGGTCATCTTGTGCTCTTATTATTGCTCATGTAGAAAGAGAAACCCAAAAAAACAGATATATATATATATATATATATACACATATATGTATTTATATATATATATTATTATCTTCGTACACTACCTTTTTATCTCTGGTTCGTGAACTAAATTTAATGTGGCCTTGGAGTCCGGATGTGAGAGAGAGAGAGAAAGAGAGAGAGAGAGACCTAAAAAAGGTCCAGTTTGAGGAAGGAGAAGGTGGTGTTACATTTATGACCTGACTATTTTCTTCTTCTCCTTTCATCGATCTCTGCTTTGTGAAGCCATTGAACAAGCTTTCTGATTTTGCTTACCAAGTGTTTTTTGTCTTCTTTCTGGATGACCTGATATGCTTTGAGGTACAGATCTCTGCCATTTCCAAATCTTGACTGCTTTTCTGTTTTTCCAAATCACCCACTGGGTTTTCTCTACAAAATACCTCCAACTCTTGGGTCATGAGCTTCTCGTTGCGTTAGTTGACGAGAAAAATTCCTGGGTTTTCTTGTTTTCTTTCTTATTAACATGTTTTTCGGCCTTGTAGATCTTTGGTGGCTTGGGATTAAGTTCTGGAGCTCTGCCTTAATCGTTTTTAGCTTGCTGGGTCTCTGTGAGTCTTTGATCGGTTGGTTTTCTGTCTTCCTTCCTTCCTTCCTTTTTGGTTTTCCCCTTTTTTTCCGACGGATATCAGACACACAAAGCAACTCTTTACTTGTAGCATTTGCTGAAGTGAGGTTATCTTTCCTCAAGGGCTGTGTTAAATTAAAAATAAAAGAAAAGAAAAGAAACTGTAGAGAGATAATTTAGGCTAGAATTAATACGATCAGGTCTATATTTTCGGTTTTTGTTATGCTGACTGACATGTTGTTGTTATCTGTGATTTATCTTGGGTACGAATTTTAGAAACTGCAAGAAATATGTTTGGCTCTTTCTTCTAGATTTTGGTTTCTCTTGATCTTAATTGTCTTCAAGGAACGATATTCTTGATCTTTGCGAGTACTGGCTTTCTGCTTCGATTTCTTTTCCTTAAGAACGAATAAACAGTTTTGAAGAGTTCGTTTCATTGAGAACTGTATTCGGTATCTCCAAAAAGCAAGTTTAGATTTTCTGATTAGCTCTTAACACATGTGGTTACTTGGTTTAGTGAAGCTGAGCGAGCTTTTTGGGCAACACTGAAGAATCTCGAAAGGTTTTAACCAAATTAACATTGGTTTCAAAGACTTTATGGTCCATGCGAAGGGGACCCTTTTCTCCTTCCTACTTTTCTTTTTCTTTATTTTTTTTTTTCGCTTTGTGTGTCTTTTCTACTTTCTTCCATCTTTTTCTATCTTTTTCTTTGTTGATAAGATATTATGGCCGGAACTGACACACCTCTGCCTTTCAGGGCAGCTGTGTGCGCATGATAAGCGGAATGTGATTTATCAGGAAGTTTGGTGAGAGGTATTTGATTGTTCTGGTAGTGTGATCCACCTCTAGGATGTCTTTCCGCAGCATAGTTCGTGATGTGAGGGATGGCTTTGGGAGCCTATCCAGACGGGGGTTTGAAGTCAGGCTGAGTGGCCATAATAGAGGCAAATCTCATGGTTCACTACATGATTCGCATGATCAGCCTGTCATTGTTCAGAATAGTCGTTGGGCTAGCCTACCACCAGAGCTGCTGTATGATGTGATTAGAAGGTTGGAAGAAAGCGAGAGTACATGGCCTGCTCGTAAGCATGTTGTTGCATGTGCAGCAGTTTGCCGTTCTTGGAGGACCATGTGCAAAGAAATTGTCAAGAGTCCTGAATTCTGTGGCAAGCTTACCTTCCCAGTGTCCCTGAAGCAGGTTAGTTCTTTGCATCATTTTTTATTTTGCAGACTAAAATGTCTGCCATGTTTATTTGCGAAGTTCCTATTCATGATAAAGATAGGACTAGAGTGTTCCTGACTTGTTATTCTTGTTTGAACTTTTAGCCTGGGCCGCATGATGGAGCTATCCAGTGCTTCATAAAAAGGGATAAATCAAATTTAACATACCACCTTTTTCTATGTCTTAGCCCTGGTGAGTATCCTTTCTAATTGTTAAGTTGTCTTCATTTTCGTTGTTCACTTTGTTAGTTTTTAGTTACCACAAATAAAAAAATGAATATACCTTGTCGAGGGCCAGTCAGTGAGGGCAAATTAAATCAGTTAATTGATTGGAATAATTTTAAATGTGCCATGGCATCAAGGATTGTTGTGGCCAGCAATGCTCTCACCTCATTCATGAGAAGAGTAGAGTTGGAATGTGAACTTCTATAGTGTTTCTTCTGTTGGTCCATTGGACCATTTTAAAGATTTTATTACATGTTTCTATATTATTCTATTCTACTGCCTTTATGTAATCTGTCATTTTTGTTTATTTAGTTGTTATTTGGTCATGTATTATTCAGTTTCAGTGACCTGAAACAGCTTGTCCGTACTTGTTTCCCTGAATAACTGGTACATTTATTTTGTGACACTACTCGCAGCTTTGCTGGTTGAAAATGGAAAATTCCTGCTTTCTGCGAGGAGGACTCGAAGAACCACTTGCACTGAATATGTTATTTCTATGGATGCTGATAACATTTCGAGATCAAGTAGCACATATATTGGAAAACTCAGGTATTTGTGGGAGATTCATGAGTTAATTTATTTTGTCTCCTTCAAATTTATTTTGTCTGCTTTGAAAAGTGTGCTGAATGCACATCAAGGGAGAATAGACACAGTGAAATCTGCTAGTCAGTGGAAGTATTTTTTTTTGTTGTTGTCAGAGTCTTTAAGTTAAATTTTGTTTAGTGGTGTATCAATTTATTAGTGCTGTGAGGCTCTGTAATTTCTTGTTTGGTTATTATTTAGTAATCTTAAGATTAGAAAGTATTTTTCGTGCTTAATGTGTGTAACAAATTCATGTCCCATCGAAGATCATTTGCATGTAATCTATTAGGGAATGACTTGTGTATTTTCAGACATAAGGATTAGAACTTGTACTTTTAAAGATGAGGTAGTCCTTAACTTTTCATCATTTTGATATTTCTGGGCATGGAGGATATGGGAAGACAGTGGAATTTAACTGTGAATTGTGAATATACTCACTAGATTGAGTGTTATTAAGTGGTGTAACATTTACAAAAGTACCATTAAGTGAAGCATAACTCTAAGATGTTATTTGTTTTCTTGAAAATTTTGATTTGTTGAGTTATAAGGGGATGTTTGAATCATGCAAGTGTCCATAATCTATACTGTAGTTAAACACAGATGAAATCCCTAATTCCCAAATTTTGGTTACAATTTTATTGACTTTCTGTACCAAAAGGTTCGTGTCCTAACCATATTCATCTTCTACTAACTTTTGCAAAGCTATAGCATTCTTCCCTAGTTTGGATAAATTTATTAATACTAGATGGGCTCAGCTCCCATGTGGAGGGGTCTTTGTGGGCTACGTGAACATTTAAGCAGCTTGGGTCAACTTTAAGGGATGGCTTCCCTTCAAGAATAGTCTTCTCCTTAATATTTTGAAAGAATATTTACCATATTAGGATGCTATTGATGTTTCTTATTAGAGAAACATTTATGGCACATCATTAACAACATGATATATTCTCCTAATGGAGAACTGGCTAATGGCATCCTTTAAAGATGCATTCAAATTAACACTGTTTTTTGCTTTTCATGGGCTTGGGCACCATGGACCAGGCTGTTATGTGGCTTGCCGGTCATAGATTGCCTGAGCTTCTGTTGTACATAAGGTTTGGTAATAAGTACCTGGGTTCAAACCATGCTTGATCGATTCTCATTGGTCATTGTATCTCTTTATGTTTGTGTACACCTATCCTTATGTCATACTTTCACACTTGTTCACTTTTCCTTTGTTGTATTACATCTTGCACAAAAGTTTTTTTTGCTACCAGATTTATGCTTTATTGTAAATCTGCTGGAGGCTTGAATAGTTCCTATTTACTTGTTTGCTATTATTCCTTTTCAATTGTAATTTACTGGATAAACATTAAGTATTCACTTCTGCTTCGTGGTCTAGGTCAAACTTTCTCGGCACACGATTCATAATATATGATACACAGCCTCCGTATACTTCTTCACATGTTCTACCCCCAGGGCGAACAAGCCGAAGGTTTTACTCCAAAAAGGTCTCCCCAAAGGTTCCAACAGGCAGCTACAACATTGCTCAGATAACATACGAACTAAATGTCTTAGGCACACGGGGGCCACGAAGGATGCATTGCATTATGCATTCAATTCCAGCCGCAGCACTTGATGCAGGTGGCACTGTCCCTGGCCAACCAGAGATTATTCCCCGCTCTCTTGAGGACTCATTCCGGAGCATCTCCTTCTCAAAGTCTCTTGATCACTCTGTAGAATTTAGCAGTGCCCGATTTTCTGAAATTGGTATGCCCCGTGAAGACGATGAGGAAGGCAAACTTAGACCTTTGATACTGAAGAACAAGCCCCCCAGATGGCATGAACAGTTACAGTGTTGGTGCTTAAACTTCCGTGGGCGGGTGACTGTTGCATCAGTTAAAAACTTTCAGTTGATTGCTGCTACACAGCCCGCTGCTGGTGCACCAACACCCTCGCAGCCAGCTCCCCAAGATTATGATAAGATAATTCTGCAGTTTGGTAAAGTTGGTAAGGATATGTTCACCATGGATTATCGCTATCCACTGTCTGCATTTCAGGCTTTTGCAATTTGCTTGAGCAGCTTCGATACCAAATTGGCTTGTGAATAGAAAAAGCATAAAAGGAAGGGCAGTAAAAAAGAACAGTGTAATGACACAATCTTTTTCTCCGTTTCTCTTTTGCTTTTCATCTTTCCCCTTTCTCTCTTTCTTTATCTTTTCCTTCCGGTGTCTTTAGGGTAGGAAATTGCTGCTAATGTTATTGTAATTTGTAATTGTGGTGCTGTCCTGATAACTAGGCTTACAGCGGTGTGAACTAAAAGAATTATCAGTGCCTTTATCTGTTTCATTCTCAGTTAAAGCCATGGCGTAGGTGTAATTCGTCTGAATGCGTCCGTTCCTTGTCTGGTGCTGTTGGTCTAGGGTCCTCCTAAAGCTGGACAAAAAAGCTTTTTTGGCTCTCCACTTCTTCCCATGGAAGTAACTAAGTGCGACTGCAAGGTGTAAATAAATGAATTTGTGAGCATTTGTATATGTAATGTGGTCAAGGATTCTGTGATACTCAGCAGTCAGTCTTCCTTCTTCTGCTGCACTACCAGCTGCTTGTGCTCTCTCTCTTTTCCTGGTACCTGATCCATAGCACCTAATTGATGTTTCTTATAAAATTGCCCATGACTTGAATTAATAGAATAGAAGGTGACGGCCACGCAATCGGAGTAACCTGTGTCTCTTCCTCCGAGGACCACCTGCCTTGCTCTGGGAGTTGTTTATCTTGGAATTTGATCGTGGGACACTACTGGAATCGATGCCTCCACAAAAATTACTTTTTATTGTTTTTTATGTTCAACAAAACTTAGGATTAACCCTTATTTTCCCCTAAAGCACTTGTTCCATTTGTGGAAATGATAATCCCGGAATGCCAAATTAGGTGTACACTCGGAGGTTAAAAATGAGTGCTGAGAAGAGAAAAATACTTGCTTGAATCTTTGTGTGAATGAGTTTATTTTATGAGATATTCTTAAAGGGAAATATGACAAATATAACTTTTACACTTTTAATGTGGATATTAACTATTAAGAATGATATGGAAAGTGTTCAATATTTTCTAAATTCTATTTGGAAGTAGTGTTTAAAATGAAATATTCATTTCTTGATAATTTTTCATTTTTTGTTAAGTAAATGGGTTGCTAACTGAGCTATATGCCTATTGAGACTTTTTATTAGTTGCTATGTAAGTATTAGAATTCAGACTTAAAAGAGTTGACGTAGTCCATATTAATTATCAAGAGATTCCTTTTATATGATCCATTGCAGCTCTTGTATTATGTTTTTAGAACCTTAAATATTATACTGAGGTCCAAAACCGTTACTAGAAGGTACCATTTACATTACAGACAAGGTTGCCGGGAATGTTGATAACCTGTCTCTTATTGCATCATATTGGAATCTTTAGGTACAATTTATATGGTACCTTTGCGTTGGGACTGCTATATATGTAAGAATGCTATTTTGGACTTCTATTTTGGGGGTCCTGGGGATTCTAATTTCAAGATAGCAGTATAAAAACACTGATAGAAGGCAGTGTTTGTCGCATCCAGACATGCATTGTCGGACATAATTTAGTCCCTGTCTTGAGTTCCATCAGTGGTCGGATGTGATTATTCCGTTGTGAGAGCAAGAATCCTTCGCAATTTTGCTTTCAGGGGTATATATATAGGCGATGATTACAAGTTGCAAATCCGAAAGAAAATAGACGGTCGTGTTGGGAATATTGAACAGATCAGCAAACATTCGGCGCATTATTCTAAGTATTTTCGTCATCAAGCGATTACCCTTTTCCTTATTCCAAATTTAGGGTCTTGACTCTCTAGGGTCGACCAAGGCGAGGGGCTCAGCTCCTTCGCTTGGTTTTCAAGCCGGTTGTAATAGTCGCTCTGTTTGTAATATGCCTTTCTTTCTTCACACGAAGCTCTCGATATACTATCGCGCCTAAGTTTTTGGTTCTTCATACATTATTTTTATCTGACTACCTTTTCAGAAACATTCTTCTATGTGAAGTAAGGTATACGGACTTTGTGTCCGATTTTCAATTCGGTTTCCGTCAGACTATCTGGAATTCGATCTTCTTGATCTGGGTTTTACGAATCTCCGTTTCTGGGTATTCTGAATTTTTAAGTTGGCGGTTTTGAGTTGGAAGAACGGGTTGAACTCAGGCCGGGTTTTGAAAATTCTCATATTTGGGATCTATCTTTGACAATACTGGTTCTGTTTCCAGGTGCGTTTGTTTTGGTTTATGTTACTTTATTGAGATTTACTTTTGCTGGAGAATACACGAGTTTTCTGGATTTGGGGTCGTAGAACTCTCCTCATTTAGGTTCTCAGATCTTGTTGACTCATGGAGGTGGTTTGAAAGTTGTGGATTTTGGTTCTGGATTGAGAAACGAATCCAAATTTCAGATAGGGTTCTTTTAGGTTTGTGGTCTTTAGATGATAATTTTGTCTAAAATTCAGATGGGGTTCTCTCGATGTTGTGGTTGCATGTAATGTTGTTGACTTTAGCTGAATTACTGACAGGATTCTGTTGATTTTGGGGTTCGCGGTCTTCAGTTTCCTGGGTTTTTTTTTTTTTTTTTTTTTTTTAATCTTTTGAATCTTGTGACAACGCCCTCCACTGATAACTAGGGTTCTTCTTCATCTTAGACCTCATCTGGTAAATCAATGTGGAGTTTAAAGCGAGAGCAGGTTCATTCCATGGAAGCTAATCATGAATTAAGTGCCATGGAAATTGAGCTTGATTTGTTCCAAAAACAAGTTACAGACCGTTTTCATGACCTGTCAGCTGTTGGCGCTGATGATTTGCTCTCGATCGCATGGATACGAAAGCTTTTAGATGTTTTTGTCAGCTGCCTGGAGGAATTTAGAGTTATATTGGTAAACAACAAAGAATGGGTCTCTAAACCACCTTTGGATCGATTGGTTACTGAATTCTTTGAAAGAAGTATAAAGGCGCTTGATATTTGCAATTCAGCTCGTGATGGGATTGAGAAGATACGTTTGTGGCAGAAACATTTGGAGATTGTTTTGTGTGCTTTGGAATCTCCCCAGAGGGCATGGGGTGAAGGCCAGTTTCGTCGAGCAAGAAAGGCTTTGATGGATCTGGCGCTTACAATGCTTGATGAGAAAGAATCTGGCTCAATATTTTCACAACGGAACCGTTCCTTTGGGCGTCATAACACTGGCAAGGATCATCATCGTCGTCATCACTCTTCTGGGCATTCTCGTTCTCTTTCATGGAGTGTATCTCATTCTTGGTCTGCAGCAAAGCAACTCCAGTCAATCGCAAGCAACTTGAACCCACCTCGTGCAAATGAGGTTGCAGCTTCAAATGGGCTTGCAGTCCCTGTTTTCACCATCAGCTCGCTGCTCATGTTTGTTTTATGGGTTCTCGTTGCTGCAATTCCATGTCAGGACCGGGGAGTCAATGTCCATTTTTCAATCGCACGGCAATTCTCGTGGGCCACTTCTCTGCACACACTTCAGGAGCGAATCATAGAGGTATCCAGGAAGCGAGAGCGCCGGAGTTCTAGTGGGTTGTTGAAAGAGATTTATCAAGTAGAGAGATGTGCACGCCACTTGACTGACTTGGTGGATACTGTTCAGTTTCCGCTGGCAGAGGAACAGAAAGATGAAGTTGAGCATGGGGTGCAGGAGTTGGTGCTGATTTGTGAAGAGTTCAAGAATGTATTGGATCCGTTGGAGCGCCAAGTGAGCCAAGTGTTCCGTAGGATTATGAATTGCCGAACCGAGGGTCTTGATTTATTGAGTAAAGCAAACAGTTTGGGGTAACTGAGATTGATCAATTGCTAGGGAACC
The DNA here is from genome assembly GCA_028551485.1 of Casuarina cunninghamiana. NCBI lineage: Eukaryota > Viridiplantae > Streptophyta > Magnoliopsida > Fagales > Casuarinaceae > Casuarina > Casuarina cunninghamiana. The sequence continues at coordinate 14,186,464 of CM052371.1, forward strand.
CATAATGCTAATTTAAGGATATTGGTGCCTTCTATGTTGCTTGTCTTCTGCAAGGAGGAAAAATGAGTACAGTTGCTGAGCAACAATAAACAGTTAAGCAGGTAGGTTTCATGTATTTATCTTTATACTTTCTGTAAAGAAGATTGTCTTTGTCTCAGATTCTTTGCTGCTGCTTTATGGCTTGTTTTAATACAGCCCCATTTTTATTGCTTCTCTGGGCAACTCATTTCCCTTTGAAAAGTGTATATGTTGGGCTTCTTGTACTATTTTTGTAATGTACTTTTCATGTTAGGAATACATACCTGAAGTTGTCTTTTAACTAGCCTCTGCCTTTCTGTTTGTTACACTTAAGCAGTAAAAGAAGGTGCCTGATTTTACAACAGATCTCTCCAGTAGTGTTGAGGGGAAGTTGGTTGGGTATTTAAAGAAAGAAAATGATGTTGTACATGGTGGATGAGGAAGAGGGGGCTTTTCTATTGCCTTATTTTGAACCTTTGAAGTTTTGGGAGCGCCTAACAAGTTTTTCTGTAAGGTTTCAGTGCAACAATACTATGGGGCAATATACTTAATTGGTCTCTTAACCTTTTCTCTTCGGCTTATCTGGATGCTTTGGTTAGCTTTCAGTTAGGCTCGTTCAGTTCAGTCCAGTCCCAGTCCCAGTCCCATTGCAAGAAGCCATAAGGTTGAAGAAACCCATCAAGCAATTCGTTCTCAATTTGGTGAGCAGATTAGCTTCCAAACTTGAAATCATCGCCTATTCCTGTTGGATTAATTGGGGTTGATTCACGGTCTTATGCTGGACCAATTTGAATTGGTCCAAAATAGGCTGCATTACACATCAAAACATCAGTGTCACGAGAACATAAAGGTGTGCAGCATCACAAGTCAACTACCTCGACAATGTTGTTTTAGTTAGGGAATAAATACGACGGATGTCGTTGAGAAAGATATCGGGCAAGACAGATTTCCTCGACTCTCTCTCCCTTCCAAACCAGGAAAAATCCTAGAGAATCCAGCTAGAAATCACTCAACATAGCCATTTGATTGAAGAGATATTTTGGAAGGATTTAGCGCATTCATCTGCAAAGATATTGTATCCATCGATTTCAAGACAAACCTTTGAAAATCATTGAGCAACAAAATGGAGGATCCCAACTTTCAGAATCTCACTTCGCTCAAAAAGCTTCGATGAATTTGTTCCCTTTTCATTGTATTTGATTTCTTAATACTAATTCTATCCTTTTCTTCAATCCTTCTGTTAATTTGAAGTGTAAAATTAATCCTAGGGTTTGCTATTATTTCACATGAGATTATTTGGGAATTAATTGATTGCTTATTTATAAACTATAATGGAGTTACTACTTGATTGTGTGACTCTATTCATATACAATTTGCATAAAATCTCAGTAAAGAAATTATATATAATTATATAATTGTGGGATTGAGAATCCCATCCATATTCATAGTTATTTTTAAGAGAAGGCCTTAATAGATAAACTAAACAAGATGAAATGAAGTAAGCACCAAATAGTGAACCCAACCACATTCCGAATTTTTGTACCCTAGTTTTCTCTTTGTTGTCTACTCATGTTTTATTGTTTTGATTTTTTATTTGAATTTAGTTGATTGCAAAAGAAACATATTGAAATAAGTAATAGTTAATTGAAATCATAAAATCAAAAATTAGTAAGTTACCTATTTCAACCCCCTTCTTAGGTAATTAGGGACCTTTCAACGGGCATTAGAGTAAACACTAGTTACATTAATTAGAAATCAAACCTCTCCTATAGATCATGACAAGTAGCATGGCAATGGTTTTTAATTTTCAATAAGCCACCAATTTTTTATGGCACAAATAATAGTTAATTGAAAAATGTGATGAAAATATAAAATCTTGTATCTTGGATGATTTTCAGTATGGAGATTCAAATATCTAAGGAAAAACCTCAATTTTAGAGTGAACAAGTGTCCAAAGAAATAGGTCAAAATGGTAGAGCCATGACATTGATTTATTGTGCTTTAGCTAATATCAAATATAATAGAATCTCACGTGCAAAACTATATAAAAGAAATGTGGGTTAATTGGAAGTTATACACAAAGGGACTCAAAAAGTTAGAAAGTCCAAATTAGTACACTTATTCATAAAGATGAATTGTTCATGAAGAAACTTGCTAACAATAGATCTAGTATATTCATTAGATTTTCTAATATTATTACTAAACTTGCTTCGTTGGTTGACCACTATGAGAATAAGAAATTGGTTAAGAAAATATTATATTGTCAAGAAATTGGCTAAGAAAATATTATGTTGTCTAGATAAAGTGTGAGATCCTAAGAAATAGCCATAGAAGAAACTTATGATTTAAACAAGCTATGAGTGGATGAATTTATAAAGTTCATTATAGACTCATGAATGCGAATGAATAGAGAAATCAATTAAATCTGATAAGAACGTTGCTTTTAAGGCTTCCGTGATTGAAGACAATTTAGATGAGGATGTAGTCTTGCTAGAAAATTTAGATAATTCTGTAGGAAAGATAAAGGAAGAAATAAGAATAATTGTAAAAGAAAAAAAACCTTCTAATAAAGTTTCCTACGAGCGTAAGAAACCATGCCATGCTCGTTGGTATTGCCCTTTAAGAATCAAGAATAGAATGGAAAAAAAAAGAGCCAATGGCGGCTACATGGGATAATAGTTCATCTTTGTTAAAATTAGAATCAACCAGTAAGGGAAAAATAGTAATTTACAAAATGTCAAAAGACAAGTTGATTATAAAATGTTAAAAGACATAATGGTTTTAAAAAGGAATTTGGATCATCTTCTAATCACTATAAATACACCAACCAATTATACTTCAAAATTATTGTATTTCAACATATTTCTCTCAAAGTTCTTGTCTTTGTTTTTGTTGGAATATATTTTGATGATGACAAATAGAAAATTATGACATGAAAATATTATAATATTAAAATTGTAATGTTGAACCATTTTGGAGGAAAATGGGTAAATTAATGTGTGAAGCCCAAGTCAATTCGTGTGACCTAGAATAGCAAAGCCTAAGCATGCGTTTAGCCCGCTCAATTTTGTACACAACATCAAGTGCGACCCGATCCATCGTGCATCACGTGAGACCCAGGACAGCACCTAGACCCAGCAGTCTTCACGCAACCCAACCTAGTGCGAACCAGACCCATGAGCCCTCGATCCAAAAGGCTTGGACGAGACCCAGAGATTCGCACCCACGACCCGCAGTTCAGGTGCACGACCCACATAAGTAAGCGTGACCCCGAATTGCAAAGATTACCTGCTCCAGTAACCCAGAAACCGTTTGATCCGCTCGACGCTGCCCACGACCCACCGCTCAAATTGGCCACCGATAACAACTCCTGTGACAACTGAAATTACATAATTCTAAAGGCATCAAAGAGGGGAACAATTATGTGAAGAAAATTCTGTGCTCGCTCACTTGAAGAAGATCAAATCAAGACAATCCAAGGTGTTCTTCGCGACCCATTAACCTGAGTGATTGAAAGAGCAATTGGCAGAAGATTAAAATGTTTAAAAAGCAAAAATCATGGGGGTTTGTTAAGTAAGAAGTTGATCTATTGATCTGTGAAGTATCCACAAAAATTTGTTTCAAGATTAAAGAAGATTGACGAAGAATCTAATGAAACCCGAAAGTCTGACCCATGACCTATTTTGCCTCCCCGAAACTTTAAATAATTAACTTAAAACCTAGATGAAACGGTAGCATTTTGAACGGGATTGAGATAGAAAGCCCGTCCCTTTTCCCTTCTCATGGTGTTCAAAAACAGGCAGAAAATGAGGAAAGAGATAGCTCAAACAAAAAGAAGATGTGATCTTAGTTCAAAGGTTTTAAAATGACTGTTTTGAAGAGAAATGTTAGTTTATTTGATGCTATTTAAGAATAGAAAGCTTATTGAAAAAAATGAGAACGAACATCAAAGAAAGTAAGCTTTCTTTCAAGAAACTCACATTCTATTCTCAAGCTCTTCCAACTTACGAATTGATTTCTCGTTGGATAGTTATATTTTGAGTCTACTGCTTTTATATAATTGTTAGAAAATCACATTATATTTCAATACATATTATTATTGAGTTGATTTTCTGCAAGTGAATAAAGTTAGGATGTAAATGAAGTTTGAGGCTTTTGTCAAATTATTATGTATTAGTTTTTTGGCACTTGTTTGAAGCATCTCAATTGTATATTGCATATCTTGTAGAAGCAAAGTTCAAAATATATAATATTGGAGTGAGAACTTATAACCGGAGTTAGGAGATTGGTTATTTCTTGTAAGGAATTAGATATCATTTGTAATAAATTGATAAATTGATTGGAAAACTGACTTTAACAAGTTGTTAGAGTGAGGTGGAGTAAGTACCAAGGTGGCTTAGGTTTTTGTTTTTGTGTGACTGTGATTTGTGTGAGTATATTACTTACTGTCATATAATTACTAATTGCTTCATATGGCAAAAATGAAAAAGACAAAAGAAGTTTTGAAAACCTAATTCACCCCCTCTTAGGTTACTATAAGATCCAATAGTTTTTATGTATTATGTCTTTTTTTATGAAGCAATTTTATCCACAAATTCTACTAGATTTCATGGAAATCATTGTTTTAAAATGATAGTCTTGCCAATTGACAAAACTCACTTATTCAACTACCTATTTTTTTGCCACTATTATCTACAACTTAGATTGCTAAGCAAATACCAGTCTCTTAAAGACAATTCTTGTCCTCTAATAAGCTTATATAACACCTTGTTGAGCCCACATGAATAGGTTTTGAATTATCCCTAGCCCACGATTCCCAAAAAAGAAATTAGCCATTTCTAAAGATTTTAAAACCTAACTAGCCAAAAAATAAATTGGTTGTTCAAAAAAATATTTTGAGGCAACAATACAATATTTTTAATAATTAAATGCCTTATTTCAAAACATTGTTGTATATCTTCATTATGCATTACTATTATTCTTTTATATGAATACACAGCATGAAATGATTGTGGTATCACTTAGAAAAATACCTAAGTGAGCCATGGTGGTGATTTTGAAATGAATAAACATCATACAACTAAAACAACTTAAGCATACTTTTATATTGCAATGAAACATAAGGTACTATGTGCGGCAAGAAATAATACTAATAAAATTTTGTATGATCATGATTTATGATTTACTAACATCATGTATGCTTATTGAAAGTTGGATGTTGTTTTGTTAAATACTTTCATGACTTTCTATTCTTAACAAAATTAGATCCTAAATGATCAAAATTGTATATAGTATGTACATTTGGTAGAAGTTGTTGACACGTGTGGGAAGTATGTTTTCCATTTGTGTGTCAAGTATGGTATATAGGTTATTACGAAAATAAATATTGTATGATGAATAATGTGCTGAAATTGATAAACATTCTTCTAATTATTCATCATTGGAGCATGATATGATGATAAGGGAGCATGGAATGAAATTTTTGCATATAAGATTGGTACACTTTAGAAAGGTTTTTCCTTCCTTAAGTTGATATCTTTTTTCTTAACTTCAAATGGTAAACTTTCCAAGATAAGAAGACCATAATGAACATCATTCCTATAAGATTGTAACATGCTTGAATGAGAAGAACTTGATTCTTCCTTATATATATTGTGAGATGCATAAGATTTGTGTAGTAATATATTCTTGAGAATTCAAAGCATTAGTTGCATGATTAAAGGAGAAGGTATGGAATTTTTTGAAATATATTTTACTACACTAACATATATATGCAAATTAGCACATGAATGTAAAGTCAAATATTATCAAAGAAAGTGCTTGCTGGATCATTAAAGATTAGATGATCTTGATTATTGGAAATGGTTATCTTTGTCAACAATGATCAATAATGTAAAATATGAAATATACATGACCAAAGAGTATGTTACATTGGGTATCACTTATTGAAAACATTAAATTGTTATCTATTTTTGTATTTCACTTATTTCATGGTTAAATTGAACTATTCTTGATGGGTAGCTTTCTTCAAATTTATACATCTTAAGATACATAAGCCAAATGAATATAAGATATATTCTTCATACCCTTCCTTATTTTTGATGTTGTTAAAAAGGAAAATAAATGCATACCAAGTTTCCCTATTTGTTTTTGAACTCCATATACATTACATACATTAAGCGAGACTAAGTTTAATTTAAACACGAATATAAATAAAGGCAAAATTCAAAAGCCATGCAAACATTGAAACTAAATTAATATAGATAAAGGCATTATTACATGATCTTTATGTGCCTTCACATCACCCTCCGACTCTTTAGTGTGAACTTGTTTGCTTTATATATCACTTAAAATCCTATCTTTCATGCAAAGACAAAGCATGTCAAGATTAATTTCTATTTCATCTGAGTGCGAATAAAGTCCAAGAAGTTAAATATTTATTTCATTTCTTCTATTAATAAATTAGTGAATGTATGCACCAAAGGCCTTTTTATTATGAGAGTAAAAAACTCTTCATCTTACAATTTGTACTAACCCATTAGGTTGTGAAGGATATTAAAATCAAAATCAACTAGTAAGGTAAATAGTGATTTGTCTAGTTGGTTACAAAATGTCAAAAGATACATTGGTTACAAAATGTCAAAAGATATGACAATGACAAAATATCAAAAGACATGACGGTGACAAAATGTCAAAAGACACGATGGTTACAAAATGCAAAAATATGTTATGGTTTTAAAAGAAATTTTGGATCATCTTTTGATCATTGTAAATAGGCTACTCAATGTACTTCAAAATCATTGATTTTAATATATTTCACTTAAAGTTCTTCTCTCTGTTTTCAAGTATTATTTGATTTTCATGAAGCAATTTTTTCCACAATTTCTACAAGATTTCATGGAAATCCTTGTTTTAACAATCTTAAAGTAAAATGAAGAAGTGGCAAATGTTTGCATTAGGGCCAAACTCAAAAAGGTTGAAAATAAGGTAAATGATTCTTCTCCATGCTATTCATTTGATAAATTACAAGGTGCTTTTAATGAATTAGCTAATGCCTTAGAAAATAAAAGATTGATTAATGTTTCATTAAAAGAAAAATGTAAGAAATTAAAATGCAAAATTGAGTCATTAGAAGAAGATAAAATAAAATTATTGCATTATGAAAGTATTGAATGAAAATAAGCAGTTAGTAGGTGATCTAATGGATCACAAAATTTGGTAAAAATTTCACAATTGAAAGCAAAATAACTAATTGTATCATTGATTTACACCTGGAAATTTATGGTAAACTAGGCTAGGTTTTAAATCTAAAATAAATAATAAAATGTTTAGCAACATGTGTATTAATAGGGCCAAAAATAAAAAGGGAAGATCTTGTTGGTTACTTGAAATAGTGCAACTTTTTAAGTTTCATAGCAATAACAAAAAAAAAAATGTCCAATTAAATTAAGAAGAACATATAGAATAAAAACAAGATGAAAAAGAAAACAAAATATTTTGACTAACTCAAGTGAACGCAATCAAACTTGGGGACCAAAGTGAGAGAGATCAGATTTTGTTGTCGGAGGAAGCATAAGCTGAGAAACTAAACAAAGGGGAGTATGTAAGTTGGCTCCCAAACAATGGTTGTTCCAAGCACATAACCCACTTTGATCATGACCTATTTTTTTACTTTTATTCAAAGTAGGTAAGGTTTCCTTTGTAAACACAAAATGTGACACTAAAGGAACTGGTAGATTACGAACATCCTCTACTATGTTAATAACTGAGGTAGTGGATGGTTTACAAAATAGTTAGTGAGTGTAAGCTAACTGTGTGATAATGTATATAAAGTTTTTTTTTTAGGCACTATATTGCAAAATAGTTATCAAAGATAAAAGATCAAGTTGTATGTTAAAAGAATAAATCTACAAACCAATGTTAGTTTATTGGTAGGTAATAATTTCATATTGTTAAAGAATATAATATGAATTTTGATTAAATGAAAAAAGATTTCACCAACTCTAAGTAAGCATTTGGGTTAAAAAATAGACTTCTCATAATAGTCTCAAACCTCAAATTCATTCTTATTCTTAATACTCTTATAAGCTTCCATTGATTTAAGTTCATATATTTGCCCTATGTAATGCATTGAGCTGATTATTGACTTAATATGGGGAAAGAATGTATTAGGATATAATGTGGATACTGATCATATATTACTAAAGAATATTATAAAAATATTAATTAAATAAAATGAGGTTCCATTAACGCTCAAGGCTGTTTCTAGTCTAGATAATTAACCTTTTAACAATCATCACCATAAACAACGAAATGTGATCCTGATCAGGATACTTTTATTGAGGACTACATTTCAGATGATTGGAATACACATGGATAACACCTTTCCTTCTTTCTCAAATATGCCTTCATTCAAGACCTTCATCGTGTGCTCAAAAGATAGAATAGAAAATAACAGAATGTGAAGTTTAGTAGATGATCTGTGGGCAACAACAGCCTCCTTTCTTCGGAGAATTCTATCCAAATTTGGCTTCGATCTCAGAATCTGCATATTGACACAAAAGGAACACTGATTCAGTCTGGCCCATTAAGTTGATTTCAAATAAGCAACTGCCGTATCGACTTGGAATGACATAAAGGAAATGCCTGAAACTTTGACCAAAGCAAAAAAGTGCTGAGGAGATAAGGCTTTCCAGTGACGTTACCTGGACCGCATTTAATTTGGCACTTCCTCTCACAGCGTTGCATAAGCCTTGCTGCATAATACAGAAAGAAAGAAATATATGAACATTGAAAAACAGAAGAAGCACAGCCATTTCCTCCTTTTTATTTTATTTTATTTTATTTAGGGGCAGAACTCTTCAGTAAAAAGCGAGAGAATAGTTCACTCTGTACATACTGCATGGCTCCATACAGCAATTTCCTGTAGCCAGTCGATTCTAATAATAGATCTTTAGCTTGCAATTTGTTTTTCTGGTAATTATGTTCTTATTTATACGATAGTTAAACAGTTTTACTAGTTGAAATTAATCATAAATCCTCACGTGGGTCATGGTAAGAATGTCCGTGAATACCAAATATAAAAAACAAATTGCAAGCCTTCATCTTTCATGGTTTTGCAAATGCCAATTTTAAGCCAAAAGAAGAAGAATCAGGATGACACCCATGTCTATTGCACCATGGCAAAACTGACAAAATAAGAAAGAAGAAGAAGAAGAGGAAGAAAGCACTTACTGTCGCTTTGAACGCAGGCAGTGGAGCACTGGTCGTTGCAGTCGGGATCTAAGGATTCAACACTCTCCATATGTGAAACGACAAGGCATAGAACCAGCACTGCGACAATGATCTTCTTCGTCGAATTCATCTTCTTCCCCACTCCCTCTTCCCTGTTTCCTTTTCTGAGTTTACTTTAAGCGATTGGGGATCTCATTTCACACCTTCTTTATAGGGGCAATTGTGAAAGTAATACCCATTACCTCTTCAAGAAACTACGAAAAGGCCATTTGACCGAAGCCATTAAATCCTGTCTGCCATTGCTTGCCAAAGCGTTTTAGGCAGCCGCCCACTTTGAATTCCTCGAAAAAGTTCATGGTCATCCGCTTCGGGATTACTCCTGTGCTACGCGGCGACTTTCAAAAAACACATGCCACGCATGTGGTCCAAGAATAATTTGTCAAATATATATATATATTTAAATGAAATGCTGTGATTTATAATGCACCGAGATTTAACCCTCATATGCAATGCTAGGTGAAGTTCTGAAGAATGCAATTCATAAAAATGTGATTATATTGTATCTATTATCCATCTTTATACATAATTAAAAAAAATTCTTTGTAAATTTCGTTAACATGACTATAGCTGTTTTTTTTTTCTTTATTTGGAAAAAGAATTGAATGCATATTTCATATAAAAAGTGTTGTAAATTTGGGTCTTACGTTTGTAAAATTAAAAAATAATTTTTTAATGAAAAGAAATGTGAAACGCCTTCAACTATTCTGTTAATACTTTCCTTTAACTTAGTACCATTAATCTCTCTCTTGATCATTATTTATATTTATATGTGTTGTGATTTGCAGTGAATGCTTACTTCAATTAAGTCAATTCACGATATGCACTAGCTCAAAGCCTGGAAGTTTTAAAAAATTTACTAAGATAAAAGAAAAAAAATTCAAACCACCATTCCCCCATTCCACCTCCTTTCTTTGGTTAGTTTCAATTATCTTTTCCACACCCAGAAAAATTGTGATAGTCCTGTGCGCTCAATACCTCAACTGGACCCACGATAATCCAAAACACGGTTTAATTTTACTAAGAAATACAGCCAAACGATGATCCCCAAATTTCCTGAAATCACTTGAGGAACTCGTAAAATCAGCTGCTAAAATCTTTTGCTTTTATTCTGTTACGTGCCTTGACTCTGAGAACGAGTAAAGAGGACGTCAGGACTGAAACACTGGATCAAAATTTTCTAACTAAAGTTTGGCTCGATACTTTTTACTTATTTTAAAAGGTTTAATAACTCAGTTCATAGTAATTTTAATAACTGCTGAGCTAATTGCGCGTTGACAAACAAGTATGTTTAAAGGAACACCGGCAAAAATATTCAAATGATGATGCACTTCTTCTCACGTTAAGGATCCCGCTTACTTCGGGTCTCCAAGTCCCATCAGCTCAGAGAGTTGAGATCCGTCCCTCACGTTCAACTTCCTTTCCCCTTCAGCTTTCCTCCTCCTGCCCCATGTTGCAGTTGAGTAGTTTCTCTTCCCACTTCAGCTTTTCACGTCCTCCCATGTTACCAAGTGGATCAGCCCGCTTTCCCAAATTCAGTCTCCCTTCTCCCATCTCGATGAAAGGGGCCTGCTGTGCGAGGTTTTTACACGCCATTCCGAAGGTTCATATTTGCGACGAATTCTCATTTTAGTCAAGCTTTCCCACGTAGCGTATAATGGGGAAGGACCTTATCAGTGAATTAGTGTCTTCTCTATCTTTTACTTTACTCTTCTATCCAATACCCACTTGAGTTATGGTTCTTTTTTTTTTTTTTTTTTCGCTATGAAATTGGGAGGTTTGATTGCTCCTTAGTAGTCTTTCTTACAGATCTCTTTAGAAAAGAAACATGGAAGACCAAATGTATTTTACTGTCCTTTGGTAATTTCAGTTTGGAAGACACACTGCCGAAGTTTTTTAATAGTCTTATATGGCTCATAAAATTGATGTGCCGATTTTATATTTCTCCTTAAAGCCACATACAACCTTCTGCAAGGCTGGAGGAATAGATAAACAAATTTTCCTACTAAAACGTTGATCTCCTTTTTGTGTTTGTCATAATTTTGCTTCACTCGGTGTTGGACGTCTACTAATCTACTCACATTTTTTAGAATAGTATATAATCTTTTAATTCCGCGTCCTCTAAATATACATAAGATGCCTTCTAATATGCAAGAGTTACGTTGCCGGTGGACGCCAATATACGTTTTCAAAAGGACTTTTTTCTTGTTAACCAATGATAACTAGTATTATAACAAAATATTGCTTTAGAGAGGCATTTATCCAATTTCCGTGGATGAAAAACATCGAGATACATTTCTAGGTACTTGATTGCTATTCTTTATTGAATCTTGTACCCTGCAACTGTATTACTGAAGTTTATAATCTGTGGCTAAGAAATAAACCATCTTTGCTAGTTTGTCTACCACAATCATTATTATAGTTTTTTCTTTTGACTATGGTAATCTAGTGAAATGGGGATTTCACTTAAGCATAGAAAGAGGCCCAAGCCCATCACTCATGCCACACGTAGGCATTACACAGGTGTACGTCACACAAATACCAATTTCTTATTATCTAAAGAATTTTCTTGACCACAGCGATTACATGTCCCGAGACTACAATTAGATTTATGCAACACACTCCAAATCAGCTACACAAGGGATTTATAAAACTTTAAGTTTCAAGTCAATTTCTCGTAAAGTGCTAGTATAAATGAAATTCTCTAGTGCTAAGCAATACACGAATGAGCTAAAAGTTCTTCTTCACATTTTACTCTCTCCTTAACTCTTGGATAGCTGGGCAATATGTTCAAATCAAGTATAAGTAGCTGCACCAATAATCAATCTTATCAAGTATATTTGGTTAAATACAAGTATGAATAAATTATACATACATACAAGATGCTATCATCAACGTAACAAGAATTATATGTGAATTTAACCAACACAAAGATGCTTTTCCTTAACAACAGTAAGTGTCACATATACATATAAACTTACGAGCTTCTTAACGCAATCTTACTCATAAAACACATGAGCATAAAGGTATATTGAGTTCAATATAGAACATGTGCAGTAATAGGAATTTGAATGCACAATTTGTAAGCTCCAACCAAAAATAAATGGAGTTCAATTAAGTTTATATGCTCACAACTTTTTTCTATCATTAAGATGTTATTATTAAGCATGCTAGAGAGAATAATGTTCAACAATGTGTGAGGAGTAGTATAGTGATTTATAAAACACCCAAAACACAAACTAGAAAATCTCTAGATTAGTACAAGCCCGTGAGCCTCAATAAAAACAATGCAATTCACAAATGTTTCAACAGCTTCACAAGAATCACAACAATCCTTTCAAATATATCTTTGGCTTGACTTGGTGTGAAATAATTGGTCAATAATCAACTCAAACACGTATATTGCATAAATAGAATGAATCTTAGTTGTGAATAGTGCAATATTCAATCTTAGCTCAAGTGACTCAACTCAAATTAGTTTAATTAAGGCATAGGTGAAAACATCGTAAATAGGCTTACAAATGTATGAATGTGTTACAAATTTAGACTCATGGGTCTAGCCTATAATTAGTTAAGTTGGTTTAAGTTAGGATTTCTTAGATAAATTGAGTTAGTTTATAATTCTTGGGGATTTCTTTATAAAAGATAAGATTTCCTTAGATAAGTCGAATTAATTTAGGATTCTTAGTATTTTTCTTATAAAAAACATGATCCCTCACAATTGTCAGACAATCATCCATCATTCCTCACAATTAATGATCTTGTCCAATACAAAAAAATATCAAGTGGTATTGGAGCCTTCTGATCTGTGGATAGATGTGAAAGTTATAAGGCTAGAAGCATATGTGCAATCCATCAAGAAGGTTGTCACTGCCTTCACAACCAAGATAGATGTGCTAGTTTCCTTATCTAACTGTATAAAGGAATTTGGTTCTAGCCAAGAAGAAATCGTAGGTCTAAGATTGCACCAAAGTTCATGTATGGGCACAAGCATAGGTGAGTGCACATTAGGAGTTGAAGACCTAAAATCCTAAACTCTAGTTGAGCATAAGGTAATTTGGTTTTGGTTTTGGCACTATTCCATCCTCTTCTATCAAAACCAAATTTGCCTTATGCTTAACTGGAGATTTGGATTTTAGGTCTTTAGCTCCTAATGTGTACTTGCTTGTGCTTATGCCCATAACCAAAGTCTAGTGCAATCTTGGACCTATAATTTCTTCTTGGTTGAAACCAAATTCCTTTATATGGCCGGATGAGGAAACACACATCTACCTTGATTGCCAAGGTAGCTAATAGACTCCTTGATGGATCATACATACGCTTCTAGCCTTGTAACTCTTGCCTCCTTTAGCAGATTAGAGGGCTTCAATATCATTTTGTATCGGATGAGATCATTGCTTGTGAGGAAAGGTGAATGATTGTTTCACAAAGGATAGATTAGGCTCAGATGGGAATATCTAGACCAAGAAAAGGATAAAGTAAATATATTTTAAAGATAAAACAAATAGCCAAAGCCAACAATATAGACTAGGATAATGTGTTTTTATAAGGAAATGATCAAGAATCTTAGACTAATTCCACTTATGCAAGGAATTCTTATCTTATCTAAGAAAAATTTCAAGAATTCTAAACTAACTCAATTTATCCTAAGAAATCCTAAATTAAACCGACTTAACTAATTCTGGAATAGACCCATAAGCCTAAACCTATAACAAAACAAGATTTAGCTTAGACTGCGTGCATAAAATTGTTGATCCTTCAGCAGCAAGATTTTTCCTCTTTCAAGCTATTTCTCTACACAAAATCGCTTTTCTAGAAAGAGAAATTGAGTTTACAAAATGGCTCTTAACTACGTTTTAGTCCCCTCGGAATTTTCCGTTAGAATGTTAGAGAAATCTAGCCATTGCTTGATTCGGACGGCAAGAGATAAATCGTGAAAAGCAAGGGATCAGCCCTTGTATACGCATGAGGAGGAGAAACAAAGGGGGAGAAAAGGGAAAGTAAAGAGAGGAGGAAAAAAAAAAAGAGCAACCTAAAAGGGTGAAACGTAGGTTTCAATTAAAATCCTGCTTGGGCGTGTGTCATTTTGGGCTTAGGAATAGACCACTTTATTTTATTTCACAAACCTATATAGCTCATAAACTCATACAATAAAACATTATAACTCACCCCACATCGTGTAACAAATATATAATTCAGCCCACATAATGTATTTTCATAACCATTTATCTTATAAGCTTATAGTCAACCTATACTCATGAGAACGGCAAATAAAATAACTTTATTTCCAAATGTAAATATAAAGTCCAGTGTGCTATCTATTTTGCCAATAAATATTACACATAATGACCTTAATTGTTTGCTTTATAACACAAAACGTTCTACTTGCAAAATCTATTTTGTAAATATTTTCTTTTTATCAATCATCAAAACAATATAAAACTAAAATAAAATAAAATAAATATATTCCTAACCGTTGCTCTATCGCACTTCTTTAAAAGGAGGCACAAAAAACCAAATGAATTTTCTAACCTTTTTGTAGTTTAATCTTGTGCGCGCCACCTCTTCAATATGTGGAAGAACTTCATAATGTCCATAAAAGTAGGGTGCCATCTTCATATTTCGATGTTACGTATGCAAGAAGAGTTTAGTTGATAAAGATGGTTTCGTTCTCATTATAACCATTCTAGGCTTCCCTATTTATCATTCCTAATAAAATATCAAAGCAAATGAACCAAATGGGTCGATTCTTATCGTCAAGCTTTAGAAATGAAAAGGCAAGTACCAAGGTTGCTTAGAGTTAGTTATATGTAAGAAGAGTTCAACTAATAAATGTAGTTTTGTTCTTAATGCAAATTTTATACTAGGCTTCCCTATTTATCATTCCTAATAAAATATCAAAGCAAATGATCAAGTGATAGAAAAATTCTTGTGGTCAAGCTCAAAAATGAAAAGGCGTAATACTAGGATTGCTTAGAATCAATTATGTGCAAGTAAAGTTAAAGGTGGCTTAGGTGTACAAAAAGTTAAGGATTGGAATAAAATTGCACAAGCAAAGCATAAATGGAGTTTGTTGACTTCTAAGTCTATATGGTTATCATTGGTGAACTTTTATCCAAGTAAAAGTATAAAGTTGGGAATAGCGCTTAGATATGTAGAAAGATTTTGAAGGTTTGAACCCTAATTGCAAGACAAATGACATGGATGATTGGTATTAGAAAATCAATCCCTATTTAGGGTGATTATTGACTAAGTGAAGTACCTATTCCAAGCAAGGTTGAAGAACAAACCATTCTTCCTCTTAGAATTCCAAGAGATGCTAAGGTTTCCATGATAGTAAGTAACTGGAAGCGTAATTTACTTACAAATAGGAGATGCCTAATAATATGATAGAAGATAAACTTTTTTGGACTACAATTGCAAATGAAAATTTTTCAATCAACTTAGCATGTAAATTTTCTTTCCTTAAGGGCCTATAATTTGAAGGTATGAAATTTGTATAGTTTAAGTATGTGATCCCTTGACATTTGATAATAGTTTGGCTAACAATGCAAAATCAACTAACTACAAGATATAGATTTCACTATCTTGGAGATTCTAGAGATAAAGTTATGAATCTTGAGACTAGCTTTCTTAGAATTCAATTACAATGTGGCACAATTGGAGACCTTAATGTTAAGTGCTTAACTTAGTGGTGAGTAGCCATTGCCTAGAACCTTTTAGTTCCAGGTTGGATACCTTAAAAGATACTTAAGTTATCATAAGAAAAATTAAAAAAGATGAGATGAAAAAGAGACATTGGTATTGAAAAAAAAAAAAAAAACACAATTGAGACCTTACTAAATATGACACCATCAAATCTATCATAGTGTTCAAGGATCAATTGACTCTTTCTCCATACAAAAGGAAAAAGGGTTTAAGGCATGTATGTTCAAGTTTTTGCTTACATCATTTGGTTAGTTATACTATTTAGGAAAAAAAAAATTGTTAGAAATAATATGTTTCTAAATATGTATCTTGAAACCATCAAAAGGCTTTTATGAAATAAATTTTATTATGTTTTTAAATAAAGATCTCAAAATAACTAAAAACTTACATATTTAGCATGATTAGACACTTAAAAAGACAATTTTTTATTTAGTATGATCTCATATGTTCTTATCATAAGGGAATGCCTGTAACCATCTTATAATGATCATTAGTGTATATATTAAATTTTACGTACTTATCAAAAAAATAAAAACAACCAACTTACTATGATATAGTGAATGACGAAAAAAATAAGGATCTTCTAGAGGAGATACATGAAAAAATACTGAGCAATTTAATTAAAGATAATAATATTTAATCCTAAGAACTCCACCGCGGAGTTATTCTACAATCAACGGAGATGTATAACATTCTTATATATTTCCTTTGTCGTCTTCATGTTCTTTGAGTATGGGTTCCGTTCTATTGGTGCACTTGAGGTCTACCGGTCGGGTTTAATGCTGTCGTTATTGTTTACGTCCAGCGCAGATGTGATGTCAATATCAATGAAGTCGGACTCTTGGGAGCTGATTGACGGTGCTAGTTGAGTTCTCCTCTTCATCTCTTTGCTTTTGCCCCAGAGCACCACGTATAAGCCGCAAACAATCAACACCGCTCCTAAAATGCTGTTTTTGTGAACAAAAATCTTAGAAAATCGATGTCAAACTATAAAGAGAAAACATAAGTTCTACAACTTCAGTAGGCTAAGACTGCAGCAAAATGTAGCTTAAAAGTCGTACCTTCCGAGGTGCAGCTTTTCGTCCAGTAGTAAAGAACCCATGATTTCAACTAAAACCAGCATTAGAGGGTTGAAGACAGACACAAATAAGGGGCCTCTTAGATGTACGCACCACGAGATTAAAGTTACCGTCAGTCCGGAACCCACGATCCCCTAAGACACAAGTCAAATTATAAGGCAAATCGGAAGTATAAGTAGTCGTCATTTCGACGAGGGTAGAATGCATAACCCATCAAAAAATACCGAATAAGAAACGGTAAGAAGCCTGATATTCCAGCCAAATTTCCACTGACTCCAATCCCTCTCCATGCATAGGGCAATAACAGCTTGGGTTGCTCCCATCACACACATCAGAGCAGTGCTTGAGAAATGACATGGATATTTCTCACTCATTTTAGCCTGTTTTCTACACCCATTTAGTAATTCGTACAAATGGAAAGGAAAAGAATACTTGTACAAAAATTACGTAATTTGTACAAATTAGAGTGATTTCATTTGAAATTATTAGTAATTGCAGCTTAACAAATTCAAACATTAATAAAATTTTAGTAAGTAAAGATTAAAAGTTTGATTTTGATATCGACATTTGAAATTTTTAGTTAGGTAAGACTCCTCTCAGAAGAGAAAAAAAAGAAGAGAAAAATGGAAAAGAAAAAAGGAAAGTCATATTTGAATTATCACCTGAATTATTAACCACAGGGCATAGGAGAGACAACTTCCTACGGCCAATAAACACCCCAAAAGGCGCCTTCCAGATTCTCCTACCGCGGATGCCATGTGTCCTCTTGCACCTTGGCCATCACGCAAAAGGTTAAGATGAGTAGACCATATGTCAATTTGTGCGCCTTTATAGAAAGTAAGCACCATCGCCCCACCTATTCCTATTAATGTTCCCAACACTTTTGACGTCCCCACCATTGTTCTCAGATTCAACCTCTCTAGCCTGCTCAAAAATTTGGAAAACAAGCTGTAACCTCGTGATTTCGAGTGAATATTCATGTACCACGACATTTTACAGACGAAACTTATTTTGGGTTGTTTTTTCTTATTTATATATGGGCAGAAGAAGCAAGGAACACAAATGGATCAATTTTTGTGAGCAAAATTGAGTGTTGCTCTTCTCTGATTATTCGTAGGCATTAATTCTTTTGAATTTGTAGAGAGGGAGAGAGGGAGAGAGAGAGAGAGGGGTACCGGAACAAGATGGCCAAGATGAAGGTAAAAGCAGGAACCAAGTTAGTCATGGCTGAAGCAAACGATGCAGACGTCAAGGTTAAGCTCTCAATGTATAAGTTTTGCGCTAATGATCCCCTGAAAACCGTGAGATATTAGTAAAGCCACTAATGTTGTTGAAATCCAATTAGAGAATCAATATAAGAAAATATATGCTACTTACCCAAATAGCCCACAAAGAAATGCTTGGAAGAGTACTACCCACGTCAGCTTTGGCCTGCCCTTCCTGCCAGTAGCCCGTATTAGTTCCGGATCCCAGCAGATAGATGAATATGCTCGCAGAGCCTTCAACTCAGGTTCCTCTATTTTTTATTTATTTATTTTTTTTAAATTCTCTAGTGTATTGTTATCTGATTGGATATTCTAGGCATTCTTGAATTCCACCCAGTATCAAGATGGAACCACGCAACTCATTTCGTAATGGCCAAACATATAACTCACAGAAATAGAACGAGAACGTTGGTGGCTTTAGAAAAATGAATACTCGCCATGCATAACTTCGTTAAGAACATGACTTTGAAAGAGAGAAGAAGAAGATATGAAAGAGTCGACATACCTCTCAAAAACGAGAGCGAGAGGAGCAACAAAAGCAGTTGCGATGACGAAGCGATAGGCAACGATAACCCTAGAGCTCATTCCATCATTCGTGGCCAGTTTATAGAACACATTGACCCCAGCAAATGAGAACTGAACCACCAACATTAAGATGGTAGGCTTTAGGCCGTGCAATATATTACAAGTGCGTTCCATGACCACAACAACGCTTCCAAAAAAGATTCTTCGCAGAAGATCAAGAACCTTCGTCCTCTTGCCTTCTTCTTGACTTGTTTGTTTGGCAATCGAGAAAAGAAAAAAAGATTAAATGATGTTCTTGTGGGAGAAAAATAATAGATCTTGAAGTAGTTCTGTTTCAGATACAGAGAATAAAGGGGAGAGAAAAAACTTGAAGGCTGTGGAAGCCTTAATCGCGGAGTTTATCTGGAATAAGAAGATATCACCGACGTCATCACCTACGTGTCGATCAGCCTCAAAGAGTCCTTTCCAATGACTCGCACGGAGAGGGGTTGTCGTGGGTCTCCAAGAGACTTCTACGGGTCACATGAATTATATGGTGCTTTAGTGAGACTTCATTGCGTAGACTGGGTTCGTTCAATCCTGATCATTTTTCTCGTAGCTTTAGAGTTGTACATCACAAAAGCACTCAGCCTCAGTTTGCACGTGTCACTTGTGAAAGCTATTTACTGGTTGGAAGTTAGGGATTCTAGTTTTCAGTTTTGACTTTAGATATCAAAGTAAACGACGCAATCACATTTCACAGGACATTGTTCATTTTTTATTTCATTCTTCTTCTTCTTCTTCTTTTTCACATGCATCTAACTTACAAACAGCATGTGTAAGACCTTTATTTTTTGATCAAACTACCAAAGTATGCACTTAAGAGAAGAAAATAAAACATCCTTTCTTGAATTTTGCTAGATTGGCGTTTTCACCTAATATATTGATCTCAACTGTGGAAAAGAAAATACAATCCAAACTTTCAAAATAGGCAAGTGTTTTTGCCATCT
This sequence comes from Casuarina cunninghamiana, assembly GCA_028551485.1. Taxonomy (NCBI): domain Eukaryota; kingdom Viridiplantae; phylum Streptophyta; class Magnoliopsida; order Fagales; family Casuarinaceae; genus Casuarina; species Casuarina cunninghamiana. The sequence continues at coordinate 14,206,339 of CM052371.1, forward strand.
TGAATAAGGTTCTCTATTTTCGCTGCAGAGTAACCCATAATACTATCTTTGGGTCCCTAATCCATATAGTGTGTCCTAAGCAAAAATGAAGCTACTCATATTTAGATGCTTCAAAAGTCATGGGACTAAGATTTTTCCTTGGCTTGGTGAATTGTTATAGGCACTTCATTGCTCAATACTTGGTCAAGCACTTGGCGAGAGGAGAACACAAAGACGTGAGAATGGAACAAGGAATGCTAGCATGCCTTTAAGGACTTCAAGGCTGTGGTGATGAAAGAACTGGTGGCGGTGCTACCCAACTTCTCTAAATTATTTGAGGTACATCTAGACGTTTCTAATTGTTGGATATAGATTAACCAAATAAAGGGATAGCCACCAAGGGAGGGGGGGCATTCTGGATTGGGTTATTCTTATGTTTTGTTTATATTGTTTTACAATTAGTAAAAAATAGACAAATTAAAAGTAGACTAAAAAATGTTCAGGTGGTTTAACCTCCTTTAGAGCTACTTTCACCCCTTTTTACCAATAGTATGAGAGTTTTTTTACTACCTTATAAGAGTTATACTCCCATAATTTAGTACATCATGATTGTTTGTTCATTGAACACAAAGATCCATAGTTCACTTCACAATACAATCTGATTTAGACCACACACAACCTTAACAAACAACAATATCAACAACACATAACTTAATAATTACGAAAACAACACTAAGCC